>CM070641.1:45839219-46439219 GCA_036346575.1 Dendrocalamus sinicus | reverse complement strand
GACTAATCAAGCGAGGGAAAATAAACTATTTAAAAAGGAGTAAATTGCATAAATCTCCAAATGAGGAATTTTAGGAATTTATTTGGGATGGATCTGTGGAAATGGAGGTCACCAATGGGTCTGGAATATTATTTGGAGCAAGGTGGTGAAATTTAGGAATTTTTGGGATTTTCTGTGATTTTCTAGGATTTATTTGGATTTTATGGGATTTTAGAAATTGATAAACTCGGGAAAATCGGTGTGAACAGTAAAAGGCCGGCCCGAGCTACAGTGCGGCCTGCCCCGGAGAGCGGCCAGCGCGGCCGATGCGCGCAAGCGTGAACAGGCGGCCGAGGAGGCGGCCAGAGAGCGCGCCGCGCGGTCGGATGGCGCCGCGTGGGCAGCCATGGCGGCGAGGATGCGGGCGAGCGGACGGGCGGGATGAGCTGCGGGGTGGATCGGACGGCGATGAAGAGGGGAAGGCGGGCGAAACGGTTCGGAAGATCCGACGGTCGACGTTAGAAGGTGGCGATGGGATTGGTCGGCGGAGGGGAGGCCACGTCGCGGGGAGGAGTCGTCTTCCTCCTCCAGCCACTACAGTAACCTCGCGGCGAGGTCACGGTGGGGACGGCGGTCTGGGCGCTAGGAAGCTCGTCGGCGACCACCGAGGGCACCGGCGGGTGCGGCTTCGAGAGGGGAACCCGTTTTGGGCGGTTGGAAGGAGCGGGAATCAACGGAGGGGACGGGAGGTAGAAGGGGGTGGTTCGGGTGCTTGGAGGCGAGGGAGATCACCGGCGGCGAGTTAGCTCAAACAGCCGCGGCTACACGTTCACGGGGTCCAGGTGCTCACATTGGCGGCGGCGGTGGCGCTGGGAGCCGGGCGGGGGCCGCCACGGAGAGGTGCGGCAATGGGAGAGGAGCTTCGACGGCGGCGCTCCTCAGGCAAACACCTGTCCAACGGTAAGCACCAAAGGGGTCAGTGAGGGGAGGTGGTACTCTCGGCGAATGCAATCGAGGAATGAGGGAGAGGAGAGGGAGATTGGCCTCGGGGTGCCGCCGGCTCACAAGGCGGCAATGGCGGCTCCGGCGCGGGCTTCAATCGGTGGCTCGGGGACTCTCTGAGGCCGGGAGGCGAGTGGAGGTGGTGGAGCGGCTCGGGAAGCAAAGGGAGCGAGGAGCCGGAGGGGGATTTATACCCGAGCGGAGGGAGCGGGCGTGGAGGAGAAGCCAGCGGGCGGGCGCCGAGTCAATCGGAGTGACGAGGGCGATTGGGGCGTCTCCTCGCGACGGCGTGACCGCACCGCATGATGTTAATGGCGATGGGGCGGGAGAGGCGCAGTGAGCTCGGGCATGGCGAGGTAGCGTCGCGTCGCGAGAGGGAGAAGCCGGCGAGAAGCGGGCCCAGGGCGGGCGCGGGCGGCGCGTGGCGCGAGGCGCCACGGATTCGGGCCGTGGCGGTCGGGGCGGCGCGGCGCGAGAGAGGATCCGAGGCGGCGCTGTCCGCGCGAGGGAGGCGGCGCAGCGCAGCGCAGCGCTCCGCGCGTCTGCGGCGAGCGAGGAGGGCGGGGCGCTAACGGCGGGGCGCGGGCGCTGGGCGCGGGAGAAGGCGGGAGGAGAGCGGGAGGCGCCGGGGAGGAGAGGAGGCGGAAAGGGAGAAGGCGCCAATGAGAGGGAGGAGGCGCCAGGCCGAAAAGGGAAAGCGGCGGCGGGGGAAACTTTCCCAAAAAGGAAAGTTTTCAAAATTCACTCAAAAATGTAGCAAAATTAAGGAAATTTTTCGTTTGAAATTTTGGAGCTTTTCACTGCTAAGCTAGGATCAAGGAAGGCGCCTGTCCTGACCTTGAGAAGGACCACGTCAGCCTTAGGGACGTGCTTGAACATGTCCCCCGCGACGAACTCCACGCCGCCGTCCTCCCAAGGCTCCATCAGCCTTAGGATCAAGGAGCTCGCATTGACGTGCTACAGCTCCAGGATGCTGCACCTGACGTGCGGGAACGCAGCGGCGATGGCCTTGGCGGTGGCGCCGGACCCACCGCCTACGTCCACTAGCTAGGTGAGGCCTCGGAACAGGTCGTCTCCGTGGCGGCGCACGAGTACATCCATCACGAAGCGGCCTTTTAATTATATTTGCACATTGATGATGCCTTTTAATTATATCCACCATTTCACTATGTACTTATGGCAATGATACAGGATCATACATTCATACTTTCCTTGTCAGTTGTCAATTAATAGATGACAAAGAAGAACAATTTAGCCGCATACTGAGCACCTTTGTATATTCTATCGATAAAGGCACATTTTATCAACAGTATGTAATGTTGTGAGAGATGTGAGCTTTATATGTCTAATTTAATGATTATTTAAGATAGTTCACAATTTTATCTAGATGTTGCAACCTTTTAGTTTATCTTTTGCCCTAAGGTCTGTATGTGATTGGTTTAGCAATTACTGCTGTTTTACTTGACATAGGGTAACTTACCAACTTCCGTTTCTATTTATAAGCTCTATTTTAGTGAGAAAAGTTTCGTCTGGTGTCACACATACTTCAGTGCTTGATTTATCTTGTTGCACTAATTACTTGTGTAAAATATGTTTTCCCCCCTGGATTGTTTATTCTGTTTCATAAAGATTTTTGTAATTTCTTTTTGTTGAGAGGTCATAGTTCCTTATCCATGCTGATTTTCATTTTGTTTTGCACAAGTGGTAATTTAACCTTTTTAGTATGCAGAATTGCAGATATTGTGACCTCACTTAAGAGTTAAGAGAGGAGATCTCAGGCTTCTCAGGCAAGCCCTAGAAGGCTAGAAAGCCATGAAGAGTTGAAGACCCGTAAGTTCGTATATTTCTCTGCTAAAAAAATTTCAACCATTTCACTGTCACTATAGCTTATTTGTCTTGCAAGATTCTTAAAATCCGATGTCTACCTTGTGTTGGAGAAACTTGTTCCAGGTGGTCTATCAGATATTAGTGAAGAAAATGTGAGTGCAAACTTGAAGGTGTCATTGTCATGCTTTACATTCCATTATGACCTAATTCTTTTGGCTTTTTGTTTTTTTTGTTTTTTTTGCAGCCATATCATTCAGAGGCAGAACTTAGAAGGAACCAGCTAAGGCACATCAAATTAAGCTAGAAGTCGTGTTAAAAGCTCTGAATTGGCTTGAAATTGATATGGATGTGGATGAGATGCTTTGAGGATTGGTTTCAAATGATGTAAATTATAATTGTCTGCATTAGCCACCCTGCTAATGCTCTAGTGCTCTGTGGTCTGTGCGGCGGCTGTGCCTTTGTTAGTGTTAGCTATCTAGCTTTTGACTTCTGTGGACACTAGATAGAGCACAGACAGTTACAGAGGTCACAGAGCACATGGCATGGCAACCTAGAGTCGTAGATAGAGGCATAGAGCATTGACACATTGTCGTGTCGTTCTTAATTCGAGTCAACTTTGATAAATATGATATTTACAGATATCAAACCAAAATAAAGTGATATTAACCGATATCAAACAGTATTATAAATTCTACCATATTTTATCAAATTAAAATTATCGTATTGATCATATATATCATATTTGTATACCCAAAAAAACCCGATGAACACCGGCTGATGAAGCTCCCCAGTCCCCACCCCTCCCCCATTGGCTCCGCCCCTGCCCCTCTTCACGTTTTGTTCCTTGGAAATGTTGGTTTGCCGTGCATGGATGTTTCGCTGATACGTATAAAATTACAAACTGACAGGGACGATTTTATAATTTTCCCGAAACAAAGTAGCGACTCGAGAGAGTCAAAGATAAACACAAGCAGCCGGAGGAAGCCTGCTTGCGTGGCTGCGAGCCTGCGACGACATATTCCCCGGCGATGTCGGCGGCGCCAGCTGCGCGCGCATGGTTGCGGCCGTCCGCGACTGCGCGTCTCCACGGGACGGCGTCCTTCACCGACAACACCAACTCCGCCCCGATGCGGCTCTGCATCGGAAGACGCAGTGCGGAGAGAACCTTGTGAGGCCCCTTTTCTCGTTTTCTTGGCTAAAATCTTCGATTTCGTGCTCCAATTGCATGAGCTTACGCACCAATTCCCCACTGGTAGCTCCACTCGGTCAATTTGGTTGGGATTTTCCCGTCCTCAGGCGCCCCCTCAAGTTTCAGCAATATTGGGGTGTGATTTGTTTGCCGGATGGGAGTTCTTTCAATGAAGTGTGCTATAGATATGGAATTGAACTGTGCTTACAATTAGTTCTTCGTTGAATATGCGTTTGTGTGGATGGCATATTGGCATCATCTCATATGATCTTAGGTAAACTCACCTAGTTTATATGGAAACCTAGATAAGAGTTTGATGGATGTGAGACCACTTAGCTGCAAAGAAGTGAGCTTTGTTAAAAGACAATGTCAGTTGCTAATGTGTACTCAGTAGGGTTAGTTCCAATTCCCAAGTCCAGCTACAGTTGTGAACCTAGAATGTGCCACTTGTATTTTGCTGATGCTATGGTGTACCTATGTGAGTAACAATTTTCTGCATTGGTTATTGAGTATCATGTTCTTCATAACATTTCGAATAAAGCATTTGCTGATATTTGAACCTAGCAGAGAATTGTCGTAACTAATCTAACGCTTATCACTAGAAAGTAGAAAACAACCATATACTATTCTCACAATGCCTGATGTCTTCTTCAGTGCAGGGCTTCAAATTGCAGTCTCCAGTTTGAGCAGATGCAAAATTGCCCATGTTAAAAGTGGGGAGGCTGATGGCTATCCAAAAACTGAAGATATGTTAGTTGATGAAGAAACCCTTCAGCGTAATTTGGACAGAGCTATCCAGGAGGAAGATTATGCCTGTGCTGCAAAAATCAGGGATGATCTGCGTATCCTCCACGAGGATAATAAAGCTTCCCTCCTTGCAGCAAATGCACGGTTCTACAACGCATTCAAGAATGGAGATCTTGCTGCAATGTACTCTATCTGGGCTAAGGGTGACCACGTATATGTTGTTCATCCCGCTGCAGGTCGGATATCTGGTTATGATGTGGTCATGCAAAGCTGGGAAATGGTATGCGACGCGGATTATGAGTTCCCGCTAAACATTGATCTCAAGAACATAGAGGTTCATGTGCATGGCGACCTTGGTTATGTTACGTGCTTGGAGGTGGTTAAGACCAAAGGAAGAACTTGGGGAAAGCAAATCGCCACCAATGTCTTCGAGAAGGTTGATGGAATTTGGTACATGTGTGTTCACCATGCTTCACACATTGAAGAATAAAACGCTAACATCTTTTGGTGATTTGGCATGGAAATTTTGCAGAGGCAACTAGACATGCATACATGATTTTGAGATTTCTATAGTAGTTCCTGTATACTTATGTGAGTGTTATGTACCATTGGTTTATGTTTTCTTAGGAGTCTTTACTATTGATGGTTTGAGTTCTCAAAATGAATTTTGCGGTTTATGTTTTATTTTCCATAGTCGTTGTCATATTATGTCATATGGGGTTACATATGATTGGCTACTTTACGATTTTTCTGGCGGCTATTGGCCATGGACTTGACCTGCAAGAAACGCAGTCCTACTCCATATCCAAGCTACTTAAGGCTTTGGCTTAACCCGATTTGTCATGCTTCTTGTTGTGAACTGTGGAGTCAAAGGTTTCGAACTTGTTGTGACCAATGTTATGTTCTGCCAGATTCAGGGTGCTGGCATTGGCAATTTAGCATTAATTTTGGCAGTTAACTATATATTGGCCGGGTTCTTTTGGGCTTAAAATTGGCTTATGCTTGTACTGTCTTCACTAACTAGCTTTTAAACAGTGCGTTTTTTCAAGACGGAATCAATAGAAAAATTGTAGTAAAAGTGTACTGAATTTAGTTGTACCGGTTAAAATCGAATGTGACTATTTTTCTCTACATACTGTTTCTCACGAATAATTAAAATTTAAATATTTAAATTATAAACCATCAGCATAAAAGAATCCATCCATTATGCATCCGGTGGTACTCTGTTTTCGTTTAATCAGCTATCTAGCTCGAGCAGAGCAGCAGGAGCAAGCATATTCTCAACTACATGTTGCTTGCTGGTCTCATGCTCCTGCTTATACGGGATAAAACTTGATAAGAAATTATACGGGATAAACATGTAGCCTGGCAAATATTCATGATCTCTTAAATTAAAGAAAAAAAAATAGAATTCAGGATCCTATTTCTTGCTCAATTTCTCTCTTAATCTTTCATCTAATGTGGTTTGAAGCTTAATAATTTTTATTTTCTTCTGTGCTGAGGAGATCAACAAGGGACACGAGGAAATTTCCCAAGATCAATTAGAGGGGTCCAAAGCGACCAACTTGGCCAATAAGAGCAACTCCAGCAGGGTCCCTACTTGAGCCCTCAAAACCAAATTTGAGGGCTTGAGGCAAAAACAGAGGTCCAGCAGGGTCCCTACTAGAGCCCTCAAATTTGAGGGGGACCTCAAATCCCCTCCGCCCTCATTCACGGGGCTCTAGGCCAAGCCCTCAAATCACGGTTGAGTCCGTTTTCTGCGCGCGCTTGGTCCCGCTCCTTTCCCCGCCCGCCTCTTTCCCCTCCGCGTGCGTCGCGACTTCCTCCGCAGCCGCCATGCGCGCCGCCGCCTCTTTCCCCGCCCACGAGCGCCGCCGCCTCTTTCCCCTCCCGCCTCCGCGCGGCGGCGCCGCCACGACTTCTTTCTCGCGCGCGCGAATTTCTTCGTCGCGCGGCTTCTGCGGGTCCCCTCGGCTGCGCGTTTCGCCGCATCCCAGCGCCCGCCGACGCCTGCCTCCCCGCTCTCCTCCGCGACCTCACTCTCCTCCCGACCGCCCGGCAGCACTACCACCACCAGCGGTTCCAACTCCAGGCGTAGGTGATTCCCTGCTGTTGCCTTTGTGCTGTTAATTTGTAGTCTTTGTGCTAAATTGATTTGTTCATGTGCTGTTGAATTGTTTTGTTCATGTGTTGTTAATTTGATATGTATATGTGCTGTTAATTTGATATGTATATGTGATTCAATTTGATATGTATATGTGCTGTTAATTTGATATATTTTCGGACTGTAGTAGACAATTTCAGATTGGGATTAGGATAGCATGATGTAGGAACTTAAACTGTACTTTACGTTATATGTGCTGTTTTTTTGCACAGTTTGGGATATGTCGCAGGGAAGTAATTGGTCACGGATGATGTCCGACGACATTGATATTGATGACATTGCAATTTTTCTTGTTGGTACCGAGCCTAGTCAACCTAGTGCACCAAAGAGGAAGCCAATCCGTGCTGCCAACTACTCTCAGGAGAAAGATATCCAATTATGTGAATCATGGGAGAACATAAGTTTGGATCCTATCACTGGAAATGAGCAACCTAGCAAAGCGTATTGGAAGTGAATTCATGATAACTTTGATGCCAACAAAAAATTTGTATCTGATAGGAATGCAAATTCTCTAGAGCATAGGTGGGCGACAATTCACAAGGAATGCCAGAAGTTTCAAGGATTATTTGAGGAGGTTGAGCGCCGCCATCCTAGTGGAGTGCCCTACCAGGAACATGTAAGGATTGTTTTTATTAAGATGTTGCATCATTTCATTAAGAATTTGTACTGACACATGTCTTCAATTTCAGTTGCTAGAAGCTCAAAATGCATATGCAAACAATGATCCAAAGAAAAAGGGGTTTCCTTTCCTCCATTGTTGGTTGAAGATTAGGCATTGCGAGAAGTTCATGCCCCCAATCAACAACAAAAGGTCTAGGGCAAGCAATTCACCACCAACAGCAATAGATGAGTTTGTTGTACAAGATGATGAGAGTAGAAAGAGCCAACCCCTGACTCTTCCATGCCTAATGATAAAAGGCCTATGGGGAGGAAGCAAGCAAAGGAGAAGTTGAAGAAAGGAGGGGAACAAACGAATTATGTAGGGTTGCTAGAGAAATTGCTTATAGAGAAAGAAAATTAGAGAGGATAGGTGGCAGGAGAACAAGATGATGCAGGAGCGCAAGGTATCAATTGAAGAGCGCAAGGTATCACTTGAAGAGCGTAAGGTTGCAAATGAGGAGAAAAATATGATATAGGAGCAAGAACAGAAGATTATGTTTTGTGACCTCAACACATTGGAGCCCGCCCAGAAGACATATGTGATAGCAATGAGGGCTCAAATTGCAGCTGAAAAGATGGCGGCCTTCAACAGTGCTTTCGGTGGTAGCAGTGAAGGACATGATGCTAGTGGAGGGCATGGTGGCGGAGAAGGAATTTGATAGATGTTTCATTGTGACTTGCATGTTTTATTTTGGTTTAGGACTATGGTTCAATGTGATATGCATGTTTTATTTTGGTTGTGCACTATGTTGCATTATGACTATGTTTCTTTTGATTTGCTGAGATGAATTATGATTTGACATGAAAGTTTTAAAGTGGATTGTGCTCTGTTTGAGATATGACTGTACTGTACTTGACTATGGTGCATTATAAATTAATATTTGACAATGATACTGCATATGGTGTTTACCGATGATGAAAACGATTTGCTTGATCAATGGTGGGAGGAAGAAGAATCGGATGACGATGATTTGGTTGCGGCCATGCTAATTATTGCTGATGCTGAAGAAAGGAATCATAAGAAGCTTCGGTATGGTTCAATGCTTGGTCGTCAAGTGGTGCCAAGAGACATGCATGCTGGTAATTGCGCATTGTTGCAGATTATTTTGCAGATCCTCCAATTTACAATGACAAATTTTTTAGGAGGAGATTCAGAATATCTAAACCATTGTTTTTGAGAATTGTTCAAGGAGTCAAGGCACATGATGACTATTTCAGGCAAAGGCCAAATGCAGTAGGGTTGCTTGGAGCCACTGCCCTTCAGAAAGTGGTTGGAGCTTTTAGGATGTTAGCGTATGATGTTCCTGCAGATTCCATGGATGAGGTTGTGAGAATCGCTGAGAGCACTATGATTGAGGCCTTCAAGCACTTTGTTCGAGTAGTGGTTGAGGTTTTTGGTGAGCAATACTTGAGGCCACTAGGCCTGGGCGTTCGGGTTACCCGATTTTTTCGGGTCGGGTAGTTCGGGTAATTCGAAATTCGGGTAATGAAAACTGCTACCCGATATTAGCCCCAGAAAAACACTACCCGCAATTTCGTACCGATAATCGGGTTGGATTCGGTATACCCGATATACCCGAATTCAGAAAATCAAAGAACCGCATGAATTTGCACATAATTTCAGCAGCAATTTGCATAGAATAATATATCACAGCAGATTGTTCAAATAGAGAGAATCATATACTAATAAAGTGATAAGTTCAAGTGTTCAAACAGAGAGCAACAGCCAACACATTACACATCACACAAGAACAAGTGAATTCGGGTATTTCGGGTACCGGGGGATATTACCCGAACTACCCAAACTAATTTCGGGTAATCAGAATCACTATCCGAATTTGGGATCGGGTACCTCGGGTTCGGGTATTTCGGGTTCGGGTCCGGGTAATTCGGGTACGGGTAACGGGTAGCGGGTATTTTGCCCAGGCCTAGAGGCCACCCACTGTTGAGGATATTGCAAGGTTACTGGAGATAAACAACAATAGGGGTTGGCTAGGTATGCTTGAATGCATTGACTGTATGCATTGGAGGTGGAAGAATTGCTCGACTGCATGGAAAGGTATGTACTCGGGACATGTGGATGGTCCAACTATGATCCTTGAAGCGGTTGCATGGGAGGATTTGTGGATTTGGCATTCATTTTTTGGATTACCAGGATCACTAAATGATATCAATGTTCTTCGAAGGTCTCCCCTTTTTCAGCGGCTAACTTCTGGAACTTCACCTCCAATTGAGTATACGGTGAATGGCAACAAGTACACTATGGGTTATTATTTGGCAGATGGGATCTATCCTTCTTGGGCTACATTTGTGAAGAGTTACATAAACCCACAAGGTAACAAGAAGTCTCACTTCACACAAGCTCAAGAAGCGGCTAGGAAGGATATTGAGAGAGCATTTGGTGTTTTGCAGTCACGCTTTGCCATGATTAGGGGTCCTGCAAGATTTTAGGGCAAAGATATGCTATGGTACATATTGGCAGCATGTGTGATCATGTATAATATGATAATTGAGAACGAGAGAGATGACGACGATGTTGGGGGATATGACTATGATCAAGATGGGGGTGAGGAGCTGAGGCAGGAGGAATACCAACGTCATAATCCAAATGTGTTGTCCGAGTTTCTCAGGATACACAATGAGATTGAAGATAAAGAGGGACATGAGAAACTCCGAAACGATCTTGTGGAGCTTTTGTGGGCGCGACATGGCGCAAGTTAGTTGTTTAATTGTTTTGTCGGACTTTATGTTTGATGATTATGTCATTTGATTTGCAGAGATGTTATGAACTATGTTGTGATCGACTATCATTAAATTCGGACCAAATTTGTCTTTGAATTTAAATTTGAATATTCATATTTTCATTCATAATTTTAAGTATAGTGTTTTAGAGTTATAGTTTAAATAAATTATTATATAATGTAATGTTCTCAAATACATATGCATATAGTGTGTGAGAAAATAGAAGGAATTGAGAAGTAGGGGCCCTGTTTTGAGGGCTCCTGGAGTGCAGCCCAGAAAATAGGACTCTCAAAAGTAAAGGGAGTCATCAAATAAAAAATAGGGGCTCTGTTTTGAGGGTTACTGCTGAAATTGCTCTAAGGGAACAATCGCCCCCACTATTTCTACACCCCCGAGCAACAAACTCCGCCACGCGCCTGCGCCCCCATATCAACCATCCCCGCATCTTCCTTCCTCTTCGTTAGCACGGGTAAAGAAGCAGCAGCAAGATGCAGAGTAGCAAGAAGCGAGACCAAGTGATGGTGCTGCCATTGGTGAAGCTCGGGTCGCTCGCATTCCGGACGCTGCGCAAGCCCATCGCCGCCCGCCTCAAGCACAACGCCGGCATCCACCCTAAGTACCGCGGGTTCACCATCAGCCTCGCGCAGGTGACGCTTCGTTACTTCGCCCCGTCTAACTCGTCATATTTGATCCTCGTTTTTTTATTCTTTGCGCCCGTTGACGTTTGGATCGCCGTGCGGGGAGGTTCTTGCGTTTTTTTGCTGCTGTACTTCCTCGGATCTTGGAAGCTGGGACTGATCGATCGTTTCTCTTCCGTACGGTTTGGAGGATGGAGAGGATGTTCATTCCTAGGTTCTCGGTTTTCTTGATTTATGGTACGAAGGAACGGGAAGTGAGTGGTGTGCGTGACGAAATGTTCGATAGAAAATTATGAGGGCCTAGTTCTGTTCTCTCTGGTTGGTTGGTTATAGCATTGATCTGATATGTCACTCCGCGTGCTTTGTAACAGATGTCGTTTTGTGGTTCTACGTATCTTGAGTTTTTTTGGGCTGGCTTTTTAGGGTGGGTTTTTTTTTCCGAGTTTTTTTAGGGTTTTTGGGCTGGTTTTTTAGTGAGATCGTAAGCATATCAAAGGGTGTGGCATGACCGGGGCAAACTCTCTTTTTATATTAGTGGTGATTGAATGTATTGCATGCTTGTGTGTGTGGAATTGTCGATTTAAGTCCCGCTTGTTTTAGCTTCAATTTCTGGTTTATTTTTTATTATTTATAAATTTTGTTTTTTTTTTTCTGAACTTCTGGTTTTTGAGCTTTTTTTATCGGTTCTTTTTTTCCTGTATTCGTTTGCGTTGTCCTTGATAAGATGATATTTTTTTTCTATTTTTAAATTTAATTACGTCAAATAAGTCACCTTCAACTACAGTGAAATTTTAACCGTTACAGTGCAATTTCAATCATAAGTCATAGCTTTTCAGCCTAACCGAGCAACTATAGCTTTTCAGCCCAACCGAGCAGAAGCCTTAGGTTACCGTGTTCTATGATGAGGGCATCTGATATGTCAAAATGGCAGGCAATAAAGAAAAGGGAGGAGGAACTAGCCAGTGAAGTGCAGACAGTAAGGCAGAGGATTATCGAGATGGAGCGGCAGAGCGTAGGGTGGGGGTGTTCCAAGCTCTTGCGGCTTCACTCCTGCTAGTAGTGATGTTAGTCTGCTACTGGAGACAAAGAAGTTTTTGTCCTCAAACTTTGATATGAAAGATATTGGTGAAGCTTCGTTCGTTCTAGGGATCGAAATTCACCGGGATAGAAACAAAGGGACATTGGGACTATCGCAAAAGACATACATAGAGAAAATCTTAAAGAAATTTGGCATGCATAAATGTAGTCCTTCACCTGCACCTATAGTCAAGGGCGACAGATATGAGAATTTTCAATGCCCTAGGAACCAGTATGAGATCGATCAAATGAAAGCGGTTCCATATGCTTCAGCTGTCGGAAGCTTACAGTATGCTCAAGTATGCACACGCCCTGACTTAGCATTTGTTACCGGTTATTTGGCGATTCGAGCAATCTCGAATAGAACATTGAAATTGATAAAGAAAGTCTTGCGTTATTTGCAAGGAACAAAAGGCCTCATGATGACATACGTAAGATCGATTCACTCCATATAGTGGGGTATACTGATTCGATTTTACGGAGATGATAGAAAGTCTACATCCGGATATGTGTTCACTCTCATTGGAGGAGCTATATCGTGGAAAAGCTCAAAGCAAACCGTCACTACATCGTCCACAATGTATGCCGAGTTTGTAGCATGTTATGAGGCTACGGGCGGTGAACTGCTAAAGAAGTTCATACCCGGTTTAAAAGTGGTTGACAACATCAATAGACCACTTAAGTTGTATCGCGATAATGAACCCGATAGAACGTATGCCCACAACAATAAGTCAAGTGGTGCTGCCAAACACATTGGCATAAAGTACTATGTTGTGAAAGATAAAGTTCGGGATCAAATTATAAATCTTGAGCATATAAGTACCGCAAAGATGTTAGCGGATCCGCTTACTAAAGGCTTACCACCCAACGTGTTCGAGAGAACATGTAGCGGCATGGGTTTAAGGAAAGCCTATGATTCCTGGACTAAAAGATGGCCCAAAAGATTAAAGTAACTATTTCAGAACAGAAAGGTGTATTGTAGCTGTTGAATCTATCGGCGATTGACCGTGACGATGAAACATGTTCTATGCCCTAATCTGTGATGGAATGAGTAAAGTCAAAAGTAATTAAAGTTAAAACATAGATTGAGATCAAGGGGGAGAATGTTAGGGTGATCTCAACCATTTGGCCCAACGGCCAAATGGGCCCCTTGTTCGCGCCCTGATCGGGGGCGCCCAGCCCTAATGGTTGGTGGGCCCCTGTCGCCAGCGCCATAATAAATAGAGGTGGGGGCCGGGGCGGCACGTACCCCAAGGTTCGCCGTGCCGCCACAATCCCCACCGAAAACCCTAGACCGATCTGAGAGGGGGCGCTCCAGCGACGGGAATACCACCGCCCCCTCTGTCTCTCCACAGGACGCCGTCGCCAGACTACAACACCGCCGCCGGGAGACGCAACAAAAGGAGCGGGATGGCCGGGACCTCCATGACCCCTTCTTCGACTCCGGCGACCACCTTCGACGGTAACAAACAACCACCGCTCTCTCTCTCTCCTCGGCCTCTCGGATCTAAACTCTTAGGCGCAATAGAAAGAACTCCAACACTATAGTGACGTGGTGTACATCGCAAAATTTTTGCCATCATAGTTGCTCCTCGAGTCTTGGTAGTGGTCGATTGAACTTGTACTTGACCACCAGATTGTCCGCCATTATTAAAATGATATGAAAAGCAATTAAAGATGGCTCTAAGGTTACTCGGCTGGTAATTTCTTCCCTCGTGGACATGCTAATATCTGATTCTGTAGCATAAGAAGGCTTCCTTCTTGAGAAGTACAGAACAGAATAGAATGAACATTCAGAAAGTTCATCAGGAAGCATCCTAGTATCTCATCCAAGAATGTAGCGAAATACATAAGAGATGGGACATAATGCAGCTTCACAAGATGCTAGTGACATCACTGCCACATGCAAAGAATAATGCAGCAAACCATTTTAGCATAAAAAGCAATATATATCTCCGCGGTTGAAATGTATTCTGCCAGAAGAAAATGCATCTGAGAAAAATAACGATTGGGATCCCTGAAAAATATCTTTATTTGTATCTCATATGATTATTTACTGCATCTCCACTAAATCATGGTATGGAAATCTGTATCTAGAGAACGAGCAATTTTTTGAGGGCACCAAAGTGACACAGATTTTCAAAAAAAGAAAACAAAATCTTACCATGTACAAACACACAGTTCTTCTGTCATTCTGTGCCTGTCGGACAAAATCTTGCTAATACTAGTCGAATTCTAGAACCACTTTGCCAGGCAATAGCCTTTTCTCCTTGGCCTCATGAGCTTGTCTTACTTGGCTGATAGGAAAAGTCTTCTCCACAGGTATCTGTAATTTCCCAGCTCCAGACAGCCTCTGGATCTCATGAAGTCCTTCAGGATCAGCTCTCATGTATGTCCACCAATATTCTGAAATTAAATTAGACAGAAACATCAGAAGTTCAGATCATCTTATACAAATAATGCAATAGGTTACCTAGATAGGTAAATAGCTTCTGTAAAGTATTGCATTCATAGAAAGACACAATGAATCTTGACGAGAGAGCTGAATTTGTTTCCACCTATAGACCAATGCATGAGCAGACATGCACATGCATACAACTGCATATCATAATAAACATGTATATCTTGGTTGAATTTGTAACTCAACAAAAGAAAGCATTTTGTACTTCTATTCCAAGGGTAGACTTAACCAAGCGCTGAGATAAAAAAATTCAAGCAGTTCACAGGCAATCAACAACACCAGTGGCCAACATAGACATTCCAAGTGCTGAGATAAAAAATTCAAGCAGTTCACAAGCAATCAACAACACCAGTGGCCAACATAGACATCATGCATGTTCAAATGCTGGATTCAAACAAAAAAGGTAGCTCATTTCTACCAATTTGTATGTGTATGCACATGCCAATTCAGCCATTATCCACTCAACAATTCAACGCACCGCTAAATAAAAATGAAGGCATTTCAGATTCACTTTACATGTCTGATTTGTTACTGATGGTTGCTTTTAAATGCTGTTACTTTATGTTGTTTTCTGCAGTTTTGGGGAAAAAAGGCTGGGGCGATTAGGAGCGAACTCTAGTTAAAAGTTTGGATAGATTTGCATGTTGATATAACAGACAATTTAAGATCAGACATGTTCTTTTCAGCTTTTTGCTAAAACAGCTTGTTCTCAGCCAGTTACTGACCATGTTCCAGTTGGCAGCAATCTGCTATTGATTTGAATTGTGGGTCTAGATGATTTATGATCAGTTACCTTGGCAATCTACAGTAAATTAGATCCCCTCAATTACAACAAATTTTCCAAAACAAATTTTGCAAACAGATCAAAATATACATGGCAATGAAGCTCTTTACCTATTCCATGAGAATGACGATACTGCGTCTGTTTCTTTAGTAAAGCAGCAGTAGCAACAGGAAGTCCCACAACCAATCCATATCTATCTGCTAGTGCAGCTGCTTCTCCCTAGTCACATAGAAGGACAATACAATAAGGAAAGAAGGATAAACACAAGAAAAGCGCAGGAAAATCAAAGATGCAGATTGATCACCTGAAGGGTCATATAGTGTCCACCTCTCCTCAGAACATTGATGCCAATTCTTTCAGTTTCAGGTACTCCTATAGTATCTAACACAACATCAAACTTTCCTTTAACTGCTGATTCAGTATCCTGTAAGGTAGACCATAAAACATGAAGATTATGGAGAAAATGGTACTCAAGACTACGGAATTTCTTGAAAAGAAAATGCAACATAGATAAGAGGGCTAGCAAGTTAAGTATTTCAGCATGGAGAATAACTAAGGATTTCATCATCTTTTGTTATATTTATACAGCAGATCACCTAGATGCAAAGATTTGCACCATAGCTCAAGCATTTCATCTTAATGCAAGGAGAAAAACAGTAGTCACATTAGACCTAAGTAAAACCACGGGCATATGTGTCAGCCACATCATGCTAAATTGCAAGTGTAATATTTCATAACTCATAAGAGAAATGGGAGATTCAGCAAAGAACAAAGATACACAACAGCAATCAGTTCTTTGTGTTCAGCCTCACAGAGCAAACCAGAGGAAAAAAATGTGATTCAGGATTACTATTTCTCCATGTATGCATGAATTTAACAGGTAATATGGTTAAAAAACTACAGTGATAGAGAAAAGCCACAAAGACAAAATGCAGTGTCTTGAGTATCATACTATACTACTATTACATAGCCATTCCCAATCCCCATGATAGAACATTCCTGTCCTGCTAAGACAAAGAATGATACTTGTTGGTTTAGATATGTAGACAAACCAAGGACACAGATGACTTGCCTACGTTGTTGAGCTCAAGAGTCAAGATAATGCAAGGGCAAGAGACATCAGCTCAAGATAATGCAAGGGTAAGAGACATCAATACATCATTATGGTAAATAAAAATATAAGGACAAGAGTTCTGACTTCTGATGGCCTTTTACCTCAGTAGTGTAATCAATAGCTTTTTCAGCACCAGCTGCCAAAACTCGTTCAATACTTCGGGCTCCACAGGTAGCAGAAACACTACACCCTACAGCTACCGCAAGCTGAACAGCAGCTAGCCCAACCGCTCCTCCTCCACCAATCACAAGTACTCTTTGTCTAAAATAGGAATCGATTGCATTCAATTCAAACAAATGGACAAAAATAACTTCAATAGTTCAAAACGCTGCCATTTAATAAGACATGAAATGACATTTTCTGACAAAGACAAGCTTGTGTGCGTGCAGTTGGCCTAACGAACAGATTGGTTTCCAGATTGACCAATGGCTGCAAAATTGCTGAGTAGTGAGCGTACAGCATAAGCTGAAGAAAGGAAAGCGTAGTGCAGAATACCATAAGTTTTTACAAATATCCCTATAAATTTATATGAAAATAGTAATACAATTTTATCCAGGAGATTAATTAACTTTTGACTGTAATATGCTTCTGGCTGTTTGCTAGGGCTGAACAGTAACGGTTTTCAAAACCGTTTGACCCGTTGTTAGTGATGATCTTGCATACATGCATGCATGTAGCTGCGTTTGTGGGTGAGTGTGTTTGAACCATTCTCCGGTTTGGCAAAACTGTGAAACCCGGTTTTGAACACCCCTACTGTCTGCTGCACAGGCAAACCATGAGGAGCACAAATATAAGTGCCAAAGCCATTTCAGTATAGATCATGAAGCTATCTATTGCATACCAAGATCATGAGGCCAGATGTTAATACCATGTTAACAATATTCAGTAAATTATCAAAACAAAAGTGCATCCAAGCTATAGGAAACAACAACAAAGGCAACAGAAGCAACTTGCTATCTGCTGATTAAACTGTGGTGTATAACATGACATACCCTTCAGAAATTTGAGCTGTAGCATGTAAAGCACGCCATGCAGTCAATGCAGCAAACGGGATTGAACTAGCCTCCTGTAATATAACAAAATTCAGCTCTATCAACTTGTAGTAAGGTGCCTTTTCACAAGCAAGTGGCACAAACTAAAAACTAAGTCTTCAGTCATCAAATTAAGAAAAAAAAAAGAAAATTCTTGTCTCCACTACTAAACACTAAAAATTAGCAAACACTTTTCTGGAACTATCAGGTGTACATTGTTGAAATGGATCAAACTATCTTGTATATATTAGCAAGAACGAACAGGGTATGCCCTCAGACTAGATCAAATTATCAGACTAGGACTATTGAATCATTTAGGTTGACAGACTAAAAGTTATCCTGAAAAAGACTTTTAAAGAGATAGTAGAATGAAAGGGAAAGAATATTCAATGAATTCCTACCACATGAGTGAGCGTAGATGGTTTGGAAGTAAGCTCATCCTGTGAAAGAATTGCATAATCAGCATATGTCCCTCTCACAGCTGTTGGATGCAATGCACCAAACACTTCTTGCCCAATAGAAAATGATGACGCAGAAGTCCCTGTAGCTGCAACTTCACCACTGATGTCCCGGCCAAGGATCACAGGTAGGAGTGGCTCGAATATGGAACGGCCATAACCAGATCGCATCTAAAGACAAACAATTTTTTACCAAGTCAATAACATTTAGCAACAGAATAATGTAATCTTCATAATTCTGAGAACAGAAGATCAAATTCTGTACAGTTAAAATTTACTTAACACCAATCTATCTGATTGTTTAAGTCATCTGCATTTTGCTTAATTTCAAGCTTCTAACAGGATATAATTTCCGATAGAGAGAACACACAACATTTGTCATTTGGGGATCACAAATTACATAACTCTACTGTTTATTGTACCCTTTCCTTCATATAGCAGTAAATAAGAACCCATCACATTATTCAGTAGCAGGCACCACGACGAATTAATCACTGACCACTAAATTCCTACAATAAGATCGGTTCGCGTAATAAAACAGGCACCCAGGCCAATCATAATCCCCAACATGTCAAAAACAAAAAAGGTGACCATTTCATCAGACGGTTTCATTAAATCCCAAGGAGAGGGGGGTTTCCAAATGGAGTGCTCACTCGCAGGTCCAGGGGGTTGATGGAGACGGCGCGCGCGCGCACGAGCACCTCCCCCGGCTTCAGATCGGGCACGGGCACCCCCTGCCTCACCTCCAGCACCTCCGACCCGCCAAACCGCGGCACCACAACGGCGCGGCAGCTCTTCTCCGCCGCCGCCGTGGACGCCTGCCGCGCCCCGGCGATCCGCTGGCGAGCCCCCGCCGCCGCCGTCCACCACATCGCCGGAGAGCTCGCGCGAGAGCAGTGAGGGGGCGGGAGCTCCCAACCCTTAAACCCTAATGGCCGCGGCTGTGGCTCGCGAGTGGAGGAGGCGACGACGGCCACACCCTTGGGAGACCGGACGAGGAGACGAGAGAGGGGGTGGGCTTAAGTATATCGAGTTTTGTGACTATGACATGTGGGGACAGGGTGAGCGGGGCTCAACGTGTCCTTACGCGAGCAGACGTGGCTTGAGGAGGGTTGCGAGCTCGCCGCGCCGAGTGACGAACGGGCGAGGTGGGGGAGATGTGTCCGGCTCCCAGCCAGGAGGTGACCGTGCCGGAGGAAAGGGAAATCTCGTCCGTCCGTCGGGCTATCTACGGCTCTAGATTCTGGTGGTTGTAGGATTAGTTGATCGGGTTTAGGGATATGCCTTGCGTGTCAGCACCTGACAGCCATCCCTCCGTAAAACGTTTTAAAAAAGGTCCTCTTAGACGTACCTTGATCGGCTTGCCAAGCGGACCTAGAAATGAAATGATATAAGAGGAGGCTAACATTATAACAGAATAAAAATATGAATAGGATAAATACTAAACAAAAAAAACCCCATAGATCTTAGCATAATATGAGTGACTACCATATAAATTAGAGCTAATAGCAATATTGCCATATCAAACATTATTGAGATAGTGTAGTATATATTGTACACAAAAGCACCATTATCAACACAAAAAATGGCTACAGTAAATAAAGAAAATGAGTGAGATACCTTAACAAAATAGTCCATTGAATTCTGAATGCATACGAGGATAGTTAGCAGAGTAAATTCAAAGTTTCCAGATATTTCACTTTTGACAACCTACAGTAAATAAAGAAAATGAGCATTAACATCATGCATTACTGCATTAGGCAACATGATATTCTAAAACATAAACCATTCATTCATATAAAACATAAATTGGAAATTGGAATGACATGATATGAATGATAAATGAAAAAAATACAAAATATACCGCTAAGTTCTACCAATGGGTAGTTTGCTCCGGGGTGTCTTCATAGTTTGAAAACATCGTAAAATGCTATCATCTCTAATATGTCTCGCTCAATATAACATACCATGCTGTCATCCATCCATTCGTCATTCATTTTATTTCTAACTTGGTCTTAATAATATCTATAGCGGAGATGGCTTGTTTAACTGTTGCTGTTGCCACGATAAAATCAAGGCAAGTTCAATGAGGCAATACAACAAGGGGGTAATATGCGTGTTCGTCACTTTGAACCATCTTCACAACAAGATCTCCAAGGTCATCGCAACTTGAGAAGTCATCATCCTCTCTCACACCAACAATGAATATATCAAGTTGGTCCCTTATGATGACATAATCATATTCAGAGTAGTCAGCATCATATATCTTAGCAAGTTGGATTAGTTTGTCCACATCAAAGTTGGCAAAACAATTTTTCGGGTCAAGACAGGCAATATATCTCAACAACTGAGTTGATTTTCAGGAAAAACAATTGTTTAACTCAACAAGAATCTGGTTAATCACCACGTTGAAAATTCCATGATGAAAATAATGGTAGTAACTTACCAAGTGGGTGCCACGACACCTTGAGCAACCTCTAACTGGTATTGTATCTTCCATGTTTGGCACAATTATGTTTCTTTTGGAATAAAAGCTCTTTACCTTTTTGAAAAGATCATCCCAACCATTCATCCTCATATGATTCATATTTTTCAACACAGACACAATCAATCCTACAACATGAACAATATTATGGTCTTTTCCTTTTGCAAGCATTGTGATAATTCTTGGGTTTCGAAGCCCCGAATCAGCCATAATATCATCCATATTGATCTCAATAAGTGGTCTTTTTTTCTCAACACCGTTACCCTCACTTTGTAAACTTTTCTTAGAGACATCTTTCGAATAATATCTCTCCATCTAGCAATAATCCTAACAAATGACATCATACAATTCTAATTAGTTGTATTAAACTATTAATCACACTCGCATATGTAATATAACTACTTTCTTTTGACAAAGCCATATGGACCTTTTGAAGGAACATGAGATGAGTAAAATGCATGCAACTTCTAGCAAATCTGAGGTATAGAATTGACAATCTTCGTTGACTATGATTAGATTTATGTATCACAATTTACCTCTAGATGCAGTTCTAAATTAGAATTATTGCTACTTGATTTTCTTATAGGTTGCAGTACATATGTTATTAAGCAAAAGGCAAAAAAAACCCAGACCCTTACAATGTGCAATACTACCAGTACTACCGCCAAGGCATGAGTACCTCACAGCCTACACAAGAAGCCATATGACAAGGAATAATACCAGTCTATACAACTACACAAGCCTACACAAACACAAGCAGTCATATGACTATGACATGGATCTACAGTTGTGACATTGAATAATACCAGCAATCATAATATCATATGGCAATGAATAATACTCATCACTCATCAAATCAAGCAGTTCAAGCAGACTGCACACATGAGGAGATCCATGGATGAAGTAGCGCTGGAAGGTGAAAATGCATGACTGAGTCACTGCATTGTATGTTGCTGCTCACATGAGGAGATTCATGGAAGGTGAGAAACTGAGAATGCTCGATTTTCTTACAGTACTATACCAAAGTACCAAACTACCAATTAGGATTTAGGGCCTTATGTAATTAGTTTGTCAATTACCAAGATGGATGACGGGGTAGCGGCGTTGCTGGACACCTAGAGCCAGGCTGCAGAGGGCAGACCGGGACCGCAGATGATCGGTGGAGTGCTTGAGGTGGAGGGGCGGATTGGCAGAGGGCATTGCGCTTGCATCGAGGTGGAGGGCGGAGCCGCGGAGGCTAAAGCAGGTGGCGCCATGGCAGAGGACATGGGCACGTGGCCGGAGCTGGGGGGTTTGTGCAGGCGGCGGAATTAGGTGGGGCGACTAGGATTGATTGTTAAGGGACTACGCGAGTATGCGCCAGGGTGCTGGGGGGCATTACCACTGCACAGGGGGCTATTGGGCTAAGACAGGTACTGTTTGACCCACATGAACAGTGAAAACGCACTGATTTAGCTGGGCTAGGACCTGGGCTACAGCCTTCTAGCCTGGGCCCTAGGTCTGCCCTTGGATATAGGATTATACGATCTCGCCAATCTTATACGGTTGCATCTGCTGTCAATTTCATGTTGTCTCTTGTTCGGGGAATGGTCCTACCTTGACCCAATCGGCCCGTCATATGCAACCCAATATGTATGTAACTAAAAGGTATACCCACACAAGGCATGCCAACGAAATGATATTTTTACCCCTAGTAGTACAGACCCAAGGGGGCATTTGTGTAAATACCTTCACCCATGGTTATAAATGTGGCCTATAGGACACCGGGGGGAGGGGGTAGAGAAAGATTAAAGGGAAAGGACCGAATTGAGATCGAGTATTGCACATCCACTCTACACCTCTCCACTCTCTTGGATTTTAGGCTTCGGGTGCCATCCTCGGGCCTCTCGAAGCTCTGTTATCCACTATTTAGCGCGTAACCACAACATCTCTCTATGCATTATAAACCATCTATATATCTACTGGTGATATTCGAGATACCTCTTTTGTTTGGAGCTCTAAAAAAATCCACATTAATCTTTAAATCAGAAAAACAAAAAACCTAGAAATTCTCTCATTAATCGAGAGAAAAGTGAAGATCCACATCACTTACTTCGGTGGAGCCAGATTATAATAGCACAGATTTATCATATATAAATAAGAAAAATTCTCTCATTAATCAATAAAAATGTACACTACTTATTTTGGTGGGATCAAACTATAACGACGTAGACTAATCATATATAGATATTACAAATTGTATAACAAACACAATTACATAACTATATCTTTGTAAGGTACTAGTAGTGTGCCCGTGCTAACGCTACGGTAAAATACAAAACAAGATAAAATTTGCAAGGTAATTAGAAGTTCATCCAGGGAACACACTCGTCAAATTATACTTGAGCACCACATGCTGAATGGAAGTTATGATAAAAAGGAAAATCAAAATTTACCCAACAGCGCATGATGTCCCAAATAATATCCCAAGGGCATCGACTTCAGTCCAAGTGGATTAACGTGGGTGCTTGAGATCCGATATCCTGCATTTAAAGCTGCAGACTGAACATAACAAAGAGATGGAGATGTGCACTTAACGATCGGATATGCTATGGAGACCGAAAACAATGGAATTTCGTGTAACTCCTGCATCAAAAGAATAACACAAATGAAGTTTAATTTGTCAATTGGATATCATTTCCCAACAATATATGAATGGGTTGCAACAAACAAAAGCTCAGCTAGATAGTCTCAATTTTCAGCAAAATCCTCCCAAACCTCGGTTACAACCATTGGCAATGACAAGCTTCAGCTTTTATCAAGCAATAGGGAAAGTAACCAGGCTGCAAGGGTACAAGCATTAGATATTCATGAAATCAAGAAGTGAGCATCGTCATATTCATTACTTGTTTCAAAGGTAAAGCAAAGAGTAAGATTGTGGATTGACAGACCTACAAGAACTTGTTCACAACAAATGTATAGGGAAAGGTTGCTTGCACGGAGACAGGTACTGATGCATTGAAGAAATTCTGTAAAAAAAGGCAAACAAAATCTAAGTTACTAATATTGTTGTCTTCCAAAAGTATGTGCTTGACTCTGTAAACTATGTGCTTTAACTTGTCCACCTCACCCCCGGTCCCGAGGCGCAAGCTCTACCTTTTACTCCTGCACCACCATTCATCTCATGTACATTACCCAAATGACTCACTTCTCTCCACAAACTGAACTCATGTCGTGTTCATAGTTAGAGGTTGATAAATCCTAGTAGGATCCATACATTTCTACCACCTTTCACTACACCTTGTACCCTCCCCAAATCTCGGCCTCCTAATCCTCTGTCCCCCTCCCTGCACCTTATCGCTACCCACTCTGGCTCACCCCTATTCAGTCCAGGCCCTCTTCCCTTTTGTCCACATCAAATTCATTGATGCATGTGAAAAAAGAAAAGAAATTTAAAGAATAATCAACAAAACATGAACAAAATCACTACAATTATTTCTCGACATAACAACAGAACAATGGTAAAAACTATCTCTTGAAAGATAAGAATCAAGTATATGAGGACTGGGTACGATGGTTGGATAGCAAGTCCACCAGTCACCAGTGTAAGTTTAAGTTACTTCAGCTAGTATAAAAGATAACAAGCAATAAGGATCCTATATTTCCTCACCTGAACAGTAAGATTCTGGCCATACATACGATGATCAAAAGGAAGATGGAGAGTTGAATGAATAGCAACAACATTCAAAGTCGAGTCACCTGTAAACACAACATATAAGAAGGGTGTAAGCCAACAATTCACAGGTAGTGCATGGTATAAAAAACATTAAAGGCAAAAAGAGACAAATCAATATCACCAAAACAGGACATAAAATTGCTCATCTATGCACATGCCAAATATTTTGTAGCCATAAAAGAACATAATAACTGTTATGGCCCATCGGGGCATGCACTGTAGCACCTGAACAATACTATGCTATTGTAGCACGTGAACAGTGCCATACATACTGTAGCACATGAATGGTACTATGCTATTATAGCATGTGAACAGTGCCATACATACTGTAGCACATGACCAGTGCGCGTGCACCATAGCGGTCGGATTAAGAATAGTTAGATGCATATCTTCGTATTAGAAATAATTAGATATATATCTTCATATTAGGAATAGATAGATACATATCTTTATATTTAAATAGTATGGATATGATATTATCTTTAATTGATTAGTTGTATTAGATTGTGTTAGTTTCCATATTATTAGGGGCTAACCTCATCTATATAAAGAGAGGAGTTGCACCATTCATAATCAAGCAATAAAGCAGCCAATTTTTAAACCAGTTGGTTTCTAGAGCCTTCGCAAGGAGGACGATCTTAAACCTTCCTGGCCTATCTCCTACCATAACACAACTGGTACGGTTGAGCATCTACTTTGATTCATCAACTTATGAGAGTGAGACAGGGCATCCACATAGGTTTGAAATAAAGAACATACAAGAATTTGTCACCAAATGACACATGAATCTGGTGCTATGAAGGGACAAGCACATGTTACCATTTATTTTATCCATTTGGCCCTACCTAAAAACCAGCAATGTTTATGGCGTTTTAATAGATCCTATAACAAAAAAAAAGTTTACACAAAAATATTTGGCATGCTTAAACCAAATGGAGATGAAGTTGCATTATGAAACTACACATAAAGCAAACAATTGACAGCACATACGAGCATCGTTGAAATAGAAATATCCTGTCCAATTCTAGCAAATAGAGGTAACCAAGCCCACCACTAATCCTAGCTTAGTAACCAAGGTGCTAGAAAAAATGTAAAAAATTGGAGGAAACAGCATATGTTACCCTCATTTTGCAGCCCAACTAGTAGTTCAGTTTCTTCACCTGCTGGTACAACTGCAACCAAACAATAGAAGGGAAACATTATTGGTTATTGAACTCAAGAAACATAGGATGCAGATTTTCAATTAAAAAATGGTTGCTCTAGAAAATATTAAATATTTCATATTTCGGCCTGAAAAAATGGTTGCTCTAGAAAATGGTTTCAAATCCCAAGGATGCATCGCATCGTACATGCTCTGAGATATTAACGAGTGCATCGGATGAACAAAACAAACAATTTCAGTTTATTATCTTCTGAAACTATCATGAGCACGTTGAACTTTAAGAGAACTATTGCAATTACTTAATTAAAAATGATATTACAATGCTAGCGACTGATCATCAAAGAAAAGGTTTACCAAGATTGCATGCTAATACTCACTTTTGCCAGCGTTTCTGGGGAAGACACATACTGTCTCTACACCAGAGTGGGCTTACTGTCCATCACTTTGAAACACGAGTATCATCACCCACGATTCCTAGATCAGCCCCTTCAACAACTTCAGCTATAGCAGCTTCTTCCTCGGACTGACCTCTAGCAACTGCAGGAAGGGAAGTAACATATAATTCAGTCCAAAAGAACACGGTAGTAAATAGTTGTGCATGTGGAATCAATATTATTTGAATAACTGAACGTTACGAAATTATTGTTTTAGACAACCTAGGTGTCGTAAAATTTTCTGTATGTAGCATTGCCAGCAATGTTTGGGCATGCAACAGGATAAGGCATCCTTACAACAATGAAAAATATCCAATAACATTAGCAAAACCTATTTTGAGCTTCTAGTACAAGGTGTTCTAGTGAAAGCAGATCAGTGCACCAACACAAACTACTCAGTGAAAAGACCAGTCCTAGCTGGTTAAAATACCTGACATGTGAGCACCACATCCTTATTAGTGCATCAAACTTAGAATTCATGCTGCTCGTTTGCTTGGCTATTGGAAACAATGATTCTGCTCTTAATACCTCCCAATTTTGTAATTGCTTGTTGGAGCGGCACACTCTTCAAAATTTTAACCAATCCATCAATCTTTTATCAACTCATCATGGACATTGTTTTGGAAGGGTTGTTGCACGGTTAATGGCATTGAGCAGGAACCAGATGAGCTTGCTGCAGGCATGGAATCCAAACCCATAAGCCTCGCTACAACAGTGGGGCCCCTCCTCGCATGAGCATCGTCATCAATTATCGAAGATGAACAACTATGCTCACCGCTTTCCTTCAAACCGGTGCATCTTCAAGGATCGCCAATATGCATAGTTTAACTCAACAAAAAGATAAAGCAAGACACGAATCTGAGATAAATTGATTACACACATGCAAACACGCACCGAATTTGGTGTGTGCTTGGCGTGCCGCCATCAACTCCCTTCCCATCTCCAGTATTCCTGCAAAGACAGATTTGTATGTAAGCCGAGCTCACCCATACCTCCATTTGTAAAATGGCACATTTGCTTACTCTGAGTCGGAGAATCGCCTCGCTTCACTGAATGCCGCTTCTTGCACTTCTTGCCCCAATCAAACAGTTAAAGTAGCCATGTCCCTTTGCGCAGACTTTCTCCACATCCATTTCTCCTCGGTCTCAAACTCGCAAAATCAAATGGCTCACATAAGCACAACAAATTGTACAAGATACCTAAACACATTGAGCCTAAATGCACTGAATTAGCTAATCAAGAAAGCGCCGAACGAGTCCCCAAAACCCAATCTTTATCCCAAATTTGACCGGAAAAACTCGCGCAAGCAAAAAGATTCGAACTCACAGTGAGAACGCCCGCACCCTACCGCAATCGTCCGTAAATATATCCAAAATGCAGGTAATCCCCACCTAAGAAACGAACAGCCCAAGAAACCACAAGGCGCGCAGCGGCGAGAACACAACAAAAGGCCCGACCTTTCCGACGCGGCAGCGGTCAACGCGGATTCACCCAACCGCGCTAATCAGAGCCAAATCGCCGCGAGCCAATCCGGATCGAGCCGCATTGGGCCGTGCCTCGCCGGGAAGCTCCCAGCGGCGCCTTTTTGGTACAAACACCTCGAACAAACGGCGCCGTGGATGGAGGATCTGCGCGAGGCGCCGGGGCCGTCACGGTAGGGGCTCGCGAGGAGAGGAGGCGGGCGTGGGAGGTGGCGCGCCGTGGAATCCATTAACGCGGCCGCATGAGGTGGGAGAGGAGAGAGGGGAGGAGATGCACGGATCGTTCCTCTCTCTCTCGCTCCGTCGCGAGCGCGGCGCGCGGCGCGAGCAGAGGGGGGGAGGAGGAGGTGGCGGCGGCGAGGGGGGGGAGGAGAAGGCGGCGGAGCGAGGCGGCGCATGGGTGGGTGGTGGGAGGCAGGAGGCGGCGGAGGAGGAGGAGGGAGGGGAGGAGGCGGCGGAGAAATCAGAGGGGAGGACCGGAGGAGCAGAGGAGCGCACGGGTTCAGTTGGGGAGGCAGGAGCGAGGTCATCGGGGGCGTGTGCGTGAGGGGCTTCGGGGTGGGTTCAGGTTCAATGATGTGCATGATCCAAATGATTTTGGTCTTAGGATTTTCAATGAGTAAGAGAAGAAGGCTTGAGGAAAGATCTAGACCATTCATTTGTATGAAGTTGGAACCTTTGGGTACACAAATCTGGGTGGACTTAGATTAGGCATGACTGTGGAGGTGGTTGAGGGGGTGGATTTAGTAAAGAAAATTTTGGTGTATTATAGAGTAGGGTAGATACATAACAAATATCATATGTTGCAATATTTAGCCCTGGAAGAAATTCCACTAGTTGTAATTGAACGGCTAATGTTTTTATATGTTGCAATATTTAGACGCGGAAGAAATTCTACTAGTTGTAATTAAATGGCTAATGTTTTTGTCATCGTCCCTATCATGTCGGCTAACTTATTTTTAGGGTGTTTGGTGTCTATGTAACTTACGAACTTACTTCATGCCCTAACCACGCACTCTATTACCTACACAATTGTGTGCCGTCTGGCTCCATGTGCTATCCATAAAACGAGGGTGCTCATTATTGGTGTTCATCTGCATGAAGGAAAAAGGAAAGGAGGAGGTGTGATTGTCCATTTTTAGGATTTAGGTGCAACATATAGGGTAGCTTTTACAAGGAAATGTGTCGCATTTTACTCATTTCATGAGTTTAGCAAATGATGATATGGGCATATATACATTTTCAAACTCAACACATATATATGTGTCCGCAAAAAGGTTTAACGCTGCACTAAAAAAGACATAATAATACCATTTCACGGTTAGACATGCGGAATTTTGGAGGGAAAGAAGCGAGATAAAATTTGGGTTTTAACGGTAGGGTTATTCATTTGATAGAATCCCTCCATTTTAGGCAATAACGGGTTTCTCGAGAAATCGGCAAGATTAAAAACCGTTTTTCTATAATAATTATATTTCAAACGAAATATTTTTTAAGACGGAATTTACAAGTTATTGTACAATGACTTTATTTATATCGATCAAAATATTATAATATATATTACAGCGACTTTATTTATATCGATTAAAATCACATATAAATCTTTATCTCTCTGTACTCTCTCGCTAACAATCAAACGACATAAACAAAAAAACCATAAGCATATAGCCCGAACAGGCCCGAAAATTCACCAGACGGAAGAGCGAGCCAAGACGGCGAGACACCGCAGGACACGACACGGTTATTGGACGGCGCTTTCGGCCTGGACGACTAGCCGATGCCTACCTACCTCCTGCGCTAATTCGGCGCGACCCCAGCCTCGCCCGCCACCCTTTTGCCGCGGCCGTCGCTTTTCCAAAGCCGATCGCAACCCAACAAAGTGGCAGCCAGAGCTCTTCGGAACAACACACGAAAAATACGAGCATCTCATCTCTCTCACGTCGCGCAAAGGAGGAAAAGACCAACTAAGCCCACGCGCGGCTACATCCATTCCACCGCGCCGCGCCGATCGATCATTAGGAGGAAGGCAGCGGCGGGGCGGCGCGCGCGGCGGCGGCGACGATGGGGAAGTGGTCGACGCGGTCGGGGTCGGCGCGCCACCAGCAGTTCCGCGCGCGCGCCAAGACCCGCGTCGATGACCTCCAGGACATGTTCTCCGGCCTCCAGTCCGCCCGCAAGGAGGCCCGCTCCACCGACGCCGCGGTCCTCGAGGCGCAGCTCCAACAGATACTCCGCGAGTGGCGGGCCGAGCTAAGCGTCCCCTCCCCCACGTCCTCCCTCCAGGCACGCACCTTCCCCTTCCCCTCCTCCATTCATTTTCACGTGTGTGTGTGTGTGTTTTGCAGATGTTTGATTTCATTGGTTGGCTGTGGTTGACGGCAGGGGAACAACCGGGAGCTATCGGATCCGACGCTGCGGCTGCTGCAGCTGGCGGCGGCCGAGGAGGAGGACGACGCCACCAGCAAGCTCGTCGAGCAGCAGGCCCCGCCCCCGGCTAATCAGGCCCACGGGCACGCGCAGGGCGGCCAGGACATGAAACCGGAGCCGCGCGAGGAAGCGGTTGGCGCCGCAGCTGCTGTGGTGGTGGCGCAGCCGCCGCAGCGCCTAGGTCAGGGAGTTCTCGCGAATGGTGGAGGAGCGTTGGCCCCTGCTGCTGCTGCTGTGTTCCATGATCAGGTATAAATTGTTATCACTTATCAGTAGTTTGCTCAACGAAAATTACAATCGTTATGTTGACTGCAGTAGAATAGCTGGGTTATCGATTTTATGAGGAAACTTGTGGTTGTGATTGCAACGACACAAAGGTCATTTGCTAGAGTTCCAAGAAGTTAGGCTTTGTGGTTGAGTGTGATCTTGTGTCGGCGGTGGACTCTTGTAGTGAATTAGTTAGATTTCTTTACTTCGTACAGATGTATTATGTGGTCCTTCTTGTTGTATGCCTTTAGTTGGACATGGTGTCATCTGCAAGCAACTTTCCATTTATTGAAGGGAGGTGCTTCTATGCTTTTCTCAACAGTGATTTGCACAAATTTTAAAGCATAATGAATAGTTGATAGATGTTATTTACCTCTTCATTTACTTTGAGATTATAGACAAACGCCTTGTGGATTCGTACTTATCCTCTGTCGCTAAGGGAATGACATAGGCCTCTCTACCGTGATCACAATCGGAAAGCTTCGATTTTGGATTAACATGGAGATTTGTAATGGACTGCATTGGACTGCATATTGATCTAGGTCTATTCGGGGATAAAATTAGACCTTTCTGTGTAATTTAAGGAAGCTTGCAAGTCACGAGAAGAATTCAAGTTTATGTGTGTGATGCACCATTGAATTCACTTCATTGGCTTTGGGCTACTTATGGCCCTTTTTCTGCTAGTTTCTTTTGTGATTTGGCTCCTGCAGCTAATCTCATTGCAGTGACGTTGAATTGTTGATAGCTCAATTATGTTATTTCTTATCTAGTTGGTATAACACTTTATTGTCGGGTAGACATCTGTGATTTCCATCCCATGATGGACAAGATGTGGCTCCAGGAGTTCAACTTATGTTTGTTCAATTAGTTTTTATCTTCAATGTCTAGTTAACTCAAAGTTCATACAAATGTTTACAACCATTTTGGACCTTCTGTGGCCAAAGTCATAGCTTAGAGTCTTTGGCAATACATCTGGCCTTTGAACTAAGCGTAAATATACTGAAGTACTAAACTATGCTAGAATTAGAATGGATAAGCTATTGTTCTACTTAGAGTAGTGTTTCAAGCATTATTATTGCCATTCTTCTACCCTTTGAGAATACATGAACATAATGGGGTTGTTTGAACGTTGCTGCAATTTGCCACTCGCAAGTTGGTCATGTTTACTTTTTACTTTTTTGGGGTCATGTTTGACTGTTTTTGGGAGGCTGCTGTTTGGTTCGCTGCTGCAGTTGTTGTGTAGAAAACTTGCTTAGCAGCCTGGTGGCCCACCTGCCATAGATCCAGTTTTTTCCTTGCCATACCTTGCCACATGTGTGGCAGCTGATTTGACCACTACCAAGTGTGATAAGCCACACACTTTGCCGCAAAAAATGAATGGTAGCTATTCAACTCCTAAGGACACTTGTTGATGTCCTCAAGTAAAACTAGACAGTCCATGTTCACTCATTTTGTCTAAGTTGCTTTGGAATATTTTATTGCAAACAGAAGTAGCATTTGACAAAGGAGTTAAAGTTTAAACACTGTTGGTGGGAATCTGCGATATGAGAGACATAAATAATTTCAAGTTGCTCTGAACTGAAAGAATCGAACCTACAACTTGAATGCATTTGATTATACACTGAATCTTTTGATTTAAAAGGTCCCTGGATTCACATAAAGATATAAGTGACTGGATGTTGATCATTTGCAAAACACGAAATTTGGCAAGAGCTTCCTTGTTGACGGCTTTTGAAATTTAAAATTTAATTCCTCTATTGGTGGTAGTAGAGGGAAAATTTTTGGAAGGTTCCTTATCATTATCCTCTGCAAAGGCTTAAGTTGTGCGAAGGTAGCATGCATTGGCAACAACATGCCTATGAAATTTGTCAATGCTTTATTTCAATTTTGCATGATCTCTGTGTAGTTTCCTTATCATTCTATGCAAGATGCTTTTGATCTCATTTTGGAATGTTTTACCGGAGTATTACGTGTCCAAAGATATACTAGGATGACTTCTAAAATCTGTTTCTTTTGGCACAAACCTTGTCTACAACAGTACAACCTAATGAAAGCAGATGAAGGTGTAATATTGTTGAGTGAAAGGTGACTATGGACTATGTATTATATTTGATATCTGTAATCTTTAAGGACAGCTGTAACAGCGGAGAGCATATTTTAGAAGAGGAAAAGTTATCTCTGTACCACTCAAAATTTTGCACTTCAGTAAAATGCCACTGGACTATACCCTAAAAAATATCACTGAAATGTGACGTCTTTAGTGATTTTACCATTATGGAGTTAGAGTAATCAGTTTGGACAAATTTTCCCTCCTTTGTTACCTCCCTGACCTCCCTCCTCCATACACCATTTTTTAAAAATCTTTGTGATGCTTAGCTTGCAGTACAACCTAATCGACTGGGCCAAGTTGGGTTGGGAAACTTGAGCTGTATGGCAGCAAAGGTAGCAGAAGCATAGGGAGGCAGAGCAAATGAGTTGCTAGAGGATGTTGCTGTCATAGGGTTCATCAGGATCCTTTGTCACCTCAGAGATCTCACCTAGTGTGGCATATTTGGGAGTGGCATATAATGCGCTTATGTGTGTGCTAATTTCTGGGTTGATTGTGTTTTGAATTGAGGATTTTAATCCGCACATTGCCTGCATGTTTTTATTAGTGAAAGGTGCCAATGTGTGTGTCAGTGTGTGCATCGTTTGTTGTTAATGGAAGATATTGATTGCACATCTTCTGCATATGTTTTGATGAGCATTACACTAATTTGCCTTGTTTGATTTCTGTTTGTTGTCTAGGTCCAATGAACGATTTTAAATGTCTTCTGCGGGAGATAAGTTCAGTGAATGATTAAATGCCATGTATTTTTTAGATATACTATTAGTGTTTTTTTGGAAATCAACCCAAATTCACTATTGAGTCTATGCTTTTCGACGGTCTCAGATAATCATTATTTACATAGTAGTTACACATTGCATTATAGAACACTGATAGATTCATGCAGAGATGCATTGAGGTGTAGGTTTGATCCCATATTGGGTGTTCCATTTGTCAAAGCTACAGCATCCAGATGGCTGAAACTTTGATGTCTGGTATAAATATGAATTTGAGGGCATGCTTGTTTGCATAGTTCAAATGAAACCATTCTTTGCTGTTTGTGGATGCCGGTTGCAAGGGACTGGTTGGAAAATGGATTTGCATAGTTAAGAAATTACCTGATATTCTCTATGATTGCTTCTTGTAGTTGGGATCTGAATCTAGGATAGTTAAGCTGATTTTTAGTGTATTTGAGTGTGCTAGACACTTGGAGAAGAAAACAAAAGCCTTCTGATTCTATCCCTTTTGATGGTGTACAAGGACCCTTTGCTTTTGTATTGGAAATTTGGAATTGCAAGAACGTACCTGAAATTCTCTTTGATTGCTTCTTGTAATTGGGATCTAAATCATTGGTTAGTTAAGCTGATTTGTAGTGTATTTGGTGGGATCTTAATATTTGGTTAGTTAAGCTGATTTCTAGTGTATTTGGAGAAGCAAACGGAAGCCTTCTGTCTCTGTTCTTTCTGATGGTGTACAAGGATGTTTTATTTTTGTATTGTAGGTTATGATATCACCCATTTTGACTTCTCCTCTACCTGTTTCTGAACTTTCTTATGTACCTCCTTGACATTGCAAATGCTCATGTGATACTCCTAACTCCTAAGGATGCTTTTCTTTCACTGCTATGTACTGCTTTTTATAGTCCAGCATGCATGCAATAGGCACATACACAGGTTGTTATGTTGCTTGTGATTTTACCTTTCAGCCACTTGCATTTCTTGAGTTTGAAGTTTGATGGAATGAAGCTAATTTTAACAAGCTTTTTGACTTGTCCTTGCAGATGTACTATGTGAACCAGGAACTTACTGTTGATGATTTTCTTTATGATGATTACAAGATAAACCTTCCTGCATCCATTCCAGATGTCCTCAATGACCTGGAAGGGATTTGTCAGCTGGAATATTCACAGTTCAATTTGCCACAAGAGTTACCCCCTAATGTGTATCTTGATACCAGTAACTGTGGACAGAGTGCTGGAGATGTTTTCCTCCACATGTCAAACTTGCTCACAACAATGTCTCCAGCACCTGCCGCATTCCTGATGCCGAAATGTGCTCTCTGGGACTGCCCTCGGCCTGCTCAAGGATCGGAAATGTGGCAAGATTATTGCAGCATGTATCATGCTGAATTGGCTGTGAATGAAGAGGGCCCTCCTGGCACAATGCCTGTGATCCGTCCAAGAGGTATTGATCTGAAAGATGGCCCCCTGTTTGCTGCTCTTAGTGCAAAAATCCAAGGAAAGCATGTTGGTATTCCTGTCTGTGAAGGGGCTGCAACTGCAAAGTCACCATGGAATGCACCTGGTAAGTTGTTCCTGCATAACTCATGTCTTTACATGGTATTGGTACTGATAAGTTTGTACTAATTGTTGGTTCATTTCTATCATTGCAGAACTTTTCGATCTTTACATTTTTGAAGGTGAATCTATTAGAGAATGGCTTTTCTTTGACAAACCAAGAAGGGCATTTGAAAGTGGAAACCGAAAACAAAGGTCATTGCCAGATTACAATGGCCGTGGTTGGCATGAATCAAGGAAGCAGGTGATGAAAGACTTTGGGGGTCTGAAGAGGTCCTATTACATGGATCCACAACCATCCAGCAGCTATGAGTGGCACCTCTATGAATATGAGATCAATGATTGTGACGCTTTTGCCTTATACCGGCTTGAATTCAAGTCTTCGGATGCAAAGAAGAGTGCTAAATCAAAACTAGCTTGTAATCCACTGAATGAAATCCAGCAGCAAATGATTAGACTGAGTGCAGATAGTCCTGTGGAAAACAAACGGATGGCCCGGAGCAGGACAAAGGCTAACGCAAAGGATATTAATGTGAACATCTACTCAGTTCAAAATACCACAGTTCAAGCTAATGTCCCGAATGCTTATCAGGCAGTGTCACAAGTGGACGATATGACATTTTTGAATGGTAATGTTGTTTATGGACCTCATCTCCCAGACGGCTACTCAACTGAAAGAAGTGACTTCCATTGGAACTCAAATGATGGAGTGTGAAGAAAGGATAAACTGAATCTGTTCGATGGTATATTTTGCCTTCAAGTTCTAACAGTATCGGCTATATTTATGGGGTCTACACTATTGGCAATGGCCCCCTATCATTCTAATGGTTATGGGTCAATTCTGCAGAAAACCACTCCGAAACAAGGGATGTCTCATGCCTGCACTGCAGTCGTATATTCCGCAATAACTTTGGCTGTGTTATATAGTCTAGTATCCTGACAATAGCATCTGCTTGGTGCGCAGCTTATGAGAGATAAATTACCAGTTTGGTAGTACCTTTATGTGGGTCTGACCATTTGATGGCTCCAGTTATCTGTTGTGTTTGTATATGCATGATACTGTTCTGAATCTGGGGTGAAATGCTGGTGGCCTTTACCGCGGCTGAATTTGCGGGCATTGACTGTTGCTGAATTTGCAGATTTCGTGTTTGTCATCTTTTGGCTCCAATCATACTGTTGAGGGTGGCCCCCCACTCTACCTCGGGCAATGAGCCACCCCGATCTAACAAGGTCTGTGGTAGTGCACCGTCACGGCCTCAGCTTGACGAAGTCCGGAGATCAACCTTGAAGGCCCATTTCGGACAAGGTCTGTGAACCAATCCTAGACAAGGCTCAGAGCTGGCCCAAGGTCAGTCGCGGACCGACCTTGGGGTCTCTCGAACATGGTGGGACTTATGTGGTGCAAAGGACGAAACTATCCTTGGGAGTAAGTTAGGCCTCGAGGGTAAACTTGTAATTTCACCCAGCTCCTCTCACTCTATAAATAAGACCCTTTGTAAGTGGGAAGAGGGAGACCATTTGTAACTCTAGATAAGCAATACACTTGTCCATCTATTCGTGTGTGATTCCCGTTGAGTCATCTTAGATCCTCGGTGGTCCTTGAATTCGACTGGGGGTGCTTACAAGTTTAATATCTGATCTCAGATTGACGACAGTTGGTGTCGTTCGTGGGGACTCGGGTGAGAAGTCAAGTCGTTTGCGAAGGGGAAGACACGAAAGGTCGCTGAGGTGGGAGGTGCAAACCCTCCTTGGAGGCTGAAGTCAAGTCGGATCGCAGCCGGCACCACCTCAGGCGCGAAGGGGCAACTCGACCTCTCCATGGAGGCTCAGGTCACCGGCGAGACTATGGACTTTAGGGAGGCCGACCCTTCGGATGCTCTTAAGGAGGTAGTGGGAGTTGGAGGACCTTCGAAGGCAATTGAGGGAGTCACAAATCGAGGCTCTGCAGTCCGTGGCTGAAGCTCGCCAAGTGGGAGAACTTTAAGCATAGCTTAAAAGGGCGCGAGTCGAGGCAAGAGCCCCACCACTTGCAGGAGCTCGAGAAGCCGAAGAACTGAGGAACCAGCAGGAGGAGGCGCGGGCTCTAGCGCAGGAGTCAACCTGCCCTAAGGTGTCCGAGGCCGAAGCCCTTTGAGCCGAGCTGGCCGAAACTCATGCCCAAGTGAACTTGCCAACCTTGTTCAAAGCCCAAGAAGCCAATGACCTCAGGGCATAGCTTGACCAAGTGCGAAGGGAAGCCTTTGCCTCTGTTGGGGGTGCGGGTATGAACCACGGCCACCTGGCGGCTGACTGCCCTACCTGACCCCGCGGCAAACTTCCCCTACATCCCCAGCCTTAAGTGGCTCCCGCCCATAGGGTTGTCGGTCTCGTCGACCACTCTAACCCGCTGAACTTGGGCTTGCAAGCTACTTCATGGCTAATGCGTTTTCGGATGCCAGAAGTCACGAAGTACTCCAAGGGCTCCAACCTCGTAGAGTTTGTCTGTGTCTACAAGACCGCCATAGTAGCGACGGGAGGGGGTAAGGCCATCATGGCAAAGAGCTTGACTCTGGCCCTTTCGGGGGTTGCTCAATCCTAGTACCTTGCCCTCCCGCTGTGCTCGGTGTTTCATGGGAGCAGCATCGGGAGAAATTATGTAAGCATTTCCAAGGGAGCTGGAACAAGCCAGTCACGTCCTTCGATCTGCACGTGCTCAAACAGATATCGTGCAAGTCCATCAGAGACTTCATGCACCGCTTTCGTCCACATCCACTGTTAAGTCCAGGGCATCTCTGACACGAGTGTCGTCGAGGCCACGCTGGGCTCTCCACAAAAAGGAGTTGGCCGACAAGCTGAATAGGAAGGAGCCGAAGAATGTGGTGGATCTCTTTATCATGGACAAATACTCCAAGTCCGAGGAGGGGTGGGCTCGCATGGAAGCAAAGACCTTGGTTATTGCGGTCCTCGCGCCCTCGCCTGATTTCGAGGATGCCAAGAGGCGGCAACGCTGCCACCTACCCATGTACCATGTCAAGCCCAAAGCTGTCCAGTCGCATCAAGATCAGCACAACGACCGTCGTGACGACTACCATGGCGACCACCATGGGTGCAAGCATGATGGTAGCCAAAGGTGGGAAGAGCAACACCCTGATCGCGGCAGCAACCGCCACTACTGCGACATCCAGTCTTTGGGGTGTGAGCTCATTGCCTCCGCCTGACAACTCCGGCGATAGCAAGTCCAGGGCCTGGCTGGCGCGCCACAGCACAACCCACCTCCCGCACCAACGGTGGTGGCCATGCTACCCGCCTTGGGCGCTCCCCTTTGCCTTGAGGCAATAGGGCAAGTTGCTGACCCCTCACATCATGTGGTGCATGCGATCACCAATGGAAATGTGCACACCTCCATGTCAAAGTAGCAATGCCACTCCTACACCCGCCAAGCGCACCACATCGGCATGGTCCCCCCAACTGAGCTACCACCGTGGGTCAATACACCCATCACATTTGGCCCCAAAGATGCAGTCAATCTCCCGCATCATGATGCCGTGGTGATATCTGCCCTCATTGCTAGGTGCAAAGTAAGGCGTGTGTTCGTGGATGGGGGAAGCTCCACGGACATCCTGTTCGCATCTACATTCAACAAGCTTTGGGTCTCATGATCGCTTCTGTCGGAGCTGGGAGTTCCTCTTCTTGGGCTAGTCCTGGCCCTTGGCAGAATCAAGCTGACTGTGAGTTTCAGGCCAGGGGCTACACCCGAAGTGAGAGCATTATCTTCAACGTCGTTAGCATCCCCTACTAATACAACATGATCATGGGTCAGGCGGCCCTCAACTGCTTTGGAGCGATACCTCACCATGCCCTCTATGTGAAGCTACCTACCCCTGATGGGGTCATCACCGTGTGTGGCAATTAGGACCTTTCAAGGAAGATAGATGAAAACATCCAAGCGGTAATCTGATACATGCACTCCATCGCCCTGAAAACTGTGTGGGTTGAGCTGGGGGTCCAGGCTCCATCCTCTAGCAATGGATCCCTAAACCGATGTCTGACGGGGAAATAAGGGCTGAGCCCTTCTTAGAGGCAAACCCTACCACTACTACAAAATAAGCTATATTAGACGTGGAGCCGTCTGTGATGTTATTATGATAGACGGTTCATGGGGAACCGTCTGTGCTGTTATTATCACAGATGGTTTTACAGGAGTGACCATTTGTCATCTGTGATGAGCCACTATCGCAGATGATTCGTATTAATAACCGTCTGTGATAGTTCACAGATGATTATTAACACAAACTATTTGTGATAGTTGAAGGTATCATAAATAATTCGTATTAAAAACTGTTTGTAATAGTTCATAGATGGTTATTAATATGAATCGTCTACGATATTTGTACACATCACAGACGTTTATTAATACGACTCGTCTATGATAATTCATAGACGGTTGTTAACATGAACATATTAATAAAGAGATGATAGTTAGATTTAGATCTAGCTTAATTGGTAGTTTGCTTTACTTCAACATATTAATTCTTGCTTGATATATATTACTTCATGTATAGTACATAACTGGCTAGCTATAGTAGCATTAGTAATCCAATTTAACACTAATTTGTTATATGCGTAGTGTAGATAGACTGAAGCTGGATGTACGTTAAGAACCGTGTGAGTGAAGAGTACATTAATGGTGTGTCTATTTTTACAAGAGTGGTTGAACAGCATATATTCAAAAGGGGATGGAATATATGTACTGTCCATGCATTGATTATGATAATTCAAAAATATTTACCAACTTAGCGCAGATCGAAGCTCATTTGATTCGAAGGGGTTTCAAAAAGGGGTATACATATTAGACCAGTCATGGTGAAGAGAAGATTCTACAGGAAGGTGTCAAGGGAGACAACGATATGCCAGTTGTGGACTGTGCTTTCGATAATGATAGGTCATATGATGAGAATCTAGATCAGATGCTACGCGATGCAGAAGGAAACTATAGTGAGAGAGAGTTTGATAAATTCGAGGGTTTGATGGAGGACCTGGAGAAACCTTTATTTCTAGGCTGCAAGCCGCAATACACAAGGCTGCCATCTATTCTTGAACTGTTGAAATTGAAGGCAAATAATGGTTGGTCCGATAAGAGTTTCACGGTGTTGTTAGATCTCCTAGCAAACATCCTTCCAGAGAGAAATGTGTTGTCGAGAACCACCTACCAAGCCAAGAAGATTATTTATCCATTGCGAATAGAAGTAGAAAGAATACATGCATGTCCGAATGATTGTATCCTCTACCCTAAAGAGTATGCAAAATTATACGTTTGTACGGTGTGCAAAGCATCTCGATACAAGCGTAAGAATGACTTCAATGACGGCAAAGGCATCGAGGTGAAGCAAGAACCTCATGCTAAGATGTTGTAGTATCTGCCTATAATTCTCCATTTGAAGGATTTATTTATGACTGAAAGGATGTAAGATTGCTGTGTTGTTACTCGGAGGAGCATAAGAAAGATGGAATGATAAGACACATTGCTGATTCTGCCTAGTGGAGGAACATCAATATGATGTTTGTAGACTTTGCTAAAGAACCGAGGAATATAAGGTTTGATTGAGTACAGATGGAATGAATACTTTTGGTAACATGAGCAGCTGACATAGCACCTAGCCTGTGAATGTATGCATGTACAACCTTCCTCCTTGGCTGTGTATAAAGAGAAAGTACATTTTGATGTCACTACTTATCCAAGGACTGAAGCAACCTGGGAACGATATTGATATGTATCTAGCACCATTGGTGGAAGATCTTGTGACACTGTGGAACAAAGGGGTACATGTATGGGATGTAGATAAATGAGAGAATTTCACTATGCATGCCATGTTGTTCTGCACCATCAATGATTTTTCTGCTCTTGGTAACCTATTGGGATTGAGTTCGAAAGGAGCCAAAGTTTGTCCGCACTGCTTACATTATATTGATAGTGTGTGGTTGAACAACCCGCACAAAACTTGTACATGTGTCACCGTAGGTTCTTCCATGGTATCATCCATACCGTAAGATGAAGAAATAATTTGATGAAAAAGAGAGGATGACTCAGCACCAAGGCTATGACTCAGCACCAAGGCTTTTTAGTGGGAAAGAGGTCTACGATATGGTCAAGGATATCGATGTTGTGCTTGGAAAGAGACGTAAGTTGAGGACCCGTCAGAAGAACATGTGGAAGAAAAGGTCAGTATTTTGGGACTTGCTTTACTGGGAGCACTTAGAAGTTTGCAATTGCATTGATGTCATACACGTAGAGAAGAATGTATGTGATAGCTTGATTGGTCTCTTACTCAATATTCATGATAAAATAAAGGATGGTGTCAACACACAACGTGACTTGATCGCTATGAACATCAGGACCAAATTAGCACTGATAGAGACCGATAAAGGCCAAACATACCTTCCCCTAGCTTGTTACACTCTGTTAAAGTCCGAGAAAATTGAACTATGTCAGTGCTTGCATGGTGTGAAAGTTCCGTCCGGTTACTCCGCCAGAATAAAGAAACTTGTTTTCACGCAAGATTTGAAATTAATTGGCATGAAGTCTCATTACTGTCATGTGATAATGACACAATTGCTTCCTATTGCAATTAGAAGTATTTTACCGAATAAGGTTCGAGTGACAATTATGAGGTTGTGTTATTTCTTTAATGCAATTGCTCAGAAGGTTATTGATCTTGATGGACTAGATGCTCTGCAGACTGAGATGTGACGACTCTGTGTCATCTTGAGATGTATTTCCCTCTGTCATTTTTCGATATTATGGTCCATCTCATTGTCCACCTTGTGAAAGACATAAAGATATGCGGCCCTGTGTTTCTACGTCATATGTACCCTTTCGAGAGGTACATGGGAATTTTGAAATCTTATGTACGCAATCGATCTCAATCGAAGGGCAGCATCATCGAAGGTTATGCAATCAAAGAAGCCATTGAGTTCTGCGTCGATTACATGGCTCAGGTCGAACCGATTGGTGTGTCTGTATCTCGTTATGAGGGGAGGCTAGAGGGTACCGGGACCATCAGAAGGAAAGCAATAACTCCTGATCTGGATAGTACATTCAAGCCCATTTCACGATCTTGCAACACATGACTGAAGTATCCCCATATATTGAAGAGCACAAGGACATGCTACACCAAGAGAATCCAGGCTGGTCGGAGATTGGGATCATGAGACAGCACAACCGTTGGTTCAATGAATGGTTGAGGGTGCGATTCGCTGGGAGGTCATCAAGTGAAATACTGCAATGGTCGGAAAAGGGGCCAAAGTTTACAGTTGTGACATGGCAAGGATACGACATTAATGGGTGCACATTTTATACAATAGATCAGGACAAAAAGAGCACAGTCCAGAACTCAGGTGTCCGCATAGATGGAGTATAGTCTAGAATTCAGGTGTCTGCATAGATGCATTTCATGATGAGCAGTTCAGTACCACTGGCCCAAGCTCCTATTACAGGCTTATAGTGGAGATTTGGGAGCTCGACTATATAATTTTCAAGATCCCTCTATTTCGGTGCCATGGGGTCTAACTCCCACAGGGTGTAAAGGTCGACATGTACAACTTCACTACTGTGGACCTCGAATGCATAGGATACAAAGATGGACCATTCATACTCGCGAGGCAAACTGTTCAAGTTTTTTTATATAACCGACCCAGCAAATAAGAAGTACCACATAGTTCTTCATTGAAAAAGAAGGATTGTTAGAGTTGAGAATGTCGTGGATGAGAAAGATTATACTCAATTTGATAAGTTGCCTCCATTCAGAGACAAAATCAAGCTCAAGGAAGAACGAAGCGATGAAGTAAGCAATATGCGTGTCGACCATCGTGAAGAGCTTTACAAGTGTAATGATCCCATACGGTGAACACCTATTTAAAAATTATTCCAATGTAATTATAACAAAACTTGACATATAATTAAGGAATTATTCCATTGTAATTGGTTTAGTAATTAAGTCCTTAAATATTACACAGGCGAGACTTCCACATCCCTTGAAGTAAATCCACACTTCCCCTTTACTGCACTATCACTCGACCAAGTAAAAACCAATTTTGTATAACCAACACCAATGACACCTCCCATGTCATGGTACTCAAATTTTATAACTGTGGCTACAACCACGATGATTCGATATCTCATTAAGTCAAAATTAATTAATTAACCACAAGTGATGATAAACCCAACGTAACTATAAGTACGGCTAAGCAATTTAAGTGTACAACCCATGTGATAATTACCCATTCTAAGGTGACAATGGAATCATGGCAACCAAATGATCAAGGGGGATTAATCAATTTGGACAATAAATACCAATACAACGGCTTGGGCTCAACGACAACGAAAACGACAGCCAAGGTGCACTTCGGTGCGGAAGGTGATGCACGGCGAGCAACTCACGGCGAAAGCGGTGACTTGAGGACACGAAAAGCGAGGGAGGGTGCGGCTTGTATAAGCGGGCGTTGCGGCATTCGACCCGAAGCGGTGGAGAGTGCGGGATGGGCACGCATGCCGAAGTGGAGATGACATGGACAATGATGGCGAAGTCCGAATGGACACGGTGGCGAGGAGTCGCAAGGAAGACGATCGCGGTGGCCCCCGCGATCGATGGTTCGAGGAAACAAGCGGCCAGGATGAGCGCGGCTAGGCGGACGCTTCGGATTGGAGACACGTGGCCAAGGGCGATGCGGTTTGGGCTAAGCGGTGGGTCAGGCCAACTAGTGGGCTTCGGCTCACTTGGCCTTTTAGGGTTTTAGGGACTTTTCCTATTTTCAGAAATTCAACTAGAATCTCTTGAGCTATTGAAAATAGCAAATAAATCCAAAAAAATCATAGAAAATTTCTTAAAACACAAGGAACCCAAATAAAATATTTTTAGCAAATGTTATTGTTTAATTTAGTCATATTAAATCCTTTTAATTAACTTAAGCTTTTATTAAGTTCAGAAAAATCCAACTGGTGAATTTTATTTTAAAAGCTTTAAAAAGGCTTTGAAAATCAGGATGTTACATGATTCTATCTCCTTGTCTTAGATTTATTCCATCGTCTTGGAGATCCACGACACACAAAATGAGATGAACTATCAGTTGGCCTCCTTAGCTCAGTGTGTAGGTGTGCTGGGGCATGCTTCTTACTCGGTGGCGTCACCTTCTCCATCACCGTCATGATTCTTCTCCTCATGAGTGTCTCCTTTTGGTACTTGATGCCAAAGGGAAAGAAGAAGAAGAAATGATGCTAGAAGGAGAAGAAGTTGAAGAGAAGCAAAAAGAAGTTATCTTATTATATATACAGACATATATATATATATATATATGTGTGTGTGTGTGTGTGTGTGTGTGTGTTGAACTTGTGATAGTTAAGGCTATTTATGTTTGTTAAAACTTGTTACTATGGTACTATGCTACAATGGTTTTCTTTGGACCTTTTTATGGCTGTGCTAAATATCATGTTCACCATGTTTATCAGTTATTTATGTGACTTCTCATGCTTATCATATTTACAATAATTCCTCAAATTCAATAAATAATGGAAACTCCACTAATTTTTTCTAAAAATCCACACATGTGCATGAAAATCACTTTATGAAACCATATGCACATATTTAGGAGGAGTATTCTCTATTTGTTGATTGACATTTGAATGCAACTAATTCTTCATCTCTTTTGAGACCATCTCAAGAATTATTTGCGAACCGAAAGTCAAAACAATAAAACACAACTTGTTTGTCAAACTTGGGGTATTTTCAAATCCTTTAGTTCATTCACATGGCTTAGGTTGTCATCAATTACTAAAAAGGGTGAGATTGAAAGCATATATGATCCTAAAATAGTTTTGGTAATTTATGACAACAATGTGTTAAGGGACTAACATGTGTGCTAAGATGTTTTCAAAGGTTTAGTCCCACTTTATGGATGACAATATGGAAATGACATGTAAGGACAATAAGATATCGACATGGCTCAAAACAAAAGTATTATGTAGTCTAAGGACCTTCTATGGTTTCTACTGGTCTCGGTAAATTGGTGAAAAGACTGGATTTATAGGCTAGAATGTCATACTACAAAGAGGGATCATGGTTAGTAGCTTGAATAATTGTTTTGTGCGACATTATCAACTAAGAGTCATGCACTGCATTTGGAATTGCATTTAAGTGAAAAGGTACGATCGCAAGTATAACTGCGGTACTACCGGTAGGTGGTATGACTGCACCTGAGGTGAGGTAGTATCGTAATGTGGTTGGACCAATTCCTAGTTAGCGGTATGTTATTTCCAGGGAGGATGTTTTTTTGAGACTTTTTTCTCCCTTGGAAATCGGTAGCATCGATTAAGCCAAGCGGTACTACCACCGTGCGGTATTACCGGCCCATGTGAGTGCGATAGGACCACACCAAACCATAACAGCTAGTTCAGAAGCATTAAGTAAGCTACAATAACCATTCAACCCTAGGTACGGTAGTACTGTCTGATCCATAATGGTAGTACCACACCTACTGAATTTTTGGAGATTTTGCTCCAAACGATCGAATTTGTGGTTGGGAGCTATAAATACCCTCTCAACAGCACAAGGGCAAATACACTTGACTTCATTGAATATCCCTTGAGTTTCCTGTGCATTCCTAGCTACTCATTTTCTCATATTTCATATTTTAAGGTAGTTGAGAGTATTCAAGTGTATATGCATCATTAGTTGATATCTTTGGCACTTGATAACCTTCAAGCAAGGACTGTGGTTTATTACGCTTGGGGTTTGCCAGCAGCTAGATGGCTTGGAGGAAGAGTGTGTAGTGATCTCTTCAAAGTAGGTTGTAAAGAGGCCCAACGCCGTTGTGAGTGGTTTTGTGCTCGCCATCTCCGGAGTAGAGTAATAGCAACTCTAGTGGATTTAAGATTTATAAGGCTTAATTCATAGTCAGTCCAATCCAAGTGGGCTTACCTCAACATGGACTAATGAGGACTAGCAAGTATTTGATATCACGAAAAAACATCGATTGTCTTTTTGCAGGTTTCCCTCTTGTCTTTATTATTTTCACATTTATATTTCTAGCTATTTACTTGTGTAGAATTGCTTAGCTAGACTTGTTTTTAGTATCGACATAGGCTTGGGGTGACCTAGTGAAATCGGCTTAAGGTGCCTAGTAAAACATAGAATTTAGCTCTTGACTTGTGCTAGAATTTCAATTTAGCTCACTCTTGCTATAATTGTCAATTAAGGATTAAAATTTTAGAAACCTCCTATTCACCCCCTCTAGTCAGTCATCCTTGATCCTACATAGAGGCCGGCCCCGAGGGTGGTTCGAGGAACGAAGGAGGCTAGACCCGGAAGTGGTCTAGGGGTAGAGCAGTTCGGACCCAGAAAGGGTCCGTGGTGTGGAGCAAGGCTGGACCCAAAGGGGATCTGTGGCATGGGGCAAGGTCGAACGTAGAGGGGGTCCACAGCGTGGAGAAGGCTGGCTCCGAAGGGGGTCCAGGGAGCGAAGGAGGTTGGCCACGGAGGGGGTTTAGGGATGGAGCAGTCCGGACCCGGAGGTGGTCCGCGAAGCGAAGAAGGCCGACCCTGAGGTTAGAGGAGCGAAGGAGTCTAGACCCAGAGGGGTCCACGATGTGAAGCCAGACCTCAAGGGGGTCCGCGGCATAGGGCAAGGTCGGACCTGTAGGGGGTCCGCGGCATGGAGATAGGCTGGCCCTAGAAAGGGAGCCCAAGAGGCAACCCGGAGCTGGTGCGGAGGCTCGGTCGGTGCGGAGGCTAATGGGTCAGTGCGGTGGCTATCCGAGTGGCACACGCGCGAAGGAGGTTTTGGGCCTAGGTTGGTGCGGAGACCATCTAGGAGGCATATGCGCGGAGGAGGTCTGACACTTGGGGTCCAATCCGGGTGAGCCGAGAGTAGCAGGGGGCATCACATGGGACAAGATTCGAGGGAAGTGAAGATGAAAGTGGGAGGAGGAGATAGGAGTCGGAGGAGGGGATATTTATAGAGGGAGCTGGTCTACGGTAGACCAAGTCCACCCAACACCCCAAGGGGTCCGGTCCATGGTAAACCAAGTCCACCCGGTGCCCGTAAGGGGTTCAGCCTATGACATGCCAAGTCCACCCAACTCTGCCAAGGAGGTTGCACATGATACACATCCGGTGTGTGGCACGAAATACGCCTGGTCTAGAGCACAGTGCCTCGCATGGTGCGCATGATCCTGGGCCATAGCCACCAAAGCCAAAGATGGAATCCACGGCCCAAAAGATTCAACCTTACGTGACTGTTTGAAATTCTAAAAGATTCTATATTTCAACAATTCAACTTTAAGGGTCTGTTTGAAATGCAGGATTATGTTCCAAATAGGACTTTTTCATAGAAATTTTATAAAAATTTCACAGAAAGTTGTCCAATTCTCACATGAATTAGAAAAACTTCTAGCGTTCGAAATGGGACTCAGCGGCATGAAGTAGTTCATTCTCGATCACTTGGCAACCTGCACCGATGAGCCATCCGTGTGACCCACCCACTTGTGGAGCAGCACAGACACATGGTCGGTCGGACCGATTCCCAGCCCTAGTGGTGGCCAAATGGGTGGCACGACTTGGCACGACATGGACCCGTTATAGCATGGCCCACTTAGCTTGTCAGCCTAGACGGGCCATGTTGTATTGGCCCATGGGCTCAACCACAGACCTAGGCATGGTCCATTAAGCTCAAGGGTCGTGTCGTGCTGGCCTAGGCCATTTAGCTTGTTGGGCCAAGGAGGCCCATTTAGCCCATTTTGGCCCAAAAAATTTTAAAAATTATAATAATTCCAAAAAATGTGTAGAATTCAAAAAATACAAAATAAATTGTATAAATAAATTATATACGGATATACCCATAAAAGAAACAAATATTTCAAATATAATAATGAGCTTTATTAACGATTAAATAGTTGTCTTGTTAGAAACTTTGCCAAATAAAAACTGAACTTGAGAAAACCTTGACAAAGAAAAAAAGAGTATAGCCTATAGCCCTGCAGTACATGTAAAAAAATGAGAAAAGATACAATGTATATTGGTGCTCTAAGTGTCATCTAGATAAAGATTATTGAACTGTCTATCAACTCTGTATTCTCTACAGATTGTTGAGTTTGCGAATCAGCTTGTTCCTAGTCTTCAATTGTTAGAAGTACTTCCATCATCTTACTCGTGAGACTTATTCTTCTCTCCTTCAATATTCTTTCAGAAATGCTGAAAGCAAATCAAAATAAACTGTCGAGACATGAATAATTAACACATCTCGTGTTAATATGGATAGCACCAAGTATATTATTTTATGTTTGTACCACCATTCTAAAATATTAAAGTCCTCTTCCTGAGGATCCACGGGATTGTTGTCTAGAAAGGTGGATAGTTCCCTATTGCTATGGTGGCTGTATATTGCTATGGTAATTACTATTGTAGAACTTCCTCTGAAGGAACCTGGTTCACCAAACATTTTGTCACCTGTGGTGGGTATCGTTGGAGGTCGTTGCAAGCGAACTCTCTAAAACTTTAGTTCATACTTTTGATAAACATCAAACAATTTAGTACAAACATTTGAAAAAACAGTTAGAATATTCTATCCTTGTAGACTGACTCAAAATCCAAATTTTGCTAAATTATCACATAGTGGATCAAAAATTTCACAAGAGAATTCGGAGAAGAGAGTAGAGGTTGGATGGTAGGTGAATGAGTGGTTTGCTGCTTATTTATAGAAAAAAATTAGAATTTTATATTTTTTTTATATTTTAAACTCCCAAATGGCTATAAATAGTTAGAATATTCTAAACTTCGATAGTTATCCTGCCTAAGAGCATCTCCAACAATGTCCTCTAAATCTCATCCCTTAAATCACTTTTTAGAGGACACAATCTAGAATATAGAAAACTAAAAATATGTAACCTCCAACAAGTCCTCTAAATATGGTCCCCTAAATTAAAATCTAGGTCCACAAAAACTACCAACCAAAGAATTTAGGGATCGGACAGTGTGAGAGCGTTGTGGCTGATTTAGGGGATGGTGTGCGTCCTCCATATATGGGGGACGAAAAATCAGGGATGGAGTCCTCTATATTTTTGGGTACCATTTAGAGGATCTGTTGGAGGTTTTGTTTTTACCTTTTCTTCTAAAATATAGGGGATATGAGCACTTTAGAAGATTTGTTGGAGATGCTCTAACAAGTTAAAACAGCACCAAACGAATCGCCTAATGTGCCAAGCATAATGGGCCGCTATCATCCCTAACGTACTGTGTCTAATGAGCCGTGCTTGCTTTGGACAGGCACATTGGCCCAGGATGGCGCTCGAAACACGTCCCGATACACCATGCCGTGCTGGTCTGGCCTATTAATATCATGAGCTGTGCCGAGCCTAGATCAACCAATAATAAGGTGCTTGGGCCGGTACAGTCTCAGTTGGCCACCTCTACCCACTCCGGCACTCCCGAATCCGGAATGCCCCGTTTCCTCCCCGAAATTCTCTGCCCACCTCTGTAAAAAGCGGTCGCGGCAGTAGGTTTTCTGATTCCCACCCCGCGTGCAGCTTAGGCGAACCCTCTTCCCTTCTCTCCCTCCCTTCCACACGCCTCGACCCTCTCCTCGTCCGCCGCCGACGCCGCCGCCGCAAACATGGGGAGGGGCAAGTTCAAGGGCAAGCCCACCGGCCGCCGCAACTTCTCCACCCCCGAGGAGATCGGTAACGATGCACCCTTACCTCCTTTTGATTCGGTTTTTCATTTCAGTGAAAATTTAGTGCCAAGTCGGGGGCTTTGTCTGCTGCCGTCGTCTGGGCGACTTTTTGGTCTGATGTTGTTGCGGTGAGGCTGTTTTGGCTTGGTTCGGGTGCTGTAGTAGAATAAGAGCGCTAGGGCCTAGGAGTAGCTTGCGGTGACTTCAAGATGCCTGCTTTTACTAGGAGGCACGGGTTAGCGTATAACGATCGATTCCATGGTGTTTTGGGTCGTCGATGATGGGGTGATTCGTTGATCTAATCTGGGTGTCTTACCTTCTGTGTTAACGTCGTTTGGTTTGGATGCTCAGGCGCTTATGTGCACATTTTCGTAGTCTGGGTCATTATCTTTTCCGAATGTTTAGATGCTTTCTCCATCCCATGATGCAGTAGGACCGCTTGATTCTCTTTTGCTTTTGATTTGATAACAGTTTTCGATTCACTTTCACTGTTAGAGATCTTCACGGAAAAGGGTTTATGTGAAGTTTAAACGCAGTGACAAATCAATAGCACCCTGTATGTTTATCTAGTCTCAGACAAAGAAGCTCTTTTGAGGCAGGATACAGGAGAGAAATGCTACATTTGAAGTTCTCTGCAAACATCTAAAAATCATCTCTTGATTCTTTTTTTACTATTTGAACATCTGTCTTCGGTTGTTTTCCTTTTGATATCCTGCTGTGTGCACAACTTTTTTTTGACTTATTTCTGAAACTTATCCGTTCAAATAAATGCAGCTGCTGGAACTTCAGGGCGTCCACGCACCTTTAAGAAGGTTTGTGCATTTTATTAAATCAACTTCATCTACTTAATATTTTGCTCCTTATGGTTTTCTACCATTTTGCACTCCTACAAGCCAAAAAGGATTTGTTCGTCAGTTACATGTTTTGGGTAATATTGAACATACTTCATGTATTGTGCTCTTGATATTTGATGTTGCCAATGCCCAGAACACCACCAGTTACATGGTTGTATTTAGTTTCAGCATTCATGTATTGTGCTCTTGATATTTGATGTTGCCAATGCCCAGAACACCACCAGTTACATGGTTGTATTTAGTTTCGGCAGTCAAGTCTTTCTAAAAATCCTTTATCCAATTCTTCATTGTTTAGCTATGTTTGTATTCAGATGCTACTGTAGCACAATTTGGATGCTACATTTGCCAATCTGATTGTGTAGAAAAGAAATTGCAATGATTACAGTTTACAATCAATTTCATCAATTACTGGTTAAATGAAAAAAATACCATGTGCTATAAAGTGTGCATATCGATAAAAATTTTTAGGTGTACCACAAATGTGATCATATTCTATTTTGACAATTGATTTCTATTAAAAATCAAATAGAATATGGCTGAAGAAGAAAAGGAAGAGGAAGAAAGAGAAGAATCTGAAGAGGAGGAAGAATCTGAAGATGAGTCTGGATCTGAAGGGAAGGCTGTAAGAACTTTTCCTCCTACAAGTATATGTTCATGTGCAAGGTTCATTATTTATCAATCTGATTTAATATATAATATTCCCAGAAACATAAAGGAACTGAAGGTCTTATTCAGATCGAAAATCCAAACCTGGCGAAAGCGAAGAATATAAAAGCCAAGGAAGTTGATGTAAGTTGGTGACCGCCAGTAGCTTCTGGAACTTTATTCTCTGTTTTTTTTCTCATTTTCATATAAGTATGTTGTTAGTAGCTAAATATAAAAAAACTCGACCTACGGAGGGGAAGAGCCACCCCCGGGCATTGCTGGTTAGAAGAAGATCTTCTCACGCAGATCGAGAAACCCCCGAACCCCTGCCCCCACCCTGACACAGCGGCAACCGTGACCCGTGTGAGACCGGGTCGGACCATTCTGTGCTTTGGCTTATGGGGGCAGGCGAGGGGATTTTTTTAACCCTCGGCAACCTTGAAAATTCACTCCCATCTGGGAGTCGAACCCAGGACCTGAGGGGTGCTACTGAGGCGCTCTACCGCTAAGCTAGAGGCCCTTTCGCTTAGTAGCTAAATATCATAAAATGCAATCGGGTGGTGTTAGTATCATGAGCTCCCTCGTCTTTTCCTCTGTTGTCTAAGCTATGGTGGTATACAAATGGAGTTGCTCTATTATTCTTATTCATGAAAAGTCAAGTGAGGAGGTGCTTTATCTAGTTATCTTCAAGGTCAGGTTATGCTAGGATTTGATGTAATGTTATCCTGCTAGCTGTGACCTCCAATACTGCTGTACCAAGCATATATGATATATCTAGTTACTATGGTTCATTTTTTGAGCTGACTTATTTTTTTCATACTCTTTATTAGCTGTATTTGAATCTTTTTGTCATACATACCAAATAATATTTCATGCATATCTCCAACTAAGTAAGTTTGCGCTGTACAGCTTGGAAAGACGACTGAACTCTCGAGGCGTGAAAGGTACTTTTTCTTATATCAGTTCCTGCTGTTTTCTTATTTGTGAAATGAGACAATTATTATGTGTGTCCATACTTACGCTCCTTTTTGTCATCTCTTGCTGCCAATATTTATTTGGCATGAAGAAAAATGTTTATTGAAACATCTGGGTATGGAGAAATAAGTAATACAATGAATCAGTAGATAAAGAAAACCTACAAGCTGGTACAAAACATAGTACTGGACTTCTTACTTTTATGTTACCCAGTTACAACTTGTGTTACAGGCTTTCATGAGTTGCTGTAGATAATATATCTCAGTTTCCATATGGTGTTTATTAATCACTCTTTTCCCATTCATTTTTTTGTAAGCATATTCGAAAAAAGGTATCGGTGGGGTGGATGGGAGATATTTAGATCTGTTACTCTGAAGTTGGCACCACCTTATCTATCCTTCTCACATGCTCACATTACGAAACTTTTCAATTTCATCAACTCTGTTGACGCACTGCTGTCATGTTTGTTTTATAGAGAGGAGATTGAGAAACAAAAAGCTCATGAGCGTTATATGAAGCTTCAGGAGCAAGGGAAAACAGAACAGGCTAGGAAGGATTTGGGTGAGATTTTTTTCTATGTTGCACCTACCACTTTATCTTGGTGTTTCTTGTTGGTCGTGGTTACCTATGTAATACCCATCACCACAACCTGTGCTCTGGGCTTGCTCCTTTGGAAGCATTGTGATAAGATTAGACTCAATCTACGAAGAAACTGACACTGCAACAAAGGGAAGTAGGCTGGTATGAATGAAAATAAAGTGAATCGGAACTTTGCACATCTGCCGTGTAATGTTAGACATGCTCTTTTGCATTTAACTTTCAAGAATATAGAGTTTTTAGCTCAATGGAAAAACTGTCTAATATGTGTTCTCACCAAATGTAGATATTGAAGCACAGCACTTTAGCATGTTTTGACACGCACCGGCCTACCTTCAATGTTGAAGTATTCTTTGTGAATTGCAAATTGCCATAACCTTTTTTGTTTTGCAAATGCAGAACGTCTTGCTTTAATAAGACAGCAAAGAGCTGATGCTGCAAAGAAACGTGAAGAGGAGAAAGCTGGTACATCTCTTGTTATTTGTATATTGCTTCATGGCCTAGGTTCAGAATTGATCGCAAATATATCTTATTCAAATATAGATTCTTTGACCTCCACATGTTTCATTGGTTTAATGTTGGGAGTACAGATGTTTCTTTGATATTTTGCTCCAAAAACCATTTCGATACTTGTTTACTTTAGTAGCTCCAAAACATTTTTGCCTACATTTTCTTGATACTGATTTATATTTTGTTCACGGCAGCCAAAGAACAGAGGAAGGCTGAAGCACGCAAATAACTGCTACAATTGTGGACCATGAAGGCACTAGCTGTGTTGGCTGGATATTTATTTCTTATGCATCTAGTATCTTTTAAAGCTCGGTATCAATTCTATCTATGTATATTTCCATAAAATTATGCATTGAAACTGTAAAGTAGTCTCGTCGACGTGGCTTGCTGTAAACTTGAGCTTGTGAGGGTACAAATGTAGCATGATCAGTGGTTGAAAATTGTGGGTGTTCTGGAGGCTGGAGCTGATCGGTGGTTGCATTATCGGACCTGCTCCGTGCGATCCTGCTGTGACATTTGCTTATCTGCCATGGTCGAGTTTAGCATCAGGGTAGGTACCACTTACTAGGTAGATCATTGAAGAAACCAAAGGTAGTTCGGTTATGTGCAGCAACTTAGGCAGTGTTTGGTTCGAGGGACGGGGATGTCCCAGGTGGGATATCACACCTTGGGGTGGTGTTTGCTTCCGGGACAAGTAGAGTCAAGGACATCCCACTAGGAATATTCCTTGTAGATCCAGGACCAGGCAATCCTCTTTTTTTCATGGGACAAAGTCATCCCACGTGGGATAGAGTCATCCCACCTCTTTATTTTTTTAAGTACTATTTTGTTTAAATTTTTTTTTAAAAAAACTCAAAGGCTTATGTATACAAACATATCAACAATAGCCTCCAATTTTTTTAAAAACTCAAAGGTCACACATGTCCCACCTTCATCCTTCCATCCAAACAAAGGATGGGACCATTCCATCCCACTTTATCCTTCCAACCAAACAAAAAACAGGGATGACTCTATCCCCCTAACCAAACAAAAAATGGGATCATCCCATCCCAAAATCAGGGACAGGACCATCCCATCCCACCTTGTCTCTAAACCAAACACAACCTTAGACAACCCCTAGGTCGACCGGCTTGTGTGTTGCCGTGTGTAGCGCCGGAGTTGAGCGAGGCAGTGCAACGAAAAGCTGCCCAGGCCTTCACAACTGCGTCCTCCCGCTCTCGGCTTTTGCTGTGGTTGCCGCTGGCCGCGCGTATTTGCTTCCATTCTGTGAGAAACCCTCGTGACTCATGAGTCGACCGTGGCACAACAGGCTACTAGTTTAAGAGTGGGTTCTAGGTTTATGGTTTCTCACAAACAAATGGGATATCTTCTTCTCTGTTTTTTTGAAAGGGTTTATTAACATTCTATTTGTCTACACAAGCGTTCGTAATATAATCAAAAATTATTATTTGTAGTTATAAATTATCAACCGTGGTCGAAAAGGACTCATCTTAAATCGGTGGCAATGTGGCATGGGTGGGCTCAACATCACCCTATGATTGCTGATGCAAGCTTGACGCGCGGTAGGAGCCGGGCGAACGATGGTGGAGCGTAAAAGAAAATTCTACAAAGGAGGGCTTAAAAATCTAGCAATTGAGGTCTCGTAGATTGTGCCATCTAGCACTAGTATCAATCTTGAATAGTGAGGTAAGAGAATAAGTTATTTAGAATTGTCTCAATATTGATACTTAGTGCTCAGTAGCACAATCAAAAAAGATGTCAAGTGTTATATTTTGGTCCTCCCCGTAGAATTTTCTTTCGTAGGGCGCCCAACTGGCGCCGGCAGGCGGCTTCACTACACGCGTGGCCGTACGGTGTCCTAGGCATAGATGGGAGCACGCATGCTTGTTCTTTTCGGCTATGGTTTATGATTTTTGGTTGAAAATTTTGAATTTTAGCTGTTTACGGTACAGATTACAGAGAGACAGATACTCACTTGCGATTTTGGCTGGTACAGATATTGGACTTTTAATTTGTAGATCGTTTAACTTGTAAACTCTTTTTTTTTAGAAAATACTCCGTTTGAAAGTTAGATACTGTAGCAAAAAATCAAAAGCCGTCAGCTTTTGACTTACAGGGGAGGGGTGGGTTTTGCACTGCTTGTGTCGATCTCTCGTTGCATGAATCCCATTGGTTCTAGCTAGATTATCTGGAGGCCTCTAGCTATCGAGTAGAGGCCATGATTAAGCTTATGCGCCAAAGCCCTTTGAATGAGTCATATATATATATATATATATATATATATATATATATATATATATATATATATATATATCTAGTATATGAAGTACTCGATCGCATATTATAAGTAATTTATTAATTTAATAAATAGTGATGGTTGAAAAAAAGGCTAAAGATAAACATCAGCTCAAAAAAGAGGGAGAGGGGCATTAGCCGACAATACAGGAGGGCACACATCTGCAACGCCAAATACCCTTGGAAGGCATCTGCCTCTATGCTAGCAGTAGCTAGTACTGGTAGGACCGTCAGCGCTGCACCACCAAGGACAAAGCCAGTGTAGTGGCATTGGGGTCCAGTGACACCAATGTCGCCCAGTAGTGTAAGGAGGAGCCCATGTATATTTTGTGAGTGAACCCAATGGCTGAAACCGAATGACCTCAGTCCCCAGGCCCCCAACAGACCAGCCCAAGGAAAGTCAAAACAACCTAGGACCAATTGGCTAGCCAAGGCATCAGGCACCATGCATGCGTCCGTCATTGACCGACCCATCGGCTCCGGGATCCCTCATCACTTGACCAGTTGTTTCCAGCCTCTAGGTCTTCATTCAATCATTCTGGTAGAACCGAGTGAACTGTAGAAGCCTCCTCCTTGCTTTTAGGTTTTAGACACCGTAGCCTGCAGACCTACAGTGCAACGGCGTAGCCTCCTAATCTCCTCCTTCGCCTGTTTCACCAAAAACCCTAGGTCCCAGCCGAGTGCCAACATTCCCATCGTTGGCGCCTCCAACTTGGGCACTCACTTGACGCCGATAGTAGATGGCGCAGCAGACGGTGTTGTCTGCCTGTCCTCCCTAATTCCCCATCAACGGATCGACCATCTTGGTGTTGCTGCACCGCCCCTCCCCAACTCCCTATCACTGGTGCCACCTGGCGGCACCCGCCCACCTCAGTCCTCAAGTCCAACCATGAACGGTGAACCGACCAAGGCATAAGGGGCAAACCCCTCAGCGCCTCAGCCCTCGGGTCCTCAGGAGCAGGACTTCAAGAGGTATATCTGTATATGTAACATGTTATTTAATTGTTTTTGCTTGCTTGATTGCTTGTGTTAAAGTGTTAATCTGTTCTATAGACTGTAGTTATGTGAATATGAATTATTAAATTATGTGATGAACTGATGATGATTGATGGCATTGGACATTGGTGATTGGTGACTATTGATGCCCTGATTGGATTGGTTTCTTATACGTAGACACGCAGTACACCTGAAAAAGCCTCAAATTAATTAATGGCAGTTAGTACTGGAGAAGGAAAAAATTGTAGAATGTAGAGTAGAAGTTAAGCCAAGTAAAATTGCCTACAGCCCAATATCCCACATTGTGTATTTCAGTATTTGTCTTGCCAATTGCCATATAGGGTTAATAGTTAAGCATGCATTTAAGTTGTTGCCCCTTTTTCTTGATTCTTCTAGGTAATGGAATGATTTTTGAAAAGAAAAGTATCATCAGATACTAATGCAAGGACTTCGCTGCCAAGAGAGATTAATTTAGATGAACTTCCTTATGATCCGGCTAATCAGAAAAGAATTCTACACTACAATAAAAAACAAGATGAGATAAGATGAATATATCTAACTAAAAGACCTTACAGGCCACAACCTGGCTTTAAATATCCACAAAAGCCCATAGGTGAGAAGCTATGAAGATTTAATCTAGAATGACATGAGTGACTATCTAATTTGCTATGTAGACAAGGACATATTTTCTACTATTCAGAATGATACCATGATTGATCGCTTCATGAAGATGAAAACTTGCAAAGGACAACTGTAAAATGTGAGTCACTTCATATGTTTCATTTAATGATATTCCTTTAGTCTATAAAATTTCTATACTAACGTTGTCAATTTTGAATTATAACATACCGTATTTGTTCATTGCTTTCAAGAAACTCGAATTGAAGCCACGAAGTCATCTTTTATGACTTGGCTTCCTTTCCTCTAAAACATGTAAACAAGTGGTTTCATGATTTCACCCTAACTGATATGTCTTGCCTTTTGAATATAGAAGAACTATTATATCGCTGTATATTTCAATTGTTTACATAATCTTTTAGTGTGAGATATTTGAATCGTTACACGTCATGAATTGTACCCTAGTAGTACTATAGTTAATTCATACTCTAGTGGTCTAGTGACCCCAATGCCTAGATTACCTGGCTTCGCCCCTGCGCACCACGAAGGATTGGACGTCACCCCACCGGACTGGGTTCAAGTGCGATCAGTTCACCGTTGCGCACGCGGTGCGCTACGAGCACTTACCGATCGGGCTATGCACCCAATCAATTTATGCCCACAACGCATAAGTCGTGACGCGCGCTTGCATCGCTTGCCCGCGGCTGCAAGCACAGGCACGGACTTTCTTCACAGATAATGCAAAAGAAAAAAAAAGAAAAAACGTGTTAAGAAACCAACATATTTCAAATGGCTTTTGGTTTCTAAAAACTACAATACATCGTTGATTGGAACGGAGCATATGTCTTGTACTACATAGTATGATATCAGTTCGCTCTAGTACAAGCTAATTGTTAGGCTGTGTAACCAAGCATTCCACGGTTGACATTTTGTTTATGTTAGGAAACCTGGGTCTGGGCTTGAAGCCTTGGCCCATAGTGGGGCACCTCACCACTAGGCTATAAATAGGGAGTACTATTGGCTATTTTGTATACGCATGAGAAAAAGAAAGTAATAAAGAAAGACCAGAAGTTCTCCATATCTTTGTGTTTTAATCTACTATTTGCATCTTCTATGATTGATCTGTCTTTTGCATAGCAGAGGAATCGATCGGACTGGTCGCTAGCGATGGTTTCTCAACACGTTATCAGCATGAATCGCTGATTTGTGCTGATAACGTGCTGAGAAACCGTCATCGGCGAGTCCAGTCCGAGAGATTCCTCCTAGACAGAAGATGGATCAAATACATAATAATGCAAGAACAAAAGTAGATTGATCATAGAGAGATGGGGGAACTCTTTCTTTCTTTATTGCTTTTCTCCTCCAAAAGGTACAAGTTATGATCATTGAGACCACCTGTTTCTCTACTAATATAACATGGAAGTTTATCCGTTCACCATCTCCTCCTATCCACCTCGCACAACGCACGCGTGAAAGATCAAGCTCCGTTTAAGTTGGTTTTGGTGTTAATGACAAATACCATTATGAGATTTTAATGTTAATGACAAATACTTTTATATTGTTTTGGTGATAATGACAAATGTATATATGAGACTAATATGCTTGTTCAAAGTATATTATAGCTTAGTCTCATTTGGATGAAAAGGTGAAATCAAAGAGGTATGCATTCGAAATCACTTTCTCATATGCTAATGCATTTCTTAGATCCAAAATATAGATTGAACTCCTCAAATAGTTCAAATGAATATGTGCATATGTTTTTCTTCATATAGACTTGTATGCACACATTTAGGGGGGGCTCTCTCTCTCTATGTTTTGGAGTTTCACTAGTATTGATCCATGTTTCCTTTTAGACATACAATGGGATCAAACTAGGAGCATGCACTCATTGAAAATCTGTTTTAAAAGCAAATCTGTGCTCTGTCTGGAAGAGCGGTAGTACCGCTGATTTCAACGTCGGAACTACCGCAGAGTGGAAGTTCCGCGCCCAGAATCGGTACTACCGGCGACCGGAAGCTCCGGATAGCAAGCGGAGCCTCTTTTTCCAGAGAGCACCCTCCGGATGTACCCAAGTCTTCGCGGGATCGGAAGTACCGGCGGTTTCAACGCCGGAACTACCGCAGGGTGCGGTAGTTCCGCAATTTGAAGTGGTACTTCCGGAGCCCGGAAGCTCCGGAGGAGAAGCGGAGCCTTTTTTCCAGGGAGCGTCAACTTTGGGACTTTTGGGAATTCGGCTCGAGCGGTAGTACCGCATTAACTCTGCGGAACTACCGGAGAGCGGTAGTACCGGAGTTTATAACGGCGGTAGTACCGCATTTTGAATTCAAATGATTTTATATTCAATTTATCATCTCATTATTTGTTGAGATTGTCATCAATTACCAAAAGGGAAAGATTGTTGAATCTAGTCCGTCCATTATGTGTAAATAGTGAAGTTTGGTAATTGATGACAATTGTTTTGTGGACTAACGGTTTCCATGAGTTGGATGAATAGGTTAGGTTCTACAAATGAAGATAACTTGGGATGACTTCATGTGTTGAAAGCCATCAAAAAGAAGATGCATCATGAGTTGATACATGATGATCATGTGTTGATCAAGTCGAGAGAAAACCATCATGTGTTGATGGAGTTGATGAAAAGGATGCGTCATGAGTTGATGCATATCGAGACGATGACCCAAGGCAAAGATATGACTAGCTAGGGCTAAGGATGTGTTCCTAGTCTTTTACCGGTCTTGGTGTTTGGTTGGAAGACCGGATTGCTAGTATAGGTTGCCGTACTATTAAGAGGGGTCATGTCTAGTAGTTTGAGTATCATCATGTGTTGATAGCTCAACCTCACTTGCTCTAACTCATCTTGGCATGAGGCTTGCATTTGCGAATGCGTTTTGCAAATAGTTGAAGCCCATGTGGCAAATCCTTGTAACGTGTGACTATACTTTGCAAATGTGTTTTGCAAAAGGTTGAAGTCCATGTACCTACTCCTTGTGACATGATCTAAGTTTGCAAATATGTTTTGCAAAAGTTGGAGATCATGCATTATCCCTTGGCATGGTCTAAAATTGTTTATTGCTATTTCCTTTGGACATAGACCATGAGAGTAACTCTTTTGGATTTCTTTTGATTTATGCATTGATCTAATGTATTTGAGATTATGCAAATAGATGGGTTGTGTAGCTCTTTGAATAATCTTTCCATAGAGTCCAAGATCACTCAATTCCGACATCGGAGTCAAAAGTTATGACCGTTTTTCTGAGTGCTGTCTGTGCTGATGCGGAAGTACCGCGCCGACTTCCAGGTACTACTGCAGAACGGTAGTACCGCATTTTATAACTGCGGTAGTACCGCAAATGGCTGACTAACGGCTATTTTTCTAGCCGTTATGATGGGGAGCGGTAGTACCGCACCTATAACGGCGGTAGTATCGCAAAATCCTGTTTTTGACTCCAACGGCTAGTTTTGAGGTGTGGGTTATAAATACTCCATTGTGGCCGGTTGGGGTAAGGTTTTTTGGGACTCCATTTCATTCTTTTGAGCTAGTGTGAGGCTCTCTACTCAATTGTGCATGTGTTGCACTTTGTGAGAGAGGAGAGGTGATCTAGAGTGCATGTGTTGCATCTAGAGGACTTTGTGTCCGGATTGAGCTTGTGCATTCGTTGCACGTCGTGAGAGTCAAGTGAGAGACTTGACTTGTTACTCTTGGAGTTTGCCGACTCCTAGACGGCGTGGGAGGCGTCGTGCCCGGTGATCTTCTCAAAGAAGCTTGTGAGAAGGCCCGACGTGTGTGAAGGTTGGAGCTCACCTACCCGGAGCGGGGAAGAGCTACCACTAGTGGATTTGAGGTGGAAGGCTTCATTCGTGGAGCCGGTCCAATTCGTTTGGGCTAACCTCAACGTGGATTAGGGGAGACCGGCAAGTCTCCGAACACCACGGTAAAACATCGTTGTGTCATTTGTGGTTTGCTTTCTTGTACTCTTTTTACATTCAAGCAATTTACTTACTTAGCATTATTTTGATTGCTTGTAAACCTAGGATTGCAAACCTTGACCTAGGTAGAATTGTTGGTGCACTTAGGCGAATTTATTTGTTGTAGGCGCTATTTGAGCTAAACCAAATTGTTTTTAGCCTCCGCATTATATACTTGGTTTAGGCACATAGAAAAGGTCTTCAATTGCTAATATTAATTTGAAGAAAATTTTTAGACCGCCTATTCACCCCCCTCTAGTCGGCCTCCTCGATCTTACAACGCGTCCCACTCCCCCCGTGCAACCACCATGACATCCTCTTTGCGTAGCACACCCGCACGCATGCTCTTCCTCGCGCAACCGCCACGACCCCTTGTGTGACAAACTACCCTCCCCTTCTTCCCGTAGCCTCTCGCTCCCCCACCTCCCACTGCCCCACCAACCATGGCCAGCAATGGCCGCCATCTCCTCCCTCCCCTCCCCTCCACGCCGCGAACCTTACCTCCACTCTCGCCCCTCCCAACACCACGCCGCCTCCACCATCGTGCCCTCCTCCTTCCTCCTCGCCCCTCCATGCCGCACACCTCGCTGCCTCTCCTAAAAACATAACCTTCTCCCCTTGCCTCCCATCCTCACCAGATTCCGAACCTTCGCCATGCCCTCCACCACATCCTCCCACCCAAATCTCATATCAAAACACCAAAAAAGGAAGGATCTATCACTTCAATAGACCAATCGATCGAAGGGAGCTCCGTATCTCTCAAGTAACCCCCTTCTCCTCCCACCCTTTTACGATTTTTCCTAATTTCTCGATGACTTGGGGCGATCTGTGCTGGTTTTTGACTTTTTGTGTGCTTTGCTAAGCAACTACGATTTGGGGATGGATTCTTAGATGGATTAAGATGGCTGTGGGTGTGAAGCTGCGTTCATGAAGTAGTTTTTGATGGGGTTCCATGGAAGAGCATTTGGTTACCATGAATAGCCTATGCCCGGTGCATCCAGACATGAGCAAGCTTATTTCAGAAGTAGTAGGCTACTTGTATCATATAATATCAATGTTGCAAGTGAAAACACAAAGAAGCATTGCATTTCTTCATCTCTCTTATGTTTAGGAGCAACGATAAACAAAGGGATAGCTGAAGCTTGCTGATAAATATTCAATTTTTATTAATTATTCAAATCCAACCTAAATCCCCCAAGTTACCTTTGCTAGAGATCTCACCCCCACACATAACCTGCCCAGTGCCCACAACCTATAAATAGTGTTTTGCTACATCTCTACTTAATATGGGAACTACCCTGTTTATATTTCACTCAGGTGCAAGCAGTAGCATACGTTGGTCACTGTCTAATCATCTGATGCATTGCAATGTTCCCTGCTACATTTCTTTAGCTATAACTATAATAAATCACTTCACTTTCTGAAGTTAAAAGTTGGATTCTCGGATCTTTTGCAAATGGTACCTGTCTCTTAGAGACTATAGTTCAGCAGGTGTTAATTTGAACTTGTGAAAATAGAGATGAGTTCTGTCTACGACCACAATGTATGCTTGCAAATCCACAATGTATGACGTTCATTGCCTAGCCAGTGTGTGTTGGACATAATCTTATTGTTGAGTGTGGTCGTGTGTCGAGTACTCATGTGTTCGACTACTGAGTGGTCGTGTGTTGAGTACTCGTGTGTTCGAGTACTATATGATTGGTATTGAGTACTCAGTGAGTTCGAGTACTACGTGGTCGTAGTCGAGTACTTGGTGTGTTTGAGTACCGCATGGTCATAGCCAAATGTACTTGGTATGTTCGAGTACTGCGTGGTCATAGTCAAGTACTCCGTGTGTTCGAGTACTGCGTGGTCATAATCGAGTACTCGTTGTGTTCGAGTACTGCGTAGTCTCGGTGAGTTCGAGTACTGTGTGGTACTATATGATTGGTATTGAGTACTCAGTGAGTTCGAGTACTACGTGGTCGTAGTCGAGTACTTGGTGTGTTTGAGTACCGCATGGTCATAGCCAAATGTACTTGGTATGTTCGAGTACTGCGTGGTCATAGTCAAGTACTCCGTGTGTTCGAGTACTGCGTGGTCATAATCGAGTACTCGGTGTGTTCGAGTACTGCGTAGTCTCGGTGAGTTCGAGTACTGTGTGGTCATATTCGAGTACTCAGTGTGTTCCGAGTACTGCGTGGTCGTGGCCACAATGGTCGTAGCCAAATGTATTTCGTGTGTTCGAGTACTGCGTGGTCATAGTTGAGTACTTAGTGTGTTCGAGTACTGCATAGTCGGTGTGTCTGAATATGTGTAGGAGTTGAAGACCTGGAGTCGGAGAGCGGTCGGAGACTCCGAACCAGTTGATACTATGGTCGACAAGCCGTGGTCGATGCCATGGTCGAAGCCGTGGTCAATGCCGTAGTTTAAGGAGTGGTTGAAGCCACAGTGACTCAGTCGGTACTCGAAGGAGTACTGTCGCAGTCATTAGTCAAATTGTGTAGTGGCCGATAGTCGGTAGTCGTAGCTACAGTGGTCGATGGTTGGTAGCTACAATCGACAGTTGGTGCTAGAAGAGCTGTGTGGCCGGAGATGTAGTCGAGGTGCAGTGGTCGACAAGTCTTTATCGGTGATGTGGTCGAAGGAGCAGTCGAAGCCGTAGTCAAAGAAGTAGTCAAAGGAGCGGTATGATGTAACAGATGTGCAGCCTGTTACTGTAGCAGTTGGCGGTCGCTGTAACAGACGTGTGCACTAGTTGTGGTCGAAGGGTTGATCGATGCTGTGGTCGAAGCCACGGTCGAAGGCATAGTCAATGCGTGATCGAAGCCACGGTCGTAGCTACAGTAAGACGGTCGGTGCTTTAATTCTGCTGATACATTTACCAAAAATATTGTCTATAAAGATGTCCTTACGTCCTAGATGTCTTATATATTTTATTTTTGATCATATTGTACAACAAACAATATCGGCTACTAAACATACATCTATTTCTAATTTCATTTATTTATGAGTTTTTATATGTGTGTTTTGTTTGATACATGTTTTTTGAAAAATAAAATTGATGTTCAATGTTTAGTACTCCGTTGCAATGTACGGGTATCTTACTAGTATAGACAAAAGGGTGAGATATCTACTATAGACCAAGCGAGATATCCACTATAGACTAGACTTGCAGACGCAGGGCCAGATTTCTTAACAGGTTTCATGGTAAATGTCGAACAGGAAGTCATTTGATCCATAGCCGAATTGTATTCTGTTGCCTGGACGGGCCTCTGAAAAGAAGGCATGCACGTTCGGCTGTACCGAAATCTGACCCAGTAAAACTACTGAGAACCGTGGCCAGTTCTTTTTTTTCCTTCCTGGGATAAATACATCTGCTCACCGTATAATTCTTTTCCTGTAAAATTCCTATGAGTTCCCTATATTCCAAACAAAGCCTTGGAGTGTACCCCGCTCTACTGCAGATGTGAGCTTGTCCTAGAATAATCATAAACACGAGAATAAGCCAATTAAGCATGCGAAAAGCTTTAAATACTATACATTGTGCCTTTCTTCCGTCCAAAAACCAGAGTTACATTCTCTAACCCATGCACGCGCCAGCCACTTATGATTTTGAACGTAGGCGTCGGTCATCTCCAGTTGATGCAGTGGAGCTACGATTGTTCTGAAAGCAATACGTTTAAATACAGATTATTACTGGAAAAATATTTAGGCACAACGAGCTTGTCTTGGTGAATGCTCTAGTTATAGCGTATAGATTTATTTGTTTTCATTTCTCAGTAACACATGCTCGTAAAAGTGTCAGCAAAAGCAACCAGCTCAATCAAAATACCTAGATCTGCCTTTATTTTCAATTTTTAACTATCAAAGAATACTATACCCTTCAAGGGTAACATTTATGGGTGCTTCAAGATTCACTATATAAAAAAGCTATCGATAGATATAATCGCCTTACGGAGGGAATCCTAACTCAACCCACACAGTTTCCTTATAGCAGTAGCTGCAATTTTGGGCTTATTCGTCGTTAGCATCCCATGAAACAATCATCCCACTGCCGTGTGTAAAACCTGAATGGGCATTGCATGCAAAATCTGTCTTGGTGAGGAACGCTGGTCACACTTCGAAAATATTGTACACCAACCTATACAAAAACAGGATGCGCCTTTTGGATGGTAGCTTAATAGTCGTAGCGGTAGTAGTCCTTGATGTCAATTGGTGTCACTGGAGCTTCAAACCATTGGTTTGTTTTTCATCATCTTACGTTTCGTGGCATCCAGGTATTTCTTCCGAAGCCGTATGACCATGGGAGTAACCTGATGAGGCTCAAATGTCAATATAAAGCAGCATAATACAAAAATAACATTTGCTCAGGAATGGGACTGGAATATGAGTTGGGACAAATGTAAATCCAATTAGGAGAGAACTCATTTTCTTCAATAAAAGGTTGGGAGTGTTATTACAGCAAAACCAAATTTGCTCTTCGGTCTAATATACACTCCCAAGAAATCACCAAAACTAGCAGCATGTAGCACAACTAATTCAGATTTGAATGCACACTGACAAATAAACAAACATGTAGCACAAATAATATTGTATAGCATACAAAATATTCTTGTAGGCTGTATTCCTATATTTCAATCAATACACAAAGTGCATTTTCCTAATCAGATACAACTTGAAAAACAAACAAATAAACAAACATGTTCCCATCGTATTAATACCAAACCGCATGGCAAATGCTTATTGATTGTTTTCTTTGTTTTAGATACTATTGTTTGTAACTGTTAGCATGATTGATGTGACGCTGCACACGCATTGTCTTATCTGGTAGTTCCTATTCCTATCAGTTTGCAGGATCTCCATTTGGTTTCGACTTTAAAGGTTTATCAAGTATGAAGTGCCAACAATTTATTTTGACAATAGTCCTCATGTAGTCATTTCAAAACCCAACATTACAAGATGGGTATATATTTTTCTATATCTAGGACTAAAAAACTTAAATGAAACGAGAATTGGAATAAGACTTTGGACTTGTAGAAGAATGAAATTTTTATCTTCATTTGCCCCACTCCTCAGTCCTTACACAAATAGAATCAAAAGAAGAAATTTTGCATGAATTCTTTGTTTGAAGAACTTCAGAATACAAAACTTGCCTCAATAAGTTCATCTGCAGCAACATATCCAATTGCCTCTTCCAAACTCATCTGCATGGTTCAAAAACTTTCATTAAGATTATGTAATAGCTAGGAATGTGTTTGGTTAGACAGGCATTTCAGAGGAAGCCAAAAAAAAGGGAAGGAAAATGCTACGTTTTACAGCAAACCAACAAAGCACCTAACCTAAATTTCTCCATTCTCCTCAGTTCCCAAAACCGAGGGAGAGAGTGACCCTAATGTTCTATGTCCATAATGGATCCTTGCTGTTTGCAAGGCTTTCTATTGGCAACAGATGCTTAAGTTGTCAACTAGGGCTTGTAGTATAGTGTATCTATACAGAAAAAAAAACACCAATATCTCATGATGTCTTGGTAAAAGAGCAAAAAAGGGTGTACCAATCGAGGTGGAGACAGTCGGACATTTTCATCCTTTCCTGGAGCTCGGATGTTTGTAAGTTCTTTAGTTCTCACAGGATTGATCTGCCCAATAAACATTGTTTTCATGTATTGAAAGAGACAAATCAATTCATGGTAAGTAAATAATCAGCTTACATCAAGATCACTGTCACGTGAGTGCTCACCAACTATCATGCCTTCATATGCCTTTCAAAAAGGAGGAAGAAAAAGGATTAAGGTAATATCCTACCCCTAGATGGTAGTTATTAATAAAATGAAGCAATATAGCTACCTCCACTCCAGGAGAGACAAAAAGAATCCCACGAGCTTCTAAACTCATAAGTGCGTGTGAAGTGATAAGTCCCTTGCCAACAGATACCTATATATGAACATGGAGAAAATAAGTTTTATGTGTCAAGAGTTAGCAGCACATAGCCACAGGTCATCAAGTCCAAGTTATATTGAACATAATCCCTTTTTGTTAGGTTATTGCTGGTTAAAACCAGTATCATCATTAATTTATGATTGCAAAAACATATTTGCAAAATAATGTAAAAACATGTTTGGCAAACCAAAAAAAAAAGCAGATAAGAGTGAGTAGAAGAATATGAAGCTGAGGAAAATGGATTTACCAGAACTCCTTTTCTAACATTGCCTAGTTGACCTCTGTATTTAGCATATGCTGCATTCATAGGGAAACCATAGGTCAAATACTCATGAAGTAGTTAGTCATGCAAGGCTGCAATCCAGATAATTAGGAAGATGTAATTCTCTCATGTACACAAACTACAGCACTTTGATGCAGCTATACATGACAGAAGGCACAACTGAATTCAATTAGTTCAAATGAATGGGAAAAACAAGGTATATTGAGCTTTTCGGTCCATCACTACTACAGTGTTTATGTGTAATCCTTGACTTATCACTGTTCATTGAACAATCAAGGACCAACAGCACTGAGATATATTTGGAACCTACAGGTTGAGTGAAGTGGGAACAGACCAGTTCATAATTTGCCTCCATGTTTGGAAGACAAGAACTGAAATTTTGATCATTGTCTATGCACTTCAACTTTAAAGTCTACAAAACCATGCCATACCTATGTGGCTTACCAGTTACCATTCATCTAAAAAATGACACAGATGAGTTATGGACTTCAAATATTATCTAGCACTGAATTATAAATAGCATCATACCCTGGAAAGCACGGTGCATAAATCCAGTTCCACGTGTAAAGCTGCTGAAAATTCCTTTAAATCCCACCAAACCCCTGCGTCCATAATAGATCATTTGATATTTTGAGAACCAAAAATGGTAAATACATAAGGCAAAGGAATCACTAGATTCCAAAATTGATAAGGTTCAAAAACAAAACATGAAAAAACTATTTATCTATATGACAATTTGACATTCTAATTGCTTATGCAGTAAATCCTACTGGGAGCAGATCTACGAGGTAAAAAGGCGTTCTACAAATACAAACATGAATGTCATTGGTTAAGAGTATAAGGTGGAATATTACAATAGAAGCACTGTATTTTAGTGCAAACAGTTAACCAATCATCAAGTATAAGATGCTTTTCAAGGTGACACATGGTGTAACGGGAACAGGGCCCATGTTAACCAGTAATTAGCAGAAAACAATACCAACCACTGACCTAGATGGACAGGTCATGAAGATCCGAGTTCTTCCTGTTGTCCCGGGAACAGGGCCCATGTCCACTACTTCACCCTTCCTGTGTGTAAGAGTTTCCAAGACAAATCCGACATGCTCTTCATCCACCTACAATATCTCATTCATGAAATGAAAATTTAAGATTAGAACATAGTGATGATAAAGAAGCTCAAACATGGCTTTCCTGGTTTCTACCTCGACAGTTACTTCTTCAATAGGCTCTAACCTTTCTCCACGCTCTGTTTTATACCTATTTCAATGGGAAAAAACGATAGTTCATAGTGGGACAGTGCTGTCAAATTGCTTAAACATGGAGTCCCACATCTTAGAAAGGAAAGAGTACAATTGATCAATAGAAGAAACAAGCTATAGAACTAGATATTTAACAATAGACAGTTAGCTTGACCATTAGTGGTGGAAAGAAAATAAAACCAAAGAATTTGCACCGAAATGAAAATATATGCATAGAAAGAACAAAATGTGCGGAGCAGTGGAACTGACATCACTCTTGGTGGTGAAACTGAAAGCTCAAATCCTTCACGCCGCATGTTCTCAATTAAGATTCCTGCAAGTTATGCAGATCATCATATGGTATTGTTGACTATAAATTTTTCACTATAATGCACAGAAGATTTGACATATGAGGCATTTTCAAATGAGTTAAACAAAATTTTCAGTTACAAAGTATCTATCAAAAGAATAGGATGGATTTCATCAACAATTCAGACCTAACTGAAGCTCTCCCCTTCCCTGAACTTCATAAGATTCTGATAATGGTCCAGGAAGAACATTAATTGCCAAGTTTGTTTCTGCTTCTGCCATCAGCCGGTTGCCAATTTTTGCTCCGGTTAGCTGCAAATTTTAAAAGTTAAGTGAGCAGTTGCTGCTATCTTCAGTTACTGGATAGTGAATACAAATTTATATGCCTAGTTTAAACATTGCAAATTATATATAAGAATGACACCCTACAAATTGATAAATTAAGCTCCTTACAGTTCATGTTTAGTCAGCACCAGTCAACATGTGAATCTGATCTATATAACTCCTATGGGATCTGTGTCCTTTAACCAATGACATTGATCGCTAGTGTTTTACTTAGATGCCAAGGCTACAACAATGAGAATAATTAAGTCCTCATTTAACTTCCACATATGTTGACAGAAAGGAAGCATTAATATGAAACTCAGAAAAATGTTGGAGTAAGTTCATTATATCAGACATCAACAAAACTTCACATTAAATCAAGTATAGTACACATTGCAAAAAAATAACTTATCTTGGATAGCATTGCAAAAAAACCCTAGGAGGCTAGCACCATACCTTGGATTTAGCCCACCAAAGCTAATGGTGTTAGCTCCTTACTCTCACCTACCAATTTAGAAGTTCATTCAGAGGACTAACTCCACATATCAATTCAGGAAAATTGATGAGTTTGTAACTGATTTCACTTGATTTAAAATTGCTTCAGAAGTTTGCCCTTCTGATTATTTTGAGAAGATATTTGTCATCCACCATGCTCTGAATGTTAGCATTTGCCATCTAGCCACGATTTGTAGTTAAGCTAAAGGTTATCAACAACATCCAGTTTTTGTAACTAATTATACACTTACAGTTGACCAAATGCTATATCTCATCCCCTCCACCCCCCCCCCCCCAACACCCACAAAAAAACAGAAGATAAAAGGATAAAGTATAGTTCCCTATGCAAAAATACCAAACAAATTTTTAATTCAATCTTAACTATCTAGATTTTTATTTCAGAATCCTGCATATGAAATCCACATCCAGAGCAAAATAGTTGTGTGACAGTATAGAGTACACTATCATGGTTCTGTAACAACCACTAGCTTTTAAGGAATTATGAAATCTGTACGAAAACTACAGGCCAAAAGTTGACCATGAATGATCAAATATGATAAATTCACAGCATCATTTATCATCTTTTATTGCATGTGCCAAACAAAAGAAAAAATACAGTCGTTTTCATATCCTCTTGTTCTCATATGTGTACAAGCTCCTTTTTGTTCACTCAATCAAATGGAATGACTCAGGTTTGCTCGGAAGGAAAAAGAATAAAAAATATTCTGATGTATAGGCCAGTTATTTGCTACTTACATGAGTGCCATCACGACCAGCCAGTGGTGAATCATTCACACCAAAAGTCATAGATATTGTGGGAGGGTCCAACTCAATTGTAGGCAGAGCAGTCAAAACCTACATATTACAACCATCGAATAATAAATACTAAGGAATTTCTGACAATTGGAAAGGGAATATGTTCCACAAGTAGCCCAATCAAAACATAGAGTTAGCACTACCTCCGAATTTGCCACGGTATGTCCAATTGCTGGAGCAGCTAATCCAGCCATTGAAACTATATCACCAGCTCCTGCAGCCTCTACTGTTACCATGCTTGTCCCTTTCTTTTTCATGAGCTTGACAACCTAAATTTGTTATAAATATAATATGCAAAGGTCCTTGAGGCTTTTAACAAACACAATAATTAACACATACTGAACGAGACAAGAATATGTTCAGCATTAAAGAGAAAAGGTGCAATAAATTCTGTCAAACCTTTCCATTTTCAATCTTCTGAACCCCTTCATCTGTACTGCGAAGACCATGCACTTTGTCACCAACACGGACAACTCCAGATCTTACTCGTCCAGTGAGTATTCGCCCAAGGTAAAAATCACGTTCCATCATGGAAACCTGTAAAAGACAATGAATTATTACCTCCACTTCAAAGTGACCATTGCAATCTTATTTAAATCCCTCCATTTCAAAATAAGGGAGATAAGTGTTAGGTGAAGCATTATAGAAGAATAACCACCGAAAGGATATGAAGGAAATTGCCTATAAAACATAAAATGACTTATTTTGGAACAAGAAAAGATGCATGTAATTAATTATATTGTGAAAATGCCTTACAAATGGCTAAGGGTAAAGAAAAAAATACTGTAATTATGCTATTGACTTGAAATAAAATGCATGAGTACTGCTTCTCAAGACCAGACATATGCATGTGAGATGTGACAGCTAACTTGAAGAATTAAATACATCATAGTTTAAACTGTTGGCAATTTCCTGATATCTCCGAGGATGCCCTACCTCCAACTTGAAATGTAATTTCCTGGTATTACAACGATGAAAACAATAAAGCAACAAGGATAGCTAGGAGTTAGGAGTTAGGACAGTGCTTGCTAGCTGGTATACAACATAGCCAACATAGTGCTCTTCTGGACAGATGTTCTCATGGCTAGAACTTGTTGCTTATTCTCAAAGTGTTACCCATGGTTTTTATCATGGCTGTTGTGGCAAACATGTATATCAAAGAAAAGATGGCATCGCATAAATGACTCATCGAGCTGTATGCTCTTATAATCATGCAAGTAAAGCAGATTCTTACCAAATGCCAGTGAATATACAAACTGAGTAAACGAAATCAGAAGATATGCAGACATCCTAAATATGGACATGTAAAAGTCAATATCATGATGCAAATAATAGTGAAACAAGTTAATACTCATTCCTCAACAATGAGGACCAATTCCATACATTGTCTTATTAGACATCCTAACAGACAGATTAACAACAAGAAACATGAAACATAGGTGGCCATGCCCCATTTCAACCACTACTTAAGAAGAATGCAACATTCAATTGTTAAGGCTGTACCATCCAAGATTCTTTTGCTAGTTGAATAAAGCAAGGACCAAACAGAAAAGGAGTAAACAAAAACATATCAAACATCTTTTTTTATTGATCCCCTCAACATACCCATTCTTATAAGCAAGAAAGAAGAAACTGCAGGGAAGAACCCTCTTGTGAAATTATACTAAATAAAAGAGAAGGAGAATGTGGCAATGTGCACATCAACATGATCATAGTTGCTGCAACATGAATCAGCAGCCTCATGGTTATACCTAATCAATGTCTAGCTTGGCCTATGAGACTAGCCTGGATCACCCCATGCACAGCTGGCTTGAGTAAATTCAGCATTTTTCCAGGTTTGTGTTGGGCGGGCTGACAAACCACCACTGGCTTATCCATCCAGGCTGGTTTTGCCCAACCAGGTGTTTTGGTTCGAATTGTCCAGGAGACCATATCTGGTTTCGATCATTTCAAGTTATTATATGACTTTGCTTGGCCTGATCTTTTGCTCAGGTCTATTTAAGATGCAAAACCACCTTCCAACATGGTACATCTCATAATCATGCTGTGTGTCTACAGGAGCTCAACCAAACCAAGTTGCCAAGAAAAGAATCCATCAATCGTTAGTGTTGATTGTTGGGCCAAGAACTGTGCCTTGTCTGTGGCACCAAAGCCATGTGACTGTCATGTGAAGCCAGAACCACCAAGGCCACTAGCATAGTTTAGCTGTGCACGTGGTAAGAAAACCAAGAGCGCGTAGTTTTTCCAAGCTAGAACCAAATATGCCCAAAAAAGGAAGGCAGGAATCTTGTTGTAGTTGCTAAATCAAGTGGAATTCTCTTATAAATAAATGTATCCACTTAATGGCCAGTCATCCTATCGTACATCTCGCCAGGGATGGATTGAGGAATAGCAAAGAAATAGAAAATGCGCCCTCATCTCAAACAAATATCTAGTTCTGATGTTTTTCAGCATACTAACCAACATTTGGAATGGAGCCTCAAGGTCAGCTTTTGGGGAAGGAACATGCTGTAAAATGGAATCAAGCAATGCAGACATATTTTTTGCATTATCAGGAGGGCTCTTAGTGAATGTTAAGGAAGCCCACCCTTCCTTAGCTGATGCATAAAGAACTGGGAAATCTAATTGTTCTTCTGCAAAATCAAAAACAATGAAAACAATGTCATAGACAAAAGACAACAAAACTTCAAGGTAAACCAAATGGAAGAGCTTGAAACGCACCTGTAGCACCAAGATTTGCAAAAAGATCAAAAACCAAGCTCTCTACTTCATTGCAGGTTTCTTCAGAAACTGTTGGAGTAGCATTAAAGAGTTACAACTAATATAAAACACAATGAGTCTATATATACCAAAAATATTGAATAGCATTGCTATATCCATTTTTTAGGTATATATCCCAGCTGCAACTGGCCTTTTTACCATACGGAGAAAATATATATCTTGCAGTTGTGGAGTTAACATAGGAAAAGCAACGGTTTACTGACATTAACAAAAGATCCTCATTTTGTAGTGAGCAACAAGTGACATTAACAAAAAAAGCCTCATTTTGTAGTGACTAGTGAGTAACCACTAACCAGTCCTTTTGGACAAAATCTACTGCATCTACCTCGTCCTCGTAGTTTTCCTCCCCTCACCTTAATTAAATTACAGCTACTCTTCAAATCATTTGACTTCAAATGCACCTAGTCTGAATTTATTTGTATTATGGCAACTCAATATATGGACATGCTCAGCTTAAGAATATAACCTTCTCACTTAATAGAACAAACTAGAACAAATTAATATGTTGAACAACAAGAAGGTTCTGCTCTCTGTAAGGAAATCATTTTTTTGGTCCAACCTCATCCATTGCACTCATAAAATACTGTTTAAATGAGTAGAACTTCTGGTAATGAGCAGACCTGAAGGCCTATCAACCTTGTTGAGGAGGAGAATAGGGCGCAAGCCATACTTCAAAGCCTTTGAAAGCACAAACTTGGTTTGTGCTAAAGGTCCCTCCCCAGCATCAACAACCAATACAGCCCCTTCCACCATTCCAACAACTCGCTCAACCTTTAAAAAAAATGGCAATAGCCATCTCAAGCACCACGGCAAAAATCATCATTTCAGTCTTATCTATACAAAATTATACAGGAAGTGCTCACTTCGCCACCAAAATCAGCGTGACCAGGGGTATCAACCATGTTGAGCTCATTCTCCTTCCAAGAGACAGAAGTGACCTGAATATATAGCCAAAGGACACAAGCAATGCTACATAAGTTGCTGTACAGCATGCTCTATAGGGCAAAAGGCATGTCATCCTCTGCCCTTATGATACAACAATACTTCATTGGAACAACAATGCAGGAGTTCAACAAAAAATTATAAAGGTAATGATAATCTGAGTAGACCATAAGAATCTGATTTCTAGCAGTGATTTGTCTGAGCTATATGGTTAGCATCCACCCTATGCATGTTAGTTGAAATCAAAGCTACACGTATCATGGCAAAATAATATAGGTATAGCAATAAAATTGGTATATCCATCCGTGAGATATTACATTAGCCAATTCAAATGTCAAATTTATATCAATTAAATATGTCAGACAAATGCTACAGGTTATGAGAAACATACAAACAGTATGCAGTTTTTTCTTAAGAGAAACTAAGCAACGGAAATAGTATGCAGTTTTTTCTTAGAGAAAAACTAAGCAACAGTATACCGATGCATCACTTTTCAATGGTATTGGTTTCCACCATTTGATGGAAACCATCCCACACCTCTCTCTCTCTCTCTCTCTCTCTCTCTCTCCCCTCCCTCCCCATTAATCACATTGTTCCCATCCATTCTCTGGCGAGCGGCGGCTAGTGGCCGGTGGCGGTGGCCTGTAGCGGCTCTCGCGCCGCGCGGCCAGTGGGAGCGGGGGCAGACAGGCCGATTACGGATTGCAGCGACACTCAGAGCTGCAGCAGCGGCGTGCGGCCGGCAGGAGCAGCCGCATTGTCACATCTACGTGTGCCGCCACCAATTTTGAGCCCGATTTAGGTAGTGCCGCTCCTCCCTTGTCCGATCATCTTCACTTATCCGAAACTTGCTTTGCTTTTTGTTAAATTTTGCACTTCATTAAAATTTCAGAGTTGCCGGTATTTTGCATCGAATTGACAGGTTTCATGATTTTTCTTCCTCAGGCCCATTGAAATGATGTTTGAAACATGAAATCTTTTGAAACTCACATGAAACTTGGACTTGAAACCTGAAACTTGAATGAACCATGCATTTTGGAGCATTTAACCTCTTGAAACTCCCATGAAACTTGAACTTGAAACCTAAAACTTGAATGAACCTTGCATTTTGGAACCTACAAACACTTGAAACTCACATGAAACCTAAACTTCAGACCTGAAACTGGATGGCACTTGTATTTTGGAACCTAAAACCACTTGAAGCTCACATAAATCTTGAACTTCAAACCAAAAACTTGGATGAAACTTGAAACTGGCTATCCCATTTAAACCAATTCCAATGAGATACCACTATATAGTCACCTTCGAAAGAGAAACCTCATGAAACATAGCCAATTTGGGCATGAAATCTCATGAAACTTAACTATGGAACCTATTTAACTTAGGCATGAAACATCCTGAAATTTTATGAAATCTCATCAAACACCATGAAACTTAATCATGAAACCTAGTCAATTTAGCTATGAAACCTCTTGAAACTTTATGAAACCTCATGAAACACCATAAAACTAGTCATGAAACTTAGTCAACTAAGGTAGAAAATATCTTGAAACAACATGAAACTTAATCATGAAACCTCACGAAACACCATGGAACTAGTCATGAAACCCCATGCAACTTAGCCAATTTAGGCATGAAAATCTCCCGAAACTTTATAAAACACCATGAAACTAGTCATGAAATCTCTTGAAACTTTATGAAACCTCATAAAACAGATCGGTGTTTCATGGGGATGGAATATGTATTATACAAGTACAACAAATGGAACAGCAATGTCTCACGAGCACCATTCCTTTGCTAGTGAAACAAATCGATGTTGATCCAAAACTAAGCATGCAACAATGGAGTAGGATGGCGAGGTCTAACGGGCACCAGTGAAGGAGGCAGACAAGGTCCCATGGGCTTGTGGAGGACATGCAGATGAGGTCGACAAGGTCTCACTAGCAAGCGCGGAGGTCAGCGAGGTCTCATGGCACGTAGCACATAGATAAGGCTAGAGAAGACATAAAGAACAACGAGGATCATGTTGTGCATGCGAAGATGTAGTTGGTTGTCTGAGCATAACTAATCGAACGGCTACTACCTATCTTGTTCGATGGGGCATGAACGGTATAGTGTTGGGTAGCCTTGTCCTTTTTCTTAGTCTTATTTTCATTAAATTTTGGTGGGAATTGCTAAAGCACAATTACTTTTAAAAAAAAGTTCTCAATTTGATTCTTCTTCTCTGATTTTCTATATGCATACAAGGGCAGTACTACCATTATGGTTGTTAATCAAACTCCTCAAGTTCAACCAGAAATTGTCTGAACTGTAAATAGCAAATTATGTGGCACCCACAATCTAGTGTGCTTATTAGATCCTATTCTACATAAACCTGAAGGCCAATAAAAACTTTATAGCTATTTTGATTATACGTCCATTGTAATTGTTAGTTGCACAAAATTGCAGACATCTCCCAACTTATGTTTCTGGCTTTTAGCTCTAATAAGCATGGTAATCAACAGTCCAAATTTAGTTCAATGAATTTATGTCGTGGACACATTAATCATAAAGCAATAAACATATAAGTTAAATCAGTGTCTGGCCTTAAAATAGGTACAGGTGAACAAGAGCTATGTTACACCAAAATCTGCTATCTGTATGGTAGTATTTTCCGGTAGCAACTTTTTTAAAGTTTGCTTTTACAGCATTGGAACACCGACTTGTGAGTTGTGACTTTTCATGCTAGCATAGAAGCATGTGACTTGATGTCATATTGAGATTTTAATTTTGCTTCCCAACAACAAGTACCCTCCCATAAAATAGATATTACATCATAGATCATCCGAAATTCTGACCCACTCCAATCAAACTACTTGAAGATATGCACGCACAGTGTTTGATAAAACGAAGAAGAAAAATACACAGGTAAGTTTGAGTACAACTTGTTGAGCCAAATGTTACTTCTGCTACTTGCGGCTCTCATGACAACACACATAAGGTGTTCGTAAAAGTCACAAAGGAATGCATGAGTCACTGAGCACAAAATGTGAGCTTTAGCACAGTTGTTGAACAAGACGTGAGATCCATCCTCCCACTAATTCAAATTCACAGATAAATGCACACAACGTGGTGTCTTGGTCTGCCGAAGTATCGTTCAGGAGTGCATGCCAGCGTGTGTCTGGTCGCATGGGACACAAAATCGCGAAAATGGGAATGGCCTTTGAACCAGATCTTACTTCTTTCTCCTACATGTCTATGTTCTAACCCGTGATCTCATGCACGCAGTTTGTTCGACGAAATGGTGAGCAGGAATCCTCGCGCGGCCCAGCCTCAATAACCACGCACGCACGAGTCCTACGAGTGAGAGGGTTACCTTGGAGGCGATAGTGATGCCGCGCTCGCGCTCGAGGCTGATGGAGTCCATGGCGCGCTCGTGGGGGATGTCGGCGCCGCACTGCCGCAGGAGCCGGTCCATCAGCGTCGTCTTCCCGTGGTCTACGTGGGCTATCACCGCCACGTTGCGGATGCGGGACGGGTCCATGACGCCTCCCGGCGCAAAAGCAGGCGAGGCGGCTGTGGATGCGGCCGCGGAGGAGTAGAGGCGGCGGAGGAGGGGTGACGCGAACGGCGGGGGTGCCGAGGTGGAGGACGGGAAGGTAGGGCGTGCGCGGCTCGTCGCCGAGCGGAGGCCGCGGAGCAGAAGCGCTGCGGCCATAGCGTTTGCGGCGGCGGCGGCGGCGGCGGCGGTCAGGAGGAGGAAGCACGCGCCACAGCCGCTCGACTCGAGGGTTTTACTACGCCGGGTTTCAGGCCCGCCCGACCCGGCAGGCCGACTTAGTGCTGGGCTTCTCTCTTCCCTCCTCCCTGTTTGTTCCTACCTCCAGTAGAAAGGCCGCCGAGACCAATTTTTTTCCTAGAACACTTTTAAAAATTTATTGTTGGGTTCTGGGAAACAACATTCGATATTTTCTTCTTAACTATCATACATATTTAAGATTATTAGATTAGAGATTCAACTGCCATGAATTCTCTTCCCTCCCCATTGAATTTTACTCCCACCTTGAAAAAACTCCCCCTTAAAAACAAGGGTTCTTTGATCTCTAATCTAAATGTCACAAATTTAAATAATAATTAGAAAAAAAAATATCCGAATGATGTCTAGACACTCCCTTTATTATTTGGCAAGACAGGGAGCTAATCATAAATCTTTTAAAGATGAAGGAAAGGAGGCCTCCAGAGCCATCGACGGGCTTCGCGTCCAATCGACCTGTGATGTTTGCACTGGCCCTCGCCCGCACCACATGGCTCTTGCGTGTTTCTCGCCCTTGTGCGGTCTACTACACCGGCTGCTTCCGCCACCTGATCGATTCCTATAACGACACCGCGGCATCACTTTCGCTCCCGCACTCTCCGTCTCCTCGATCCTTGCGCGGCCATGCCTCCTACTCGATTCCTATAGCCATACTGCAGCATTGCTCCCGCGCTCTCCGCCTCCTCGATCCTTGCGTGACCATTCCTCCCGTACCATGCGGCACTGCATTCCGCATGGCCCCACTACCTCTGAGCACGCCATGCTGCTAGGGATGACAATTGTGCCCGTTTACCCGTGTACCCGTGGGTAAATACCCTAATAGAGTCGGGTATAGGATGGATTTTTTACCCACGGGTAGGAAAATGGGGGGATATCTCTGCCCATCGGGTAAACGGGTACAGGTACGGGTTAGCTCTACCCGTACCCGTCTCGCCCGTTTACCCGTGAAAAGAACTGACAAGTGGGCCCTCATAAACCAGCAAACCCTAACATCCACAGTTCACGCCTCCACGGTCCACCACGCCTCCCAATCCCAGCCTCCACCGACCGAAACGTCCCAGACCCCCAGTCCCAGCCGCCGCCTCTCCTCCAGTCCTCCTCGCCGACACACCAATCTCCCTCCTCGTTCGCCTCGCCTCGCTCCTCGCGCGCCTCGTTCATCTGCTCCTCCTCGCCGCTCCTCGCGCCTCGCCTCTCCTTGGCGCCCTCGCGCCTCGTCCTCGCGCTCCTCGCGCCTCATTCCGCTCCTCGTTCGCGCTCCGCGCCTCGCCGCCGGCGCCTCGGCCCGCTCGCTCCTCCACCGACCGGATCCGGCCGCTTATCGTCGAATCGGCCGCCTCATCGCTTGTCGCCTCTCGCCGCGACGGCCACCTCTCCGCCGACAAAGAAAACTCGGTGTGCGCCGCTGTGATTTGTCAATTATCGTACGATCGCATTATGTTACCATGAAAGCTCCATTCATGATATCTATGTCTATTCTTGAATTCTTTCTTTCAGATGTTAAAGCTCAGTTTCAGATGCACAGGTGTTGGATCACCTGCTCTTCTCTTGCTAGTGTTTCAATCGGATCTGTCACCTACTCTTCTCTTGCTAGTGTTTCAATCGGATCTGCTGATGTATTCGATGTGTAATGCAAGCTGCATACTAGAAGGGTTTTTAATAAGATTGCCTGATTGGAGTCTGTAGAGTTTCAATCATATTTGCAGATACTGCCATCTGATTTGTACATGTGAAGAAATTGGAGTGAATGATATGGTTATTTGGGTGTATAAGCTACTGCATTTGGAGTGAATGATATGATGCTGTAGTCCATTCAGAGATGGATCCTGGATGCCTAATGGTTTTGAATTTTGATACAATTTTATGATACATTCTTGTGACCAGTTAAAATGTGAACTGAGTTGAATTCAGTTTCGGTACTATGAGGAAGCATAGTAAACTTCTTTCAGTTTTTTCGCGGGTAAACGGGTATGCCCACGGGCGACGGGTACCCGCGGGCGACGGGTATGGGCGAGGTTTTTTACCCGTGGTCCTTCGCGGGTATGCCCGTGGGCGTAAATCGGGGTCGCGGGTACGGGTATGGGCGAGCACTACCCGTACCCGCCGCGCCCGATTGCCATCCCTACATGCTGCTTAGGTGCGGCCCCCTCACTCGCCCTCTCCATCTGCCCAGCCCCTCACTCGGAATGGGGCTTCCCTGTCCCCTTATGGTGCCCCCTCCATGTTCTCTCAACATGGCACCATTTAATTGGCTCTAAGGTGAATTAGTGAGGTAATTAATTAATGTTAATTAATAATTAATCTATACTTACTATTTATTTCAATTTATTTATACTAATTATTCACATTAATATTTTATACTAATTAATTACCAGCCTAATTAATCATTTACATTATTTAATTACCTCACTAATTTACCTTAGAGCCAATTAAATAGTGCCATGTGTAGGAAATATGGAGGGGGACACCGTAAGGGACAGGAAGCCCCGTTCCCTCAGGGCATGTACAACCCACAGACGGATTGCTGTCTGCAAGTTCTTTCCACTTCACACACAGACAATTGAACAGACAGCATGTACAATGGGTCGTCTATTTGACTGTGGGCAAACTGTTTAATGCATGCATGCAGTCATGATCAAGCATGAATATAATTCCTATATACCATTGTGTTGCTTCTTGATACAAAACAGATCAAGCATAAATAAGATGAACATAATTATAATATTTTTTAGAACCATCAATATAAATGATATATTAATATATATATATATATATAATATAATAGTTTTTTCATAAATCAAATAAAATATAGTACGATTACATCATGTAGGTCTAATTTCCGTTGTGGCCATAGCGCTGCCATATGTGCTCGACTAGATCCTTCTTGAGTTGTCTATGTGTTGGCCGAGCACGGATAGCAGAATTTCTCCGAAGCACCTTTGCAACGCATGGATTAGGATTATTGCTGGTGCACACTTTAGGTGGCAGCACTATCGTTGCACTCGCATTCTCATTCATGTCCAAGGGAATTTTAACCAATTCCTTCTCATCTTCAACTATATCTTCACCCACAGCAGCTCTAGAGCCATTTACCAGGTGCTGACCTAGCAATCCTGTAAATCATACTGACGACAGATCCTATGTCGCTAACTGCAGCACTAAGAGACTGGAGCGGTGTTGTTCGCAACTGCATTATAACACAACATTGTACATGAAACAGGCAGAAAAATTGAAAGAAGAGACTGGCATATCATAGACAGAACTAATTCTACGGGATTAAATTGAAGAGTGCAAAATGATTTGATATGTACTATCACACCAGCCGAACAGACTATTGGACAATAAATCTGGATTCTATAGAGCAATAATCAGGAAAAAATTAAAGAAATCAGTTCAATTCTAAATTTTCATGTTACACATGCTTTCAGATCTTCAGATGGCAAGAACGAAAATGACTAGGCAGTAGGCACCATTGTTATCATTTGAAGAACTAGTTGATTGAAATGAGGTAATACTTGTGCCAACTTTAGCAAGGTAGAGACACACAAGAGTTTGCCAGAAAAAGGCATGATATATCTAACTCCTATAATCAAATACTGTTCTTGAGCCTCATGTTCATTATGCCAGTATGCTTCAGAACAATATGACTATCGATGAAATTAATCAAGTTCTACAGTATATTCAGAACAACGCTGATTAAGCAATGAATCGATTTTGCACCAGAAAAAAGAACACAGGATAGTAAATATAAAGTTGTCAAGATAGTTACTGCTTTAAGTAACCGATCCAGAGGCCTTTCTGCTGCACTTGGATTCTCAATGTATGGACTAAAATAGAAGCATAATTATGAGATGCCAATTTTGCATTGCAGGCTTCCTGTGGCCTAAATATCTGCCTGATAATCTGATGTCCTAAATATCTGCCTGACAATCTGATAAATCAGACAGACACATATTAAGTACCTTGTTACTACTTACTATGACTTCAAAAGACGGCTAGAAGGCAAAAGAGAAAGAGCTAAGACTATATATTAACTTGCTCTAATTGGGAAAAAAATCTGACTCAGCTGCATAGCATCGTGCAAATAGTAACTAACCGCAATAGTCATCATGACAAGTAGTTCTGACTTTTTTTTCTTTTTCAATCCTCTTCTCATCAAGGAGTCAAGGTCAGAAAGTTGCATACAGCTCTGTGGATCATCAAAACAAGCACAGATGCCTGAAGACCACTGTGTAGGAATATACTGAGGCGGAACATAGCTTCCTTTTCTGGCCATCTCTATAACACAAAAGGCAGTTGTTCTGGTATAAAAAGCATTATAGCTTCACTAAAAGAAGATAACACACACCGCACAAGGCAGTGGAAAGACCAAGTTTTGCAATAACAATCCAAAATATAAATTTCTAGCATGTTTAACAATTGAATGATAACATAAGAATGGTGGAGACTGGAGAGATCACGTATTACAATATCAACGAAAGAAATCAGCATACTTGGAAAACAAAAAAGTAATCATGGTACGGGAATTATCGCCAGCCATGTTTGGTATTAAGGCAATTACAATGTTAATAGGAGATTGGTGATTTGACATAGAAATTAGTCTGATCAGATGTTAATAGGAGATTGGTGATTTGCCATACAAATTAGTCTGATCAGCACGACAGGTGCTCCAAATGATTTTAGAAGGCCAAAAATTCTGCCGCTAAATACATTTGAGGATCAAAAGCTACCTGAATTAGTAGTCTGCGATATGAGACTTACCAAGTTGGTTCCAGCGAGCCTTGTCAACCTGGATGTGTCCTGATACCGCTGTTCCTCTATAGCACTCTACGAGGAGTGAGAAAAATCAAAGAGGACATCGGAGTACATCTGGATCCAAAACTGGCGAGGGTGATGGATTAAACTAAGAGGATGTGACTGAGTAGCAAACCTTGAGCTCGGACATGACGTGGGCAACGGCGTCGCGACCGGTGGCCTCGAGGATGGCCCTCTTGAGCTTGGAGGCCTCGGTGAAGTCCTCGTTGTCGACGGCCTCCTCGAGCTGGAACTTGAGGAGGGAGGCGTAGCTGTCGGCCTGGTCGACCTCGGCGAAGTGGCAGCTCCATAGCGCGAGCAAATATTTGGCACCATACCCTCGGATTTACTCCCGCGCGCAGTGGATCTCAGACGCCGGTGACGACTCGGAGCAGGTCGTACAACGGCGACTGTGCCGGCGATTTGTCCTGGGAGCACGCGCCCGTGCCGTCGTCTCACGAGGCGACGACTCGCTTCTCCCTCTTCATTCACTGCTGTACAAGAAGGACCGATCTGCAAAATAGATATCATACAGACGGCCGTTGGCAACACGTTGTACATCCTCACTCGCCCTCTTCGTTGCCCCTTTTCTCCGTGCCTTCGCCGATTTCTCACCGTCGCCAGCACTGTCGTCCTGTCGGCTCCCTCCTCCATTGCAGACCTGCTCGCAGACCGGCCTCCCCTCTGTGTCTTGCTCCACAAAGGGCTACAGGCCGTCCGTGTCTCCTTCGGCCTTCCCTCGCCACCGACATGTTTCTTTCCGTCGATTGTCACCATCATCGATACCGCGGCCCGTGTTTCACTGTTTTGTTCATTCCGTCCTCCGCGCTGTCCCGTACAGGTACCGTGCCCTACATTTGGTCTATCCTTTTTGATTTTTGGCTGCTCCGTTGCTTACCGGATCTCCTCTTCCCCTTTCCTCATGCTTTGTTTGGTCTTTCCTCCCCATCGGCCTTGCTCTTCCCGTCGATTGTTTGCGCTGTGGAGGTCATGCCCGTGCTTTGTTCGCTTCGTCATCAGCGCTACTCCACAGAGGTACCCTATACTACATCCCGTCTATCATTTTCAATCTCTTGTCGGTTCATTGCTAACCGAGTTTCCCCATTCCCTTCGCTCGCTGGCGGTGTTTCGCTTCCGGTTGGTTGTACCTGCTGGCCGTTGGTGTTTCCTTCAGTCTCTCCTCACCACTGGCGGTGCCACCTACTCATCGGGCTACGATGACAGCCTACCTTTCGTCTGTCCACCCAAGGTCAGCTTGGTTCTTGGCTATTGCTATCACGGTTCGATTCAAGTAAGCAGTTGTTCCTTCATGGTTGCGATTATCTTGCAGTCTCGGCCTTGGTATGCATTTGAGGCCATCTTGTTCTCTCTCCTGTATGACGCATTACGGATTGCTGCTCTTTCGTGCTTTCGATGATATTGATGTATCGACCTCTATCTGCGTTCGAGGTTCTATTAGCCTATCAACCGTACATCGCAGCATTGGTTGTTGTTTTATGCCTGTCGTATGCCTGGTATATTCAGAATAGCTAATTGTTTCTTTTCTCAGCCATGTTTTGAAATCAAAGCTCGTGTAACTGCTATAGCTATATAGATATTCATTGTTGCCATAACTGCTATAGCTATATAGATATTCATTACTGCCATGAATATCTATGTAGCGCCTTTGGTTGGTTGCATTGCGAATTAGGATCTTCATAACCTCACCTGCGTACTTGCATTGGGTCGTTGCGTGCTTCGCCGATGTACTGTCTTGGTCGGCTATCGAAGCAGCAACTAGCTCCTATCACGTGCCTAACCTAGATCATGTATTGAGATAGATGCCAGATGCTTTGCTCTTTAGATCTAACCGGTATTACAGGACCTAAGTTCGGGCAAAAAAACTTTCCCACCTTATGAAAGCCATCAATATTAACATAAATTATCTAGACATGGTCCTATTGATATACAGACAAAAAAAAGTGGGTGCTTAGAGAACATACAAGGGTAAAAAGAAGATCTATGAACTATTCCTCTTTCCGCTGCATGTAATTGTGTTGCACAGCCTAAGATTTATAATACCAGCCTATCGATGCTAGAGTAAATTGCTTGGATATAGATCTATTGTTACATGGCGATATACTGACGCCGCTAGATAGCTCCCTTTGTTATACAGGTTAGAGTTTTGAAACCTAAAAGATTTACGCACATGGGTGGGGGTTCATTGTGGGACTTCTGCTATGTTTGAGATACATATTCCTTACTTATTTAATAAGTTTAGTTCATACGAATCCATGTTGTAACAAAAGATATTCTTTGAGTTATGTCAAGTCCAATGTTATCACGGCGATAAGGCGAGGCGAGGCGCCAGACTACCTTAACACCTTTTAGGCGAGTATGGCATGCGGCGAGGCGACGCCATACTCACATCCTAACCTTTTATAGCAGCAAATTTGTTGAACATACAGTGTAACTATTTTAACTATGTAACAAAGCAAATAAACATGAATAATGGTGCAGCTAGAAAACATGAATGTTGAATGGCATACCTTGAGTCCTTGACGACATTGTCCATTGTTTGTTGACTTTGCTCTTCTCCCAAGTAGCATGATGCAGCTCCCATGAGTCCCTTCTAATAGCAAGACACATCATATGCTTAAGGATCCAATACATGTAACATAAAAAAGATGCAAAAACCTGCTTCCCAATAAGGCTGCAGCACAATGCATATAAGAACTCACAATGCAGCAGCAGTAGGAGCTGCGACGAAGATGCAGCAGCACAATGGTGCAGCTCCCATGAGTCCCTTCTAATAGCATTGCTGTTCAAATCACAAAATAGAGTCATCAAATGGCATTTCATGTCTTGCCAGCAGCAGGAAGCATATAAGAACTCACAATGCAGCAGCAGGAAACATATAAACATGATTACATGACAAATGAAACCATAGTAGCATAGTCCATACAAATGAAACTGTTGTGGCTACAGACGAAACAGAGAGAGAGATGGTAGTGGAGAGTGAGGAGATGAGTAATGGCCTGCCTTCTCCCCATGATCTGTATTCATATATATGCACACATGAGGAGTGCTTTTACGATTATACCCTTACATCAGTTATCCCCTCAGGGCACTTATGTCATTACACATGGCCTATTCGGGCATTATAACCTCCTAGCGAGCTCTTTGGGTTTAGGTGGGGCCACCCTACAACAGAGCCTCTCATGGCAAAGGGCTTCACAGGCCGGCCATGTTGCCGAGTCCTTTGGCCCTCCGTCCTGCGCGCCTGTGAACTTTTCCAAACTTGACCAGTGCGCGCAGTGGCGGAAGTAGGCGTGCGCGCGCTCCATCCCCTACCCTTCGAACGGGTGGCAGCGGAGCTGGCGCCCAGCCGAAGTAGACGCGCGCGCTCCGTCCCCTCGAACGGGTGGCGCGAGCCGGGCGCCTGGCCGGTAGACGCGCGCGCTCGTCCCCTACCTTCGAGCGGGTGGTAGCGGGCCGCGCCACCGGCCGAAGTAGATGCGCGCGCTCCGCCCCTACCCTTCGAACGGGTGGCGTGCGCGCCGGCGCGGCCGGCAGACGCGCGCTCTCGTTCCTACCTTCGAGCGGGTGGCGCGAGCCGGCGCCTAGCCGCGAGACGCGCGCTCCGCCCCTACCCTTCAAACGTGTGGCGGCGAGCCGGCGCCTGCGATCGCGAACACGCTACGCTGCTGCGGTGACTTGAGATCGACGATACGCCCTGTCTTGTAAAGGTTCACGAATCACGACGGCCCGGTCCGCCAGGTTAGGTTCCCATACCGTGCGACCGCCTCGCGCGCGCATGGCACGTGGCGGCTCACGGCGCGCGCAGCGGGATGTAGACGGTTGCGTGCCGCGGCCTCCACCTCTTCCCTAGGGAGGGGACACGGGCGGCGATGAATGGCGCAGCCAAGCCGCTGTGATCCTAGGGCCCATTATTGCGCCTTTAATGGTGGCTAGGGGGCATCGTGCTGTGCCGGCCGCTGCGGTGTGGTCGTGGCCTTTCACCTTTGGTTATGGGGAGTTGCGCTGGACGGGCGTTTGTATGACCGCGGTCGCGTCCCGTACACGGACTGTCGCGACGCTTCGGTATTAGGGCGAGGTGGCTTGAAGTAGCCCTCGTGACCACGCTCCCGCAGTTGGACGCCCTCTTCTTGCTTGCATCGCCTTCCATACTTGCGTAGTATTCTTCGCCGCTATCCTCCTTCCCGGAGAAGCAATGGCGTGTGACGGCAAGCGTGGTCAGGCGGGTGGTGTCTGCGGTATCTGCCGGCGGCCTTCGCGGTTGGAGGTGAAGTGCGCGCTCAAAGAACGCGACCAGGCGCGCGCGACGAGCGGTGGTCGGTGGCGGAGGAGGAAGGCGCGTTCTCCGGCGAGCTAGGTCCTCGCCGTGACCGAGAAGACGATCCAAGGGCTTCGCGCGGAAGCCGCCGTCCGAGCGCCAGCGCAGACGATTGCCCGCCGCCGATGAGACGGAACCGCACCGAAAGGTCGGGCGGTCGTATTCGTTGCCTTTTCGACGCGGGCTCGCGATTCGCGGCAGCGATCGTGGCGACGTCTGCGGACCCGGGCGGTTGGCGCAATCGACTCGAACGCCGTGGCGGCTCGCGGTGTATATAGCGGGCCTTGCGCTGGGGCGTCTTGGCCCAGCGCCTCGTTGTTCGCCCACCTTCACGAGGCACGGTGCCACCCAAGGATTGGAAGGACGGGGCGGCGCCGAGCCGGCGGCGTCACCTTTATTCTTCGTGCGACATGCAAGAAGCTCTTCCTGCGAACTCCACTCGCGGGAAGTGGAGTCTTCTCGGATGAAGCGGTGGTTCTACCATCGTGTGGAGAGCGAGCGGTCTTGAGTGCACAGCCGACCGATCGCGTTCAAGCCTTCGCCCGGCCGGCGCTCGATGATGAGGACAAAGCGGAGGCCCGACGGCCGTGGCGCCGCCGCGCCTCAACATGCGCGACCTCGCCGAAGAGTACGTGATGTACGGCGTGGCACCGCTTGCCCGCGACTGGCGTCTTGCCACCGAGAAGCGTCGGGACGACAATGTTTCGCCATCGATCTGCTTGCTGCCGGCGCCCTCCAGTCTTCGTAAGCCTCGACCGTGTCTCTCCTTTGTTCACGCGAAATGCGTTGTATGCTAACGTTATCTCCTTTGCTTCAGGGATGTGCTTGGAGGAGGCGGAGCAGGCCGCGCGCGTATTTCTGGGGCGATACACCGGCAGGGAGCACGAGCAACGCGCATCTGCTATCGCCGAGGCGGGGCTGGGGCGAATAAACCGCGTGTGCGAGGCCCTGGGCCTTGCCGTGTCGGACCGTGTCGCTCCGGACGATGGTGCAGCGAAGAAGAAGAAGGCGTCGTCTCGGAAGAGGAGCCAAAGCGGGGCGCCTGCCATGCCTGGGTGTAGGCGTGCGTTGTAATGCCCCCTCTTTTTGTGAATGAAGTGCACACTTGCTCCATACATTCTGACTTTCGCCAATGTCCCGGGCGGCTTCCTTGCTGGGGCCGACTTCTTGCGGCCGACCTTGCGACCCGGCGATGCCTTCGACGCTGGCGAAGGGCCGAAGAATTGCTGGACTTTTGGGCGGGCCGATCTTCTTCCGGCGGAACCCTGTCCTTACCGCGTGTTAAGGACGAGCCTGCCGAATAGCTACTTAGAGCGGCAGGGATGTTGTCGGGCCTCTGTACTTGGAAGATTTTTCGATATATAGATCTCACGATAATTAGGCGTGCGCGTCGTCGCGCGTGCGAGCCGGGCCCGTTGGTGTGAATCGACGGCGCTGGTTCCTTCGCCGCCGGTGCCAATGCGCCGCGGTTCGCGCGTTGAGTACTCGTGGAGCTAGCGTGTCGCGCGGCGATTGTTGATATGCGCGGACCCCGCACAACGACTGCTTAGCGTCTCGTGGTGGCGGCGTCCACGCTGATTTATCTCGAGAGTACGCACAAGGACGGTCACCGGCGTGCGCGGGTTCGCGTCTTGTTTATACTCGATGAAGTGCGCAGGAGAACATCCGCGTCTTATTTATACTCCGTGAGAGTGCGTGCGGCGTCCCCATACGTCTTGGTTTAGACTCATGCCCGTGTCTTTGACGGAGAGAGCACACGCGAACGCAGCGTCTTCGTTTATACTCATGCCCGTGTCTTTGACGAGAGAGTGCACACGCGAATGTGCGTCTTCGTTTATACTCATGCCCGTGTCTTTGACGGAGAGTGCACACGCGAGCGTGTGTCTTCGCATACTCATGCCCGTGTCTTTGGCGGAGAGTGCACACGCGAACGTGCGTCTTCGTTTATACTCATGCCCGTGTCTTTGGCGGAGAGTGCACACGCGAACGTCGTCTTTGGTTTATACTCATACCCGCACTTCGCCGCGGAGAGTGCACACGCCGAACGCGTCGTCTTTGGTTTATACTCATACCCGCACCCCTGGCTGCGGAGAGTGCACACGCGAACGTGCGTCTTTGGTTTATACTCATACCCGCACCCCTGGCTGCGGAGAGTGCACACACGAACGTGCGTCTTTGGTTTACACTCATACCCGCACCCCTGGCTGCGGAGAGTGCACACGCGAACGTGCGTCTTTGGTTTATACTGCGGGAGCACACGCGTAGGCGAGGCCTCCACGTGTGCTCGCCGCGTGCTTTTTGCATAGCGGTAATAAGTTGGCTGCAAGCGGAACTTTCTTACCTTCCCGTTTGCGCGGGTAAGCGATTACATACGAGGGGGGTGTACTAACCGTTTGTGCTCATCGCAGCCGGAGCCTCTAGTAGCCGCACTATCGGTAGGGCTTGCGGGGTCGCCTCCGGATGTCGCCGTGTGCCTTCGCACGGCGGTGCCGACCCTAGGTGTGCCGCTGCCCGCCGCGACGGGGGCATCTGGTGTCGTGCTCGATGCGTCGGGCCATGTCCCGTCGCCCGACGATGAATGATGGCTCGCGGCCGGAAGCTTCATGCATAAATAGTCGTGATGCGGTACGCCGGCGTTGAGGATTGGGCGCCCCAATATGGCATTGTATGGGTATGGGAGGTCGACGGCGTCAAATGTGGCGTCTTCGACCCTTTCATTATCGTCTGGCGAAGGAGACTTGCGACCATATTTGGCCGGCGCCGTAGAGGTTGTCCTCCGCCTTGTAGCGGGACTCCCGATGGGCGAGCGATTTCGGGATCCCATCCGTCGAAGGCGCGCGAACGAATGTTCGCGAATCGCCGCCATCAACCGGCGCGTCCCACATCGCGGCCGCTATTACGACCCGGACGACCGGGGATCATGGTGGGAAGCTCCACGCCTTCGGCGTCGGCGAGGTGAACGTGACCTCATGCGTGCCCGGCCGGCGGTGCTGTCTTTGGATATGCCGCCACGTGGTGTAGCCTCCGCACGTAGGCCTTCCGCCGCCGTCTGAGGCAAACTCCAACGAGGAGCCCCGAGATGACGTTGATAACCCTTCGGTGGGTGGCCTCGGAGCTCATAGGCGCAGAAAGCCCTCCCGAGGCTGCCGCGTGGGCTGATCCGCAGAGGACCCTCATGGGCTGCGTTCCTCGTGCTGAATGTGCACGGGGGCTTCGTATGGGTGTTGTACGTGGGCCACCACGGCGGGCGTGCTTCGTGTTTCGTCCTCGGTGGCGCTTCTCGCGGGCGCCGCGATAGAGATGCACGCGTCGGGTGTCGTGGTTGCCGCGACCGTGGACTACGCACCACGCCCCGTTGTTGGTCGTCATAATCTTCGCGCCTTTATCGTCGTGGCCCGGTCCACGGCGCGCCCGACCTCGGTGCCCCGATCGCCCGGCCGCGGGAGCGCCGTCGGAACCGCCGATGTCGAGGCGTCGACCTCGCCGCGACTTCTCTCGACACGCTTGGGCCTATCGGACGACTCTTTGGCGGGCGTCCCTACGGCCGAGCGCATCCTTGGGCGACTCGCCTTGCGTTTTCCCTTGAAGAACCGTCGTTCGGCGGATCTTGGCTTTGCCGAGGCCCCGCTGGTTGGTGTCGAGATCGTCACCTTGCCTTCGCGCGCGTCCTCTTCCGCTCGGCGTATTCTCCATTTTGTCAAAGAGCTTCGTCCACTGCTTTAATTGGCTTCCTTGCGTTGTACTCGGCCATCGGGCTGGCGAAGGCCTGATGGCGCATTGACAACGGTGGTTTCATTGAAATCTTTGACTTGACAACGTATCTTCGCGGCGCGCAAAGTAGTCCGGGCTTCTCGAAGGTTTTACGCTACGGCGAAGAGTCGCTCCGCGTCGACCGCTCGACATAATTTCCTTGAAAGTTGTTATGAAGGCGGTCGCGGATCTGCTCCCACGCGTAGATGGAGTTCGGTTCTATGGTAAAAAAAACCAGGAGAGTGCCACTCCTTGCAACGCGAGGGGGAGTCCCTTCGCCTTCGTGGTGTCATCTCCGCCGCGCCTCGATTGCGGTTTCATGCGCGCACGAACTCGCGGGGGTCCGTGTCACCTTTGTAGGGCTCGATGACACTGGGGTATTTGAAGTCTTCGGGCCATGCCACTTGTTGTAGTCCTGCCAAAAGCGGGGACTCTGGATCGACGCGCCGTAGCGGGACGCGGCTGGATGTGGGGGCGTCGCGGCTGTCCGCCCTTTCCGGTGTGGGCTCTAGCGCGACCACCGGCGCGGCCTGTTGGCTCCGAGCCTCTTGTATGTCTCGGACAACCACGCGAAGGTCCCCCAGCTCCTGCTGGAACGCTTTAAGGGCCGCCCGATGGGCGCTTTCCACCGCTGTCGGGCGGGGTCACCGACGCCTAACGGACGGATCGGCGCGAACACGGCCGCGTCGTGAGCTCCCGAGCCGCCGGCCGCTCCGTTGTGGCTACTCGAACGGCCCGGCCCGCGCTACGGCGAGGTTGCGCGAGCGGCAAGGTCGGCCGCCGTCGCGTCGGCGGTCGATCGTCGCCCGCGGCGTCGGCGTCTTCGACCACGGGGTTCGCTGTCGTCGCGCGGTGTGGCGGGGTTGGTCGTCGCGATCGCGGTGTGGGGTTGGTCGTCGTGCGCGAACGCCGACGTCTTCGACCACCGCGCCGCATCGCCACCGCGCGCTCGCCGCTGCCGTCGCCGGCCACGAACCCATGCGACGCTCGACCGCCGCCTTCTTTCCCTCGCGCCGTTGACGGCTTTTGGTGCCATCCTTTTTCGTGTTTCGGCTTACTCTGCCCTCCCACGACGGGCGCCAATCTGTTGTGGCTCTGGACCAAGCAGAGAGAGATGGTAGTGGAGAGTGAGGAGATGAGTAATGGCCTGCCTTCTCCCCATGACCTGTATTCATATACATGCACACATGAGGAGTGTTTTTACAGTTATACCCTTACATCTGGTTATCCCCTCCAGGGGCACTTATGTCATTACATATGGCCTATTCTAGGCCTTATAACCTCCTAGCAGGCCTGCTGGGTTTAGGTGGGGGCCACCCCTATAACAGAAACCATAGTGGCATGATTACAAGATAACTGTAGCTTAGAAGTCACACACTCCATACAACCAAAAAGACCAAAACACCAACAATCTAGCACTCATCTCTCAATAATCATCAATGTCGAATGCATCGAAATCATTGCCATCCATATTCCCGCCATCGCTCTCCATATCATCAGGTGGAGCTTCACCATAATCATCAACCTCCTCGTCATCAAAAACAAAATCTTCGTCCTCATCTTCAGTGTCCGAATTTGAGTGTGGCTCACCTTCTTCAACCACCCTTCTTGTAGAACTAGAAGTGTGACGCCGAGAATAGCTTATGACATCACCCCTTCTTAATGTTCTAGGAAGATTGCAACCTTGAAGTGTGCATGATGCACCAACAGCTTCATCAACATGTTCCCATGTATGGTCATCACACCCACGGCGACCTTGAACCGGTTCGGCCAGTGGGTTAATCCATTCATTGTCCCAATCAAATTCATCTATGACCAAAGGGTCATAGTTGTCGCCTTCGACGCCATTGCTTCAAACACCTTTTCATCTTTTGGTTATATTGAACATAGACCAAATCGTTCAATCTTTGGTGCTCCAACCGGTTTCTTTTCTTGGTATGGATCTACAAATAGTTTATAGAAATCAAAGCAAACAAAGTAAATAAATTGTTGCTTTAGCACATATGTAGCTACAAATTGAGAGTTGAGAAAGAATGGTTTGGCACATCCACTTACAAACTCAAAGGTACTCCAATTGCGCTCACAACCGGAGGATGAACAGCAAAGACTAACGATACGCTTCACAAATCTTTGTAGCTCTATGGCTCGGCCACCATATGCACGCCACCAATCAACTAAAATGACAATAAGAGACTCTAGTTAATTAATATTGAATACACAAAGAATTGAAAAAGTCTGTGCAACACTATAGAACTTACGAGGATTCCTTGATTCTTGGTTTTGGATTGCTAATTGATTTGAAAATGCTTCTCCTCGCTGGTCCTCGTAGAGAATGGCTAGCGTATCAATCTTGTTTCGAAGATCGACATCATGCACCATTTTTGCAAGCACGTCATTGAATGCTCCTCTTAGCTCACCGACATATGCATCATCACCTCTTTTCACAATGGAAAAGAATTTTCCTGGATTCAAGAAGAGTGCAGCCCCATACAATTTTTGGTCCATTTGCTTCACCCAACGTGTGTCAATAATGTTCATGATTTTCTTGAGCAAGTTTGACTTGTTTTGGGTAGGGAAACCTGATTTGATTTTCTCCTTTGCTTGAGCCATACATGCGGCGACCTCCGGTAAGGCGGGCTTCTCATCTCCATCAACCACCCTCAGCACAACAAGTAGTGGTTGTGAAGCTCTTAGGCAATCTTCAACTGAATTCTAGAATTCCTTAGAAAGGATAATGTCATACACACTTTTACCTGCCTCTGTGGTTGCCAATTTAGCCCTAGTCCAATCTTCACTATCAACTAGATATCTCAAAGCATCTTTGTGCTTGTGCAAACTTCGCAAAGTAAGGAAAGATGTGGCAAAACGAGTAGCAGCAGGTCTCACAAGATCCCTCCCACCTGTCTTTTCCCTCATTGCATTAAGAAGCTTACCATGTCTATAAATAAATGTGGTGACACGTTTGGCACGTGCAATAGGCTTCTTAAATTCCTTTAACTTCCCGATATCTTCCAACATAAGGTCCAAGCAATGTGCAGCACAAGGGGTCCAAAACAGTGTAGGAATCCTCTCCATTAGAAGTTTGCCTGCTGCCTTGTAGTTAGCACCATTATCGGTGACAACTTGAACCACCTTCTCTTTGCCAACGTTCTCAATTCTCTTCTCTAGCAAATCTGCTAGCATCCTTGCATCATGTGTTTGATCTGATGCATCAATAGACTCTAAGAAGAAAGTCCCCTCCGGACTGTTGATAAGGAAGTTAATCAAATGACGTTCTCTTCTATCCGTCCATCCATCTGACATGAGTGTGTAGCCATATTGCTTCCAAGCCTCCTCATGCTTCTCCCTCAATTTATTTGTCTCTTTAACGTTCTCCTCAAGCAAGGGCACCCTCAACTCATGGTAACTAGGAGGCTTATAACCAGGACCATATTGCCCAATGGACTCACACATAACCTCGAAGCTCCTTGCGTGTGCAGCATTAAATGCTATGCCACACTCATAGAAGAACTTGGATGCATGCATGTTCACAGCATGTCTTTCTTCTTTGGTTCTCATCTTTGACTCCAAGGAACATTGAGAAGTGCCCTTGGTATGTCTTTGCTCAACCACATCTTCAGGTTTTGGTCGAAGCATAGCAACAATGGACTTGTTTTGCTTTGCTTTTGGTCTTTGGAACATTGGAATTAAGGGCGGATTGCTTTCTTTTTGCTGCTGTCCCGAACTTGAAATGCACAACTGGCGAGAGGCAGCAGTAGAGGCTCTGAGCCACCACCGTGGCTACCTCAACTACATTATCTTCTTCTTCATCATCTAAGTTAAGTGGTGCATTTCTTACATTACGCTTGGATATTCTTGCATCTCTTTGATGATTGGTGTCGCTCGTCTTGGAACATTTTGCACATCTCCATATCCACATGTGAGATGCTTTGCTTCAATCTTTTGATTCCACCACATATTTTCCTGTCACAAAGTGAACATTGCACCAAATCTCTATTACCAATCTCTGGCCAAAAGGCATACTTCCATCCTGGGTCTTTAGACTTCGCCTTCCTTGCAGGATCTTTCTTTGGATCATACTGCCCATCTCTTTCAGCGGCAGCCACAGTAGTTGCTATTACGGGCTCACTTTCATTTGCCATTGTGCTACTGCTACCTATTTCCTACTGCATAGCAATGAACATGGAAACATGAATAAAAACATGTCTATGCAATAAAAACATCTAGCAACATCTAACAATCTAGCATCAATCTAACAATCAACATATAGGCATCTAGCAATATTTAGAAACACAAACACCTACAGTCTAAACATCGCCTCTCTTTGCTGCCCTCTTTGTTGCTTCGCATATTTAGAAACAAAGCCAACCGGCAGCAGATATCTGCGCGAAGCCAATCAAGCATTGCATATGGAAGCCAACCAAGCATCTGCATACGGAAGAAATAGCGGCGCCGGCGAACAGAGGAAGAGGCGAAGAGCCGATCTAAAACAGCGGAGCAGAGGAAGACCAAGAGCGAAAGCAGAGGAAGAGCGGCGGAGCAGAGGAAGAACTCGAGTCGGCGGCAGCGTGGAGGCCCGGAGGGAGGCAGCGACATGGAGGGAGGCGACGGCGTGGAGGCTTGGAGATCGCCCGTCGCCCGAGGTCACCGCCGCTCCGACCTCCCTTCGGTTGGCTTCGCTGAATGCTTCGCCCGTATGCGTATCCGGGTATCCCGTTATGCGCCCCCTCACTCTTTTTCTCCCGCGCTCGCTCCCTCCCTCCCTCCATTTTCCCGCGCTGGCACAGGGTATGGCACCCGCCTTGCTGTTGCGACGCGGCGTCGTGGCCATGGCGACGACTAGGCGACGACATCCCTTCCGAGGCGGACGCCATACGCAGCCGTGGCGAGTCGACGGCCGTGGTGGCAGCTCCCGGCCGCTCCGACACCAAAGCGACGATTAGGCGACGCCTTAACAACATTTGTCAAGTCTATATCAAGGAGACTATACAGACAATATGTGGGTCACTTGCACATGATCATATTAGTATACAGACCAAAAAGAAAAAGAAACAACCTTATAGAACATACAATGGGAAAAGGGATATCTATAAGTCGTTCCTCTTTCCATTGCCTGTGATAGACAACAGCGGTTTAGGCCTGTAGCCTCATGCCTTTCATAATAGGATAGGTTACTTAGATATCACCCTATTGTTACAGCACAGTATGCTGGCAACAATATATGCTTACTTCACTTATACATGCTATAGTCCTTAGGCTCTAAAACGTTGACACGCATGAATGGAGTTTTGTTGTAAAGCTTTTATGGGATTCCAGATTTAGATTCCTTGTCCGCTTAATTAATTCCAGTCATGTCGGTGTAGGCTATACAGGTGATATCCTCCGGTCTATGTAAATCCTACATAAAATCGATTAGACAGATAAATGAATTAGCGCATCTTATATAGAAAAATGAATTAGCAGATCCTGGTTCCGACGTAATATACAAGGGGGAAAAAGGGGGGTCTACCTATATTGGAAAACCTGGGACTTATGCCAGTTTTGCTCTTATTTTGGTTTATGTGATTCATTGTTTTATGCTATGTTTCACTTACTTCCTTGTTGTTACTCTTTCTACTCCATATAGCTGTTACACTCTTCATTGTGTTCCAGGTTACAGGCTGCTAGTTTATTAACCTCTCTAGAGTTGTGTCAAGATTTCTCAATGGGCTAAATCTTAATATGCATTTTGATTATTGTGTTATCAATACATGTCCGCTTTCTAATGAGAAATACACCTTTGCTAGATGCCACAATCATAACCATTCTGCCTGGAAGCAGGATGCAGGAGGTAGCTCAAATGCTTCCAATCTTCTTGCAAACTGTGCAACATCTAAGTCATACATTTAATAAATTGTCACTAGTCATCCTAGTTGCTCCACATCGATATGTGAGGGCTTATGTCTAGTTCGATAAGGGCCATTTCCACGCGACCGGCCGACGTCGTGCCTTCGAAGATGCAGAATGCAACGGCTGTCATGTGGGGGTCAACGACGTTGTCGCGTCTCTCCTACAACCGTTGCATCCCGAGGTGAGAATGATGCTACTGCCCTATGCCAATTGCCCTTGCTGTCAGCGACTCCTGTTAAACTTACTTTCGAACTATATTTTCAGTACCTAAGCCAATACAATTTGTCAAAAATATAGTTTGATCCGGTAAGGATACCTAGTGCTCCCTCCTATAACAGATGTGATTAATTGTTAGTGTGTGAAACTTATTGCAGCCCAAGTCTGCATCTTGTGCTAATAGTCATCATGAAACTTCATGGTCCCCAAGATTTTTGAAAACTGTGTATATACCCTTTGTTGCTATATTCTCTAATTGAAGTTGGAATTCATTACAATTTGAAAATGCTCGAGGGAATCAGATACAAATTATATTCTATATCATCTTTCAGGTTTTGTAGATAGCCTACTACGTATTTTTTTCTCTGCTTATGTGGCATCATGTGAATGGTATGAAAGTGTTTTATTTTATTTTTTCGATTACAAGAAAGACTCACACATGCACACACACACACACCACTACGCACACACATTAGTGCGCCCTCTTAGCGCAAGCCTAGAAAGATGCAGGTCGAGATAAATCTGCGACCTCACAAAATTCCTACTGAAGTGCTAGGATTTGAACCCTCATAAGTTTGAGTCGTACATCCACAACTCTACCACGCCACCAAGAGATGATTCCCATGCTTTATTTTATTTAGCTATTAGGAACTTTTTTAGTTTCTAACTCAAAAATTAAGTATCTAATTCTCTATTTGTTTCAGCCATTATGACAATTACTCTAAGTGCAATGATTCAAAATTAATATGGCATGTCTTACACGAGTATTTTACTTACAAATTTTGAAGCTATATGTGATGTTAATATGCCACATCAATATTGTCGTAGTAAGTATAGATGTACTAAAACCCTACGTGCTTTTCGAGTGGTAGAGTATACGAACTGTCACGCAGGTTATTTAGTGTACTAATAAAAATATATGGAATTTATTTGACAATGTTAGTATTTGTTATCGTTAGTGCACCATAAATTTAAATTGTTTTTACAACTAAATATGTAAAGTAGCCAATTAATTGGGATGAAAATCAATTAATTATATAGTAATGTTAAAGTACTATGTGAATATAATATTCACAATGCATGGTTTACCAGCGCTAACATTTTATTACTCCCTCCGTTTTTAGTGACATTTTTATTTTTTACAATCTACGAGACATGGCTTTGATTATTACTATTTGTAACTTTACTTATTATATACTAATAAAATTATAATATTATGAAAGTATTTTTAGCGACAAATTCATGGTTGTCACGGCGTAGTTGGTGACCACGGCACCTCTTAGGCGCTGGGACGCCTAGGCGAGGGCACGGCGACACTGTATACGTGCATACACGAAGGCTACGAGGCTGTACACGACTCAAAGCACTCTTCACTCCCAACTCTCACGCCTCCCACTCGTCCATATAATCCCACTCGTCTCTCCCAACTCTCACTCACCTGACTCTCTCTCTCCCGACTCCTCCTCGTCTCTCTCCCCTCCCCGGCGCCGATCTCCCCTCTCTCCCCGACGCCTCCCTCCCCCAGCGCCTCCCCTCCCCGCGCCTCCCCTCCCCGGCGCCGATCTCCCCTCTCTCCCCGACGCCTCCCTCCCCCCGGCGCCTCCCCTCCCCGCGCCTCCCCTCCCCGATGCCTTCCCCTGCCACCACCTCCCCCCGGCACCTCCCCTCCCCGATGCCTTCCCTGCCGCCGCCTCCTCCCGACGCCTCCCGCACCACCGCCTCCCCCGTCGCCTCCCCCTCGGCGACGGAGCAAGTTGGAGAGGAAGCCGGCGGCGGAGCAGCCGAGTGAGGAGGGAGGCGGTGGGGGCGAGGTGCTTGGAGCACAAGAGGAGACGGCGGCGGCGCCGGAGCGTAGGAGGCGGAGTGCAGAGAGGAGGCGGCGCGCGAGAACAGAGGGGCGACGCGCGTACCGCCAAGCGAGGCGATCCTCCCGGCGCTGGGCGCTGGCGTCGCCAGGCGACGCCGTGACAACCTGGACAAATCTAAATAGTTTTAAACACATTAGTGTTAGAGTGATCTCGGGGCTTTGGCCCAACGGCCAAAGCCCATCCATGACCGCGCGATCGGGGCGCCCGGCCGTTGGTGGTGGGCCCTGTCGCCGCCGCTTATAAATACTGAGGCGGGGCGGGCGGCACGCATCACGAGGTTGACCGCGCGCCGTCACCCCACCGACAAACCCTAGACCCGACCGTAGAGGCGCCGGCCGATAGAAGCACCACCGCCGCTGCACACCGCCGCCGAGGAGACGCCGCCGCCGGGACACGCCGCAGGGAGCCAAAGACCTCTTCCCGGCCGTCGCCGCCGTGCGCAGATCTTCACCGCCGAACCGAGATAGCCTCATCCTCCTCCACGCAGTCGGAAGGTTGGTACCCCCTCTCCCTCTCAGTGTAGCACTCGAAACCCCTAGAGAGAAGAACCGCCCCGCTAGATCTACCCTAGGAGGTCCTAAAGACCTAATACACAATGGTATCAGAGCATCTAGGTTTAGATCTAGACGGAGGAAAAAGAAAAGAAAGAAAAGATGGGAACGAAGAACCCTAACCCTAACCCAACCCTAACCTAAAGAAAAGACCGGACTTCACGGGGACGCCGTCGTCGTCGGCTGGCGTCATGGGAGATCGGCCGAGCCTTGGGCTCGCGGCGCTCACGTGCAAGCCACCGTCGGCGCGTTGGACAGATCCGAGCGCGCTCGGAGGGCACCGACACGGAAAGCCGCTGACGGCGGCGCGCTCCTCGTGGGAGCGCGCGCGCCGGCGAGAGGCCCGCAGCGGCGCCGCTGCTTCTTCTCCGGCGGCCGGCGAGGTCGCCGCCGCCGCTTCGCTCGGGCGCGAGGCGAGAGGAAGGAGAATGAAATGGCTAGGAGTTTTGGGCGTCCGTCGCGGCGTTTTTTGTTCGGCGATTTTAGCTCGCGGCCGTCGGATGGCGACGACGGTGCGAATGGCGCCGCGCGTCGGCTCCCTTTCGCCCAAAGCGGCGAGTAATCACGGCCAGCCCAGTTGCGCGCGAGAGCGCGCCGCGCGAGAGCGAGAACCGTCGATCTGAATCAATCCGACGGCCGACGAGGCGCGAGCGAGCGTGAGCCGAGCGCGCGCTGAGGCCGGCTGCTGCTGCATGCCCGCGAGATGGGCCAAGCGAGCGCGCGTCCGGCGCCGGGCGGTTGGGCGTGCCGCGTGGCGAACAGCAAAGGCGCGCTCGGCCGCAGCAGCGCCGCTGTGGCATGCGGCGCGTCGTGATCATGCGGAGAGCGCAGCCGAGCAGGCGGGGTGGGCGCGCGGTCGCGTGGGCGAGCCAAATGGCGGTTTTGCACAATAAATCAAGAAAATTGATTTTATTGATTTTGAAGCATTTTGATGAATTTGATTGAAATTTGATCCAAATCTCTGTAAATTTTGCACCAACGTGTATATTTTTTCAGAGATTAAATGTATCTTGTATAATGCTTCGAATATTGAATTATTTTTGAATAATTACGCTTTCATTTGCAAAGTTAATATTAATTGATTTTTCATTATTAAATTCGAACCAACGGGAGAATTTAATTTTGGAAAAATAGATAGAATTTCCAGAAATTTATGATATTGTTATTTTCTGACCAACGTTGTTAATAACAGTATTATAAATTTTTTAATGTTGATTTTATACATTATTTCTATTTCTGCCCAACGGTGATGTAGATTTAATGTATGATAGAATTATTTTTAAATTGTATGTTGTATTTTTGACCAACGTTGGAAATAAGGCATATAATTTTGATGTTACGTTCTCACTGTATTTTAAATATTTTTCAGGAGGATACAACTTGATGAGTTGTATTAGAGAAATCCCCACTCTCAAAGGTGATAATTATGGAGAGTGGAAGAAAAAGATAGACTTAGCGTTTATCTTAGCCGAGGTGGGTGGGTCCTCACTACAAGACATCCCACCGAGCCTTTGGCGCCAGGTGAGGAAACAGAATGAGGATGACACCGCATGGCGAGAAAAGACAGAGGATCATGCTCCTTACGGATGTCTTATGACCTTGATCATAAGAAATGGACCACACCAACAAGAAATGTATGGTGTGATAAAGAACACAATTGATCCTGCTATTCTGGCTCAATTGCAGAGTGTGACATCACATCGAATACCTTGATAAAATAAAGAGTCGGTTCATCGGCTCTTCAAAGACTTATGCTACACAACTGATTAAGCACTGCAATGTAGAGGTATTCTAGCGGTGGCAATGGCATAAGAGAGCACATTCTTAGAATGAGCAACTTGGCATCTAAACTTAAACCGATGGATTTGGCTCTCAAGGATGAGTTCCTTATTCATTTGGTTTTGCTTCTTTGCCAAAAGAGTTTGACACTTTTGTTGTCAACTATAATATGCACTTGAGAAATGGGACATGGAAAAGTGCATAGCTATGTGCGTGCAAGAGGAGGAAAGAATCAAAACCTCACATGGTGGTTCTATCAACTTTGTGAGGAAAACAAGAAAAAGAATTACAACAAGAACCCTTCTCAAAGAACAAGGGCAAAGCCTCTGTACATCAGCCTCAACAGAACAAATTTGCTGTAGACAAAGACCAGTGCCTTCACTGCAAGAAGACGGGACACTACAAGAAGGATTGTCCTGACTACTTAAAGATGATAATGGCTAAGAAAGGTGAGAACATTATTACCTTTATAAATGAATGCCTGTATGTACAATATTCGAAATCCACTTGGTGGATTGACTCGAGAGCAACTGTTCATGTTGCTAATTCTTTCTGGATTCCGTTCGACGAGGACTACGCAAAGAAAAGAAAGATGCGTTAAAGTCGCAAATGGAGTCGAAAGTGAAGTTGAAGCCGTTGGCGATCTTTCATTAGAATTAGCTAATGGCTCTACTCTTTTACTTAGAGATGTCCTTTTTGTACCCTCTTTACAGAGGAATTTGATTAGTGTGTCAAATTTGGACAAAGATGGTTATGATTGCAATTTTGGAAATGGCAAGTGCGAAATAATGTTTAATAAAGAATGTGTTGGTATTGCCATATTACAGAATGAGCTTTATTTGTTATCATTATGTGATGTGAATGTCGTATGCGATAATGAGAACGTTGCGTGCGAGAAAGTGATTGAATCCTCGTCCCACGAATGTAAACAGAAACGAAAGAGAACTCTAGATGAGTCGTCGAAATTATGGCAATCGTCGTTTAGGCCATATTTGAGGGGAGAATAGAAAGACTAGTAAAGAATGATATTCTTCCTCCATTAGAGTTCTCGGACTTAGAACAATGCAGAGAATGCATTAAAGGAAAATATGTAAAGAAAATTAAAAAGGACGCTAAAAGAAGCACAGAGTTCTACAAATTATTCACACAGATATTTGTGGTCCTTTTCTGTGAAAAGTGTGGATGGATATGACTTCGTTCATAACATTCACAGATGATTACTCCGTTATGGATATATTTATCCAATCAAAGAAAGAAATGAAGCCTTGGATAAATTCAAGATATTTAAGGCTGAAATTGAAAACCAACACGATTTAAAGATTAAGATAGTCCGATCGATCGTGGGGAGTACTACGATCGACATACCCCATATGGACAAGTTCTGGACCTTTGCGAGGTTTTTACAGAAAATGGAATAGTGGCCCAATATTCTATGCTTGGCGAACCTCGGCAAAATGGAGTAGTGAAAGACGCAACTGCACTCGATGGATATAGTGCGAGTATGATGAGCTACTCCACACTCCCATTGAGTTTATGGATGGAGGCGTTGAAAACCGCCATTCATATTCTCAACAGAGTGCCTAGTAAGTCGGTGCCCAAAACACCGCATTTGAGTTGTGGACGGAAGAGTTCCCTCATTAAACCACTTACGTGTGTGGGGAGTCTGCTTGAGGCTAAAGTATTTAACCCAAACCTTGGGAAACTTGATCCCAAAGCGTAAGTTGCCATTTCATTGGCTACCCCAAAGTCAAAAGGTTATCGTTTCTCTTGTCCCGCATGATATACAAAGTTTGTAGAAACGAGACACGCTGTCTTCTTAGAGGATGAGATGATGAGGGGAGCATGGTAGCTCGGAGATTGATCTTGAAGAGAAGCGGTGTATGCGCCCACTCAGATGATTCAAGAGCCATTCTTCACACTACTGCTGTCATTGCACCGACGGTGCAAGACATCGTGATACCAAAGACTGTTATTGTTCCTCCCGTGGCAACAATGAATGAGAATGAAGAACCTGTTCTTGAGGATCATATAGAACCTATTGCCACGAGATGAGGGGAGCAACAAAGACCTCAAACAATAGATGTACCAAATGAGGAGGCCAGGAGGTCTCAAAGAGTAAGAAGATCGGCTATTTCGATGATTATCAGATTTATCATACAGAGGAATTTCAAATGGAAGATGATCCCACCTCATTTGAAGAAGCCATGAGAAGCGAAAATTCCTCAAAATGGCTTGAGGCCATGGAAGAGGAGATGAAGTCCATGAAGACTAATAAAGTCTGGGACTTGGAAATTATTCCTAAAGGAGCCAAAACAGTAGGCTGTAAATGGGTCTACAAGACTAAACATGACTCCCAAGGGAATGTAGAAAGACATAAAGCGCGACTTGTGGCAAAAGGCTTTACGCAAAGAGAAGGGATTGATTACAATGAGATATTTTCTCCAGTCTCATGTAAAGATTCCTTTAGAATCATAATGGCATTAGTAGCACATTATGATTTAGAGTTACATCAGATGGATGTAAAGACGGCATTTCTTAATGGAGATTTGGAGGAAAATGTTTACATGGCACAACCGAAAGGTTTTGTCGTGGAAGGAAATGAAAGAATGGGATGCCGCCTAAAGAAATCGATTTATGGGTTAAAGCAAGCTTCAAGACAGTGGTACTTGAAGTTTGACAGTACAATAAGAAAATTTGGGTTTAAAGAGAATGTAGAGGACAAGCGTGTTTATGCAAAGTTTAAAGATGGGAAGTTTATCTTCCTAATCACGTATGTGGATGATATCCTGCTAGCTAGTAGTGATGTTAGTCTCTCATCGGAAACAAAGAAGTTTTGTCCTCAAACTTCGATATGAAAGATCTTGGTGAAGCTTCATTCGTTCTAGGATCGAAATTCACCGGGATATATAGAAACAAGTGGATATTGGGATTTGTCACAAAAGGCATACATAGAGAAAGTCTTAAAGAAATTTGGTATGCATAAATGTAGTCCTTCACCGCACCTATAGTCAAGGCGACAGATATGGGATTTTCAATGCCCCAGAACCATATGAGATCGATCAAATGAAAGCGGTTCCATATGCTTCACTTGTCGGAAGCTTACAAGATGCTCAAGTGTGCACACGCCCGACTTAGCATTTGTTACTGGGTTACTTAGCGATTCCAGAGCAATCTCGAATAGAACATTGAAATTGATAAAGAAAGTCTTGCGTTATTTGCAAGGAACAAAAGGCCTCATGATGACATACAGAAGATCAGACTTACTCCATATAGTGGGGTACACAGATTCTGATTTTGCGGGAGATGATAGAAAGTCTACATCCGGATATGTATTCACTCTCGCTGGAGGAGCTATATCGTGGAAAAGCTCTAAGCAAACCGTCACTACATCGTCCACAATGTATGCCGAGTTTGTAGCATGTTATGAGGCTACGGGCGGTGAATCGGCTAAAGAAGTTCATACCCGGTTTAAAAGTGGTTGACGACATCAATAGACCACTTAAGTTGTCTCGCGATAATGAACCCGCATAATGTATGCCCACAACAATAAGTCAAGTGGTGCTGCCAAACACATTGACATAAAGTACTATGTTGTGAAAGACAAAGTTCGGGATCAAATTGTAAGTCTTGAGCATATAAGTACCGCAAAGATGTTAGCGGATCCGCTTACTAAAAGCTTACCACCCAACGTGTTCAGAGAACATGTAGCGGCATGGGTTTAAGGAAAGCCTATGATTCTGGACTAAAAGATGGCCCAAAGATTAAAGTAACTATTTGAGCAGAGGTGTATTGTAATCATTGAATCTATCGGCGATTGACCGTGACGATGAGACATGTTCTATGCACTAATCTGTGATGGAATGTGTAAAGTCAAAAGTAATTAAAGATAAAGTATAGATTGAGATCAAGGGGGAGAATGTTAGAGTGATCTCAGGGCTTTGGCCCAACGGCCAAAGCCCATCCTTGACCAGCATACGATCGGGCGCCACCCGTTGGTGGTGGGCCTGTCGCCACCGCTTATAAATACAGAGGCGGGGCCGGGCGGCACGCATCACGAGGTTGACCGCTCGCCGTCACCCCACCGACAAACCCTAGACCCGATCAGCAGAGGGCGCCGAGCCGACAGAAGCACCACCGCCGCTGCTCACCGCCGCTGGAGACGCCGCCGCCGGGACACGCCGGGCAGAGCCCAGCACCTCTTCCCCGACCGTGCCGCCGTGCGCAGATCTTCACCGCCGAACCCGAGATGGCCTCATCCTCCTCCACGATCGGAAGGTTGGTACCCCTCTCCCTCTCGACCTAATACACAATTAGCGAGCACTCGAAACCCCTAGAGAGAAGAACCGCCCCGCTAGATCTACCCTAGGAGGTCCTAAAGACCTAATACACAATTAGCAGTCAAAATTTAGAAAGTTTGATGGCATAGATATAGGATGTTAGTTAAAAAATGTGCGGGTGACACGGCGAGCCGACGATTGTAAAGATGTGTGCCAGGAGGTGCCCAGCGGCCGCGGTAAGGGCATGCATCCAAGGAAGTGTAGCACGGTGATTAGGGGCGTATCCAAGAAGGTGCGACACATACAGTATGCATACCTAATGAAAATTTTCTAGCTCCGCCACTGTTGCTTGATGTAATTACTTGCTAGATGGTGCAGACCTGCAGCCAATTTGATCGTACTTTCAGCATTCCTGCGAGTGCACTACGAAAGTGTTGTGCAGTTTAGTAGAGCAGCATTATGTACTTTGGAACAGCTGTTGTGGAACCAATTTTACCAAAGCTACCCTGTGTAGTAGCTTACCAAGCTCATTTCATCACAGAATGCTTGTTTTACCTGAGGAAAAAGATAGACTATATCTCTCTGCCCAACATTCTTTTGAATTCTGCCATTGTGCCTGAGGTCCTTTTCGGGCAAAACTAAGGTAATTTCTTTGTAATCTACAACTTTTTTTATATAAAAAAGAAGTACAAAGGAAGCTTCTAACTGAGCCAAATAATCTCAAGCAGTTTTCTTGAAGAAAGATAATAACTGATCAGGTTTTGTATATGAATACTGTATTTCTTCAAGAATATCATCTACAGATGTGCCAATATCTACATAGATACATTTCATGTGGCTTGACTACCCTGACAACTGATTGCTAGTTTCCAAGCTGGCCTCTGTTGCTTTTCCTGGGTGGCATGCTATTTTCATTTTGAACAATACTGTCTGCATTTCACATTGTGAATTGGACCTCATCATATTTATGTCATTTTGATCGGACCGGCGAGGTTATTTCTAATGATGAAGCCCGTCAGCTGCAAGTTGAATCAGCTGATCAAGTACTCCGGGTTCTCTACGAACCTATCAAGCAACAAGGTAATTTATTTGCGGAGGAAGTGGGCAACTCGAGCTTGTCATCAAATATTCAAATGTCTACTCCCCTAGCACGATCGAAGCATTAACGGTGCTTTACATAGACAAACAGGAACGGATGGTGCACCAGAATTGAGTGGACATCCTCAGTAGCTGATGAGAAATGCTTTACCAGGGTGGTCGCTGTTGCGTGCATGCTCTTCTCCATCTCTTGTTTTTATTGAAAAGTAGTTTTGGACAAATCGTATTGGCTACCATTGGTCCACGATTGGAGGAGCAAGCAGGTGTTTATACAAAACTTTAGTTCTGAAGTGCCGCAGTGGTCAGGTCAGCATCACATTATCATTGTGGAAATTGGAAACACACGTGTTCTGGTGGGTCAAGTGCGGATCTTAGTCACCCGTTGTGATGTTTGGGGGCAGACTCTTCCATGGTTAGAATTTCCTGGAAGGAACAGGGGCTCAGGGAGCGTGACTAGTCTTTGATGGAACAGTTGGGAGTAGAGGATACTTTCTGGATTATTTCTTCAGCTTCTGCAACTGTAAATCTGGCCATTCTGTAATTTGGCTGCTGCTGCTGCTCCGCCTTTTTTAGGAAGGTTTGACGATTGAGATTGACTATTGGGGTGTATCAGATGATCAAATACATAGTGACATCAGGCTGTCTGCGGCTCTTATGTCAATTCTGGCCATAGAGGATCCTCGGTCAGTCAGGGAAGCATGGATCCCCGCGTCGCCGTTGATCATGTCACGGCTGAGCTCATCTAGACAGCGACCATGAGACAGCGAATCTTCCGTGGAACATATATTTCATGTGTAGTTTTGGTTTATAAGTTGCCCGCGTTATTTGGATTCCATGTGGGAATATCTGATGTTTTTATGAAGATCTTTATTGCTTGGCAAGTTCCAGATGGACATGGTTTCACTCTCGTCGATGAGGATCTGGAAGCAACAGTCTTCTCGAGCCTTCACGTAAGACGTGCAATCTTCGGCCGCTAACTGTCCGTGAACGAACCTTCATTAGCTACTGTTGCGAAGGAAAGGGCCCTTTTTTAGATGCAAATGAATGGCCTTGGTGAATGGTGATTGGTTAACCAAAACTTTTTGAAACAATCTGTGGATTCATTTCCCTGAAATCTCGGTAAGAAACAGTAGCGCTTCATAATGAGTTAGTGACAGAAGTTTCCGATTATCCTGTTCCTTTCATGATTTCACACAGATATTTTTGTAAGAATAATTAAACTATTTGTGTTATCGTCGTAAACGTAGTTACAGGACCCAACCTTCCTCAATCTAGAATACTATATACAATTGATGATAATCGTAGACAAATCACCGAAGCAGCATCTTGCACATTTTTCTCGAAATAATGATATGAGAGGACGTACACGACGAAAATCTAGCATCAAGATGGAAGAACAAATTCGTGTACTACGACAGGTCCTAACAAGAAGAAGAGCAACCATTACCACGCTAATCTTCCCACCATGAAGAGTTACAGATCACGAGAAGTACCTGGTGCAAATCAACCCATGATTAATTTGATGCCTATTCAAGAAACCAGCCACACCCCCGGCCCCATGCATGGCACGATTCATAACGCATTCACTTCGCTCCCGCCGACCTGCTTCGCCGCCGCGCCGCCGCCCCTGGCCCCGTCCGCGGCGACGCCTGGCGGGAAGTTGAGCAGCGCCTTGGCGCCACGCATGCGGAACGCGGCGCGGTCGTACGCCGCGGCCGCCGCCTCGGCCGTGCCGAAGGTGCCCAGCCACAGCCGCGCGCCGTTACGAGACGGGTCCCGGATCTCCGCCGCGTACTTCCCCCACGGCCGTCGCCTCACCCCGCGGTAGTGCCGCTCCGCGGCCCTCGCCACCGCGCCCTTGCTGCAACCGCCCTTGCGCACGCCGGCGGAATTGGCGGTGGCCCTGTGCGTCTTCAGCGTGGGCGACGACGAGGGCGAAGCGGCGACGGCGGAGGCCTCGCGGAGGACGTCGAAGAGGACCATGTCCAGGGAGTCGTTCTCGTTGAGGGGGAGGTACTGGCTGTGCGCGGCGTCACCGGCCAGCGACAGGGACACGCCCATGTCTATGCCCATGCCCACGCGTGGAGCTGGAGCGCGAGCACCGGCCGGAGGCGTGGGCGCGACAAGGTGGCCAGCGCCGTTGCTGCTCCCCAGGGGTAGAGACATGTTGCTACGTGTTTGGGCGGGAGGTTTAGCTAGGTAGGGCCTGGCATGAGACGAGTGTCTGTTTGACTCGCTGGGAGGAGCCGAGGCGGGGAGGGGATGTTGCCGCGCTATTTGAGCCCGTGCCCGTGGAAGAGTACTGGAAGAATCAAGGGACAACACGTGACCACTGACCATACAACATGCAAGGTGTGAATTCGCAACATGGGTAGGTTCTTGCAATGTTTAAAGCCTTTTTTATGTGGTCTGCTGATGAAGTGGCAGGCCCATCGGCAATCGGTGCAGCTGCAGATATTTACACATGCACAAGGGGAAGCGATTTTGTGTGTGTTAACCACCGAGTATGCACTGTGCAGTGTACTGTATGTGTATGTTGCCTGGAATCAAGCATTCCTTTCAGTTTTTAAAAGTTATTTTCGATTTTTTACAGTAACTAACTTTTAAATAAAATATCTTTTAAAATAGAATTTACTAATTAATTATAGTACATACTATACTGACTTCATTTATATCGATAAAAACTACATATGAATTTCTGTTACTCTGTAATCTCTCATATTAACAGTCTAAAAGTCACAAACAAATAAACCTAAACGCTATAAACATCGGTCAAAAAGAATAGGCCCAGTGCTACACTTACAAATGTAGAAGCAGATTTCATGCCGTACGCATGCGTCTGAATTCTTGGGCAGACAGGCAAACACAAAAGGCGTGGCGGAACTTGACACGTCTTCTTTAACAGTTGACGACCCGGATCTTCTGTGACCGAAATCTTCGCCGTCGTCGTACGACACAGACACACGTATGCAAGGCATGGGTGACGAGCGACGAAGAGAGGAGGAGCAAGCAACGGGCAGCCATTGGCCCCGGCGGTAGAACCTTCCAAAGCCGTGGAAAGGGTCTCGACCACGAGCACGTGCTGCCAAACGTTTTAATAGGTACTTCTGGAATCTGGATCACTTCTTGCCTGCTCCGTCGACGATCGGTCAAGGGGCGTGTGTACCTGCGTTTCGACGGACGGGGGTGTTCAACTGTTCCTTTTTTGACTTGTGTTTTTCTTCCTCAGGGCATTTGCAGCTTTCATACCTCGTGAGATTACGGAGGCGTTTACGTACTTTTTTACCGATAGCTTTTAGTTGTCTTGTGTTTTTTTTACTAAAAATAAATAATAGTAACTAAAAGATAATTTTTGTCCTGGAAGATGAGTCAAGAAGACACTTTAAAAAACGGATATTCGTATTAACTTTTGACTTTTCTAACCAAAAGCTAGAAGTAAAAACCAATACAAATATAACCTATGGATTTGCATTTTGTTATTGGGTGCAGCCGTTGCACAGAGGCAATTTGATTGCTCCATCCCTTCATCATTTTGCATGATTATTTACGTGCAGACATAGTTTATCAAAAATTCACTTATTGGAACAGTCTAGAAACATATATGATTTTGACCCTTAGTCTACCATGGAAATATATTTAGGGTGGGGTTTTTAAGTTATACCTTATAACTTATAGCTTAAAATTTTAAATTCTAGCTATTCGTGAGAGGCAGTATACAGAGAAAAATAGTCGCATACGATTTTGTTCGGTACAGCTGAACTCAGTACACCTTTTACTACAATCTTCCTATTTACATCGTTTTAAAAAGTACACAATTTGAAAGCTAATGACTACAACATAAACCATAAACCTTTGTGCGGCTTCATGGGTGGCCAGGGCACTTAGGCCCTGTTTGGATCCTTCATCTAAAGTTTAGTCACTAAATTTTAGATCTAAAGTCTCCAAACAGGTGGTCTAAAGTTAGATCTAAACTTTAGCTAACCCCTAAAAAACACTTTAGACCATTAGTCCACCAAAGTGAACTAAAGTGGTCTAAAGTTTTAGGTTCTTAGGCACAAAGACATATTTACCCATGCATGTTGGTCTCTCACCTCTCATTTAATGGCTGACGCACGAAACGAGGAGAGGTAGTATGGTCTTTTTGAAACTTTAGTCCTATCCATTAGTACAGGATCCAAATAGGACCTTCGACTAAAATTTAGTGGCTAAAGTTTAGCCAACTAAAGTTTAGTCTAAAACTTTAGACAACTAAACTTTAGACCATGGGATCCAAATAGGACCTTAATTTCATTGCCCTCGTGCGTCTTTGTGCTACGGCGGCGGATGCCGCCCATCCTATATATATGTTCCATCCGCCATCCGCGACGTCCTTTTCTGCTATAGTTTTCCATGCCTACGGACCGAAAATTCGTGAGGTATGGATCGATCATGAGGTCATTCGGAGCAAGATGATTCTGATGAAGTTGCAATATTATGGTATTTTAGCAATCGCATGAATGAATGCATCAAGGGTAAGTCATAAGTAAGGAACAAAGAAGGATAAACCTCAACCAGTTGGTGACCTTCGGATAGAGTTAAACGTTCGATTATTGCGTGGAAAAGGGTTTTGGTCTGCGTCTAGATCTAGACTACCTGCACGGCCGGCTCAGTCAGTAGGAATACAACTTCAGGCTTCATTACAAGGATCTGATCATGCGAAGCACGTCAATCAGGTGATGCAACTGACAATCGACGTTGATCCGTCAAGGGAATCTATTGGCTAGTGGGATGTGGGCCAACTACGTACGTGATGATAATCTGACGGCTCCAGACGCTTCAGGTGGCATCAATGACCGATATGTTCGAGCTAGCTGAAAACACACAAGGATCGATTCGAGTTAACCTCACCGTTTCCCTCTAGGATAAACTCGATCATGAATGCCAGCTGCGTTATCTTTTTAGCCTTGCATGCACCATGACACATACGGCCGACTAGTATCACAGGTGATGTCGATCCATGGAAAGGAATTCTATGGGGAGGGCCTCTCGCAATACGCAGGAGCATCTAGGGAGGGCCTTAAGTGAGATCCTTTCCCATATACCGATTCTCCGTTGATCCACACGCACGACGAGAGATAAATATTGGGTGGATTTTTTGGACTGTGACTTTGGCTTTTGGTTTATGATTTTTGAATTCTGACTATTCGCGAGAGATAGTATAACGAGAGAAAAAAGCCACATACGATTTTGATTGGTATAGCTGAATTCAATATAGTGTCTAATATAATTTATTTGTATCTAATATAATTTATTTGTAGACTCTATTTTAAAAGGACACATAGTTTAAAAGACACGCGAGGATAATGAAATTAAGCGGCTGACCTTCTTTGTGTGGCTTCAGCCCAAACGAGCCACCATTACCAGAGTTGCCTATTTTCGTTGTGAGCCAATTTCCTTAATTTTTTAGAGTAACCTTAGTGAATTTTGGAACCAAGGTTCCAAATAAAGTAGAATAAACGGTACACTTGTGTTGGAGGGCTGGTATAAGTCTTTATTGCAAATAAATTTTGATTTCTAACATTTAGATTTTAGAAGTTAAAAATTATTTAGAACATATTGACCTTTTAACATTGTTTTCTCTTTGTTTATTTCTTTGTATTACTCTTGAAAATATAATAATATCTTTTTAATTTTTTCGTTTCAATTTTTTAATTAAATATATTATAAAATTTGTAGTTGTTATAGTGTCATGTCGGCCCAGAATGAAAAGACTTCGGAAAAACCAAATTGCACGGATCAAAACTTGCGAGACCATCTGAACTCCGCCCGAGGCCCGATCGCCCTGAGCTCCTTTGAGATCCGTACCAAGGAACTGGGGTCGCATCCAACGGCAGATGACGACCCCACCACCAAGTCGTCGCCTCGTCGCCTCCTCCGCTCCCGCCACTCTCCTCCTCCTCCTCCTCACCGGCGCCGCCGACGCCGCGCCACCGCTCGTCGGCGTTTCTTCCCAAGGTGACCAAGCTGCCTGCTCATGCGCCCGCCGCCTCATCCCTTTTCTCCTCTCGTCCTGACCGAATCGTTTCTGCAGACGAGGCGTACTTCGCGCCGCAGGTGATCGCCTGCAGGGACGGCTCGGGATCCTTCCCGAGAAGCCGGCTCAACGACGGGTACTGCGACTGCGCTGATGGCACCGACGAGCCAGGTTATTCTCTATCTCTCTTGGATTTGCCCGAACTTAACTGCGGAGTGCCTAACTGTGGAGATCTGGTCGATTTCGCTGATGTGATGAGATCTGATGGGATAACTGCGGTTGGGTATTAGAATCCATCAAAGCAGGTCACCTTTTCTCTTATGGATTTAATCGCGCTAGAAGAGGTTTGCCAATTCACCAAACGAAGTGAAAGAGATAAATGTGCGACTTTTACAGTGCTTTAGAGCTATTTTTTCTGCAGTAGTTTATCTGAAATGAACTATTAAGCCAACTCTTCACTATTGCACAACTGTGTGCGTTAGACTATTGTCACACTTAGCCACATGAAATCAGGTCAAACTGTAGACTGTTATTTTTGTGTGTAAGTAACAGCAATGGCGGCAGGCTGCACTGTTCACTTTTTGCGAAATTCTGAATGATCACCTAAGAAAAATCTGCCACGAGACTGTGTGTATGTTTTTTACTTGATGCTAACACCAATGTCCAAGATGTTCACTAATGTAATGCATTATCTGCACCATGCAGGTACTTCGGCTTGTCCAGAAGGCAAGTTTTACTGTAGAAATACTGGAGACACCCCTCGTTTCTTGTTCTCTTCGTTTGTGAATGATAAAATATGCGGTATGCTATTGCTTTTGTCAACTATGAATTTAATTTCATGAGATTTTTTTTGAGATGGTATAGACAGCAATTCATTAGCTCAATTGTTCGTTACAAAGTAAAGCCCAAATTAACTCTGGAGCTTCATACACCCAAACCAAACCAGCTAGCTGGTTGGCTGATCTAGCTAGTACATGAGCTGCCTCATTACACCATCAACTTACAAAGACAAAAGAAAAGCTATCAAAGCTGGCTGCCATAGTCTTTATATCTTGGATGATTGCTCCAGTGTGAGATCTGTCTATGCATGGTGACCTGAGCTTCCGCACCAAGTTCAAGCAATCTGAGGCTATAACCAACTTCTGAAAATGTTGATCCCTAGTAAACTGAAGTGCACAACGATCAGCCATAGCTTCCGCCAATTTGGGGTCAGTGATCCTCTCAAAAACCTGACTTCTTCCAGCCAGAAATCTTCCCCTGTGGTCTCAGATCACACATCCAGCTCCCATTCTTTCAGAATCAGCAAAATAAGCTGCATTAGTATTAGCCATAACCCAATTTTCTGGCGGTGGAACCCAACCCATTTGTAAGCTGATCCATTAGGTTCACACCTATTGGAAGCATTGGTGGCATTACAGGATTGCATCATCATTTCAATATAAGCTTTGGCCTTTTCAGCTACACATCGTGGGTGTATAATGTTGTCGCTGTTTCTGACACCATTCTTCATTTCCCAAATATGCTAGGCCGTGATGGTAAAAATAGTCGCCTCTTCATCAGATGCACTTGCCAAATAATCAAACAGCCATTGTCTTACGGATGCACAAGATTTGGGTTTGCGTTTAATGCTGCACCAGTTCTTCATCTCCCTCCAAATTTCTGCAACGTATTGGCATGTTAGGAAGGCATGGTCCACAGATTCTAATCTTCCACAGTAACTACAAACTTCAGATACTGGAATATGGCAACGTAGTAGCTGATCATGGGCCATTCTCCATAAGACTATCTTCATCTTTGCAGGGGCTTTAATCTTCCAGAGACGTTTCTGGTCTCTACTAATTTGTTGTTGATTTGAAGTCCTTCCCTTGCCATTGGTGCTGGAAAACAAATGAAAACCGGCAACTGAAAACAGCTCATGACGCACATAGGGATAGCTTGGGCCACAGATTTAAGCATTATCTCCTTGCGTGCTCTAGACAAAGGTCTATCACCCCACCCTACCCTTGAACTCCTTTCCACATTCTCTCAGATAGAAAACTGAACATGCTTATTGTTGATCTCCCTATGCAAGTCGGCATTCCTAAATATGTAGACTGCAAAGCCCCATTGTGGACATTTAACACATTCATAACTCTCTCCTTGACAGCTAGTGGGCACTGATTCCCGAAAAATATGGAAGACTTCTGTAAGTTGATTCTTTTGTGCAGAACCTTCACCATACAGATGTAATACCATTTCAAACAAGTTAAGACTTCTCTCATCTCCTCTTGTAAAGAAAATGCTATCATCTGCAAATAAGAGATGAGATATTGGTGGCCCTGTTATCCCAGTCCTTAAAACTTTCAAAGAAACTTCCTGCTCTTTCTTTTTTAGTAAGCACGACAGACCCTCCGCACATAAGAGAAAAAGATAAGGGTTGATAGGGTCTCCTTGATGAAGTCCTCTCGTTGGCACGAAATTTCCAGAAAGCTCCCCATTAATCTGAATAGCATAGCAAACTGAGGAGACACATCGCATCACAGAAGATATCCATGTCGCCTGAAAGCCCAACTTTTGAAGCACACCTTGTAGATAAGCCCATTCAACTCTATCATAGGCTTTCATCATATCAATTTTTAAGGCAAAGAACGGTGTCTTCGATCGCTGTCTTCTAATTGTATGCAAGCACTCAAATGCAATCAGAGCGTTATCTGTAATTAGCCTCCCCAGCACAAATGCACTTTGCTTCTCAGAAATAATTTCAGGGAGAAAAACTTTCAGACGATTAGCCAGGACTTTCGAGGCTATCTAATAGAGAACATTACAGATGCTAATTGGGCAGAAGTTGGCTAAATGCTCTGGCTTCGATATCTTGTGAATGAGAACAGTTGTATTATCACATAACCCCTCTGGAATTTCATCTCCCAATAAGAAGCTTCGGATAGCCTGGCAAATTTCAGCATGAAGTAAGCCCCAATGTTACTGAAAAAACATGGGTGGAAATCCGTCCGGACCTGGGGCCTTTGTTGGTCCCATCTGGAAGAGTGCTTCTTTAATATCCTCATCAGTATAAGGTTTGCTCAGTTCTTCATTAATACCTTGACCAACCTTGGTAGGAATTGCATTAAGAACTTCTTCAACATGATCATTCAGTTCTGATGAGAACAAGTTGGCAAAGAAAGACACAACCATGCCTTTTATAGCTTCTTGATCTTCACATTTGGTACCATCTTCTTTCATTAAGTATTTTATCTTATTTGTTCTTCTTCGGGCTGAAGTTCTTGCATGAAAGAAAGCCGTATTTCTGTCCCCCTCCTGGAGCCAATCAACTCTTGAGTGCTGTCTAGCCATGATCTCTTCCCTTTCGAACAGCTCACAAAGCCTTTGTTTGATGTCTTTTTCTTCTTGAGAAAATTCTTTTGTGGTATTTGAGGATCTTAGCATCAAAAGTCAGCTTTCAAGATTTTTAATCTCCTTACAGAGCGATCCAAAAGACTCCCTGCTCCAACATTTCAGTGAGCCCGTTAATCTATTCAGATTATTCCATTTTGATTGAAGATTTTTGGTACCCTCATAACCATCTTTCCAACTTTGCTCCACAAAGTCCTTATAGTCTGCTCTGCTGCCCTTGATCAAGCTGCTTCATATTTGAAATGTTCGATAAATGGTCTCGTACACCTTTCCTCCTCATGTTTCCTTATTCTTATCAGAATAGTATAGTGGTCTGAAGAAGAAGTGATGATGTTCTCCACACTGCAATCATCATAAAGATTAGAAAAATGTCCATTAGCCACTGCCCTATCAAGGCGGACTCGAACATTACCATTTCCTTGTTGTCTGTTGTCCCGTGTGAATTTTGGCCCTTTGAAACCCAAATCCATCAGCTCACAATCTTCTAGGCATTTTCTGAATAAGTTCATTTGATTTCTTGCTCTATCACATTTCCCCAAATGTTCATCATTCCTTAGCGCTTCATTGCAATCTCCTGCACAAACCAAGGCCCAGTCCATTGAGCACAGAGAAGTCTCAAGCAATCCCAGAGTATATGGCGAAGCTCTGTCCTTGGTTCACCATAGACCAGCATCGCTCTCCACATTATCCCATTATCTAAAAGCACATTCACATCGATAAAGTTGGAGCAAAAAGATCTCAAAAGACACTTTAACAGAATCATTCCGAAACAGAGCCAAAACCCCACTTCTTCCTGGGCTACTAACAACAAAACAACAAGAAAATCCTAAAGACCACATAAATCTCCTGACCTTGTCTTCCCTCATTTTGGTCTCCGATAGAAATAGGAGGGAGGGATGGTATTGCTTCACTAACCAGCGAAGCTCACCCACTGCCGAGTCCCGTCCCAATCCTCGGCAGTTCCAACATAAGAGAATCATGGCGCCCAGTGGGGCTGGGGACCAGCCTCCGCCGATAAATCCATAGATTCAACTCCATCCATTTTCAACCTCTTTTTCACCTCTGAACTGTGCAACCCCAGATCAATTCCAGTGTGTAGTGATCTTCCAACTACAACATGTGTTCTAGCACTAGATGCAACAATTGCCAATTCCTCAACAGGACCATGCTCCAGTAGCAACCGGGTATTATTACTGTTCTCCAAGCATTGATTTCTCCCCTGCTTACGCGTTTTGCCTTGCATCCCATCTTGAGCTCCTTGAGATGAGAAGAGCTCTCCCTTAACAGTTCCAAGCTGCTGAGATTTTGATGCTTTTGAACCTGAATATCTACCAGCTTTTTGGAATTTTAGTGGCGAAGTTACCTCTTCTTCCTTCTCTAAAATTGAACTGCCCACCTTCTTACTCCCCACATTCTTTTCGTTCCCCTGACTATCAACACTATTAAAAGCAGATCTTGCTGATGGCTCTTCACTCCATTTGCTTGAATTGTTACTACGCCCTCCTGAAGAGGAAGCCTGTCCCTGTTTCTCATCCAACTCTTTTTTCTTCTTTTCATCTGGAACACATAGTTCTTCTCCATAAGGTACCTGCCCTTTCTCGTTGTGTTCAGTCGGAGTAGGCCATTCAATGGACGAGTGCCCTGTGATCCCACATGAGAAGCAAAAGTGTGGAAACTTCTCGTATCACACATCATACACCTCCTTCGCTTGCTGTCTTGCTGAGAAAATCACCACTCCCCGCCTTAGTGGCTTGGACACATCAATCACCACCCTTGCACTACGGTATGGCCCACACGCCCTCCCCTGGGCATCCACTTCTACTTTCTCCACCTCACCAATCATGCCAGCAATCTCCTTTCCCCATCTCTTGTTCATAATACCAAAGGGAAGATTCATCATTCTCACCCAAATTGCCATATGGTTGAATACTATGTTTGCTGGTCTCATATTTGGATCAAACTTTTGGATTATAACGGCTCGCGTACCCACCATCCATGGTGGACCCTGTAGGACTCAGTCCAGATCTTGCTTCGAACCGAACTCCGCAATGAAGATGTTGTCCCACCGATCTGGCCTCCAAGCCCCTCGGATTTTCCCAAGCTGGTCGAAGCGCCCCTGTTATTGTTTGAATGTGGAGAGTCCTCATATGTGAACCCTGTAGGACTCGGTCCAGATCTTGCTTCGAACCGAACTCTGCAATGAAGATGTTGTCTCCCACCGATCTGGCCTCCAAGCCCCTCGGATTTTCCCAAGTTGGTCGAAGTGCCCCCATTATTGTTTCAATGTGGAGAGTCCTCATATGTGAACCCTGTAGGACTCGGTCCAGATCTTGTTTCAAACCGAACTCCTCAATGAAGATGTTGTCTCCCAGACTCCCACCGATCTGGCCTCCAAGCCCCTCGGATTTTCCCAAGCTGGTCGAAGCGCCCCCATTATTGTTTCAATGTGGAGAGTCCTCGACGATATGACTTTGACAAGAGTGGCACAATCCGATGTCGCCAAGCCCTCATCCACATCATCCTGCACTGCCAACGCCTTGCTCTCCTCCGAGGTGAGATTCAACCTCCCCATCAGCTCAGCAACTTTAACTCCAGAGGCACAATCACATTCAACACCCACTTCCTTTCCCAGCATCCTAGCCTCCAAAGAAATCAGCTTATCAGTATCCATGGTCACCCAATCCACAAACAGAATCAGGCTACACAGATTTGGAAATTAAATTGCTCCTCCCCACCTAGATAGCTTGCCCTCTGCAGAACCAAGATCACTTGCATTGCAGGCCAAGGACGGGTAGAGAAGCCAGGTTCGTCCCTTAATTGTCCCAAGCCGCAGTAAGGAGAATGGCGCACAACAAAGACAAAACAGGCAGAAACTAGAGCAAAAGGAAGATAGCGCTACTCAAGAAGATCCCAAATAGTGCCAAAAGGATCCCGGATCCTTGGATCAGCTGTTGCAATGCGGGGACCAAGCCTTAGATCAGACAAGTATGAGGATCTCTAGACAGGAGAAAAAATGCCACCCTCTATTGTTCACTCAGAACTCTCGAGAAGGCTATTGCCTTCCCTTTTAACATCTTCAACTAGTTTGTATTTGCTATGCCATTTCCTTCTGTTAATAGCAGAACTTTTGACAGTGTTTGTATGTTCCTATAGATTGTTGTGATGGAAGTGATGAGTATGAAAGTGGCATCCATTGTCCAAACACATGTAAGAATAGAAAGGATGTTGCTGACGCTGATGGTGGTGGTAGCGAGCTGTCAGTAGCACATTTATATGGTACGAATGTATTTAGCAGTAAACATGTGCTTGATATAGAAGATCTTTTCCAGAAGCTAACAGGTACTGTCTGTTCAGAATGTCATATCTGTTACTGGAACAGGATATGTATTTTTTATGTGATTTTAATTGCCCTGTTTGCAGGATTGAGAGTGGCTGTAGTCATGGAGCTGGGTCTTGTTGTATGTATTTTTGCTTTCTGCTTTGCTCGCCGACGCACTAGAACACGGAGGAGGCAATACATTTTGAAACGTAAGTAAGCTTTGGTCCCTGAACTTTCCATCCATATGTTCTTTCTCAAGTAGTTTTTTTTCTCTCGTAAAATAGCATAAACTATAACCTTCTTTACTAGCTCTAGGATTCATAATATCTGATTTTCCTTGCACTGGTCTTAGGACATTGAAATTTTCTTGACATGTCTATTTCATTACAAATAGCACTTAACCGAGTGAGCAATTTGTTGATACTGTCATTTGTGCAATATTCCTTGACTTTAGCCAAATTTGTTTTCATCTTAAGCAAAAGCGTAGTTCTACAATAACGTGCTACACAAAGCTAGTCCATATTTTGGGTAATGAATTTGCCTTGATTGGTCATCCAGTGCAGTTGTAATGATTGAAACCATAACAATTGAAAGTATTAGAAGCTGATGCCTGTTTGTGTTTTCAGTGTTGATGTCGTATATTTGTTTCAACTGCTTGGGAACTTGGGAATGTTATTACTATGAGAGGTTATAACTTAGAAATTAAAACTGTGTAGACTATATTTGGTTCAATGAAAGTGGTATTGCTATACTAGCTGAATTGTTTACTCAGTTAAATTAGAAATTAATTTGCTGTCATTATGAAAATGTTTAACATTTAAGATTATGTTCATTATTTTTTCGTCTTTTTCTAGATGTAATTGCACTGAAAGTGTAGAAGGCTGTATGAGTGTTTATTGTTGGGATCTCACCTGAAGAACGACGATGCTTACGTCGCCGGTGAGTCCACGGCCAACTCAACTCACGCAAGACACAGGGGTTTGGTGCTGTCAAACTTGGCAGCTTTTCCAGACTCTATTGCTTTGTTTAAATAGACCATTACAAGGAAAGCAAACATGATATCAATCAGGCAGATATATGCCCAATTACTAGAGATCATATACCTAAGTTAACAAATAACCAAAACAGGTAAATCTAACCTTCCAAACAAGGATTATACTAACAAATCTCCTCCTAAGCCTTGTTGTGTTCACTATTTACATCGAACAAGCCGATCTTCGCGCGAAGTTCATGAAATTTGGCTCTGAGAGGCTTTGTCAGAATGTCACCTAGTTGTTCTTCACTTTTGACAAAATCCACATCGATCAGGCCTTTATCTGCGGACTCCCGGACTAAGTGATACTTCACTTCAATGTGCTTACTCTGTCCATGGAGTACCGGGTTTTTGATCAAAGCGATGGCGGTTTGTTATCCACCTTCACATTGGTGCGCTCGGTGTAGCCCCGCACTTCGCTTAGTACTCGGCGAGCCACAATGCTTGACAAGCGACATTTGCAGCTGCTATATACTCTGCCTCACAGCTGGGCTGAGCCACAACCTTTTGCTTCATGGATTGCCAGGTAATTGGGCTGCTGGCTAAGAAGAAAATCACCCCAGTTGTGCTTTTCCTAGCATCAACATCACCAAATAAATCAACATCATCGAACCACATCACCGCTTTGATCTTCCTCCTTTCTTCCAAACCAAAGTCCCCAATTTCTGGTTCCCGCCACATAGCGAAGAATTCGCTTTACTGCTGCAAGATGGTCCTCCCTTGGCTCCTCCAAGAAACGGCTCACATACCCAACAGCGAATGCGAGATCAGGGCGGGTGTTAACAAGGTACCTTAGACTCCCGACCATGCTCCTGTAGGCAGTGGCATCCACCAGCGGCTCAGTGCTTTGCTTGCTAAGCTTCAGCCGCGTCTCCATGGGTACTTGACTGGGATTACACCCAGTCATACCACTTCTCTCCAGGAGCTTAACGGCGTAGGCTCCCTGGCTGAGCGAAATTCCTCTCGTGCTCTGCTTCACTTCAATGCCGAGGTAGTAGTGAAGCAAGCCGAGGTCACTCATTTTGAATGCGGCTGCCATCTCCTTCTTGAACAGCCCGATGTCGTCACAGCTAGCGCCGGTGATCACCAAATCATCGACGTACACCCCGACTACTAGCTGTCCATCACCAGTCCGCCGGACATACATGGCATGCTCCGGTGGACTCCTCTTGAAACCGAGCGACACCATCGTGTCGTCCAGCTTTGTGTTCCAGGCCCGTGGTGCTTGGTGTAGTCCGTACAGCGCCTTCTGCAGCTTAAGCACCTTGTGCTCTTTCCCAGCGATGACGAATCCGCGGCACGCTCTCGTATACCTCCTCTTGTAGGTCGCCGTTTAGAAACGCCGATTTGACGTCCATGTGGTGCACCTCCCACCCCTCATGCGCCGCAAGGGCAATGAGCAGGCGCACCGAGTCCAGTCGCGCCACCGGCGCGAACACTTCATCGTAGTCGATGCCATGCCGCTGTGCGTATCCCTTCACCACGAGGCGTGCTTTGTGCTTTACCACTGCCCCGTGCTCATTCCTCTTGACTTTGAATATCCACTTCAACCCGATCGCCCGGTGGCCGGGTGGGAGGTCGGCCAGAGACCAAGTCTTGTTGTCTTCAATGGACTCTATCTCCTCCACCATTGCCTTCCTCCAGCTCGGGCTATGCTCTGCTTCAACAAATGACCCGGGTTCGTCGGAGCTTACTGCATGCAGCTTCTCCGCAACCAATACCCGCGGTGCGAACCCAAGCGGTGATGCCGGCCCGATGATGTTGTCGACCTTGCGGAATCGAAGTGGGACTTCCTCGTCGTATTCGGCATCCAAATTGTCGCCATTCTCGCTTGGCGGAGAGGCAAACTCCACTGCCTGTGTCTCCCCTGATCTTCCTGGCGTCGCACCTCCAGCGGCATGTGGCGATGGTGGTGGTGTTAGCTCTCCTGGCGGCGCAGCTCCAGGTGTCTCGACGGCGTCTTCGGCCACCGGAGATGCCTGGTTCACAATGGAGTATTCCACCGTGAAGACATCGTCGTTCTCGCCAGATGCGCCGCTGTCGCCGCCCGTGCCCCAGTCCCACTGGGCTTATTCGTCGAACACCACATCCCGTGTGATATGAACGCTCTTCGTGACGGGGTTGTAGGCGCGATATGCTTTAGTTCCGCGTTCATAGCCGATGAAAATCATCTTGTGGCCTCTGTCTTCTAGCTTCTTGAGGTGAGGGGTTGTGTTTCGGACGTACACGATGCAGCCGAATGTCTTGAGGTGGTGTACGGCTGGTTTCTTCCCGTGCCAAGCCTCGAACGGAGTCATCCCGTCCACGCTCTTTGTCGGGCATCTGTTCAGTACATACACCGCCGTACTCACCGCCTCACCCCAAAACCATCCAGGCAGCCCTTTCGCCTTGAGCATGCTTCTTGCCGCTGCCACCACCGTGCCATTCCGGCGTTCGACCACGCCGTTCTGTTGCGGACTATAGGGCGCGGTGTGTTGACGATGAACTCCTTCCATCGCACAGTACTCAGCAAACTCAGTGGAAGTGAATTCCCCACCTCGATCGGTGCGGAGTGTCCTCAGCTTGCGCCCAGACTCGCCTTCCGCCCGTGCTTGAATCTCCTTGATGGCAGCCGCTGCACGATCCTTAGAAGGAATCGCGGCTACCCACATGTATCTGCTGAGGTCGTCCACCAGCAGCAAGAAATACTTGTTGCCCCTTGGAGTCGCCGGCGTGATGGGACCGCATAGGTCGCCATGCACTAGATCCAGGAGCTCCCGTGCGCGGTACTCTCCTTGTGCTGGGAACGAGGTGCGTCTCTGCTTCCCGGCTTGACATGCCTCGCACACCCGTTCCACATGGCCGATTTCCGGCAACCCCCGAACCAGCTCCTCCCGAGCCAGCTTCCGCAGCGCTGCCATGTTCACATGACCGAGGCGCGCATGCCATCGCCAGGCCTCCGCATCGTCGCGCGTCGCCAGACATACCGGAGGTGCCATCCTGATGTTGAGCACATACAACCGGTTTGCCCCGCGCGTCACCTTCGCCAGCAGACGCTTGCTCGGCTCCCAGATGCGCAAGACTCCGGTGTTGATGTCGATCTTGTACCCGACCTCGTCGAGCTGCCCGATGCTCACGATGTTCGTCGTCAACCGGGGAATAAAATAAACCCCGGCAAACGATCGAATCTCACCGGTCTTGCACACGAACGCGACCGTCCCTCGGCCTCGATCTGCGCCACCGAAGTCGCCACCAACCGCACCGCGCCGTCCCAGACCTCTTTGTTGAGATCCGCGACGCCGCCGACACCCGACATGTGGTGGTAGCCCGGTGTCGTGACCCATGTCTCGGCATCGCGGTCTTCTTCTTCTCCAAGGTGAGCAAACACCTTCTCCTCCTTCAGCTGGATCTGGCTGCCCGCCGCTGTCGGCGAAGGGGACGGAGGCGGCAGCACCACCTCCAGCCGCTGGATCTGGGCGCTTGCTGCCGTCGGCGATGGGGATGGCGACGCCGGCAAGGGGCTTGCGGGAGAAGAGGAAAAAGGTGAGGCCTTCACCAGCAGCAGCGAGGCCTCCTCTTCTTCTTGTGCAATGTGGGCCTGCTCCTTCTTGGGCTTCGAGCGGCACTCACGAGCCCAATGGCCCATCTTCCCGCACCTCCTGCACTCATCACCAGACTTAGTCGTCTGCCCGCTTGACGACGAGTCTCCGCGCCCGCGGCCGCGCCCGCGTCTTCCACCGCGGCTCGCTGTCTTGCCGCCGGAGACAGCACCGGAGTGGTTCTCCGCATCGCGCTTCTTCCGTCGCGCATCCCATTCCTCCTCCGTGAGATCTGACCTCCGTCATCTTTGCAACGACGCCGGCGGTTCTTGAACGAATCCTCGCCGCCTTCACCGCCCGTCGGCTCTGCGGCGGAAAGGGTTGACACATCAAGTAAAGTCGTGATCGCGAGCGATGCGCTTGAGCCGCGACGGCACCGCTGCGCGATGATCTTCTCCACGATCTTGGCTTCTTCCACCACTCGCCTAGCGTGGCGAGGGTCGCCACCATGCCTTGGAGGCGCATCCCGAAGTCCTCGAAGGTCTCGCCGTCGTTGAATGTCGCCAAGTCGAACTTCCGCCGGAGCTGCACCGCGGCGGACTTCTTCACGCGCGCATCACCGACCCGCATCTTCGAGATGGTCCCCACGCCTCCTTCGCCGTCTTCTTGTCGGCGATTGACGACACCATCTCCGGTGGCACCGCGATCGCAGAGGCGTCGGCGCCATCATCTCTTCTTGCGATCGGTGCCGCGCCTCGATGACCTTCCAGAGCGCCCGCGCCTTCAACTTCACCTTCATCAGGAGTGCCCAATCCGAGTAATTTGTCTTAGTGAGGACGGGGTAGCTACTCCCGCCGCTCACCTCACGAATCACCCTCTGGATCGCGACGCCATCCCTGGAAGTGTTGCCGGCGAGCTCCCTCTCGTCACCCATCGAGCTCGGCTCAAAATGGCTCGATACCACTTGTTGGGATCTCACCAAGAACGACGATGCTTACGTCGCGGTGAGTCCACGGCCAACTCAACTCACGCAAGACACGGGGTTTGGTGTCACAAACTTGGCAGCTTTTCCAGACTCTATTGCTTTGTTTAAATAGACCATTACAAGGAAAGCAAACATGATATCAATCAGGCAGATATATGCCCAATTACTAGAGATCATATACCTAAGTTAACAAATAACCAAAACAGGTAAATCTAACCTTCCAAACAAGGATTATACTAACATTTATATTGGATAAGTTGTAAAACATGGCCATTGAGCTTTTCTTGACCAACTGCTAGTTGTAACTCCAAAACTATAGGATGTGCTGATAAAGTATCTCATTGTTTTCAGGTCAAGTTAATTTTCAGTATTTATGGTCAACAAAACTATCTTCTACTTTCTTACAGCTTGTTTCATCAGCAGTAGCAGCCTTTGTTTCATCAGCTTGTGAAAAGCTTCTGTGACTTGTGAGCGCGGAGCAGCAATTTTGTATTCAATGCATTGAGAGTTTGAGGTGGAATATACTTGGAAACAGAATAAACTCACCATAGAAATTGTGATGTTTTCAGGTTAGCCGAGCTGTTACTTAAAGACGGGAGATTGATGCTCATCTTCATAGCTTCAAGCTTCCACGTATGATGGAGAACTGGAGACGGAAGGGATTCACGTGGTTTCTCATCGGGACGTCAGGTGCACTGCCGTTCCAAAACTTTTAGGCTAGGGCAATTCCGATGCATATAGACAGAAGGCAACACAGTATACGAGTCAACGAGTGTGTGATCTGTTGCCCTTTGTAATAACTCTTCAGACGTGTTGCTAGTCGACCAGGACGGTGGAGTCCATGTGTAGCAACAACGTGGCCTCGGCTGACGATGCATTACTGTGGCGTCTTCCTGAAACTTCTTGTAGTATTTGTGAAGTCCCTGACCTTCCAGTGTGGAATCCAAGTATTTAACGCAAAGATGTTTCGAGCAAACTGAGTACCTGCAAATGTGTCTACTGAACTGCTGCTTTGTACCACATCTCATTCTGATCGTGAGCTACTATTATTCCGCGGAACAGTCTTCCCGCTCCTGGCAAAGCGATACGCACATTATCTTGGCATCTTGCTCGAGATCATGGATCATAAGCCACCCCATTGCATAGCTTCGTCTGCTCGGTATATGTTTGCCTGACCAGGTGTGCTAAATTAACGCTTCTAGTTTGACCCTTACGCCTCTGTACTCCCGGGCGACCCTCCTGCTACGTCGAGCTCTCGCTCTCGCTCTAATGGTGGGATCTATCTGACGCTTGTTTCGGTTGGTGTGTGTGTGTTCCCGCGCGTGCAGTTCCACCAGTACCAGGTGGTGGGGAGGGGCCTGCCGACGCCGACCGACGAGCACCCCAGGATCTACCGCATGAAGCTTTGGGCCACCAACGAGGTCCGCGCCAAGTCCAAGTTCTGGTGAGGATTCGAATCGAATGCGCCACGCTTTGAGCTTGTTTAGGTGTTTGGATATGGTCTCGAGACGTGTTTTTTTACTTGGGTTGGCTGGGTTTGGCGGTGTGCAGGTACTTCCTCCGCAAGCTGAAGAAGGTGAAGAAGAGCAATGGTCAGGTCCTCGCCATCAACGAGGTGATGTCTTCTTTCTCCCCTCTTCATTTTGATATGCAGTTTAGTCTGTGTGGTTGAATCGTGCCAATCTGGCAATGCCACTGATGAGGATATCCTATTATGAGGTTGTTTGCGTTTGTGTGCGAGTACGTAGTCACAGGAATGCACTTTTTTGTTAGGTTAGTGGGATAATGAAATAATCTCAATCTTTGTTAGGAACGTGGCTGTAAGAAATAATCTCAATGGGACTGTTGCTGTACTCATCCCATGGATATGTTCATTATTCTATAGTTATTATGTTTTGGACTTGTTGCTAAAGGCCTCTGATGCCTTAATTCTGCACTTTTTTTGTGGAACTATATGTTAGGTTATGATTGAAGATGTTTGATGGCATGGATTACTTTTGTAGTTGATGCTGAATTCTATAGCCGGCTTACTGTGTTTAGTAATTGTTTGGCTGATGATTGTACCTTTTGTTGTTCTATCTGTAGATTTTTTAGAAGTACCCTACCACAATCAAGAACTATGGCATCTGGCTGCGTTACCAGAGCAGGACTGGCTATCACAACATGTACAAGGAGTACCGTGACACCACCCTCAATGTTATTGTTGAGCAGATGTACAACGAGATGGCTTCCCGCCACCGTGTCAGATTCCCTTGCATCCAGACCATCACGACTGCTACTGTCCACTCCAGCATCTGCAAGCGTGAAAGCACTAAACAGTTCCACAAGTTGGACATCAGATTCCCGCTGGTGTACCGGAAGGTCAGGCCAGCAACCAGGAAGCTGAAGATGACCTTCAAGGCTTCAAGGCCAAGCTTGTTTACGTGATCGAAGTCATCGTACTATAATCTGTAAGCCTGGCTAGTATGAAGTATTGCTAGTTAAAATGAATCTTATTTATATGCAACCTATTGTCACTAAATTTTAGTTGGTAGCTCCATGCAGTGGCCTTTCTAGGCTTGATTAATCCCTCGTCATATTCTTTTTTCCCTTTGTGATCATCTGATGCCTAGTATGGATAATTCAACTGTCTTTTGCTTTAATATTGGTTTACTTGAATATCTAAAATGTTGTTTATTGTTCACTTATGCCTGGGGTGGCCCAGTTGTGAACTCAGTAGCATTGTGAATTCATGATCGTGTTGATTTGATCTTGACAATGTATTTGTCATAGTTGCATGCTAATATCATTGATTGCATAATTTGCCTGTGTTTCTTAGTTACTTGATTTCCTACAGTGCAAAAGACACTAGAATTCTTGTAATTCAGTATTTTTGACAATGCACTAAGTTGTTTGCTTGCTTTTTTTGGCAAAAACTACCATATCTATTAATTCTGGCAGTTGAGTCTTCATTTTCTGTCCTAGAAATAGTGATATTGTTCAGTATATGAGTAGTGATGTTGTTCAGTAATACCCCCGTAGTGATGTTTTTCAGTCTCTCTTCAAAATGCTTTACTTTTGAGCATCATTGCCAATGTACTGTAGTTAGGAGGGCAACTTTGCCGAGGTTACCAACAATTAATTTGGTTTCCTTTTTTTCCCTGTTGCCAATATTGTGTTAGCTGCTGGATGTTTCAACTTTCAGTTCCATTAAGCTAATGTTTAATGCATGAGCATCCTAGCCAACATTGTCTTGTACAATATAACATTTTATTTTTTAATTGTGCAAACTTCTAATAGTGCTTTTATTTCCTTGACAAAATTCTCTATCATGGTTTTGTGCCCCATGAAATCTCTTGTTCTCCATTCGGATACAACATGTCTGTTCCTGGTTGGTATGCCATGATGCAAGCATTTTATTTTCCTAGTAAGGATACAGTTGGTTTTTTTGAATTCTGCTTGTATGTGGATTAAAACATGGTATCCTGGAGTTTTGGTCACCTGAAGTGGCGATTAAGTTTTGGTCACTGAGATTTTTTTTAGGCAACTTTGCCGAGGTTATCAAGATATAGTTTGGTTTCCTTTTTTCCCTGTTGTCTACATCATTAGTCGCCTGGTTGCTTGACTCATTGACCTCCTTGGGATTATGGTAGGCATCCTCGCCAACATCTATTTTATGTATTATTTCTTATCAAATGATTTTGTACTTTCGGGTGCAAGTTTCATCATCCTTGTCCAAGTCACAGTACTTAAACTATGTAAGCACTTGTCAGTTTGACTTCTGGATTGAGATCAGTATTGTTTACAATGGTGCTCTGAACAAGGTCTTTTTTTTTCTGAATTTGTTTTGCCCCAAATTCGAGAGCTGATAATTTTTGTAAGCGTCTCATTGTTAATGTTAAATCTATGTTTTTTTTGAATATTTGCCAACAAAGTTGATATGCCGGAATGCTCCTTGTATTGGACCTGCTCGTTATCGTGCTGATTGGTGGTTTCCTGCCTTCCAAGCATCGGAATATCTGATATGATGTAATACGTTTGTTTTTGTTTAAACAGCTGTCGAGTATCCAAGTTGCTCTCTTTGTTAATTCATTCATGTGAGGATATCTTGTAATTCTTATGAGCAAATTTGGAAGTTATGGGGATGTGGATTCAAGTATTGATGGTTTGCTGTTATCTAGAAGCTTCACAGGAATGCTTATGTTCTGTACGCTATGCTTTCCATTCGGATGTATTTTTATCACGTTGCCTCTCTTGGCGAGTACGTGCTTATTGAGGGAATTCTGGATGAAAATACAGCTGTAATGGAGGCTCACTAATGCCTTCTGTGTGATCATTAGAGCAAGTCCAATAATAGAGTCAAGTATTTGGCTATAAGTCAAGTTATAAGAGTCAAGTTATACAATAATTTATCTACAAAAAGTTTTTTATTATTATGTGGTACCATGTCTTATATTCTCTTTCCTATTCCTCCTCACATACATTTATTATCTAGGTCCACCACTGCATAGGCTCCCGTGCTCAGCTTGTTGCTTGCATGAGAGCCAAACTCTCATCTCTCTCCTCTCTTCTCTCCTCCACATCAGCAAAAATGCTGACTAGCTTGACTATAAGACCATTATTGTACTTGCTCTTACGAGTACAGCGGCAGGGCGGGGCACTCAATACACTCCCTACAAAAGAAAATAGTAACACAAATATCAGTCAGGGTTGTTTATTTTTGCCTTTTTTAGTTTATAAATAGTGATAGCTCTTATAGAGAAACTTACAGAGATATTTATATATAATTTTAGTTAATATAAATAAGAAATCAATAGCTTTTAAAAGCTAACACGAAGTCAGCGAGAAGTTCAAGAGGTGCATGTGTACGCAACATGAATGTGCTATTCTTGCCACTGCCAAGTGGCATAATGGTTCGCTCGTAGCTTTACTGCTATTTACTCCTCCGTTTATGTAACGTAATTTTTTCGCAAACAGACAAATGAGGAATTTTTTATTATTTAATTCTTTTAAAAAATTATTTTAAAGTTAATCTTTAGTGACCTTTATTTTTAATTCTAACATCTTTGGTCATGTCACAACCTACGGTATGGCCAAAACGTACTGTCACTGTCACGTCATACAGTATGCCATGACAAAACATACAACACAAACCCTTGTCCACCCGTCGTGCCAGCGTGGAGGCTTGCGTGGCAGTAGTCATGCCAGATCCCATAGTGTGACAATGATGCTTGTCATGCCTTGATATGTGGCGTGATAGGGTCTATCGTGTTTTGCTTTTGCATGTGTGATTGCAGTTGGTTTGTAAATTATGAATCGAGATAATGATTGAATTTAGTTTGGACTTGATTTATGGATTTGGAACCTTAGGATTTGATGGTAAAATGGTAACAAAGAGACTTCCTTTTGAAAGATAAAAAATAATTGGAGTTACGGTGATATATAACACCATTTACATGTAACATTTAACAATCCATGACTTAAAAATAGAGAACCTATTTGTGAACCAAATATAACAGCATCCTTTTAATTGAGCGTAAATACATATATGGACTGATAATCCTTTTGTGGATTAATAACTTTTGACACTTCAGCGTATATATCCATCATAAACACCCGCACAATATTTCCAAGCCTTGTCCAAAATTGAATGCAAAAAACGACAAGATTTAAAGTTGCAAATTAAAATAGACTTTATAATAAAGATGGGAATGGTTGGGTTTAGTTGTGTAGTGTTCTCTCCCAGATCTCTTGTCCATCTCAGCGTGGTGAAACAAGCTCTGGTATAGTGTTGGGTTTGGTTGTGTAGTGTTCTCTCCCAAAACTCTTGTCCATCCCACCGTGGTGAAACAAGCTCTGGTATAGTGTTGGATTTGGTTGTGTAGTGTTCTCTCCCACATCTCTTCCACCTCCTTTTATCTCTTCTTTACTACTTAAAAATGTGAGTTTGTGGTCGTCGGTCCGTTCTCCCTCCTCTCTTCTCAGCCGTTCGATCAGAGATCAACCGTCCAGATCCGCATGTAGGTAGTTCTTTCGCTCCTCATAGAAAAGGTCAGGTCGACACGTGGGCCGCGCTCCTCCTCTTCTCTTCCCCCGCATCCTCCGCCTCCCACAACCACTCCACTTCCTGCAACCGCAGCCTCCTTCTCTCCCCTGAACCCTCATGTCACGCCTCCTCCTCAGTATTGCCACCAATTCCTTCTCCGCGTGGCAACGTCTGGTCGCAGTCCCCCAACTTCCCCCAACAGTGCTGCATCCCCCCGTCGCCGCCTCCCCAACGCATTCGCCCGCCGCCTCCTCACCCCCTCTGCCCGTCGCTGCCTCCCCACCTCCACCTCCCGCAACCGCCACCTACTTCTCTCCCCCGAACCCTCGTGCCACGCCTCCTCCTTCTCGATGCCGCCACCAATTCCTTCTCCACGCGGCAGGTCGCAGTCCCCCAACTTCCCCCTAATAGTACCGCATCTCAGAGTCACCGCCTCCCTAACGCGTTCGCCCACCGCCTCGTCTCCCCATCTGTCCGCCGCTGCCTCCCCACCACCACCACCCACAACCGCCATCTCCTTCTCTCTCTCGAACCCTTGTGCCACGCCTCCTCCTCCTCCTTGGCGCCGCCACCAATTTCATCTCCCATCGCCCCTCCATCCAGCGCACGACACTCAGCAATAGCAGCCGGTGAATCAGAGAGAAGTGCGCTTGACGACAGCGGCTGGTGGATCAGAGAAAAGGGCGCTCGACGATGGCGATCGCTTCCTCTTCCTACGCCCGCCCACGTGGCTCTCCCCCCGCCACTACCGCCCAGCGGTTGCTCACCCGGTGAGCCTCTCTACCTCCTCCTGCTCTTAGCTCGGAGCCCGTCACGCTTTCTGGCAATTTGGTCTCCCAAGCTGGTTGTTGAAGTCGGTGCCATGGTTGAAGGGGGCCGTGGTCGAAGTTGAAGCTGTGGTCGAATGGGGTCGTGGCCGAAGTCAAAGATCAGTGGTCGAAGTCGAAGCCGTGGTTGAAGGGGCGGTGGTCGAAGTCGAAGCGCTATGGTCGAAGTCAGGCCGTGGTCGAAGTCGAAGGGTCGTGGTCAAAGTCCAAGCCATGGTCGAAGGGGATAGTGGTCAAAGGGGCAATGGTCAAAGTAGAAGGGCCATGGACGAAGTCGGTCCGCGGTCAGTGGCGGAGGACGGAAAAAAAATAAGGTATGGCGAAATCGATAATATAGATATCAAAGATTTCTCACTAAATTGGTTTATACACATATAACATATCATGATCGTCACCTACTATATAAGTAAAAATATTTAGAATAAATAGAAAGATACAAGTGAAGTCAATAGACTAACCGAGTGATAATGAACTTCAATTGCGTCTAGGTGAGGTAGGCAATTGCAGTAAACGACCCGGAGAACGTCCGGTAACATTCACTCTTCGTTCTTCTTCCTCTACTTGTTGGTGAGAGTTTATTACTGATGAAACTTCATCTTTCTTGATGTGTCTATGATACAGAGTGATTTGGGGGTAAAAATCGCTGGGAATTCAAGGTATGGCGAGCGCCATACCTTGCCATACTGAGCCCTCCGCCCCTGTCCGCGGTCGGAGTCAAAGGGCCATGGTCGAAGTCAGGCCGTGGTTGAAGTCGAATGGTCGTGGTCGAAGTCCAAACCGTGGTCGAAGGGGACAATGGTCGAAGGGGGCAGTGGTTGAAGTCGAAGAGACATAGTCAAAGTCCAAGCTATGGTCAAAGGGGGCAGTGGTCAAAGTCGAAGGGTCATGGACGAAGTTGGTCCACAGTCGAAGTCGAAGGGCCGTGGTCGACGTCGGGGCCGTGGTTGAAGGGGGCTGTGGTTGAGGGGCTGTGACCGAAGTTGAAGATTCGTGGTCGAAGTCGAAGCCGTGGTCGAAGGGGGGTGGTCGAGGGGGAAGTGGTCGACATCGAAGGGCCGTGGTTGAAGCAGACAGTGGTCGAAGTAGAAGCCGTGGTCGACGTCAAAGGGTTGTGGTCAAAGGGATAGTGGTTGATGTCGAAGGGCCGTGGTCGAAGGGGACAGTGTTCGAAGGGCACGGTGGTCGAAGGGGAAAGTGATCGATGTCGAAGGGCTATGGTCGTCGAAGGGCTATGGTCGTGGAAGGGCCGTGGTTGAAGGGGACAGTGATCGAAAGGGGTAGTGGTAGAAGTCGAAGATCCGTGGTCAAAATCGAAGCCGTGGTCGAAAGAGGAAGTGGTCGACGTTGAAGGGCCATGATCAAAGGGGATAGTGGTCGAAGGGGGAAGTGGTCGACGTCAAAGGGCCATGGTCATCGAAGGGCCGTTGTCGAAGGGCATAGTGGTTGAAGAGGGCAGTGGTCGAAGTGGCAGATCCGTAGTTGAAGTCAAAGATCCGTAGTCGAAGTCGAAGCCGTGGTCGAATGGGGCCGTGGTCGAAGGGGGAAGTGGTCGATGTCAAAGGGCCATGGTCGAAGGGGGCTGTGGTCGAAGTCAAAAATCCGTGGTTAAAGCCGAAGATCCTTGGTCAAAATTGAAGCCGTGGTCAAAGGGGGCCGTGGTCGAAGGGGAAAGTGGTCAGCATTGAAGGGCCATGGTCGTCGAAGGGCTGTGGTCGAAAGGGATAATGGTCAAGGGGGGCAGTGGTCGAAGTCGAAGATCTGTGGTCGTCGTCAAAGCTGTGGTCGAAGAGGGAAGTGGTCGGCGTTAAAGGGTCGTGGTCGAAGGGGACAGTGGTTGAAGGGGGGCATTGGTCGAAGTCGAAGAGGGCAGTGCTCGAAGTCGAAGGGGGCAGTGGCCAAAGTCTCAATCATAGGGATGGCAGTTGTGCCCGTTTACCCATATACCCGTGGGTAAATACCCTAATGGAGCCGGGTATGGGATATTTTATTTACCCATGGGTATGAAAATGGGAGGAACACTCTACCCGTTGGGTAAACGGGCACGGGTATGGGTATGGGTAAGCTCCACCCAAACCTGCCCCGCCCACGATATAGATTGACAGGTGGCACAACCATAGCCATATCTCTAATTGCTATTGATTGTCATAAACTTTTGTATATCTCTAATTACTATTGATTGTTATAAAAAATTTTGATAGCTATTATATTTCCTAGCAACAACTACTACTTATATGTACCTGTCATTAGTTCAACTCTCAGATGGTGACTCCCAGTTCGCGGGTAAGCAGGTATGCCCATAGGCGACGGGTACTCACGGGCGATGGGTATGGGCGAGGTTCTTCACCGTCGTCCTTCGCGGGTATGCCTGTGGACGTAAATAGGGGTCACGGGTACGAATATGGGCAAGCACTACCTATACCCACCGCGCCCGATTACCATCCCTACTCAGTCATGGTCATAGTCGTAACACGCATGGACATGGTCGTAGCGGTCATGATCGTAGTCGTAGCGCCAACCCGGAGGGCACCTGCTAGTTCGTCCATAACATCTGCTCTACGAGTTTCCCCTCCAGTTGGACATCCCCGTCGCCTACCCCTAGGTCACCCCCGAGATCGAGCTCCCCACCCTCGATGGTAAGACCCACAAGGTCTCATACTCCCTATGGATTGTAACATGTTTTTGGCCACGAGGTGTTAGAGTTTGTAATCTTGTTTTCAGTTTAGAAGTTGTAGTCGTGTTCGAGTCGGAAGTCGAAGTCGTGTATGAGTCATCATGCTCGTGGTCGTGGTCGTGGTCGTGTACAAGTATGAGTCAGGCTATCGTGTTTGTGTTGGAGTCGTAGTAGTCATAGTCGAGTCTGCTTCGTAGTCGTATAGCCGGGTATAAAAGGCAGAGCCATTGTACCGAGAGGGGTGCACCAAGTTGACACGATATAGTCAAGAGGAGGTGTCGAGCAGTGGGGAACCGGCGTGGTCGTAGGTAGTCCGGTGTGACTGCAGAGCAAAGGGCGACCGGCGTGGTCGCAGGCGGTCAGTGTGATCGCAAAGGAGAGAGGCGACTGGTGTGGTCGGAAGTGGTCGATGTGATCGCAGTGGAGGTGTCGGTGTGGTCGCAGGCGGTCGGTGAGATCGTAGAGGTTTGCAGACATGATCGTAAAGAAGTTACGATCACGGTCACGCAGCACGAAGACGTGGTCGTAAGGGTTACGACAACAGCGGTTGAAAGAATCTTTACGTGGTCATAAGGAGCTACAACTACGGGATCGACTGTGGTCAAATGAAGGCAAGCGCAGTGGTAGTGAACGTGGTCGTAACTTCAGCTGAAATTTATGACTACGTGGTCAGAGCAGCGAAGAGTGATCGGAGAGGTCACAACATGGTCATAACGACTGTCAGCGTGGTCAGTGAACCCGCAGAGTAGTCGTAACGACATAGGAGGTGGTCGTAGCCTCTTCAACGTGGTCGTACAGCTGCAGGAGGTGGTCATAGCAGCTACTAGTTGGTCGTAGAGATCCTAGGGCAGTTGTAAAGGCTATAACAAGTGGTATCAGAGCTAGTTGACTTTGGTTTTGAAGAGCATGGGTGAAGCGTCGTATGGGAGAAGCTACAGATGATGCACGAGGGCGATGATCATGTGGAGGAGGTGCACATGGTCCAAGAGAGAGGAGTAGGAGGCTCAGGTAACGGTGAAGCCAAGGTGGCTGTGGAAATAGGTGCTCCAGCCTAGGCAGGCGTACAAGGAAGGACAGTTCAGTCCAGGTGCGAGGCGCAGCAAGCGTCGGATTGTGTAAGGCTCAAGATGGAGCAAGCGCAGGCAGTAAAGTGGTGATGGCTCAGGCACACGGGAGTGTAGGAAGAAGCGGAAGCAAGAGAGAAGATCGGCGTGATCAAGAGGGAAAACAAGATTAAGGAGGTTATTGTTAGAATTTGTAATCTTGTTTTCGGTTTAGAAGTCGTAGTAGTGTTCGAGTCGGAAGTCGAAGTCATGTATAAGTCGTCGTGGTTGTGCTCTTGGTTGTGTACGAGTACGAGTCAGGCTATCGTGTTTGTGTTGGAGTCATAGTAGTCGTAGTCGAGTCCGCTTCGTAGTCGTATAGCTGGGTATGAAAGGCAGAGCCATTGTACCGAGAGGGGTGCACCAAGTTGACATGATGTAGTTGAGAGGAGGTGTCGAGCAGTGGGTGACTGGCGTGGTCACAGGCGGTCCAGCGTGACCGTAGAGCAGAGGGCGACCGGCATGGTCGCAAGCAGTCAGCGTTATCGTAGAGGAGAGAGGCGACCGGTGTGGTCGGAAGCGGTTGGTGTGATTGCAGTAGAGACAACCGGTGTGGTTACAGGCGGTCGATGAGATCGCAGAGGTTCGCAGACATGATCGTAAAGGAGTTACGATCACAGTCACATAGCAGGAAGGCATGGTCGTAAGGGTTACAACAACAGTGGTCTACAGAATCTCTGCATGGTCGTAAGGAGCTATGACTACGGTGATCGACCGTTGTCGAAGGAAGGCAAGCGCAGCGGCTGTGAACGTGGTCGTAACTTCGGCTGAAGTTTACGACTATGTGGTTGGAGCAGCGAGGAGTGATCGGAGAGGTCACAACGTGATCGTAGCGACTGTCAGCGTGGTCGGTGAACCAGAAGTGCGGCCGTAACAACACAGGAGGTGGTCGTAGAGATCCTGGGGCAGTCGTAAATGCTGTAACACAAGGTGTGATTGACAACTTCCAATTTAACGAGCGTAGTTGATATGTTCTGACTTATGACCACGAGGTGTGGTTGATGTCTTCCGGCTTACGACCACGAGCGCTGGTTGAAGTCGAAGATTCGTGGTCGAAGTCGAAGGGGGCAGTGGTCAAAGCCAAGGGCCATGGTCGAAGTCGGGACCGTGGTCGAAGGGGGCCATGGTCGAAGGGGGCCGTGGTCGACGTCGAAGGGCTGTGATCGAAGTCGGGGCCGAGCAGGTCGGGCGGCCCAAGCAGGCTGGCGCTGGTAGTCGGGCGGCAGGGCATAAGCGCACCGGTGGCCTGCCAATCTACGACCACCAGCAATGGTTAACCGCTCCTAACTTATGATCATGGGCGATGGTTGACGGCTTCTAACTTACAACCATGAGGTGTGATCAATGGCTTCCAATTTACGACCATGAGTACTAGTCGATGTGTTCTAACTTACGACTACGAGGTGTGGTCTATGTCTTCTGACTTACGATCACTTGCGTTTGTCGATGTATTCTAACTTACAACGACAAGGTGTCATTGATGGCTTCCGACTTATGACCACGAATAATGGTCGTCGGCTTCTGACGTACGACCACGAGCCATTATCGAAAGCTCCCGATTTAGGACTACGATCGATCATTGACCGCTGCCAACTTACGATCACCAGCGATGGTCAACCGCTCCCGACCTATGATCACGTGCAATGGTTGACGACTTCCGACTTACGACAACGAGGTGTGTTCGAGGGCTCCCGACCTACGACCATGAGGTGTGGTTGATTTCTTTCGACTTATGACCACAAGGTGTGATTGACGGCTTCTGACTTACTTGATGGATTTAAAAACTTTTAGAGCATGTTTGTATACATATTCTAAAATTTTTTACCACCAGTGAGTTTTAAAATATGTACTATGATAAATTTTAAAAATCTGTAGCAATGCACAGGCATTCAACTAGTAAGCCAAAAGGTTGGCATGGTGCGGTTAATTTCATATGAGTAGCCTGCAAGGCAGAGTATTGTCTTGTCTTTCTGAAAAGTTGCTGTCGAGGCAGAGTGGTGTCACATCTTACATTATAGGGAGCTGTCATGCCCTGCTTTGCAGAGCCCTGTCTTTTTAGTCTGAAAAGTTGAGGAGGTCAGTATTATCAAGTCGATCTGAAAAGTTGGTGAGGTAGAGTGTTATCACGTCTTACTTTACAGGGAGCTGTCACGTTATGCTTTGCATAGTCCTGTTTCTTCGGTCTGAAAAGCTAAGGATGTACAGTAAAAATATCAACCCTAACATAAATCTTAACCTAAACCCTACACCCTAAACCTAAACCCTAACCTAAACATAAACGTAAACCTAAACCTAAAACCCTAAAACTCAAAGCCCTAAAGCTGCCCCGTTTAGTCTTATCATTTCGCAAAACTGCCCCATTTGGTCTTGTCACTACGCAAGGCTATCTCCTTTGGTCTTGTCACATCTCAAAGCTGCCCTATTTGGTCTTGTCACTGCTCAAAGTTGGCCCGCTTAGTCCAGTCACTACATAAAGCTGCTCCATCTGGTGTACTCACTGCGCAAAATTGGCCCATATGGTCTAGCCGCTACGTAGAGCTGCATCCTTCGTCAAACTCCACTTCACGGGTTGTTCTATCTTGGAACACCTCCTCCTCAAGCTAGTTATTCATTACAGCGCCATTGAAATTAGTCACGAGGTGACTAACATGTTGCGGCGAAGGAATAGGCACATTTGACAGATCCACCAATAGGGGGGCACCGTTGTTAAGACTGACGTTGACGAACTCTTCGGAAGGTTTCTCCTCCATTGGGGGGCTTTGCGAAAGATGGAGAGCGGATTCTAGTTTGTATGTGTTGTCATTCATCACATCCAAATTGCTTGGCAAATCCTCTACAACAATTCTCCTCTGCACTTCCAATGATCGGACCTGAGATGCGAGCACAACATCCCAATCATCGTCGGACAAGATTGGCACCAAACAGGTGTGCACCTTACAATCCACACCAGCATCATATCGCTCCCTACAATCCGACAATGACCACGGGTTCATCCCATCCAAAGGTCGACTTAATCCTAGTCAGAAGTGTTTGAAACACATTCTATTACAAATCTACAACCTTCTAAGCTATAAGTTTTGAGTAGATAAATGAGGGAGAAGGGTCGGCGCATTCCTACAAATTCAGAAGTGTAAAATTTTGAAAACTGGGGCTTGGGGAGTTTCCTCATGGAAGTTTCAGTACAAATAATCACTCATGCAATTTCATGATTTCATCAAACTTTTAAATGGTTGCAATTGCTAAATGAAATGTAGCATCTAGCATCCGTAAAATTGCTATCACTTTTGTTCAATCAGAAAAATCTAAGGCTTGTTTCAACCAAATATACATCCTTTTCATTTTAGTGAAAATATAAAGCTATTCATGAAGCCTGAGATTGACGTCCTAAACAACTTATGCTACAAGGTTGGTGCTCAAATATCAATGCAAAATCAAGCCTATTGAGCATAAATGCTGTCATTTACTAGCACATTTCATCACAAATGAGCACTATTCTAAGTTTCTAACATTCCCATCCAGAAGTAGCTCAACAATAAGGTTTTCCTCCATGTGATTGACCTATATCAGATTGCACAGGCAATTCAAACATTCCCCATCAAAAAATTACAAGTTAATAAAGAGATGAATGTTAAGAAAGCTTACCTCCTGCAGAAGATTGCCCTCGGAGGCATTGAAGATCCTGATGAGTGTTCCCTTGGTGCTTGCAGTAGCAATCAGCCTCCCATCTAGTGACAATGCAAAGCACGCAACACCACCGTGCTATTGGGATTGGAGGCGGGCGGCAAAGGAGGAGGGTGGGGCCATTGTGGACTGGAGACGGGTGGCGAAGGAGGAGGGCAGGGCCGATGTGGACTGGACGCGGACGTGGAGGGGTCCGGCGGGACTGGAGGTAGGCGGCGAACGAGGAGGGTGTGCGTGTCAGGCAGAGGACGCCGTTGGGAGGTCCATGTGGAGGGGTCCGGTGGTCAGGGAGGATAGGGCCTGCAGAAGCCGGCGGCAACGACTAGGGGTGTAGCCAGCCCAGGCCTTGAGCCCAGCCCACTGGAGAGCGTAGGGCTTAGTCCAGTCCCTTGTTAGCTATAGTGTAGGCTCGTGAGAAATTTTGATCTGAGCCTCATGTCATTGCCCTGTAGCCCGAGGCCTAGCTCTGCCCTTGGTGGCGACGATGGATTTGGGGGAGGAGAGACGAAGCTTCGGGAGGACGAGAGTGTGGGGGGGGGGGGAAATGGGAACTGAAGCGCCAAGTCTCGTGGCGTGACCATTGGCCATAGCGCTTGTCACGCCATAAGTTACGGCGTGATAGATGCCATGCAAACCATCCACGCTGGCGCGACACGTGTGCGAGAGCTTACGTGGCATATTTGGCCATGTCTCCATGGGTGGCGTGACAGAACATTTTGGCCACGCCACGGGTGACCAAAGGGGTTAGAATTGAAAATAAAGTTCGCGATGGATTAACTTTAACATATTAATAAAAAGTATTAAATAATAAAAAAATTCATGAAGGAGACAATAAAAATAACTAGATTATTCATAATTATTATAGGTAAGTACTATATTAAATACATGTATATAGAGAATAGCAAGTAAAGATGTATATTTATTATAGATATAAAGAGAATATTATATTAATTTTATATTAAAATATAAAATATATTCTATATTTATAGATAAAATTATTTTAAAAAATACGTTTTACAAATTTCGGCGGAGGGAATAAAAAGAATGTAGAGCTAATGTCCGCTCGTATCTTTACTGCTACTTAAAAAGAATGTAGAGCTAAGAGCAACTCCAGCAGAGCCCCTATTTGAGCCCTCGTCCTATTTTTGAGGGCCGAGGCAAAACTCACTCAGGCGGGGCCTACTTGAGCCCTCAAAGTAGGGGCCTCAAATCTCCCCTTCGAGCCCTCATTCCGGGGGCTCTGGAGGAGCCCCAACTTTTGAGGGCTCAAGTTAGAGCCCTGCTGGAGTGAGTTTTTTTACCCCTCGGCCCTCAAAAGTAGAATGAGGATGAGGGTAGGTCCTATGTGTCATCCCCTCTAAGAATGAATTTGAGGGTCCTGTTTTGAGAGCTCCTGCTGGATTGTAGCTAAAAAAACAGAGCCCTCAAAAATAGAAAAAACCCTCAAATAAAAAATAGAGATCTTATTTTGAGAGTTACTGCTGGAGTTGCTCTAAGAACTCGGAGGCGTGACGCTACCTTTGTCCGAGAGCGGCCGGGCATGGAGATGGAACCGACTTTGCTCTCCATTTCACTTCCTGAATCTGCGGAGCTCGGGCTAAATTGTCAGACAGATCTGCCCAGCTCAGTCCCTAACCTTCAACTCGCACCTACCCCCGCCGTCCCAGTTCCCACCCACTGACTCCACCATCCGCCACCCACTCCCGCCTGCAGCCCCCCTTTCCTCCCCCTTACATACCGACCATCCCTCCACCAACCCGTTGGGCTCCCTCACCTCGCGGGCAAGAGAACTCCGGCTCCCAATTCAGTTCCTGATGGCGCAGCAACAGGCGAATCCCGACGAGGTACTGATCGAAAACCTTTGCTTATTCCCGTCGCGATTCTTGGCCCTCTCCCGTCCGCGATTCGATCAGCTCACCAGAGGAAGTGGGTGAAAATGGCGCTCTGTTATGTGTGCAGGTGGTTCTCGGGCAGGAGATCGACGGCGCGAGAGTGATCACCCTGAACCGCCCTCGCCAGCTGAACGGCATCTCCGATAGAGTGGTGCGCTTTCTTGCGTCCCCGAATTTTAGCTAGCGACTGGTTTGCAGTTGATTGCTATAAAGAGTTGCATTTTTTTTCCGTATGTGCTCGGTTTCTGCTTGTAGGTGTATATCCTAGCCCAGTTCTTGGAAAAATGGGAGAAAGATGATAGTGCCAAACTGGTCATCTTGAAGGTGCGTACCCTCTATCACTGGACAGATAATTGTTGGCACAGGATATATGGTACATGGCCAGTCTTTAAGCTGCTCTGCTGCTCTAGGACAGTTTCAATCAGGGCCAGAATTTAGGAAAGTACTATCATGTTTTGCCATACGAGAGAAAAGAAGTTTTAGGAAGTCGATGCAACAAAAGGAGTGCACGACCAACGTTTGAACTTTACTCAGTATACTGTATATATCCGCCAATCCCAGTAAAATAGCAAATGTTCTGTTCAGCAAGTTTAGTAAGAACATGGTGTTGAAATAAGGTGCCCTCCTTGTTGTGACAGAAGAATTTATTATGACTGTTTTATATTCAGCAATTGTCACAAGCACATGAATGTGATGTTGGATGATGAACAGGGAGCTGGACGTGCATTTTCTGCTGGTGGGGACCTAAAGATGTTCTATGAAGGGAAATCAGGTGTGAATGTCACAGTCTAACAATTACACCACATGCACTCAAAATATTTCTTTTCTTCAGTCTTGCAGTATAATTTGATTTCCATGATCAATGATTCACATTTGCATATAATAAAGCATGGCTGTTAGAAGCTATTAATAGGACTCCTTTGCAGATGATTCCTGTCTCGAGGTTGTGTATAGGATGTATTGGCTCTGCTATCACATTCATACATACAAGAAAACCATGGTGATGCCCTCTTACATGTTTGTTAGATGACCATTGTTTATCGAAAAATTCGGTACTCAAAACTCTATGGTTCTACAATCATGCAGGTGGCTCTTGTTAATGGACTTGTCATGGGTGGAGGTGCAGCCATGGTTGCTCCACTGAAGTTTGCAGTTGTCACAGAGAAAACAGTATGCAACACTAGTCCAATTTTTTAGGCCTCATTTATGGCATATTGTTTATTAATTTCTCAAATCTTTGTCTATCTGCATCACCTTCTTAAAATTCGTATGATTGTATAGCAAACCTGTACATTTTGATGCCTTTTCAATTGATCTATTGTTTTATAACAGCATATGAACATTGCATAAAAAATATTAACTCAATCTTGCAAGGCGATCCATTTGATTGCTTGAATACTAGTGAATAGTGATGATTTCTGAAGTTGGTCTTCAATGTGGTTGTAAATTTGTTTGGAGTTTCTGATTGTGACCATTGTTATTTGTGTAGGTGTTTGCCACTCCCGAGGCGAGTGTTGGATTACACACAGATTGTAGCTTCTCTTATATCCATTCTCGGCTCCCTGGACATTTAGGTAAGCATTGAATAAAATTTTCATTCAGATCCATAGCAGATAATTTGTATGGCCTTACGTACAGGTGTTTTTTACTTTAAAAATAAATTGTATGAATACATTTTGGCTAGATAAAACTAGTCATGACAAATCAAACATAAATTAGGGCAATATGGTTCTGCACTTCTGCGATGCATCATTTGACAAGGATATCAGTTCTGATCTGCTCACTCTTCCTACTTAACTCTTAGGGGAGTACCTGGCTTTGACTGGTGCTAGATTGAATGCGAAGGAAATGATTGCTGCCGGTCTTGCTACTCATTTTGTCTATTCTGACGTAAGGCATTCACCAGTTAGCATTTCTATGTTGGATGGTTTCTTTGCATTAATCTCTACTCGATTTGGCTAATCAAAATTCTTGTTGATATTGGTTTTTCTGTAGTTGACTAATCAAAATGAGTGTGATGTGTATGGCAGAAATTGGAAGAACTTGTAAACCGTTTACTGAATTTAAACACAAGTGATGAATCTGCAGTCCAAGCTGTCATTGAAGAATTCTCTATGGATGTTCAACCTGATCAAGAAAGTATTTTAAACAAGTAAGAATGTTATTTAAAAACTGGAAATTGTTACACATATATGTTTCTTGAGGTAAAAAGTACTTATTCTACTTTGTGAAAGCAAATTGACACTGGCATGTCAATCTTACTTTGATAGGCTCCCAATTATCAACAAATGTTTCTCCGCCGAGACTGTTGAGGAAATCCTGAAAGCATTTGTAAGGCTTCAACACTTAGATGTGAAATCTTCAGCTTATAGCTTCTCTCAAATTAATATAACTTGTCAGTTTTCTCGATCTGTTGTTCAGTACTTATGTGTCAGCTATTGCTCGTTCTTCATTCTAATACATGTCAAAGGAACCCTTGGAACCCGAGTTACCATTTTGCTGTGACAAAAGTTTCTCATCTCTTCTCACACTAAAAACTTCTAGACAATAAGAAGATATTCAGAATATTCATCTAGCACCCAAGATTATATTTCTCTGAGCCAATTAGCTCTAGGAGAATGGTATTATTTACTTATCATGCTGGTTCTCGTGCATAAAAGGAAGCCATAAATGATACACTTACTAATCTTCATGCCTCTAAGATCAAATTATCCATAGACCACGGTCGTTTAATCGGACAAACAAATTTTCTGCATGCATATCATAAAGCAATGTTTTCTTGGTTGTAGGAATCAGAGGTGAGCATCGATGGGAACCAATGGATAGCTCCGGTCCTAAAGAGTATGAGAAGATCATCCCCTACTGCCTTGAAGATCACGCTGCGATCGGTAGAACACAACACTCATTATTTTGTTCACTATATTTTCCTGTTGGCTTCATATTTGCTTCTTGTGTAAATATGTGCATCCATGTAACACTGCCCTCTTTATCACGGTTAATTTCCTTCTTGTGAAAGGTTAACGCTTATAGTCACATTAGTCAATTCTTTTGGTTAAAATTTGCTTTGTCCTTGTGCAGAATACTATTTTTTAGAATTTATTCATGTACTGCAGTAGATATTGTGATTCTTTTATTTGCAGAAGTTAAGTTTAGTCGCTTGACGATATTCTTTTGAACCGCTTAGATTAGAGAAGGTCGGAAGCAGAGTTTGCCTGAATGTTTGAAGAAGGAATTCAGACTTACAATGAATATTCTCCGATCTGTCATTAATGGCGATGTGTATGAGGTATGATGACCACATATATAATCATTGCCTTGATAAAAATGAGTCCTTTACTTTAACATTGACAATTTTAATTTGGTTTTATGACAGGGCATTAGAGCTCTTAGTATCGACAAAGACAATGCCCCTAAGGTCTCTCTCTCTCTCTCTCTCTCTCTGACTGAATATAGATTTTTCTCACACATTTGTTCTTTTTTAATTTTTTTATCGCAAAACAGTGGAATCCTACCACCCTTGAGGAGGTGAAGAACGAAGACATTGACCGTGTTTTCCAACCATTCAGTTCAGAACAGGAGCTCCAAGTCCCATCTGACGATTCCAACAGGTGAGTCCAAATCTTTCTCACCATTCAGACAAGTCATAGATTGTTCACGCTTCCGACGTCAATAATGTGCAGGTGGAGCGGCAAATATGAGCACACAGTCTACGCCAAAGCTTCACAGTAATCATATACAAATTCCAGCCTTTGCAGCTTGGCTGCAGGGATCAACATTCCCTCCTCACCCCGACATGACGGTTTCAGTGTGTGACATGCATGTTTTGAGTATTCATGTACTTCCTGTGTAACATTGTACCAACTATTGATAACTATACATGATATATGAAGCAATAAAGCATTTGAGGTTTGGTTACACACCGAAGACACTAAAGAGAGAATGCAACAATTCAAGGTTGCGATGAATGAATGTATGAAGGAAAAGCAGCTCGATCATGTAGCGTCCCGCAAACCCCACGAGCTATGTATAAACTATCAGGAAAACTCCAACTCCAGGTGGTATTGCCCGTACACAGTAGATCTTCTCTCAATCGGGGCTCTCCTCACCGACAAAATCTCCCTCACAGCAGCTTGTTCACTCTTCGGAAACTCCACACCCATCTTCTTCAGTTTCTTTGCTTGAGTTAGTAGCAAAATGATGAGTTTCTTCTGGTACTGTTGAGGCCTGAATCCGAGAAACTTGAACTGCACCAAGCTCTCAGTTAGGCATGATAACTTTGTCAGCCTCTCCTCGTGATCAGCAAAACTTTGCGGTACATTCTCCTTGTTTGTTTCAGCAGCCTAGCATGGAAAGAAGGTGCATTAGTGATAAACCTCTTGATGAAAGTTGTGATGGTAAGATGCTGATGTAAATGACAAAGGTGATCTTGGATACCGAAATAGTCAACTGTTGTAGGCTAGGGCAACTCTCAAGAAGTTTCATCAGGAAAGCAAGTTCTGATTCACTTGAGAAGTCCAAGCTCACTGACAATATCCTCAAGTCTTGAAAAGTAATCGCTAACTTCGGAATCTCTTCATATTCAGCTGATAACAACTATGAAAAAAAGAGACAAAATTGTGCATATCAGATAAAATGAGACGGCAATTTTGCAGATGAGATAAAAAAATAAAGTTATGCATGTTCATGTAAGACCCACATTGAAATAGAAGTGTTAAGTATCGTGTGGTCTATACTTCAGCCATTTGTTATGTTGTGACTCAAAACAGCTCCTTGTTTTCCTAGAATCTACATTGTGTTACATAAGCTTAATACTTAAGTTCTCTTCTCATATTGATATGAATCAGTGACACATTTTATCAGCATCATACATTTCGACAGCACATAAGAATCAATGAATTATAACAATTATCATACAAGTGATTCCATTGCAGCTATAAAATTATCAGATATGACTATCCTACTCTAAGGCTTAAGGTCAAAATGTTACCCCCATACCTTTTTTTTGCAATGCTTCAGTGTTTCTTAATTTCGCAGATTAAACTACACAGTCGATGGCTTGTGCACAGACAAGGACACATTTGTAAGTTGTAACACACTACCAAGGAACATGTGCCTTGATGACTCCTTCATTCATCGCAGATGGCATCTAAAGACTAAGAATATACTTCCATCCATTACCGGTACGGTATCATGAACAGCATCCTACTTCAGAGCTAGACAACATTGTGGAAAACACATCGCAGCAACTCATAAATAATAATAAACCATACGATGCAAGGGAGCTCACCATCGTGGCCAAGCCTCTGAGCGTAAGGCAGGCCAGCCCCGTGCCGGCATCCAAGAACGGCCGCATCCTGAACTCCAGCTTGCCACGCGGCTTGGCGACGTGCAGATATGCCTTCCTGACCTCTGGCGCAGGCGCCAGCTGCACCCTAATCGACTTGGGCCGCGTGTACAGCGTGACCGTCCTCAGCCCCGCCGTCCTCAGCGTGACCTGCTGCTGCTCCAGCGCCGGCCTAAACAAGAGGTTCCTTACCGTGGAGGACTCCACCGTGCAGCCGCCGACGACGCCGGTGCCGAATCCCGTGCAGTACACCATCTCCAGCGTCTCCAGCCGGGGCGCGGCGGCGAGGACGGCGGTGATGATCTCCTGGTGGACGGCGACGCGGTGGAGCTTGAGCGTGCGGAGGCGGGCGCACGCGACGGCGGACCAGCGCGGCACGGCGCAGGTGTCGAGGATAGCACAGTGACGGAGCGGATGGAGAGGACGTTCCTGGGCAGGCGCGCGCGGCGGCGCAGGCGGATGGCGAGCTCGGCGACGCCGTGGTCGGCGGCGGTGTCGAGGACGGGGCGGAAGGCGGAGGGGCGGACGGCGGGGGCCGGGGAGAGGGCGAGGCGGCGGAGGAGTAGCGGTGGGGAGGTGCGCAGAGGGATCGGGAAGGCGGGCTCGCAGAGGGAGACGGAGTCGACGTGATCGAACAGGGTCGGTAGGTGGCGGAAGCGGCGGGCAAGGACGGAGAGCGAGACGGCGAGGCGGGTCGGGAGGCGGGAGGCGATGGCGAGCAGGACGTCGTCGGGGAGGTTGGAGAAGCAGTCGGGGCCCTCGTAGGCGGCCGCGCAGGCCGCGCTGCGGCGGCGGCGCTTACGGGGGCGGTTCGCGGTGGCGGCGCGGCCCATCGGTGCGTGTCGAATCGGTGGGGAGGAAGGGTGGAATTAGGGATGGATGTGGGTTCGTCGGGCTCAAGTGGGTTTCTTGCAACCGTCGGGACCGGAGCGAGAAAATTGCTATAATGGAACTCCAAACAATGTGTTTCGCTATAATAGGATTTCTAACGTTGACATCGTTAAAATAACATCTGAAACATTGGCTTCTCGTAATACATGACATTTGGCTAATGTTTCAAATACCCGAACATTAGAATTAAAAGAGCCAAATATCATGTATTACGAGAAGCCAATGTTTCGGGTGTCATTTTAGCGATGTCAACGTTAGAAGTCATATTATAGCAAAATATATTATTTGGAGTCGTATTATAGCAATTTTCTCGGCCGGAGCGGACGAACGGTAGACTTACGTAAAAGTATAAAACGCTTGAGACTGGAGACTAGTCCAGGCTTCCAGCGTCCACAGGACGAGTCCTATTGGGCCGCTCATGGGTGACGTTTGTCTCAGAGTAAACTGGGCTGGACTGGGCTCATGAGAGGGCCTAATTGTATTGGGAGATTTGGATTGGAGTCCTTTGGATTTAAGGTCAATTTTGAACTGAATCATTTTTTTCCCCTCGTCCAAACGCCCCTAAGAGAAGTATATAATTATTCATTTTGAAGAATCAAGCATATGATTTATCTTGGGTTGTTTCGTCCATTACCGCAATTTGCGCCAAAAAACTTACGTAACATTTACTCTCAACTTACACGCAAAAGTATAACATGTTATTTAGAACTACTCTCTCTAATCATAAAAGAGTGATGTTTTGGTACACGTGAGGTCAAACTTTATACATTTTAGTTATTAATATCTCTATGAATATTTACATTGAAAATATAAAAACGATATATGTAGATTTGTTTTACAAAATAGTTTCATAATTCTATTAGGTTTTATAAAATATATCAATAGAAATTAATGAACTAAGTTACGTTTTGTGCACCAAGTCGATATCCAAAACGTCACTCTTTTATGAATTAAAGGAGTAGTAGAATAACATAACGTAATTATTTCTCCATACATTACTAGTACACAAGCACAGGTAAAACAAACACCATTGATCTCTCGTCTTATGTTGTGTCAAGATAACCTATAAAGGTTGCAAGAAAGAACAAATAGAACCCTCCTGCGCACAAGATTGCTTTTGCGAATTTAATAAACAATCTTGCACATCACTGTTATATTTGTTGTATCATGCGCATCAAAAAAAAAAAAAAGAAGGAAAAAACAGTCTGATGTGATCCTCCTCTTCGCATTGTTCGCATACACGGGCCAGCTAAGACATATGGAAAATTAAACCACGTGGTTAAATCTATCATGCGTAATATACTTCACAAAAATCTTTTGCAAAATCTGGCAATTTATTTTTTCCTTAAACAAAAAAGCTCCCCGTTGATGCAAACGAATAAAAAAACTAGCAAAAAAGCTCAAAACCAAAAACCAAAAAACGATAAATTTTAAAAATAGTAAAAAATAAGTCACAAACCAAAAGGTCAAACCGAATGAGTGGGGCTGAAGCACCTACAACTCACGGGTACATAGTGACGAATGGATAGCCTAAAATTCCACGCATCAACAGATACAGCGATGGTTTGTGCACTTACGACAGACGACAATCATAAAAGCCTTCCTGCAATACTTAGGCTCAGATTATTTAGACTTAGATTTTTTGGTTTATAATTTAAAGTTAGTTTTTAGCTTAAGTAAAAAGCACTTTGCTTTTAAACCAAACTAGACTATTTGGTATCTTTTTTTAATGAGTTGGGTGGTGTAACTTATTACTAGAAAGTCTAAAATACTCCTATTATATAGCAATTGAATTTGTTTGACAACAAAAGTCAGGCTTGTTTGATGCCGTTTGAAGGACATATGAATTGATTTCATTCTAAGTTTTTTGCACTTTCGCATATAAATGTAAATTTAACCATTAAATGTACTAAATTGAGAATTTCTGAGTACGAAACATACTCTGAATCTTACCAACCAATCATCATAATGACACTTTAAATTGTACAATCTCTCATCGTCAAACACAAATATTATGAGATAATTGAATAGTCTCTCGTATGAATTCATGTCAAAAATTTAATCAGACAACAATCATCGAACATATCAATGATGGCAACCAATCTGAATCCATGTATACAGTGTGATCTGTTTCATTTTCAACAAGCACAATCTGTTCTTGCAAATCGATCATAGAACTCATACTCAACAGATGAATGATGGCCACTAATACTCTTAAAATTTATTCTTGCAAATCTCACAATGATCTGAACAAAGAAATTCACACATAAACTCATGAATTGGCAAAAAAAAAATCAAGGCATTAACTCTAGATCCAACACACATGAACACACTCGAGACAGCGGCGGTGGTTGGGTCGATGATGTGATAGTGATGGCGGTAGTACAACCTCGAGGACTGGATTCAGATTCGGAGCGCACAGAGGCCTGGGGCGGCAGTGCCGAGGGCGGAGGCCGGGCCAGTGCTTTGGGACGGCTTCAGGCGCTTGTGGACGCGGAGTCCGCTAGAGGGAGGTGTCGGTGAGGGCGGCGTCGAGCGGAGGCAGAGGTCAGTGCTGGCGGTAGGAGGTGGCAGGGTGTAGCGTCATGCACCACCACAGCTACTAGTCACAAGGGTGATTCGGTTAGGGCTGGGCATTCGGTCTTTTCGGTCTCTTCGGTTCGGTCTATTCGATCTCTGAAAATTCGGGTTCCAAAAAATGAGGACCAAATTTCTCAGGAAAAAAACAAGAACCGGACCCGAATAGACCGAATTTTTTGTTCGGTCTATTCGGTCCACCGAATTGACCGAATTAACTCTGAGCTTCCAAATGCAGTGTTGTTCGCTGACGCTAGGATAGCTTCTTTGAGACTGACCGCACAATGGCAGAAGTTGATGATATCCAGTGTTCATACATACATGATACATCACATATTCAGTGATGATGCTAGAACTACGGCAACCTGGTAGTTTCATAGCAACCTGGTAGTAATTTTACATCAACAGGCTTTTCGGGTTATTTGGTCTATTCGGGTTTTGTAGGCCAAAAACCGAACCCGAAAACCGAATTAAACCAAAATATTGACCGAACCCGAATCCCGAAACCCGAATAGACCGACAATTCGGTCTATTCGGGTCCGGTTCGGTTCGGTTTTCGGTTCTCGGGTTTAAAGTGCCCACCCCTAGATTCGGTAGGGAAGGGAAGAAGACGAAGAAATGAACAGTTCAACCACAAGGGAAGGGGTATATACGATGGCATTTTGGTCATAATTTTCACAAAGTTCAGTGGCACATAGTTATTTGGCTCCACAAATGCCAAAAAAGCATCTCATTGTAGGCTTATAGCAAAACCCTCAACCACCGCAGTTGGGTCTGTGGTCGGTTGACTCCCGTAGGGAGCTTGGGCGACTCAGAGAAAAGTCCGAACCCTAGCATCCCAGCTGGGGTTTCGGTTGGTTTTGTTCCTCAAATTTCCACCAAATCTTACACAATCAAAGCTGTATCCAGTGCCGCTCCTTTGCCCCAAGGTCTGGAAGGCTGGGAAGGGGCTCCAGCGAGTCCTGCGGGAGCGGGTCAGGCGGAGGCGGGAGCAGGGGAGGCGTTCGTGTGCGTCCTGTTTGGTGCGGGGCAAGTGAAGCGGGGTCTGAGACGGGGGTCGGCTGGTGGCCGGGTTTGGGAAGGACGGCACCGGGCCGGTTGGTTGGGGTGTGTTTTGGTGGTGGTGTGCGACTGTGGACTGAGGCGGCGTGAAGGCTGAGGTGGAGGAGGTGGGAGTCCGGCGGCAGTGGAAGGCCCAGGCATCTTGGCTCCCGCAAGGGGTTCGGGCAGCTCGGGAGGAACAGTGCGAGCCCTGGAGTCCAAATCGGGGGCTCCGATCCAGGTTTCCTTCCACAAATCTTCACCATTTTTTTCTTCCCCAATCCACCTCTACAGCCGCCTGGGTCGCGTTTCTCCCCTGAGGGCGCGGCGCTAGGGCTCTTCCCGCGGGTCTGAAGCTGCAGCTTTTCGGGGGCGGGGAGGAGATGAGCAAGGCAAAGAGTGGTGGCGGGGATGATCTGGATGGGCTGCTCCGGGGCTTGAGGTTGACGGAGCAGGAGAAGAAAGGGGTGCGAGGTGCTTGGAGGGTGGAGGTAATGGAGTCGGGGAACATCCCGCAGGCTGTGGGAAAGCTGTTCTCACCGAAGCCGGGTTATGCAGAGGGCATGGTGCAAACGGTGGGTAGGATCTGGTGCCCCCAGAAGGGAATCCGGTGCAAGGAGTTGGGCAACAACCTGTTCCTCTTCTCTTTTTTGCAGCCAGGAGGTAAACGCAGGGCAATCCAGGAGGGGCCTTGGGAGTTTGGGGGAGACCTGCTGGTGGTGGTGGATTTTGATGACACAAAAAGGCTAAAGGATTTGGAGTTCATTCATATCCCGGTATGGATCCGTGTGTTCGATTTGCCCTTAGGGTTGATGAATGCTGAGACGGGGCGTCGGATTGGTAACTCCGTAGGCACAGGGTTGGATGTGGACAAGGATGAAGATGATCTTGCAGTGGGGGAATATCTCAGAATAAAGGTTTTGATTGACATCCGTAAGCCTCTAGTCCGAGGTATCACTATGGAAAAGGGGGAAGGAGAGGGGGAATTCTGGTGTGGTTTCAAGTATGAGTTCCTACCAAACTTTTGCTATTCGTGTGGTATCCTTGGCCATGTGGAGAAGGACTGTGATGATGGTGTCTGGCGACAGGAGGTGAAGCAGTTCGGGGAATGGTTGCGAGTGAACCTAGCAAGGAAGAAGGAGGGCAGGGGGAGATGGTCGGAAGGTGGAAGCTCGGGAGGAAGCCAACAAAACCGAAAGGAGCCGAGTTGGGGGAAGAATCGAGGGACCAAGATGGATGCTAGCAGTGATGGCTCCCGGAAAATCACTGGTATAAATGATGGTGAACTGAGGGATGACGGCAAAAGCCCACTAAAAGTAATGGCAATGTGGAGAGAAGCGGGATGCAAAGGAGGTTGGAATTTGAGGATCAAGTTCCAGGGGATAAGAGCGCGGGAAAGGAGTCATTGCAAATTTCCAAAGGTAGTGCAAAAGATGCATCAACAGATGAGTTGGAAGCACATCCTGTTGGGGCGGTGGTGCGCCCAGTGGCTGCCTGCAAACTTAACACTGAGCAAGTGGAGCTGAAGGGGGGAGGATCACCTAACCACCCGGGTGAATGTGGGGGAGAAAGGGGAGGACAAATCTTGTATGGAGGTTGATGGAAATGAGGGCGGAAAGGTGGAGGGGGTGAAGGAACCGGGTGGAAGAGCAATAGAAACAAATAAGGTGGTTTTGCAGGAGGAACTTGAGGGGGGTAGTGGGGGGATGTTTGACGGCTTGTCACATGTGTTAAAGAAGGCGACGTTTAAGTGGCGTCCCCGGACTGCTTCAGGGAAGGGGAAGCCCGATATTGCCATGGGAGACGAGCACAAGAAGAGACCAGCGCCAGGGGCTTGTGAGGAGGGTGTGGAGAGAAAGAAAAAGCACTGCTTGGGGGCTGGAGTTAGTAAAGGGGGGAGGAGCAGCACAACATTGTTGAGGCGGGATTGCCTGGTCAATCCTGCCAGTCCCAATGAGGATAATTGCTTGGAACTGCTGGGGATTGGGGAGTGGCCCAGCAGTTCGTGGTCTTCTGGATGTCCAGAAGAAAGAGGCCCCGGATGTGCTATTTCTATCTGAAACAAAACATAACAGCATATGGTTGGATTTTCTTTGGTGGAGACTAAATATGCCAAATATGTGCGTCAAGGACAGTGTGGGTGCAAGCGGAGGTTTGGCTTTGTTCTGGAGGAAGGGTGTTGATTTAACGGTGAACAACATGTCATGGTACCACATAGAGGCAACTGTGCAGGAGGAGGACGGTTTCAAATGGCGCTTCACCGGCATCTATGGTGAATCAAGGAGTGAGGAGAAGGACAAGACGTGGAAGCTGTTGAGAATTTTGAAAAATAGAAGCAATCTGCCATGGCTGTGCAGCGGTATTTCAATGAAATCATGTTCAATTGTGAGAAGGAGGGAGGTCCCCCAAGATCGGAAAGGTGCATGGAAAGTTTTCGTGAAGCTCTTGTGGAGTGTGACTTACATGACCTTGGGTTTGCTGGGGATGTGTTTACATGGAGAAATCTACACCATAGGGCGGAGAGTTATGTAAAGGAAAGGCTAGATAGGGCGGTGGCGAATAGCTTATGGAGAGCTAAATTTCCCCTTGTCCGTGTTGTAAATGGTGATCCAAGACATTCTGATCATAGGCCTGTCATTGTGGACACGGGAGGAAGGGAGAAAAAGGAATGGAACAAACCAATGGAAATCATGAAAAAATTCGAAGCTAGGTGGATGGAGGAGGAGTGTGCGGTTAGGGTAGGGGAAGCTTGGAGTAAGGCAATCGAGATGCGGGATACAAGCTTGATGGAAATTCAAAAATACTTGTTGATGGAGTTATGGGAGTGGGACCGTACTGTCTTGGGTGAGCTTGAGAAGCGGATTAAAACAGCCAAGGCTGATCTTGAGCGGTGTCGAAGGGAGAGGATCAGCCAAGATCAAGTAAACAAGGAGCACGGGCTGCGGTATAAATTAGAAAGGTTGCTGGATCAACAACACATTTATTGGAAACAAAGAACCCACTCTACATGGCTGATCCAGGGGGACCGTAACACCAAGTTTTTTCATGCCCAAGCGTCGGAGCGAAGGCGGAAAAATCATGTGGGAAAGTTGGTGGATGATGGCGGCGCTGTGGTGGCGGGGAAAAACCTAAAAATGTTTATTGCTAATCAGTACCAAAAGCTTTTCATGTCAACTGCAGGTGATCAGGTGGAGGAGGTTCTTGAATGTGTGCAAGGGCGGGTCTCTCATGCCATGAATGAGGCCTGACTGCGCCGTTCTCGGATGCGGAGGTGTGGAAGGCCTTGCAAAGCATGGGGGACTTGAAAGCTCCTGGCGCTGATGGAATCCCAGCAATCTTCTACAAGAAGTTCTGGTCGCTGGTAGGTGACAAAGTGAAGAAGGAGGTCTTGGATGTACTGAATGGGGGAACTATGCCAACAGGTTGGAATGACACAGTGATTGTGTTGATCCCCAAGCTTAGCAAACCGGAGAAGCTGAAGGACCTAAGGCCTATAAGTCTTTGCAACGTGGCGTACAAGCTCATCTCAAAAGTACTAGCAAACAGGCTGAAAGGTATTCTGCTGGAGATCATCGCACCCTCACAAAGTGCGTTTGTCCCCAGCCGTTTGATCACGGACAATGTGCTGCTGGCTTACGAGTTCACCCACTATTTACATCAGTGCAAAAGTGGAAGAAGGGGAGTTGCAGCAATAAAACTTGATATGAGTAAGGCATATGACCGGGTCGAGTGGGGTTTCCTGAGGCGAGTGATGCAGAAGATGGGCTTCCATGAAGGATGGGTAGAGCGTATCATGATGTGCATTACTACGGTGTCCTACCGGATCAAAGTGAATGATTACTACACGAATAGAGTGTTTCCACAAAGGGGGCTACGACAAGGTGATCCGTTGAGTCCCTACCTCTTCATTCTTTGTGCTGAGGCGTTGTCGGCCATGTAACAGAAAGCGGAGGAGGAAGGAAAAATTGAGGGGATCAAAGTCTGTAGGGAGGCACCACGGATAAATCATTTGTTCTTTGCTGACGATTCTCTTATCTTGATGCGGGCACAGAAGGATGATGCTAGAGAATTACAAAGGATCCTAGATGTGTATGAGAGAGCTTCGGGTCAAGTGATTAACAGGGATAAATCATCTGTTCTGTTTAGTCCTAACACAAGCCAAGTGGCTATGTTATCAAGGCGTCGCCTAGGCGACGCCTAGGCGTCCTAGCGCTCCAAGGTGGACGCCAGGGACTGCCGCCTAATTTTTCAGAGTTAGGCGCTCGACTAGAAATTTCAGGCGTCCAGGCGTGCAGTTGCGACGTCCAGGCGTGAAGTGAGGCGCTCGCCTAGTTGGTTACCTCTTAACCCTAAAAGGGGAAGGGCCGGCTCTGCCTCCGTCTCCAACTCTCCACTTCACACTTCGCACCGCGCCGTCCGCCTCCGCCTCTGTCTCCACTTCGTGCCACGCCGCCGCCTCCGGATCCAGCTCCGCCGACTCCGGATCCGCCTCGGCACCACCGCGCCTCCAGCCTTCCGCCCCGACTCCGCGCCTCCGCCTCGGATCCAGCTCCGCCGACTGCCCGACTCCGCGCCTCCGCCTCCGTCTCGGCCGCGCCTCGCCCGACTCGCCGCGCCTCCATCTCGGCGGTCGGCCCGCGACTCTGCGCCCCGCCTCGGCACCATCGCGCCTCGGCCCTCTGCCGACTCGCGCCGACTCGCGCACCTCGCGACTCCGCCTCGGCACCACCGCGCCTCCGGCCGTCCGCCCCGACTTTGCGCGTCCGGCCGTCCGCCCCGGTAAGTTTTGTTGAACCGACACCGAGTAGAGTTAGTGTTGAATGGTTGAACTGAGTCTGTAGTCTGTACTCTGTATTGTTCTAGAGTTGAACCGGAGTAAGTTGAACTGAGTGTTGATTGTTGAACTGAGTAAGTTGCTTGAGTCTGTTGAATGCTTGACAGATCACAAATGTCTCATCAGCCTGAGGAAGGTACAAGGACAGAGTGATCTTTGAATCGCAAGTTATGATCCATCAACCGATCCAAAGAGGAAAGCGAAGTCCAAAGATCCAGGGTGGAAGTATGCATTTTGGCCGACTGAAAACAAGGATTTGGTACAATGCACTCTATGTGGCACTCGGGTGCACTCGGGGATCAAGAGGTTGAAGCAACATCTCATAGGAGGATTTGGTGACTGCCAAAAATGCCCTGGAACCACTACTGCAATCATGAGGGAGATGCAAGCATGGATGCAAAAGACCAAAAGAAAACCAGAACTCCAGCTAGATGACGAAGAGGAAGATGATGATGATCATGTCCTTGAAGTGGATGGACAGTCACATGCAGAAGAACGAGTTGCATCATCCAAGTCCTCTCATCCAAGTCAAAGTTTAACTCCAAGCTCTGGGACAGCAGCGAAAAGAAAGGCTGCTGCAGCTGCATTTAGCTCCAAGAAACCAGCAGCACAAGCTAAGACAATCCCTGCAATGATCTTGAAGCCACCTGAAGAAGTTGTGCGGCTAAGACATACCACAGGGCCACATCAAGTTAGCTTGTACAGAACTGGAAAGAGCAAGGAAGAAAGGGACTTTGCATGCTTTTACATAGCTAAGTTCTTTTATGAGAATGGCATTCCATTTAATGCTACAAATTCAAGGAGCTATGAGGAGATGGTTGAGGCCATTGGGCAATATGGACATGGCTTGAAGCCTCTCAGTTATCATGAGATGAGAGAGCCATTTCTTGAGAAGCATAAGGAGACCATTGAAGATGTGAGGAGAAGGCATGAGCTTGCTTGGAAGAACTATGGTTGTACACTCATGTCAGATGCATGGTCAGACAAGAGGGGGCGCCACTTGATTAATTTCCTTATGAATAGTCCGGAGGGAACCTTCTTCTTGGAATCTGTTAATGCATCACATTTGGCACATGATGCACCATTGTTGGCTGGTTTACTTGGGAAAAAATTGAAGAGATTGGTGAGGACAAAGTAGTACAAGTGGTCACTGACAATGGGTCTAACTACAAGGCAGCGGGAAGGCTTCTAATGGAGCAGTTTCCTGCGCTATATTGGACCCCATGTGCTGCCCACTGCTTGGACTTAATGCTGGAGGACATTGGGAAATTGTCAGAGTTCAAGAGCTTTATTGCCAAAGCCAAGCGTGTCACCACATTTATCTATAGGCATGGAAGAATCCTTGACGCAATGCGGAATTTGACTGGTGGAAGAGATCTTATGAGAGCCGCTGTTACTCGGTTTGCCACTTCCTTCCTCACTTTGCAGAGTATGTTGAGACATCGAGATTCTTTGAGGAAGCTCTTTCTTAGTGATGATTGGAGTAGATCAAAATTGGCCAAAACTGAAACCGGGAAGCAAGTAAGTGAAATTGTGTTGTCCATACAATTTTGGAATGCAGTGGAAGATTGCTTGAGAGCATCGCAACCGCTACTCATTGTGTTGAGGCTTGTAGACAGTGATGAGGAACCCGCAATGCCGGAGCTATACATGGCAATGGAGATGGCTAAGAAGAAAATTAAGGAAAATATGCCAGCTACAAAGCAACATTTGTGCACCAAAGTGTTGGACATTGTTCAAAACCGGTGGGAGGATCAAATGGGGCATAAGTTACATGGAGCTGCCTTATTCTTGAATCCAAGCAAATTCTTTGATATCTTGGTCAGTGATGAAGAATTAGCGGGTAGGGTCCGCATTGCATTTAATGTGGTGATTGCCAAAATGTGTCATGATAATGAAGAGATGCTATCTAGGATCGATGTCCTAGCGGATGACTATGAGCAGTCTCGTGGCACATTCAGTGGCATACTACCAAAGATGCAAAGAAAAACGAAGAGTCCTCGTAAGTCTATTTGTATTCACTATTCACTTTGTACTTTACAAGCAAATTAGCTATAATTCTTAAAATTTGATTCGTGCTGATTTTTATGTCATTTCAGTTGATTGGTGGAAAGCATATGGAGGTGAAGCTTTGCCGCTCCAAAAAATTGCAAAGCGCATAACAAGTCTTTGTTGTTCGTCCTCCGGTTGCGAGCGTAATTGGAGTACTTTTGAGTTTGTAAGCACATAAACTAATCAAATTGATATGCAATCATAGCATCATACAATATTTCATATAATTTGATGACGTTCTTCTTTCAATTTCAGATTCATACCAAAAAAAGGAACCGATTGGAGCATAAGAAGCTTAATGACTTGGTTTATGTCCAATACAATACAAAGATTTCAACTAGATTTCAAAAACTTAAATCTGAAGGTAAAAAGTTTAACCCTTTGCTCCTAGAAGAATTCCAATGGACAAATGAATGGGTTAACAAGGATATAGCACAAGTCCATGGAGGTGATGATGATCTTTCATGGGCTCATGTTGATGAGGCCATCGGCGCATCGAGATCACTTCGAGGTCGCAATGTTCCTAGGAGAGCTCGTGGGGATGTCATTTGTTATTCTCGACGTCAAGATTCTAGTTCTACTTCAAACACTCATGAAGAAGATTCCGACAATGAAGAAGAAGATGTTTGTGATGATGAGGAAATTGAAGATGATTTTGGCCAACAACCATCTACTGAACAGATGGATGAAGGAAATGCTAATGATGACGAGCATTTGGATGTGTTCATGTTGGATGATGAATGATTTGGAGATGTTTATGTACTTGCTAGTTGTGGACTTGTCACTTGTGATGTTTATTACTTTTGCTCGATGTTATGGACTATTGGACTTGTATTATGAATTTGTATCGCTAGTTGAGGACTTGTGTTGTGAATTGTGATGTTTATCGGTTTATTCTCATGTACTCAAATACTCAATATAACTCAAGCCTTTTATTCTCATGCAAGACAGCAATTCTAATGATTCTATCAATATTATTTCAGGTGATTTGTTGAAGCTTGGATGTTTCATCTGCTGAAAATGTTCTACCAACGACATATGGAAGGTCGGAAGCTTACAACCTCCTCTTGCAAAGCATCTCTTGAAGGTATGCAAGTGCTTAATTTTGCATGATTTATTGTTTGCTATATAGTCTATACATTACAATAATGCATGTGTCAAATCACAATCAATATCTGATATAAACTATCCTATTTTCTTATTTTCCCTACCATCGTCTAATCATCGCCTAGACGCCCGCCTAGGCGCCTAGGCGTCCTGGCACCTCTGGAACGCCTCGCCTCGCCTTGTCGCCGTGACAACATAGCCAAGTGGACAAAAACCATGTCCGACCTGAGCTCTGCATTTCACAGGAAGCAAAAAATGAGAAATACCTAGGGTTCCCTGTCTCTATTGGCAAATCACGCAAGAGCGCCTTTGGGTATATTAAAAGGAAGATTTGGGGGCGGATTCAGGGGTGGCAAGAAAAGCTGTTATCAAAGGCAGGGAAGGAAGTTCTTATCAAGGCGGTGGCCCAAGCAATTCCAACATATGCCATGTCGTGTTTTGATCTGACAAAAGGTCTCTGTGATGAGCTAAACTCCATGATAGGAAGGTGGTGGTGGAGCCAGAATGACAAAGAAAACAAAATACACTGGCTGAGCTGGGATAAGATGACTTTATCAAAAAAGGAGGGGGGCCTGGGTTTTCGTGACCTGCACCTTTTCAACCTAGCCATGCTCGCTCGACAGGCGTGGAGAATCCTAACAAACCCGGAATCTCTTTGCAGTCAAGTTCTAAAGGCCAAATACTTCCCAAACTGTAACATCCTGCAATGTAGTGCACGAGAGGGCATCTCGTACACTTGGAGAAGTATTCTGCAGGGAGCACAGTTGCTAAAAGAGGGTGTGGTTTGGCGGGTGGGAAATGGTAACTCGCTTCATATTTGGTCTGACCCCTGGATCCCTGCTGGAATGACCCGCAAAACTGTGACCCCAAGAGGTGCTTCTGTCTTGACACGGGTTTCCGAGCTCATGGACCCGGCAACTGGTTCCTGGGATGTGGGGTTGGTAAAAGACCTTTTCTGGGAGTCGGATGCGCAAACTATTCTAGGCCTACAAACAGATGCAGATATTGATGACTGGCCTGCTTGGCAGTTCGATCCCAAAGGGATTTTCTCGGTCAAATCAGCCTATAAGGTGGCAGTGAGGAAGAGGGAACATGAAAATGCAAGAGACGCTTCTGGGTCTGGGCTGGAAAAGGATGATGATAGCATTGATTGGAAAAGGATATGGATGCTTAAAGTACCAAACAAAGTTAGTGGTGGTAGCATTCTGGCCCAGAGGGCGGGCGGGGTGTTACACCTACATATCCTATATCCCACTCAGGGTATTCCCCGATCGGATTGGGGCATAACAAAGGAAAGTAATAGTATGAGTGAGTACTAGTGTATTCATCAAGCAATATTAGCAAAGATGCACTGTATGACTCTTCTCTATTTCTTTATCATAAGTTCTAGCATCATCTCTTTTCTAGAAATTACTTTATCAAATTAAGTTATAAATTTTAATTTATGAAAAGACTACTAGTTACTTGGTGAGAAGAAAGACCCCTAGTGGTCTCCTCAGCCTCTAGTAGCGAATCTAGGCGCCCTGCACATAGCTATGTGCAGGAGCCCTACACTGAGTCGCTCCCGAGCACAACTAGGGAAGCCTTGCCTACGCTTTTGACTCTGATGTTATGTTTGTCTTTCAAATTTGACACACAGAAATCCGTATTGATGCCTTTTTCTTTTACTCATCTGACTTTCAGTTTCTGATTTCTAGTTTTTTACTATCGTTTTTAATGATATAGTTCTTTTGGCTTTTTTATTTTTTTTTTATTTTTTTTCTTTTTATCGTCTATGATGATAAAACTTTTTATTTTTAAATTAATTATGCTAAAAAAAGCTATAAGTAAATACAGCATATTTTTAACCGTTACAAGACAGAATAAATCACAAACCAAAGCTTTTAAGTCTAAATAAACACCGGTCCTATCTCTGAGTTCAGTAAACGTCTATCACTCCTCTAGCTCCGTAGACCCTTTTGCGCACCGCAAATGCCAGGATCTATGGCCTGCCGAGCTGCTATGCCGTCGCAGCTGCCTGGCTCGGTAGGCTCGGTCAGCGTTCCTCCGTACGCATGCGTTGCACTAAGCAGCGCGCTATTTGATCAGTGTCCGGGTGGGCTTTGATCAACCCTGAGAATTTTCATAGCACTAGGCATCTTCCATTTTTCCTTCGTTTTGTTACAGGACATTCTGTTCTTTAGACGGAGAGACATGTTTGGTGAAGCATTACACACTAGTAATAAATGCAACACTGAAGTAAAACAGTACTAATGGAAGTAAACAGCGAGTTTTTAGCATTTTTAACATGTTTTAAACCTATATTTATAAAAATAGCTAGAGTCACATAAAAATAGCACTTTTACCGTCCGATCACCAGACGTTAGCGGCGTGGAGCCGACACGTAGGCAACAGAGCCCTGTGGCCATGCGACAGGGGCCTGCCATCGGGCCACTGTGAGACCACACGCCTGCCGTCCAGCCATCGTGCAGCTCCTTGCCTACTGCCCTGCCACTAGACAGTAGGTAATTAAGCTGGCTAGTTAGCTGGCTTAATTACCTGCTTTAATTAGTAGTGTTGATCGCAGCCGCTTTCCTAACCTTCGACCATCGACCACATTATCCAGACCACTGTCATATTCGACCACGGTCGTTCACAACCACAGGTACTTCGACCGCTTCCGATCACTCTCGAGTCCCGACCACTTTTTGTACTCTATAGCTTTCGATTACCTAAAGCCTATCGACCAGCTACTGTATCTCTGACTACTGTAGATTCGATCACTTCAGTCATCCGACACGGCTATTCGACCACTCCATTCATCCGATCACGGCCATTTGACCACCTTGACCATTCGACCACTCCAGCCGTTCGACCACGACTATTCGACTACTTGAGCCATCAATCACGTTCGACTACGGCTTTTCGACCACTTCAGCCATCGACTAATTAAGACAGGTAATTAAGTTGGTTTAATTACCTATCGTCTGGTGGCAGAGTGGCAGGGAGGGAGCCACACGATGGCCGGGCGGCAGGCCCTACCGCAAGGCCACGGGGCTCTGCTGCCCACGTGTCAGATCCACGCCGTTGCTGCCCCGGTCATCGGACGGCAGAAGTGTTATTTTTGCTATTTTCGTGTGACTACGGTTATTTTGCAAATACAAGTTCAAAACGTGCTAAAAGTGCCAAAAATTTAGTAAACAGCAGTGGAGTACAGTTTAACACTATTGCTTGTCATGGTTCATAATTAAAGTATCGTTTGTGTCATCGATGTGAGGTCAGACAGTAAATTTGTAGACACACCTAATCGGATTTATAGACGGTTGAGGATGCAAAGGAGGATTCAAGGAGAATCTCAAACAAGCCATTATATGAATGTATTGTATGTAGATGTATTACGAGTGACCCCTTCCATTTACAGGGGAACCTATTTATAAAGAGAGAAAAACACCCAAAATTATATTTTTGTTCTTAGGCCTTAGCCCACGCCGAGAGATGCTTTTGACCATCTTGCTAACTCCCCCACGCCCGAGAGACCCAACCCGAGGTTGGTCCGTATATCTTGTTCGAGGTGGACTCCGGTCCTCTTCCGGAACTCGTCCGGGTGTGGTGATCAACTAGCGCGGCCGTCGAGTGTCGAGCGCCAGCAGCATGGCAGGTGGCTCGGCGCTCGTGCATTGGCATGCATCGCATGTCTCTCCCTTCTCACTAAATCTTTTGTCAGTGGAGGATGTGTGATTGGACGTTGAGCAGAAGATGAGATGACAAAAAGTTAAGAGAAGGGAGGGTTGTAGGTTGCTAGCTCAGTGAGTCTGGCCGACAGTACTGAAGCATACTTTATCACTCTTTTTTTAATATATTTTTCGTTTTTTCACGGTAACTTTTGACTGCTATTTTTTATATTTTATATTAATATATATTAATAATATTATAATATTATAAAAACAGTTTTAACGATAAATTTAATGATATCATTTTGATATATTCAATCTAAATATTTTTAAACCAATTGATAATTAAATTTTAAAAAATTTGATGCCAGGAATCTAGAACGTTGAGAAGAATATAAGATTTTTACAGATTTGTCCTAAGAAAACAAGAAGCAAAGCTACAGTAAATTTCAGCTATTATAATGTAATTTTAACTATAAACCACAGCTTTTCAGTCTAATCGAGCAGGGCCAAAAAAACACAACAATTTATTGATGAACGTTATTTTTGGCTTGCATGTTTTTCTCATATAAGCACCGTGCCATGTCATCACCAAAGATGGGGAGGGGAGGCCACTTTTGTGTCATACGCAATACATGTAACTTCTGACGTACTTTTTTCCCCTATAAATGAATAGGAAGGGAAGTCACTTGTAACATCTATCACTTATATGCAGTATATTTATATGATTGTGTGTAATTTTTGTTGGATCCTCCTTTGCATCTTTGGCTATCAAAAATCCGATAGAAAGTACTTATAAATTTATTAGCCGATCTCTTAGCGAGGGTTCAAAGTTTTTAAAAGCTGATTTTCAATTTTTTTACAGTATCTAGCTTTTAAACGAAATATCTTTTTAAGATATGGTCTACTGGTTAATTGTAGTACATACTTTACTGACTTCATTTATATCGCCAAAAATTGCATGTAAGTTTCTGTTACTCTGTAATCTCTTACACAAACAACCTAAAAGTCATAAGTCACAACCAAAAGACACAAACTACAACAAAAAATATAGGCCTATAATTTAATTATGAGCCATAACAATCAACAGTGTTAAACTATACTTTTACCTCCATTAGTACTGTTTTGCTTCAGTGTTGCATTTATTACTATTTACTAATGTGTAATGGTTCACCAAACGTGTCTCTCCATCTAACAAAATTAAGGCTTTACTTATTTCGGTTTCTCCATTGAATTTTTAGCTTTTAACTTTTAGTTTGTTGTTTTTTAGTTTTTTTAGATTTTTTTTGTCTTTTCTTTTTTCTATATTCCATTATACTGTCCATGATGAGTTAATTTATTTTTTATTTTTAAAACTTTAAATTTAATTATGCTAAAAAGTTATCAGTAATTATAGTATAAAATAAATCAACTACAGTACTAAACAATAAAAAATAAGCTATAAAGCACAAAAAGAATCCAAAGCAGCCCTTAAGGAAGATGGAAGATACTTATTTCTAGGAAAAGTTTCAGTGTTGATCAAAGGTCCCCCGGGCGTTGATCAAATAGCGCGCTGCCTAGTGCAATGCATGCGTACGCATGAGAGCTCTGCAGGCCGTGTGCCGAGTTAGGGTACAGCAGGTGACATATGTTGTGAGGATATATTTATTTTTGTAAAAATAGATGTTCGGCAGTCAATTTTTTCTAAAAAAAGTGGCATTAACTAAAGCATGAACAGTTCGTAGTTATCTGCATAAGCTTTGCTTTCTCTGGCATGCCCAATCTTTAGTAGAGTACCTACGCACCAAATGGCCTTGCTCTTCCAGGAAGCAATATGTGCCCAAAGGGAAGACTGAAGAGACACATAAAAAAAAAAGGCACTCAAACCCAGCGAGCCAAAAGGAATGCTTGGCATTTGATTCGTACAAACTCAGAAATGGTGCCAGTACTAACATCTAATATAAACAAATCGAAGAAAGATTTTATACTGTCCTAACTAGATCATGACTAATAATATTCGTCCTCTTTTGCCTCTCTTTTTTCCCCCTAATTCATGATTGCATGATGCCTTTCCTTGAGTAGTTGATCTGCACCACCCTTTTTCTTTTTCTAACTTCTTTTCCTAATCTCGTTTCTTTGGGAAAAAAATTGCTGAAAATAATGCCTTATCGATCAGAATAAACAAATGTTCAGAGGAATTAACGAATAATTAGAAATCATTACCCTCGTAGTTCAGATAGGGTGGAAATATAATTCCTTGTACAGGTACTAAACCATATCTCATGATCTGGATATTAATGTACTGTGTGCTTGATCAATTTCACCCATGATTTAGGGATGAATAAAATCGACTTCATTCAGATGACTCCATGGAAAACACAAACTTTTTTTTAAGAGAAACCCAAACATATATACGTCTTGTTTAAACTCAGATCGAAATCGCTTATCGATCAAAAGATGAGAAGAATCAAATTGGAGTAATTCATATAGAGCATAATGCAGCATGTACATTTGGCCGAACTCCACTTGGGTTATCTCCATGCTATGTACAAATTACAAAAAAAAACGTACGAAGTACTCGTGAAATTGTTGCAACACCAATATCAACACCACGAGGAAGTGCTAAAAATAGAAGAAAACATAAGCGAAAAGAAAATGGAATTAGAAACAGACGCGCATCGTTCATCATTCAGCAACCACAAGATCAGGAAGGGATCAGGATGAGATCGAGAAGAAATAACGACGAGTCAGCGGCCGGTCGACTTATCGGCGTCATTGGCGACGGCGGCGGCGGCGTAGGGCGCGGGGCCGCGGCCGTCGTCGAAGTTCTTGGCATAGCTGGCGGCGTCGTAGCCGAATGTGATGGGCCTGGAAGCCGCCATCGGGGAGCTGCAGATGCACTTGGTCTCCTGCGCCAGCCGCCTGAGCAGCTTCCGCCACGCGCGGTGCCCGCACCAGCCAACAGCCGGACTGACGTCGCGCGCCGCGAGCTGCAACAGCCGGACGGCGGCGGCGCCGCGGCGCCGGCCGGCCGGCCGCCACGAGGGGGAGGAGTGCACGCAGCCGGACTGGTTAACGGGGCGAGGTGGCGCGGATGGGTCAGTGGCGCCCGTGCCCATTGCTTCGCTGTAGTAGTGCGGTGGAGACGGAGTGGGAGTGGTTTTCCAGGCGGTTATATACTCATATGGGACGCCCGAGAGGTTGGTCTGTGCAAGCTGTGAAGCTAGAAAATAGGGCTTCTGTGAAGTGGTGGAACAGACAAGTGGAAGAGGGCGAGCATTGAGAGGGGTTTTCTGCCGGTTACATGCAAAGTTAAAGAGAAATGGTTTATGGCATTTTAAGATGAGAGAATAGTGATTCTTGTAGAGTGATAGAATGTGTATGCATGAAAAGGTTTATGCTATTTTTAGGTACGACAAAGCTTGTGATATTTTGAGATTTTTGAGGAGATGTGGAATGAGCCCTTATTGCTTGGAATGATCTGGTCCTTATCCACTCGTTTTTACACTTAGCTGTATATTAGGATCCAATGCAAATGAATTTCAGGTCAATCTTTATACAAATAAAACATGTTACATGAAATACTAAGCATTCATAGGATGGTTATGTATGTTATGTGAAAAAACTTATCGAGAAATTTCTTCTGAATCATGGTTGGGATTTTGTGCAGCTTTCATTAGGCAATACATATAAGCATTGCTCTCGGTTTGTTTATATGGAGTGATCCCGGGAACGAAAACGATACGGCGGTTGTTTTGTACCCACAAAAGATCATCCAAAATTTATGTTCTAAAGCCACAGAAGAGTATATAAGCAGTTAGACGTGAATATGTCATATATTCGACAATGTCCTATAACCAACAATTTAATTTGTGGCTGCATCTCACCAAGGTTAGATGACACGTATGCAGGACAGGAGAATATGAGCTTGCATAAACATTTAGCCTAGTTGTTTCTTTAGATTATCTCAATTTATCCTATCTAATCCATTTTGGATCAACTCGTGAGCAGTTCTTTCTTGTGCGGAGCACGTGCTATTATTCATGTGGGTTGGGTGCACCGAATATATCAATCAACAGCATTATTCAAAGCAAATGCCAACCCGCACACCTACAAAAAATGTCCCCCCGAAAACCTCGATTTCGAACTAAGTTGGTCCGTGGTTGGTTCATTCTATGCAGGTTTCCACCCTTTATCTTTTGTTATTACCACCCCCCCCCCCGCCCGGGCCGAATGACCGTACAAATGGAAGAAACGAAATGGACACATGCAACATTCAGAACCCATAAAAAAAACCTACTCAAAATGTCATTTCCCATGTATTTATCCATGTTTTGGAGAGCATATCATTTACCATCTACGAATTGCTAAATTACGTCTTGACCTACTTAGATACTGAGCTGAGCATATCATTTACCATCTACGAATTGCTAAATTACGTCTTGACCTACTTAGATACTGAGCTCCAGATTCTCATCACGGAGGGGAATATAACTAGCTCCAGCTGAACAGAGCTCAGATTTCTGCTGGTGATAAACTTCGACATACGTTGTCTGCTTTGGTAAACTGGTTACACACAATTGAGGCAACAATGGTTAACGAGCTAAAATAGGCATTGTCTGCTTGCCGCTGATTTTGCAGCTTGTGATCAGAAAGAGATTTTTGTGTTAGCAGCTAGTAAAGATCTTCAGAGTACATAACCTTTCCATCATAAATTAGATGCAGAGAATATCACTTGCTAGTTTCATAAACTAAAATGAGTATACAAGAAAGAAATGAAGGGCACGGAAAATCTGAAAGGGGGCAAACTGACAGCCAAACCATGAGAACGCTCAGTTCTTTGGCTATTTACATTTGTTACTGTTACAAACGTTACTCAACCTCAGTTCTACTGGATAAACACATAATGTGCCCTCCTCCATTGAGAACCTTGCTACATCCACAAGTAATTCCATTGTTTTCATCACTGAAGTCACCTGGAGTTAGGAATTACAGATCCATCTTGTACTCGCCAATCGTCAGAATGGTAGTAGATGCCAGTGTCACTGGTGTGTTGGTAAAAGTCCCAGCACATTAAGCAGACTGAAAAGTTTCCACATCAATGGTTTGTCTTCAGGTTAAATTGGACTTGACTTCAGGACCTACACATTGAGAATTTTTTATATAAAAAAATCTAGCAGCTATAGTATCATCAGTGTTTGACGAGCATGTTTAACACACTGAATATAATTATTTGGAATACCTTGTTAGAGGATGTAACAGCAGTCCTCCACTGCGGATCCTGTGTAGTAGATGGTCTGTCCCTGAACAAAGTAACCACTCTTGATTGTGTGGGCCTTTCTACTGTCTGCCGATGAGGCATATCTCTCATGACCCATAAAACAAATCCTGAAGGCACTGACGAGCCTACGAAAAATTTACATCAGCAGATAAGTTTCATTAGAACGCAGTAAAATTAAGTGGCGGCCGTGTCTAGTGCTTTCCTGTGAATGGAATAATCGGTGGGCAATAAACAGATCAACAGAAAAAAGAACAAGAATAACATATCAACAATAATACTGCCACACACCATGTCTTGTACTTTCCTAACAATAATTTGATTGCTCGGATGCCTAGGCAGATTTCATTTGCTGTGCCTAGCAATTTCCATTGTTGCAGTTTAAACACACCAGATGACTAATTATTTTACGTGCACAAGTTTGATAACTTTATAGTTGAGTAGCACAGCACCCACTAAGTAAGGGGAACTGAACTACAGAAGTAACAGAACTAGCAATAAGCGGATATCGTAAAGACGAGCAAAAGAAATTCACATAAACATACAAAAGTGAAAAAGAAGACAAATACTCCTAAAAATAATTAATCTATACTGAACACCAAGAAATTCTTCGGCGGCCCCCCAGGACAGAAATAAATATATGCTCTTTGACCCCAAAATTGGGTGCACCAGTAGTCATATAATCCAATAAGAACATAGTTCTAACAAGGATTACTGACACAAATTAAGAGTACTTCAATCAGGTATTATGGCTGGAATCATTAGATCAAGACCAGCTTCAACCTGGGGGGGTGAGTGATGAAATGTTGTGTACCTAATTAACCTACATCTATCAGCATAGTACCATTTCCTCCTTTCACTGACTTCCAGTGTTAACTCCCTAAATCACATGTATGCTTCTATTAAAGTATATATTTGTAATATAGAGTGGTCCATTTTGTATGGTAGATAGGCCCATATGGCCTATGTAGCCCATGTATGGGTGTGTATATAACTCCTCATGATCAATAGAGAAAGTTTAGGGTTCTATTTCATAACATGGTATCAGAGCCTAAAGCTAGGGTTAGGAACTGACCTGGTCCAACCGCCACCATTCTCGCCGTCATCGGCGAGCTGTCACCAGCGTGCTACCTCCCTTCCTCTCCCTCTCCCATGGTTCACTTTCCCTTCCTTTGATTTGTCGACGTTGTCGCCAGGTTGTCGCCCAGATCTGGCTCTGCTTCGTCACCGAGCGCCCGGATTCAACTCTGCTTCGTCGCCCAACGCCCAGATCCATCCTCCCATCGACGCCATCATCGCCTCTGGTTCTGGATCTGGTGCCTCCAGCTCTACTTCCTCGTCGACCACGGATCCGCCTGGGATCCGTTGTCGTCGCCGTCGCCTAGCTGGCTTTGAGCTCGCTAGCTCGTCAACCAGCTGCTCGGCTACTCTACTTCGGCTTGCCCAACTCTGCTCCTATCGCCCAGCTGCTCAGCTCCTCTGCTCCAACTGGCCCTGATTTGCTTCGTCACCCAACTGCTTGGTTGCTCTGCTTCGGTTCGCTCTACTTTGCCAATTGCTCTACTTTGGGCCTTTTAAACAGAGATCACTGCATCTGCTCCTGGCCGGATCTGTTGCTGCTCTGCTTCACTCATGGAGACTTTTGACCCGTTCCTTGGTGGTGGTGCACTCTTGGCCTCCGATATCAAGCTTAATGGCAAAAACTATCGAGATTGGGCCTCAGTTCGCATGCTGCTCTGATTGATTGGACTTTGCTTCACATCTCACCGAGGATCGCTCCCACTTCATGAGGTTGATCCTATAGGAGCTCGTGCTTGGCAAGTTGTAGATGATCATGTGATGGATGTACTATGCATGAATGCAAAGGTCCCAATTCAAGCATCATTCATCGATATGTCCTCTGCCAAAGAGATGTGGGAGTATTTGCAGCAACGATATCAACAGACCAATGAGGCACTTCGTTTCTCGTTTGAACAGTGTGTTGCTGACCTACAGCAGTAGGACATGCCCATCGAGGAGTACTATAATGCATTCACCAACATATCTAGTCAGTTGACATCTTTGACTCCTAGGCCTTGTGTTGGGTATGGAGTGTGTTCTGCTAGGGAGCGTTATGAGCAGCAACGCCTCATGTCTGCATCTGCTCGCTCTTTGCTACTTGGACGGACCTCTTCCTACCATGACGAAGGCATTTGCTGCACTGCTTGTTGAGGAGACTCAACTTCGCTCACTATCCACTTCTGCGAGTCTCACCCACATTGTCTTGGCAGCTCCTCATCAACATGGTCCAGTGGTTGCTCCACCTCCCACAGCTATAGTTCATCTGGTGAGATCGTTTGCCCCCATTGCTTGAGGACTTGGACAAAGTATTGATCGTTATTTAAGACTCCGTCTTGAGTTACTGGCCGCCTATCGAGCCAAGTGTGTTGCTGGGAGAGCTCGTTGTATCTCTAGTCCTATTGGTGCTCACACGACTGCTGTTGCGGTTATCTCTACTACCAGTACTTCAAGATTAGTTTCAGCTCATCCCATGTTGGGAGTTCCTGGTGTGCCGTACCACACTCAGGTATTTGGGTTTTAGATTCAGGTGCCTCTTTCCATATAACATCTGACGGTACATAGCTAGTGGCGTGTAAGCCTGTCATAGAGGGTGTTTGTGTTCAAACAACTGATGGCACCTCGGTACATAGCTAGTGCCGTGTAAGCCTGTCATAGAGGGTATTTGTATTCAAACAACTGATGGCCCCTCCTAATCTGGTTACTCATCAGGGCACTCTATTCCGCAGTTTATTGTTCCTAATGTCTCCCTTGTTCCTCAGTTATCTATGAATCTCATGTCTATTAGTCAACTTACCAATGAACTACTTTGTTGGTTTTGATGATTCTTCACATTTTGTGCAGGATCGTCAGACCATGGCTCTCATTGGCACTAGTTGTTGCCAAGAGCTCAAGGCCTCCATGTGTTGGATCACCTGAGTCTTCCTTCACCATCCTCTTCCATTCCAGTTGGATCTGCATCTACTACCTTCTCCACTACCTTCTATCAGCGGCACCATCATTTGGGTCATCTTTGTGGCTCACGTTTATCTAATTTAGTAGGTCAAGGTGCCCTTGATAGGGTCTTTGTAGACACTAATATGCACTGTATGGGTTGTAAGCTTGGCAAACAGCTACAACTCCCCTATGCTTCCAATATGTCTAGGTCGAATCGTCCTTTTGACCTTATTCATTCTGATGTCTGTGGACTAGCTCCTTTTGCTTCTAAGGGTGATCATCATTACTATGCCATTTTCATTGACAATCATTCTCGTTATACATGGATCTATTTTATGAGGCATTGCTCTTAGCTATTGTCTATTTATCAGTCCATTGCTTGCATGGTCCATACTCAGTTCTCCACTGCTATTCGTGTTTTCCATTCTAATTCAGGGGGAGTGCCTCTCCACTGCTTTTTGTCGGTTTCTTGATTTTGAGGGTACCCTTCCCCAACTCTCTTGCCCTGATGCTCATGCTTAGAACGGTGCACCCAGTCACATCATTGAGACTGCTCATACTCTCTTTGTTGCTTCCTTTGTTCCTTCCCATTTCTGGGTTGAGCCTGTGTCCACTGTTATATATGAAATCAACCTTCAACCTTCCTCTCATCTTGAGGAGAAGTGTCCTGGAGAGGTCTTGTTTGATTTTTCCCCTAGTTATGATCATCTCCGTGTTTTTTGTTGCACCTGCTATGTCCTTCCACCACATGAGCGCACTAAGCTGACTCCTCAATCTATTGAGTGTGCCTTCCTTAGAAATAGTCTTGAGCATAAAGGATATCTGTGCCTTCCTTGGATATAGTCTTGAACATAAGGGATATCGATGTTATGATCTCTCTGCTTGTCGTATTCACATCTCTCGTAATGTCACATTTGTTGAGGATCGACGTTTTTTTCACTCAAGCTATCTAGCACCACTTCATCCTCCTCTCTCACAGGCTCCCTTTTTTCTATCTTTCTCATATTCCTTCTCCAATCGCCTTCACTTTCTGCACCTTCCACCTTGCTACCAGTGTCCACTGTTCTCCCATATCCTCTCCACTATAGTCGTCGCTCCCAGCCACCGACTGTTACTTTTGTTCCTATCCGGTTGTCCCTTTTGACACTTCGACCAGTATCATCGAGGTTCCTGTTGATGATCCACAGCCAGTTGCACCAAGGTATGCTTTGTGATCGTACTATCATTCCTGTTCCTGACCGATATGGTTTTCCTATTGTTGTAGTTGTTCTGGAGCTTTGTACTTATCAAGAGGCAGCAGTTGTTCCTGAGTGGTAATCCGCTATGTCTCAGGAACTTGCAGCGTTAGAGCACACTGGGGCCTGGAAGGTTGTTCCCCTACCTTTTCGGGCTGTACCTATCACTTGCAAGTGGGTTTATAAGGTCAAGAACAACTCTGATGGTCCAATAGAGCGCTATAAGGCACGTCTTGTTGCTTGTGGCTTTCAGCAAACTCAGGGTTGTGATTATGACGAGACATTTGCTCCTGTGGTTTAGATGACTACTGTTCGGACCTTTGTTGTAGTTGCTGCGATTCATTTCTAGACTATCTCACATATGGACGATAAGAATGTTTTCCTTCATGGTGAACTTCATGAGGAGGTGTACATGCAGCCACCTCCTGGTGTGGAGGCTCCACCAGGGTATGTCTATCGATTTCATCGTGCACTTTATGGTCTCAAGCAGGCCTCTCGTGCTTGGTTTGTGTAGTTCAAATATGTGATTTGCGCTACCGGCTTCAGTCCTAGTGACAATGATCCTGCTTTGTTCATTCACACGTCTGAGCATAGATGCACTCTTCTCTTGCTATATGTGGATGACATGCTGATTGCAGGGGATGACATGGGAGTATATTGCTTTTGTGAAAGAAAAACTCAGTGAGCAGTTTACGATGTCTGATTTGGGGCCACTTAGCTATTTCCTAGGGATTGAGGTCACCTCCACAGCTACTGGTTATTATCTTTCTTAGCATCGTTATATTGAGAATCTCATTGCTCGGTCAGATCTCACTGATACCAAGGCAGCCACTACTCCCATGGAGCTACATGTTCAGCTTCATTCCACATACGGCACTCCTCTTGATAATCCTTTCAGGTATCGTCATTTTATTTGTAGTCTCGTCTATCTCACTGTCACTAGGCCAGATATTACTCATGCTATCTTAGCCAGTTTGTCAGTTCTCCTACATCAGTTCACTATAGTCATCTGCTTCGTGTGTCACTATCTGAGGGGAACTATAGCTCGCCATTTGTTCTACTCACCTTTGAGTGAGCTTCAGCTTCATGCTTACGCTGATTCCACTTGGGCGAGTAATCCTGTTAATTGGCGATCTGTCACTGGCTATTGCATCTTTCTTGGGTCCTCGTTGCATGAAAATCCAAAAAAAACAAACTGCAGTCTCTCGTTCTAGTGCTGAGGCTGAGCTTAGTGATCTTGTAAGTCGTAACGACCACTGCAGATATTATCTAGCTTTGTTGATTACTGGCTGATCTTGGTGTTAATTGTGATGTTCCTACGGCTCTCCTGGCTGATTATATGAACTACATTTAATAAAATGCCATAGTTCAATTTACTGTTATGTCTAGGCATAATGCAACATAAAGATACCTATGAAATAATATAAAAACAATATAACAGCATTGTTGATGATGTCCGCATCTGTCGAGTACCAAGGCAAAAGCACCTGCGACGAGAAGTATAGCAAATTGAAAGTCACTTAACAATTTCACTGCGAGTTTATGTATATGTGAACTCTTATTGTATAATTGAACTTACTGGAACATTAGTAACAAGTGCTAGTGCAGCAGAAGATGAGAAACAAATCAGTGAGACAGCAGCTAAACTAGCAACCTGCAGGGAAGCGAGCATTGACAATTTATATGGAGGAGCACGTTGCTCAAAGATGATAGTTTGTTTAAAATTTTCCCAATTTGTCTTAGATCAGTGAAGTCATGCACGCGTGCACATATCTATGCGTGTGCGTGTGCGTGTTTTATAAGGAAGAACAGAAGAAGTTAATCAGTGTAATGCTTTTCACTGTTATAGAGAATTAGATATCTGAAAGAGTAGAATCCTCTAAAAAATTCAGATAAACTGAACAATCCGGGCAAAAAAAAGTATAAATTTTAGGTAAGTTACACTACATTCACATATAAGACTGTTTGAAATCTGGGTTTAAACAATATGCATATGTTAAAAATGAGATCTGAAAATACAAAATGTTGTATCTATATCAGAACTCAAAGCTCTAAAACAACTGTTATTTTTGTATAGGAAAACAATTGTTACTGTTGAATGACTGTCGCCCATATGCTGAACTCAATGATATATAGGATTGTGATTAGCTTGCTTTCTCATGATTACATATAACATTAAATCCAGTAAATGATAAAGTAGAGAAAGAGAAATGCAAGCCACAGGCAGAATGGCCCCTGGAGAAATATACCTTCCTCTTCTCAGTTGATACAGTTTCAGAACGCACTTTGCTCATCTTCGAGAATAACAATGCACCTTAACATGATCATAGAACCAAAAAGACAAAGCCAAGCCAAGAACATGTTAAAACCCTGAAGCCTAACACTCCTTAATTCATGATGCACATGAGAGCATCTACTACTAGTGGCAGACAAATAACAGAAAATTTAGCAAGATGGACAAGAAAATTTAGCAAGATGGACAAGGAACTATATAGAAACTGAATTGTAACTATAGATATAAGCTACTGGGATAAATACAAGAAAATACAAGGAAGATAATCTTAGGTTGAAAAGGTGGACTAGAAACAAATGGCATGTCTAGACAACATAAACCTTTTGAATTAACATCTAGGAAAAAATTGTGACATGTTGTACATCTAGACAATACTATATGCTTACCATAACATGCCAGAGCACCGCCAAGTATAAGAACAACTACTGAAAATACATCCAAATAAACCTGCAAAAGAAAATATTTGGCTAATGTCTATAAAGCAATCAAGTTACAACTAAATAAGTGATTATATAACTATTGTTGGAATTGGTGAAAATTGTGAATTCATCAAACTAGTGAAAAGATATGAACATAAAGCTGGTGATAAACATAAGAAGACATGTCGATATTTTTCCAAAACTGGTACAGAAGACTGATTTGTAATAGAGACTCCTGTAGTTATAGCATGAGACAGAATATAAACAGAACATTTAGGATTTGTTACTCCGCAGCAGAACCATTGGACCATCTCTAACAATTTGTAATTTAATAAAATACCATCCTAATGTCCAAAGAAATTTGGTCCAAAATACCACAATACGACTTGTGCAGACCACAGCAAACAGTAGATGCAGTTTGGGTTGCACAACAGACACTTGACTTTGCAGTGTTGACACAGAAAAGTTTCAGAACTCATTTGAGATAAACATGCTAGTTTTTCTTCATTTGACTGAAAAGCAGAAACAAAATGAACAAAAGAGATGCACAAATGCATGGGCACATAGGCAACAGGATACAAAACCAAAAAAAATGTATGCAGAGAAAAGAAGATAGGCCTTGAATGGATGAGAAGCAGGATTGCTTAAGATTTCTATATATGAACTTTCTGTTTTCTTTTTTTTTTTTTACCAGGGACTTTCTGGGTATTATTGGCAAGCTTATCATTTTATTCATTCACCATAGGCTGTTGGATATGGGTTTATAAGAATACTACATTTACCAGGCTATGCAAGATTTCTCTTTGTTTGTGCAGTAATTGAGACTAAAGACAAAGGATCTATTGGCTCAGCTGGGATCATCACATTCTGCTTTGTTAAGAAAGAAGGAGAAAGCCACCCAATAAAGGTGGAATGGACTACGCGCAATCCCATGGAAATCCTTTATTTACAGGATAAATCCGTCTCGACGAATCACCCTTCTTCATTTCCCTATCGGACCGGGTGGCCCTTACTAAGCCTAGGAGCTAATCTAGTGCTGCTTTCTATCTGTATAAGTTATTTAGGAGAGCTGGTCTTTTACATAGGCCAAGTCAGATCTTCGAGAGACTCCGGTTCTTGTTTTCGAGACCTTCGATCTCGTGCCATTGCCCGTAAAAAATCTCACTCATTCAATTTCCTTTGTGAACGGTTCTTTTCAGCAAATCATTTCATCTGTTCCTGTGCCTTTTCCTTTGAAGAGTTATGAAGGAAGTGGTTGATGGGTATCCTGCTTCTTCTAGCGAACGAAAGAGTTGGCCTCTATTTCAAGATTTTGTCCATTTTAGCAGATAAGATAGCAGCAGAAGACATTTTTTCCATTCCTGCTTGAGTGCTTTCCTAAAGCAGCCTAAACTGCCTCACGTTCTAGTTCTAAACGCAAGGAACTTACATATATTAGTATAAGAATAGGAAAGGACCTGGAGCGGTAGATCCGCTCATCCTGGCTTCGAATCGACGAATCCTAGTTCAGTTGCCATGGGAACCTTGGCGTCGCGTGTGTGTTGTGGGAAGGTCCTCCAAGAAAAAGAAAAAGGCATAGAAAGAGTGACAAAGCTCAATCCAAAACATGAAAGCGGAATCACAACTGTCTCACAAAAGAAGGGTCTCAAGCAGTGTGTTCATGGTCACTCCAAACATAGGATTTTCGGCATATACTCTTGAAGAGTAGCTTTCCCTTTCCGTGCGCAGAGGGGATAGATTAAGTATCCAATGAAGATATCTCAACATCAATCAACTATTCTTATCGGAAGCTTAGTCTAAACCGAGAAACTAGTTTTTTCTGATGACATCGCTAATAATCCGGCGAAGGGAGGATTCTTCAGAGCGGGATCAATGGACAACGGAGATTTCATAGCTGTCGGGTGGTTAGGACATTGAGGCTATAAATCTTGATTAAAAATATATGATATATTATAGCAAAATGAAGCATAGAAGAATAACCAAGCAAGACACAATAATTTGCTAATGCTTCATACCCTTTTTAGTAGTGATGAATCAATAGGATTTTTTCCTCTACCAACCCAGATGAGGATGGCAAAGGCAAACATAACAACAAATGACAGTACAAGCACCTGCAGGGAAAAATATTATTAGGTCAGTAATTGGTTCTGCTTAACAGATATTATATCATGGTAGAAGCATTATATGATTAAAGATGACAAAACAACACTTTCTTCAAGCACCACGGTCTAATGTATAAAAAAGGTAAATAACCAGCGATATGTAGATCTGCATGAGCGAGAAAAAAAGCCATGGTGACGTAGTAAGTTATAATGATGGGGAAAAAACCTACCAAAATCACAAATTTTTGCCGGCTTCCAAGCTGCATTCCTGAGCAACACCTCTGACGGACAACAACAGGACGGGGGCCAGGTTTAGTTTTTGTTCTGTCTAGTAAAGCATCATGGTGACTCCTTACATCATCTTCATCTTCATCATTTGTCTGATGACACAGGTCAACCCTGTAAGACCATTATTTTTTAGAAACATAAAGTGAAAAGCATTTGCAACTCTGGAAGCAAAAAAGGGCAGGAAACTGTAACATCAAGACATCATCACACCACCATGAAAGTTGACTGTTGAGCACAGCAAGGAATATCTAAAAGGGTTTTGTGTTATTTTGCAAGCATAACAACATGATTTTTGCAGGCACCAACATATGATAATTGCTGCTATACTCACATGTGATAAAACACAAAGATGTGCTGTCATTGGGTTACCCCCTGACACAAGAGGATCACATTAGAGCTGCGGCACTATGGCAGCCTGTCACTAGGCCTCAAACTGGGAGTAGCAACACATGGGTTGGGGTCACCTTCGAATGTACCTTTAACTGAGTTCAAGTTAGAACAGCCCAAACCCTGCCCAGGTGTAGGGGTTATCTTCAACAAGTCCATACGTGGAGAAGCTTTTTTTGCATAACACAACTTTGGCAGAAGAAAAAGAAGAGAACGATGTTCCTTATTGTTCTTTTCCGCATTTTAAAGTTTCTCCAATGGTATTTACATCTGGATATTATCATAGACATCAACCTTAGTCAGTGAACACCGCTATTTTTTCACTTAACTGCGGCAGGTCGAAACTCTTACAGATTAGTACATTTGATGCATATATTGCCTAGAAACTCTCAATATGGGATGTAGGCTCTTTGCTCATCCTACTAATAAGTCATGATTAAAAGCAGGAATTACCATCAACAAAGAGGTTGCTATCCTATGGTCTTACCAACAGAATGATGTCCGATGCCACAAAGAAGAGATGTTTTAAAAGCTCTTCACTTGTTACGAAATCTACCTGGTTGTGTGAAAGCACAAAGTCAGATAATTTAGATGGTTTTGCTTAAACAGACTAAACCTGCTAGGCTGCTACTAAGCAATTGTTGGCATGTACTAGGATCACCTGCTAAAGGATCGTTCTTTTAAGGAACATTGGCTATATGCTTAAGAGGGTAATATCAACCAGGATAGTAAGATGATTTACCAAAAGTAAAAAAAAAAAACTAATGAGAAGATCCAGTTTTCTCTCCAGACATCCAGGCTCAACTGGTGATTACATAGGGCTAAGCTACAGCTGTACAGCTGTAGATTGACTAGGCTGGGATTAGAGAACTAAGAGGGAAGAGAGGATTAAAGTAGTCCGATAAACAATCTGTTTCCTTTGACTGATCATTAGCATTTCTTCTTGGGTTATGTGCTACGTTCTCCAATTGACCTTCCTTTCAAAGAGATAGATCAAACATAGTACAAATGTATGGGAACACCAAATGAAATCTTTGTGATTGATAACCTTAAACCAAAGTTACATGTATAATGCGACTAACTAGGCACCAAAAGAAATTCTTGCTGACTCACCAGAATGACAGCAGTAGTAGAAAAGAAGCAAGAAGCAATATCTGTGGGCTAGCTGCAAAATAATGAGAATGTGCAACTCTTAGATGATTGGAAAACAACATAAGAGGAAAGGTCTTTTTTTACCAGAATAAGAGGAAAGGTCTTGTGGCGGAAGAGGATAAAAGTGGAAGGGCAATAGAAAGCTAAACATGAAGGACAGCATACCCATGAGAACAAATCCACATCCATGTACCCAACAAAGCCATCGCTCACAAGTAGCAATAATGGTAGACATGAAATACACAAGGAATACTGCCACAGGATTGAAAAGAAAGTAATTCAGCAGTAATGATGATAGTCATGAAATATGCAAGGAACACTGTCAAAGAATTGAAAAAATAAAGTATATATGGTTATCCTGATTCATTGCTAGAGCTACTACAAGTACTTTATTTTGAAAATATTTAGTCAATATTCAAAAGCGTTATGCAGGACTATGGTGACTCCACTTATGAAGGACATACTGGTTGACAGCAAAGTAATAGGCTCACTAAAATAACCTGCTTCTATCTACAAAGTTACTAGTTTATAATTAAGCCTGAAAGCATTCTACGGAAACTATGACGACTCCACTTATGAAGGACATACTGGATGACAGCGAAGTAACAGCATGGTTAAAATAACATGTTTCTGTCTACGAAGTTACAAGTCAGTTTAGAATTAATTCTGCACTAATTACTACAGTCATCCGCTGTCAAGTTACTCTGGGCGTATTAAACCTATTTAAGAACAGGCCCAACAGAGCAGCAATAAGAGAATTGCAAAACGAAAAAAGAATCAACTTCTATTGTCAATCGATGTTTCAGAAACAGGTTATACATAGTTCCACTATTCTTTATGCATATTTTCCTGGATGTTAGTACAATAGTTTCATATTACCTTCCATTATCAGAAAAAAAAATTATGTTAAAAAAACACTAGCCCTATTATCACTGTTATTAATTAAAATTTGAATAATAGCACCATCTAGAACACCCACGACAGTCATTAACTAATAACTATGTTATGCAGAAATTTCCATTGAACAACAATGGCAAACAATAAAGAGACCTCAAGTACAAAAAGGGTAAAGGCATATATTGTACTAATCCGTGTCTCACCTATGTTGCATACGCCAATCATAAAATGGAATATCTGCAAAAGATTTAAGCATATATCATTAAAGATCTGACAGCTGAGCTCATAGCTCAAAGGGAAACAAAAGTCAAGCACCAATTTATCGATTTAAGTCATAATTTTGAGCTTCATCGCAAACGCCAATAACCCAAGTATTGATGTAAAACATGACATACCAAGGAACTTTGTCGTTGTTGCTTTCAAAATAAATAGGGACCGCAAAATGTACTGTCGTTTTGATAACCTACAGCAATATTTGCTTCATGACACAGTAACATGCTTACACATCAGCAGCAGCATACCTAAATGGAACCATTTTTGGTGTGAATATTCCAAATTTAAACAAAAGGCAATATTGAGATATGTCCGTATTTTAAAATTACATGAGTTAAACTAAATGCAATCTGAACTTAAAATAAAGTGGGATATTACAAATAGAAAAAATATATGATAACCTAAATGACTAACAGAAATGGAAAGTGTACAAAACAGTTTAAAAATAAAATAAGCCAGTCCCTCCCATTTTAACTACAAGCAAGGATTATGGAGAAGGTGGTGAAAGCTTAGTCTGAAGTTTGAGCTATCCAAAGTGTAAAAGGAGGATACGGAGTTTTTGGGCTGGGTCATTTTAAGACAAATTGTCAAATGGAAGTGATTAGATAATAGATAGAGAGCTAAGTAAAAAATTACATGTCGAAGTTAAAAACTAAAATGGACCTAGCCACATATTTCCAAAGTTTAAGGGCCAAATAACTACTTATCCATGATAACCATAGAGACATTATTTAGGGCAAGCATAAAGTCCTTATAAAACAAAACAACATATCAGACAAGTGGACAGCATGAAACAACAGCACATAGGAATTTCACATACCTTTTGCCGAGTCCATCCATGTTGCTGATTGTGCCTGTGAATTCTTGCCAACTGCAAAATTACAAGTACAGTGATCCTTAGTAGTGGGATTTATGATATCAGATTTAAATAACGGATTTAGGTTAATTTGGAATGGCAACTGGTCAGTAATGGCAAACACTATGTATACATAATATTGTGGATACGATGCAAGCAAAAACTATACGCTCCACTACGATAAAGCAACCCCGACTAGGAACACCACAGCAACACATTGGTGAACAAGGACCATGCCAAAATCTCTAGATGAATAGCAACACAACTGATGTAGCTAGCTTATCCCATTGCTACCGGAACGAGCAAACTTATCATACACTAAAGCCCGAGCTCCCCCGCTTACACCCGACGGCCAACACACATCACCTGCCCGTCCTCCACTCCCTGTCCGCCATTAATCACAAGGGGGGCAACAATACGGGAGTAACGGGACACCAGATCGAATCGACGCACCTGCACGAAGGCGGCGGCGGAAATGGTGGCGTCGATGACAGCTAGCGCGGTCTGAGCGGCGATAATTGGCAGCGCCAGGCAGCCCCCGCCTTCCCCGGCGGCGGCGGAGCGAAGGAGCCCGTAGCGGCCCATGCCGGAGGACGAGGAGCGGCTGCGGCCGCGGAAGATCAGCGCGCGGCGGGGGCGAGCAGGCGGCACATCTCGAAGCGGGTCGGGAGGCCCAGGGCTAGGGTTTGGTGGGGCTTGAGGGCTGAGGCGGAGGAGAGCTCGACCGGAGGAGGCGGCGGCGAGGTGGAGGTGCAGGAGAAATTGACTGGAGGAGGCAACACCTGTTGGATTGGAAAGCGCTCGGGACCTTCGTTCGACCCTGGTGCGGGCCAAGTGTAATCCAACGAATGTTCGTCTGATCCCACATCGGGATGCGAATATGGGGGCTGGAATCACCGTTCGTTCAGCCGCTCCCAGTATCAGCGGGAACCAAGGTGGTGTTTGGTTGCATGTAGAGATGGTAATTATGCCTGTTTATCCGTATGTCTATTCGTAATATTTTAATAGAGTTAGATATGTGATATTTTCCTTACCCACGGGTATGAAAATGGAGGAAATATTCCACCCGTCGGGTAAACGGGCACCAGTATGGGTGAGCTCCACCTGTACCCGCCCTGCCTGTTTATCCACGATATAGATTGATAGGTGGCGCAGCCATAGCAATATCTATAATTGCTATTGATTGTTATAAACTTTTGTATATCTCTAATTGCTATTGATTGTTATAAACTTTTTTGATAGCTATTATATTTCCTAGCAACAACTACCGTTTATATGTATCTGTCATTAGTTCAACTCTCAGATGGTGACTTTCAGTTCGCGAGCAAATGGGCAGACCCGCGAGCGACAGGTATGGGCGAGGTTCTTCACCCGTCGTCCTTCGCGGGTATGTTCGTGGGCATAAATCGAGGTCACAGGTAAAGGTATGGGTGAGCAATACCCGTACCCACCACGCCCAATTGCCATCCCTAGTTGAAAGAATGCAAACGTCAATATCATTAGAATGGGATTACAAGGGAGTCGATGATGTAAAGTTATTACCTAATATTTTAATTTCTCTAAAAAATAGTATTGGATATCATTCATCGTCACCACGGCCATCACTGCAGACACCAACTACGGCGACCACTTCACTAGAGCCAATGTGGAGATAACACCTGCCTCACCCCTTTGCCAGTGCATTGTCCAGCTCCGTCCATGGCGCGCGCTCCCTGCTGCCATCTACTCCTTAGGCGCGCCAGCGAGCCTCGGTTCCACAACGAGCTCCACCAACAAGCTCTTCCATACCCAATAGATTTGCCCAATGCGGACCATGGGGAGCTAGCAGTAGCGCCATCTGTATCACATTCCTTGTCATCGTCCTCAATGGTGTCGGCATAAAATCGGTGTCTTCATCCTCAAGAAGCTCCCATCAAGTGGGGATACTTGAAGGAACTTGTGGGGACTTATCGCGGAGGAAGTGGCACCATGTGGAGGTGAGGGGAGGCGATAGCGTGAGAGGAGCCGATAAGATCGAGCGAAGAAGGGGATCGCATCAGAGGTAGGGCTGGACGAAAAACTCGAAGCTCGTTAGCTCACTCGGCTCGGCTCGGCTCGTTAGGATAACGAGCCGAGCTGAGCCAAGATTTTAGCTCGTTAGCTATAACGAGCCAACTCGAGCCAGCTCGCGAGCCGCTCACGAGCCAAACGAGCCATACTTCCAGGAATTTAGATATACATATGCTGCTTTCATGGACCTAATTTGTACTCTATTGCATGTGTTAATGTGTAAATTTGTACTCTATTGTACCCAAACGAGACATGCATGTGTTAATTTGTACTCTATTGGACCCAAACGAGCCAAACGAGCTAAACGAGCCAAACGAGCCATGCTTCCATGGATGAATATATGATGGAGACATTTTTTGGCCCTGGCTCACGAGCCAAATGAGCTAACTCGAGCTTTTTACGAGCCGAGCCGAGCTAGCTTTTTAGCTCGTTAGTTATAACGAGCCAGCTCGTTATCCTACTGAGCCAGACCGAGCCGAGCCGAGTCGAGCCAGCTCGTTATCCAGCCCTAATCAGAGGCATGGAGGAAATCATGAAAAGGGGTTACGTCAGAGCACGGGGTTCCAATACACTCAGTTTGAAGTGTAATCGGGCTTCTATTGGGGACGTGATCTAATAATGTGGTATTAGATTATAATCCGCATAATAAAGAAAATATGATTCACTTATACAATGTATTTTGATTACACCAATCACCGAACTAAATAGCTTGTTCAAGTTTTATTATGGTTTAGAGCTATAGATTATAGATAAGATGACTTTTTAGATGATACACTTGGATTCTATTGTGACGACGGGTTAGATGAATCACCAGCGATCGCAATCGATAGAAAGTTCGGGACTTGGTCAAGCTAGGTCTCCTCTACGGTAGATGCACCACACAGTGCTAGCACGTGCGCTACGTTGTTATGTTTTTAAAAGGTTTTTATTTCAAGATTGAATAAAATATAAAGTTGGAATATTCTATTATGAGTAGTTCTCATATTGGGGATAGGGCAGCAGCGAGCTCTTCAAGTTGTTGTACATGAAGAGCAAATATTTGACTTTCTATAGTAAAAGCATCCGGGTAGGTTATGGCCACGTTCCAAACGATATGGTTGTCGGCTTTTGACTAAATAGCATTGTAATGGCTGCAAGAAGACACAACTGAATCTAGGGGTATTCAATTTGATTTTTTGTTGATATGATTTGAAAAAGAAAAACTATGATAAAAAAATTTAAAAAGGATTTAAAAAATGTGAAAGAAAAAGGACAGAAAATGGGGAAAAAGGAAAACAAGAAAATTCGACTAGTGGCGATAGATGATGCGGGTGGGGCCAACAAGGAGGGGCGGTGTAGGATTAAGGATAACTGACTAGAGAGAGGTGAATATAAGGTTTTTAAATTGTTTTGACCAAATCATAATTTTTAGCAAGTATGAGCTTAATAAAAAAAATATTTTGCACAATTAAGACTTAAATGTTCTAGGTTTCACAAAGGCACTACAAGACATGTCAATACTAAATATATTTTTAGCTACACAATTCGATTCAATATAAGTGCTAGAAATGTTGATGTAGAAAGTAAGGACAAAGAAATAAACTACAATGGAAACAAGCGATGTTTTCCCATGGTATCAAGACTTGATGATCTTCACTAGTCCATATTAAAGTAAACCTAAGCGGATTGGACTAGCTCAACAATTAAGCCTAAAGACCTTGAGTCTACTAAGATTGCCCTTTCTCTACTTCGGAGATGGTGAGCACCACATGATTCATAAATGGTACCAGGTCTCTTCATAAGCTTCTTTGAAGAGATCACCGCACAACTTCCTCCAAGCCGTTTAGGTATCAACAATCACCAAGAGTAATGAATCACAGTGCTTGCTTGATGGTTTTTAAATGACATAAAGATCAACTAATGATGCAATACACTTGAATGCTCTCAACTACCCTCAAAATATGAAATTGGAGCAAATAAGTAGTAAAGAGTGCACAAGAGGGCTCAAGAGTATTCAATGGGGGTCAAGAAGAGAACCCTTATTGCCGGTGGAGAGGTATTTATAATCTTCACCCACCAGGATGACCGTTGGGGTCGAAATCCTAAAAAATTAGGAATTACAATACTATCTCCCCCACTGTTCAATGACTATTTGAGATTCATTAAATGTACAGAAATTAGCCGTTACTTCAAATATCGGTAATACCACCCTCACAGGGTCCAGTAGTGCCGATCATACGGTAGTACCGCTTCTTAGTTGTGCTAGTATTGATTTCCAGATGAGAGAAAATGCTCTAAAACATACTTCTCAAAAAATTAGCTACCGCCAACTAACTTTTGGTACTACCGATTTCTGGTAGTACCACCAATCATGCGGTCAAATTGTTTTATGGTACTAACATGCAACATATGTGATAGTACCGATTCAAGAAATGTCAAATGAGTATCTCTCTGAAAATTAGCTACCGACATGTATGAGGTGATAGTACCAATCAGTAGTACTACTGTTCGAAGATCTGTGGTTGTACCGGTTTTCACAAAGAAAATCAGAGAGGGTTCCATATGAAATGCAGGTGCATGCATGAACAATCAATTGATCAAAGTGGCACAAATTAACCTTCAAGCTACTAACCATGACCCATGTTTATAGTACAACACTGTTCTACAAATCTGATATTTCCACCCAAACAGAGATCGGTAAAAAGGCTGTAAAGAGGTCCTTAGACTATGATATACCTTTGCCTTGAACTAAATCTTGATCTATATCGATTTTTGACCACCCTTGCATGTCTTTTTCATGACGTCATTAAAATTCGGGACTAAACATTTCAACTATATCAATAAATAAGTTAGTTCCTTTAATCATTACCATCATTAATTACCAAAATTATTTTTAGGGGCCTAATGCTTTCAGGCGGCGGTGGCTAGGAGCGGTGCTAGTGGGGCCAAGGGAGGAGGGGTGGTAGCGATCGATGGAGGATGACACCAAGGAGCACGATCGAGGTGACGGCCACCTGATTTGACCAGAGGATGACACCAACGAGTGCGACAGCTGGAGTAGAGAGTGGCAGGGTGAGGTGCAGCGCGATGGCCGAGATGGAGAATGGTGACCGCTAGCCTCCAACTTTGCCCTTGCCTTCCCCAACTCGAATGGCTAGATCTTGTGGTCTCCTCGCCGAATCTGGCGAGTGCAGGGATGGATCTGGTGTAGTAGCAGCCCGACGCCCACCACCTCGACTGGCTCCTTCGCACCCACCCCCTCTTCGGCGTGCACCTCCATGATGTTCGTGCCCGCGCCAACAAAACCTCACCCACGCCGATGTGGAGGGGGTGAGGGTGACCCCACTGTGGTCATCGCCTTTTGCCTCTTTCTCGCGCTCCGAGAGAAGCTACTACAGTAGAACCAAAAGCGGTTTTTGATAATCCGCTGCAAAAGTTGGAGTGTTCAATATAGCTTCCGGCTTTTGAAGCCGAAAGCCGACGTAGGTTGGAAGAGGCCCTATATTCATTGTCTGTGCCTTGAGGGCCAACCCATCCAAATTTGACTCTCTATAATGATGTAGTGGAAATATAAGGGTGAGTTCAATTCATGTAAATGTCTGCATAGATTGTCAGTTATTGAATCCAAACAACATCTTTTCCTGCCTTCAATTATTGTGTTGTCCTTGCAATAATAGTTTATGCCATAGTGCAGACAATGGCCACGGTGGGTGAATGAAGTTGTGAAAGAACAAAGTTGTGTGAGTAGTTTAGATATACTATTATAATATTTTTTTTCTCCGCATTCTCTTAATCTTTAATAGTAGTGTTTATCTTTATAGCAAATTCGTTGAAAAACAAAATAACTAAGATAAACAAATGAACTGAATTTGAGCCGTAAACAGTTTTTTCCTTCCTTCAATATTTTTTTAAGTTTCAGAAGCCAATACGACCTAAAAAAATGTATGACCAATCTTTTTATTATTATTAAATTCAGTACTCTATAGGGGGAACAAAAGGACAACATTGGTGAAGCTCAATGATTATACAATTGTTGGCTAACCATGCCTTATTTATTGAATTGTGAGAAAATCAAGTGATAGGTTCAAATACATCTTATTTCATATAACTAAAATCATTAACCTAGAGAAATTATTTTGGTTAGTTTATATTGGTAACCAAAATGAGCATAGACAATAGTTCTAGTGGAGTATTATTGTGGTATTTTTTTGGGAAATCATACTATTTCATGTAATATTCATGTAAAATTATTGCAAAATACATGTGTTTCAAATTTGGTGTTTGGTTCTACTACTGTTTGCAAGATATATGTCTCTGATGAAATACAAGTATTTTGACCTCATTTGGGCGTATTTAAGATTGCGTTACTTTTATCAATAGTCCGCGCATGTGAAAATTAGGTGACCACGACTGGACTAGTTTCCTTCACATGATCTCTGTGTGCGTGCCTGGTAAACAAGAGCCTTCGAGTCAGCAACACCTATACGGCTAGACCTCTCGTGGCCAAGATCACTGCGTATCGTATCACTCCCGACGAGCACGTCTCGCCTCTTCTAATCTTTGCTTAGGGTGTGTTTGGTTGCCTGTATCTCCTTCGTCCTGGATGGGTGGATTCGTATAATCTGAGAAATAGTCTGTTTGGTTGCCTGTATGAGCGGATACAGCCTGTATGAGCGGATGCAAAAATACGCCCTCATCCTGGATGGGTGGATACGCTCAAAATGAGCTTCACTAGCCATCCCGGATGAGTGGATGCGATGTATCTTATGCGGTCTCACGTGTCGCCTCTCGGGTTTGGTAGATCGCATCCGCTCATCAGCAACCAAACAAAGATCTCGCTTTTTGTATCCGCTCATGCTGCCTCACCAAACATCTTCTTTTTCTGAAATACGATTCCACTCAGCTGCATCCACTCAGCCAGAATATACGATGCAACCTCCATCCACAAACCAAACACACCCTTAGCAAAGCACCAAGCATGCAGCCATGTGCCCGGGTTGTTCGTTCCATTTCTCACGCAGAGCACTGGTTGTAATCTTGGGCCTTGAGTGAAACCTGAGCAGCTTCCATTTGGAGCCCCGAAGGAGCACGCTGAAACACAGTGCGAGAACACCGAAGCTGCAAGCCTGCAAGCAGTAGGCTAAAGCAAAGCATAACAAAAGCGCACAAAATTTCTGAGATTGCTGCATCAATTGCAAGACTTCAAAGAAAGCATCAGATCGGAGATATCAACCAGTCAACCACGGTACTGCAAATTTTTGCTCCAGGAGCAGACAGATGCAGCAACAAGCACCCAGTGCGCTCTCAGTAAACAAAACAAAAAACAGAACAAGCAAACGCGACAGTGCTCACTGCGGCCAGAGCTACATGGAGGAAGCGATGGCACGGTACAGGCGGGGAACTGGGGGAGCCTGCAGGCTTCGGATGTCGCGGGTCGGCGGACGCCTCCGCATCATCAGACCAGATCAGATGTTGCAGCCACAGCAGAGGAAGAAGCCGCAGAGCGCGGCGGAGAGGAGGACGGCCTCGGCGGCGTAGAGGACGTGGAAGAGCGCGTCGTCGAGGAGAGACACCACGAGCCCCGCCTTCTCCTCCCACCTCCACTGGTAGGCCCGCGCGCTCTGCGCCTGCACCACCGCGCCCTTGAACCACCCGAGCGCCATGCCTTCCTCCGCTTCGGATCCGCGAAGACGGATGTGATTCTTTCCGGTGGCGGAGAGGCGTATTTGGTTCGATTTGATGGGGAAGGTCTGAAAGATGCGTCAAATGGTCCCGGCCGGACGGAGATTTTCGAGTTTGAAATCTTGGAACCGCGGGGGTGACGGGACGGGTTCAGTGATTCACTTGCAGCTGTCATGGGCCCGTATATGCTTAAGTGCTTAGTACCCAAGTATTCAAAAAGATATGTGAAAAGACAAAAGGATTCATCAACCGTGAAACACCCAAACCTATTGATAATTTCGATTTCTTATGAACACAAATTGTTATTTTGAGTGGTGACACTTTGTATTTGTAGTGCCGCTTCCTCTTAAAAGTAAACTTTTCCTTGAGAGAGTACGTGCAGGACATACACTGCACTCGTATCTTACATATGTCATAATGCATGCTAGTAATTTTTGTGAGGATTCAGTGCATCATACAGCGTGAACATATGCTTTTTTACTAAATATATATACGTGTGCATTCTAATTAAATAAGTAGGTTTTGGGAGAAATTACTCACCACATAGTTTTGAGCTCAATACATGCTTCAAAAAAAAATTTTGGGGCCCATTACAAATATTTTGGACGTTCCAAAATTCCCATAAGAATCCCCGTATTACTACTATGTTGAGCTTATATATTCAGGTAGTTTTGGGAGACAAGTTCTTACAAATATACTGGAGTAAGTTGGTTCAAAAAAGTTTCAAAGGCCGGACACCTATTGTACTATACATTTTATGGGAGTGACTATTCGTCTGCCGAGTGTTTTTTCTTCAAAATCAATTGAATTATGAGCCGTACAAATCAAGGCCCCGTCTCTGTTAGATTTTAATACCTGACCTCAGACCCTACAAGCAGCAACCTACCTCCCATCCCTCTCCACACCACCGCATCTTCTTTTTCTTCTTCCTTGCGATATAGTCGAGCTTCACCTGCCATTGCCTCCTCCTTTCTTGTCGGCGAGCTTTGTATGCCATCACTACCATCCCTACCCCAATGGTCCACCCAATGACCCACTTTTCATCACAACTGCTAGCGCCGTCATTGTTGCCATAGCCACCCCCGCATCACCGCCACCCACTTTATCGCCCACAACAGGCAGTGCCCTCTCTGGCTAGTGCCACTACCACCTCTCCCGGTCTCTTTCTCCCCCGCGTACATTCGCTTCCATCATCTTGTTGGAGTTGTCCTCCTCTCCTTTTTTTTGCCGTCGACTCCGATGACGAGCGCCGACGCCTTTGGCACATCTTCTTCATATAATGAAAAGAAGAGGCATTTGATGGAGCATGCGTTTGTTGAAGGGCATGTGGCAAAAGGGCATTCGATAGCGAGCCGGCTTCGCCGGTGGTGGTACTCGTTGGAGATGAGGAAGACACTACCCCAGAGCACAAATCTTCAAGTAGATCTGAAGGTGTTGGAAACGTGGGCAATATTTTAATTCCAAATTTTACTAGGAGACAAATACAATAAACCAATGATGCAAAATTTACTACTAATAGCAGGTTACTCATCATACTTCTGAATATACGCAAGAAAAATATAATAACAAAGTCGAACGAACACGCGAACGACTTACTTGAGAGCCTGATGCAGTGCAGAACGTAGATGACGCAGTGTAGTGAGCAGTCGCGCAGATGTGCGCTGCCTAGAAACCTTATTGACGCCCCGTGCAGGTACTATCTGCGGCAATGGTTCGCGCAGATGTGTGCTGCCCATAAACCTTATTATCGCCTCGTGCAGGTACTCTCTGCGGCAATGTTTCGGAGATGACCGCTTTCCCTCCTTCCAGGTGCACGCCGCGAAGAAAAGTTAGCGAAGTTCAAACAGCACAGAACTAGAGCACAAGATCACAAAGAAGAAGAAAATAGAGGTAGTAGAATTCTCACACATACTTTGGACGTCTCCGGGCATAAAATAGACAGATTGATAACTGACATAATTAAAGCAGCCATTTACCCACTGATAACTGACACATTCAATTAGCCATTTATCCACTGGTAGCTGTCTGTCATCAAAACCCCAATAAAGCTTCAAATTTAAACGTTTGAATCTCATTCAAACACAGAGAGAGTGGTGCAGAGTTTAGCAAAAAAATAAAGATAGACTTGGTCTGCTAAGGGGCGGGCAACGAGTCACAAGTCAAGCGAAAATACGCGAATATGCGCGCACGTAACTAGCCAGAACCCTCCTCATACCATCTCTATCCATATTCAGGGAGTGGTGAGGACTCCACCTTATAAATCGGTCTTTTTCACTTTGCCTTAATAATATGGTACTAAACCATGCATACTTTGGAATTAAGGAAATGAGCCATACTAAAATGGGCCAATTTCTAACAGAAGGTAAAAAATTCGACTGATGTCATAAAAAATTCACGCCATACTAAAATGGGCCAATTTCTAACAGAAGATAAAAAATTTGACTGATGTCATAAAAAACTCACTCGATTGATGTTTAGTATTTTCATATATATATATACACACACACATGGTCTTAGGCCTCGTTTAGAACATGAGAATTTCCTTAGGCCTATGTTCATTTTCTGTAAAATTCTTCCACCCCCCAAACAGTGCATTGGACATTTGGAGTTATGCCTCATCGGGCTTCAACAACGATAACGTGTTCTGAGGAGCCCGTCTTCACGTAACGAACATGGTCACACGAGATCTGCACATTCGCGTGCGAGTTAAGCGCTCTAAGCAGTACGCGTTCGTGCTCGGGTCACGGTATCCTCAAGCTGCAAAGAAGAGAAGCGGCCGTCTCCCCCAAACAAGACATCGGACCAATCTTCCGCGAGCCACCAGCACATTCTCACAGCGGAGAAGAAGAGGCGGCGGCGGATCTAAGAGAGGAGAGGAGAGGAGAGAAGATGGGTGGCGGCATGGAGGTGCACAAGAACCGGTGGATCGAGGAGTGGAACGCCGGCCGCGAGAACCTCGAGTTCAACTTCCGCTGGACCCGCCGCAGCCTCGCCGTCGTCGGCCTCTTCGGCCTCGCCGTCCCCATCCTCGTCTACAAGGGCATCGTCCGTGAATTCGTAAGCACGCGTTTCCCCCAGTCCCTTGAAGAACTTTTCCGCTAATTACCCTCTTATCCAGATCCTAAGACAATTTTGTGCGCGTTCGTGTCTGTGTTTGTCTGGCTGCAGCATATGCAGGATGAGGACGCCGGCCGGCCGTACAGGAAGTTCCTGTGAACGCCGCCTCCGGTGGATGTCGAGCCGTCGGCCCGGCTTCGATCGGGGAGATGGAATCTCCGTTCGGTTTGTGCCCGTACTGCTTTAATTAGACTACGTATTTTGGAATGCTGAACTGTTGTATGGGATCCAACGAATAAGCTGTAATGACTTGTTGTCTTTTCAATTGTTGAAACCTGAGGTGCTTGATTTGGTTAATTTGGGGGTGAAAAGCAGTGCTGTGTGATTTTTATGTTCCAGGTGCAATGGGGATCGATCTGAGGGGATTGGGTTATTCGTTTTACTTCTTAACTGACCATTTTAGCCTTGTGTTCTCAATAAAGAGAGAGAACATTCTGGCCTCTTCCAGGACTGTAATGTGGCCATCTTTGTTATGTTTAATTAGTCATGCCATGCGCTTCTGGGATTTGCAAACATAGTGACATCGGAGCTTTGCTCTGTAAGCTAGATATGCTGTTCATGCTATAAACACTGCTTGGATTGGAGTTTGAACTGTTGAGGAGAGTGGCATGGTAGCTAGCTAGTCTGTAACATGGATTTATTTACCTTCTGGAATTATTTCCTACTGGATTCTGGGTAACATATAACTAGAACAGACCTAGTAAGCAAGAGGCATTAACATCCGGTTGTTCATTACAAAACCGTTGCGTCCATATCAATTGGAACCGTACATAATTCTTCCCCATAACCTCTATGTGTTTCTGTCTAGATGCAGGCATTCCATATTTTCGATCAAGATGGCTTTTGAGCCACTGTTAAGCGAGTCACTATTTTCCATTGGTGTTCTTAGTTCCATGGTTTATTTATGATGTTTGTTCCACTGGGTTTGCTGCGAACTTGGTGTGATCTTCTTAAGTTTGAATTTGTGAAGTCTTGCTGTCTGAGCAACTTAATTGCTGCTAGTCTGCTCTACCAGACTCAAATCATCCACTGAAATGAACACTGAGGAGTCATTAGGATCATAATTCCAGTGTTGTTTGTTGGAACTCAGTTGGGAGTTTCTATATGATCGGCACTTGTCACTTACGCTAACTGTACTTGCTTAAGATAGCATCCTATGACACCTCTTCTGTTTTCTTTGGAATTTCTGAAACTAAACGAAAAAAATGTGGTTATCTAATCTGCAGCATTAGAGCTTGCTCACGCTTCAGAACAGGTCATCACTTGTCGGCAAATATTCTGCTATGCTATATCATTAGTTAGTACTAGATACCAATTTGCTGATTGATATATTAGTTTCCGTTTTTTAGACCAAATTTCTGATAAATTTGTTACGGTCTTGACTTACGAAACTTCTTATAAGGAAATTAAAGTAATCTAAAGCAAAATCATTACAAGATCTTACGAAAATTTAGTAGCCTAACGTCACCCAGTTTTGGGTTAAGCAGAGGCACATGGACGTCGGACTTGATACGATCTGTGTAAGACGATGATGACACTTACATATGCAATGACAATAAAGAAGATAAACCAAGTGAAGGCCAGGTAGTTGTAGTGGAGAGAAGATAAAACGAAGGATTTGGCAGGGACGGATACAATTTATAAAACAACTTAAAAAGAGCATAAGTAGCTATTGAGCTTGCAACTTACTAAAATGGCGAAAGATGTACTATAGTAGATTTGGAGAAACCAAACAGTTGACACTTTGACATGCATATGGTGGTTCTTTTGGGACTGATGCTGTGTATAGTTCTTACAACTACATACACCACAGTGTATAGTACACCGAACTTGCAAGGACTGTCGACCTGTAGTACACTTAAAAGTTCGAGTCGATCTGAACTTCACCTATGCAATACATTTGCTCCTACTATACCCAAGGGCCATATCTAGCCCTGAGACCCAGGAGGTGATTGGTACTAGAGAGAGGCACTATTTTTTTAGCTTGCGCATGGTGGATTTCCTGTGATTTTGGCCTTGCACATGGGCTGTTTTGGGGGTCCTTAGGCACAGACCGTCGGCACTGGCGAACGGCACCGCGGCCAGCCTTTCCTGCCAAAACCTTACCGTGGTAGCCTAAGCTCTGGGCAACGAGTCACCACCCCTACTATACCCAAGAGCCATACCTGGCCTTGGGACCTCGGGGTTGATTGGTATCAGAGAGGGGCACTGTTTTTTGGCCTACGCATGGGGGTTTCCTTGTGATTTTGACCTTGCGCACGAGTCGTCTTGGGGGTCCTTCGACACGGATCGTCGGCACCGCGGTCGGTCTTTGCTGCCAAAACCCTACCGTGGCAGCCTAAACTGACGCGCGACAGGCGTTTCTCGCTGTTGTGGCACGTTGGGCTCCGTGGCGCCACCCCCTACTATACCCAAGGGCCATACTTGGCCCTAGGACCCTAGGGCATGATTGGTACTGGAGAGGGGCATTATTTTTTGAGCGTTCGACTGGCCAATTTTGCTGTTTCTGGCCCTGCACATGGCCCATTTTGGCCGTTTTCAGGGTCCTTAGGCACGGACCGTCCGCACTGGCGAACGGCATGGCGGACTTCGGTTCCAGTCGAAACCCTGTCTTGGCTGCCAAAATAGGCTGTTTTCATGTTGGCAGCAGCAGAATCGGGTGGTTTCGGTTGCCACAGGGGCGGTCTCCGGCATGTTTCACGTTCACGTTCATCGGCATGTTTCACGTCGCCCGCAAGGTGGTGGGCACGGTTACATGTTTTTGGCCTTGCACACGGGCTGTTTCGTGTGTTTTCGGGGTCCTCCGTTAGGCACGGCCGAGACCGATGGCACAACACGTTTTCACGTTCACGGCCGTCGGCGCGTTTCACGTCTGCCTACACGCTCACGTGTTTTTGGCTGTGCGCATGGACCGTTTTGTGTGTTTTTGGGGTCCTCCGTTAGGCACGGCCATGACCGATACCACGACACGTTTCCACGTTCACGACTGTCAGCGCGTTTCACATCCACCTGCACGCTCACGTGTTTTTGGCCGTGCGCACGGGCCATTTTATGTGTTTTCGGGGTCCTCCGTTAGGCACGGCCGGGACCGGCGGCACGACACATTTTCACTCTCACGGCCGTCGACACGTTTCACGTCCTCCTGCACACTCACGTGTTTTTGGTCGTGTGCACAGGCCATTTTATGTGTTTTCCATGTCCGCTCGCACTTTTTGGCATTTCACATTGGCGGGGCCGTTTTTGCCCATTTTCCACGGCCCCCGGCATGTTCCACTTCAGCGGGGACATTTTTCGTGTTTCCTTCGCCTTGACATTCGTTTAGTGGTCCGAACCTTGCCGTTACTTGTGACTTGCTAGCATGCCCAAGAGTACTTGTCGTTAGCTCAGTGCCTGGTCTTGCAACTTAGCCTCAGCACACAGGTAGCCTTGCTTGCTTACCCTTGGCAGCCCGCATGGTCACGTGCATTTGGCGTGTGAACGCTCCCACTTAGCCTCGCCGGCTCTCGCTTAGCCTTACTTAGGTGTCTACTCTTACTTAGCCTTGGCGGCACACACGGTCACGCGCCTTTGGCGTGCCTCACTTAGGTGCAGTGGCGGAGACAAGGGGGGCTGGAGGGGGCCCGGTACCCCCAACTTTTTACTAATTCTCTATTATGTAGTTAATTACATATGTTTAATTGGTGGTTTGGTCCCTCCCAATTTAACCTAAATGTAAAGTATGTTTAAAGCCCAGTCATATGCAGCCCAAATCCTCTTTGTTTTGTTTCTTGTTTTAGCTTTGTATCTACTGATCTTTGTAAATGCGGGTTACAAGGTGGTGCGTCATCGTGATCCAGAGGATATGCATGTTTGTGTTCTTAATCTTAGGATGATTAATGTAGGCTGGTGAGTTGACTAGAAGCTGTTGTAGCTAATCATAGGTGTGATTGAAGATCACTCAAGCACTACTAGCTGGTGGAGTATATAACGCTAGGAACCTTTAATTAAAAGCCAAGAAAATGTTTTGGCCGAATTTCTACGGCAATACAACGGACATGTTCTCGTGGATTTGTTTTTTGACTTCTTCGAAAATCAAAATAAATAGAGTGTTTTTAAAGCAGTTTTTTAAATGACTTCTCGAGTCTAAAAATATATAAGCCGTCCACGTCAATATCTTTACCGTTCACTGTGGTATCAAAAAATGTAAACAAAACCATAAGTACACACTTCATGAGTTGCTCACATCACATCTAGAGACGCTGCTTTAATCGGCTTAGACCCTGTTTTAGTCGTAGAGCTAAGTTTAAGTTAATAGAGATGTAATTTTCTTTGCATTGTAATTTGCGAAATATATTACTCTGATATGTGACTATTGGATCGGTAAATCCGGCATGGTTCATTGGTTCTACTCTACTTGTTGTCCATATTACCCCCCTTATATCCAATTCCTGACTCCGCCCCTGCATATGTGCCAGCAGCGTTGCTGCCTGAAGGAAGACCCTAGGCATGTGAGCGCTCCCACTTAGCCTTGGGCGCCATCACCGCTCCCGCTTACTTAGCCTTTTGAACTTGCAAGGACTGTCGACCTGTAGTACACTAGTACGTTCAAATCAAACTGAACTTCAGCTATTCAATACATTTGATCACTTAAAGCATCTTACAGATTGTAACAAACATTTTTTTTTACAATAGATATTGTCCATTTCATTAGAACACAAATATTTCCACCACAACTTGAGACGGAAAGATTTCCACCAGATGAAACTGAGGTGGAATGATGCGACCTTGCTCGGTCACAAAGTTTTGTATCTCCAAAAGTCAATTATCGCGACGAAATTCAAAGGGCAAGGCCAGAAGCGACACTGCCATCTTCATCCCTTAAAACGACCTTTTGAATGTTGGAACATGCACATATGTGTATTCTTCCTTCTTGGTTGGTTGTCAAGAAGTGCAAGTGATGCTAGGAGATTAGGCAAGCTAGCCAAGCTAACAGGAGGTGCCATAATGTCGAGGCCACTTCCAAGCTCTAGACCGTCTCCGCCTTCTACTCCAACACCAGCAAGACCAGGGCCTCCATCTCCACCAAAGCCTTCCACTCCACCCTCGCCATCCACACAACACCTACCACCTCCGGCTCCACACACTTCATTGCCACCTCCGTAGACACCATCAACTCTACAGTTGCCATCGTCACCATACGGCCATACCCAACACCTTTTATTGCCGCCTTCACAACGACCGTCAACACCCCTACAGTCGCCTCCATCACCGAACCTACCACTTGGCTCCACACCTTTCACCGCCATCTCCGCAACCAGCATCAACACCTCCACCACCGCACCCGCCACCCTTGGCTCCATACCTTCCATTGCCACCTCCACAACCACCATCAATACTTCCACCATCGCCTTCACCATCATCATCATCACCAGACTCACAACCTTCACCTTCACCGTCGTCTCCACCACCACTGTCATTTCCAGACTCACAACCTTCACTAGGATCGTCGCCTCCACCTCCCTTGGTGCCATCCTCACCTTCAATGACAACACCAACAAGTCCTTCCCTACCACCACCATCGCCAACAACAAATAATCCACTCATGCATGGATGGGAGCACTCGAGTTTTTAGCACCGTGGCTTGTCACTATTTGGTTATTTCATCTATTTTTATTTGGTTAGAAGTGGATCGGTCATATGTTTCAATTATTTATTACAACTTCCACTGGTTTTCTAATAAAGTACTTTTAAAAGTTTTCATTTCCCCACGATTCTATTATTGCTTTTATTTATTCTCAATGTGGCCATGATGTTCCATAGTAGTATTCCATATGGATGTATAGGGGGTGCTATGAGCCTGTTCTTTTTGGCTGAGGTTTATGCCTTTTAACTACGGCTTATGACTTTTAGACTGTTCATGCGAGAGATCACAGAGTAACAGAAACTTACGTGCGGTTTTTGCCGATATAAATGAAGTCGGTATAGTATGTGTTACAATTAACTGGTGGATCCTATCTTAAAAAGACACTTTATTTAAAAAGCTAGTTACTATAAAAAAAGTCAAAAGCTGAAAAAGAACATGCATACGCCAATGTTACGATCGAAACGAATGAATCATCGGTCGTGTATATACGCGTAATGCTGGCACTGTGAGATTGGATTCCGGTTTCTTGTTCCTGTGTTGATTCTTCGGTTTTTCGGATTCATGCAATTTTTGTTTTCAGTGGGAAGTTGTAACTTGTATGTACGTGCATTAACCACTGGTAAATAAAGTTCAAACATTATATTTGTTTTCAAAGCAGGAATGATGTTGAGATCAGCTGTTACTTAAGCTATCATAGTAATCGGTGAGAGTAACCATTATCTTGTAACCCCATTTGCAATGCGGGATTCTTGTTCCTACGTGGGACAGAACTGCAGTTTTCAATCAGATCTTAACACGAACCGTTAATCTAAAAAGATCTGAAACGTTAATTTCTTAATCTGGATGGTTATTGAAATGAAACCAGTTTAATTGCTCAATGGCAGCTAACGGTGGTTGCGCTTGCACCAATCATCAGGACTCGAGCCGTTTCGCGGAAAGTTCCCAGTCAAACCGGCGGAGATCATACGCGCCCATTCCTGTGGTACGGCATGTGGCCAAACGCGCCCCCCCCCCCCCCTCCATCGCGACGGCAAAGGCAGCAAACGCAAGCTTAGGGTTTCGTCTCTCTCTCTCTCTCTCTCTCTCTCTCTTCCCCTCCCCCCACCTGGGCCTCTCCTCCATCCCTCCGGCGCGCGAGGAGCACGAGCCCTTGGTAGATCCCGATGGCCTCGCGACGCCGCACGCTCCTCAAGGTCATCATCCTCGGCGACAGCGGGTGGGTGATTCTGATCTTTCTCCTCCTTTGTGAAATTTTTTTCGAATGTTTCTTTTTTGCTTACCTCTCTGGTGATTTCCTGCGATCCAGGGTTGGGAAGACTTCCTTGATGAACCAGTATCCTGTAATTCGAGTTGCGGTGGACTAATTGCTTCGGATTACTTGCTCAGATGCGATTTTTGTTTGGTTTCATACAGGCTTTCTTCTGTATCTGTTTTCTTGAGCTTTGATGTAATTCAGATATGTGAACAAGAAGTTTAGCAACCAGTACAAGGCCACCATCGGCGCGGATTTCCTCACAAAGGAGGTACAATTCGAGGATAGGCTCTTCACTTTACAGGTACCCTCTTTCAGCAATTCACCTTTGCTTATGATCAGTCCTGTTTCCTCGTGAGAACTAAGAATCACGAATTGGTCTTTTGTTTTTTGTCTATGCACTTCTGTACTGATGCTTGGAATAAGTGACTGCTTGTGTACTTGTACTCTTAAAAGTTGAGTGGATGATGGTACTTTAAAACTGCCTTTTGAATTCTCTAGGTTTTGTGTGTTCACTTCCTGGATTCCTCGACAGTGTTGATTTGTTTGCTGTAATGTTTCCTAAGATAAGTGGGAGGTTGTGGAATTTGTCACTGTAGAAAGTAATGAAGTCTTTCTACTAAGAAGTAATGCTCCACATAATGTCATCTAGGTGTCAAAGAATTAAACGGATAGCTAGAAGCTGGCATTGTAGTTGTTTCTGGACTCTAGTGCATAGTAGAAAGCACGGATTTAAAAATATATTCAATACGTAGTCCATGCTACCTTTACTGCAATCAAAAGGACTACCAGTGGCACGCTGGCACTAATGTACATGGACCTACTATGGAAAATGTGAGGCATCTATGAAGTGTAAATAGAAAGGGGGTTTATGCTGTTGCATGCCCTGAATGCGAATTTGCTTGTGGATAATGATAAAAACTAAAGACTCTAAAGAGTGATGTTGTGAGTAGAGTGAGACAGTGCATCACACTACAAGTTATTCAGCCAATTAGAGTGAGGCAGTGCCTCACACTACAAGTTATTCAGCCAAGTGTTGAGCTGGTACGTAAGTATAATTTTCTAACTTAGTATCCGAATCATAAAATATTTTGTTGTGGTTGTTATTATCTAATCTCAGTAAACATAGTTTGTGTCTGTTAATTGTTATAACTACAAGTATGCAGTACTGGCATAGTGCCAAACCTCCTTTCTCTTTTCCTTTCTGAACACTTTACATTTGAGTTGGTTTCTCTTTCTAGTAAATGCGCTGTACATTTGAGTTGCTATCTATTTCTAGTAAATGGGAGCTGGGGGGTTTCTCTCCTTTATAAAATAACTACAAAAATGCAAAATAAAGATTGTGATTTCCCATATGTTGGTTTAGTTTCTGTTGTGGCTTTGCCACACAGTGGGTACTTTGTACCCTTCTCCATGGAGGATATAGACTAGCTAGAGACCACCACATGAGTGAGAGCCGGTGAGTGGAAAAATGAGTGAGCTTGGTCCTCCCTCACACCACCAAGGGTTTTATGTATATGAATGGGGCAGGATAGGAACTTTATGTATATGAATGGAGCGGGATGGGAAATTCCCATCCCACCCTCCAATAATTACAAAAGGGGAGGGTAAATCAATACATTCCTTTATACATATACACTATGCCATTGGGCTTGCCCTAAAGCCTACTAGCCAATCCCAAGGCCACAACAGTGGGTACTTTGTACCCTTCTCTATGGATGATATGGACTAGCTAGAGACTGCTACATGAGTGAAAGAGCCGGTGAGTGGGAAAATGAGTGAGCTTGGTCCTCCCTCGTACCACCAGGGGCTTTATATATATGAATAGGGCAGGACGGGAAATTCCCATCCTGCCCCCTAATAATTACAAAAGGGGGAGAGTAAATCGGTACATTCATTTATACATATAACACTATGCTATTAGGCTTGCCCTAAAGGCATACTAGCCTACTAGCCAATCCCAAGGCCCGAGGGGTTGGGCACCCCCACAACAAACTGTTGTGGCATGAGTAATAACAATGAGTACTTTGTACCCTTCTCCATGGAGTATATGGACTAGTTAGAGACCACCACATGAGTGAGAGAGCCGGTGAGTGGAAAAATGAGTGAGCTTGGTCCTCCCTCATACCACCAAGGGCTTTATATATATGAATGGGGCAGGATGAGAAATTCTCATCTTGCCTCCAATAATTACAAAAGGGGAGTGTATATCAGTACATTCCTTTATATATATAACACTATGTTATTGGGCTTGCTTTAAGGTCCACCAGACAATCCCAAGTTGGGTTCAAAAACAAAGATTATCTACGCAGAATCTGATTTCTTCGTGGAACCATGAGGCCAAGTTACTTTTAAGTCTAATGCATTTTCTAGGTTGGTTTAGGGCCTTTTAGGCCTTTTTGGTGCTAGATTACCTATTATATGAGCTAAATATGTTTCAATTATTGTACTCTCAACTTGATTTTTCATTTTTAATGGTTTTCCCGATTTTTAAGCGGTTTTTGGGTTATCGGAACAATTACCGGTTTTCAAAACAACCAAATTCAAATTTGATTCACGAGTTTTGAACAGTTTTTCCGGGTTTTCCGGTAACTGGTCGGTTACCGGTACCGCCCGACAGTCGGAATTCCCTCTGGTTTCGGGTTTTTGTACCTTGATCCCAAGGCCTGAGGGTTTGGGCACCCCCATAACAGTTTCTATGTTATGAATCGGAAAGCTCTCCGATGTTCTCTTGTGCACATTAATTCCTGTTTTTACGAATCAGAAAGTTCTCCAATATCCTCTTGTACACAATTAATAATACGATGGAAATGGAATTACCATTGACAATATGTACGACTTTCCTGAAAACCTGTAGATGTTGAAGCTCTAAATAAGTACTGTTATGATATGACTTTCTTTGGTAATTTGAATTATGATATTTAATATTTAACATTCTATATCTGCAGATATGGGATACTGCCGGACAGGAAAGGTTTCAAAGTCTTGGTGTTGCATTCTATCGTGGAGCAGATTGTTGCGTTCTAGTTTATGATGTTAATTCTATGAAATCATTTGATGATCTGAACAACTGGCGTGAAGAATTTCTAATTCAGGTGAAGATCTCTTGTTGCCTATAGTGTTTAGTCCAGTGAGCTTTGATTTCCGTCTCACCTTCAGATCCAACTTGTCAGGCTAGCCCATCTGATCCTGATAACTTCCCTTTTGTTCTACTGGGAAACAAGGTTGATATTGATGGTGGCAACAGCCGTGTGGTAATTATCACAACTCATTTTCTCTCAAAACTATTTCCTAAGAACATAGACTGTTAATGGACTTCTGTATTGCCATCTTAGGTCTCTGAGAAAAAGGCAAAAGCTTGGTGCGGCTCAAAAGGCAACATCCCTTACTTTGAGACATCTGCCAAAGAAGGAACAAATGTGGAAGATGCTTTTCAGTGCATTGTAAAAAATGCTCTGAAAAATGAACCAGAAGAAGAACTGTAAGCACATCCTTTTGCTTAGTATTCTCTGTTCAATATGCATAGCTATAGGATTCACTATGGCTTGTGGCTTCTCCCGAACAAACAAATGGGACGGTTTCTCCGTCGTCTTTTCTAAGCGGCTTATCGAAACAATTTTTTCGAAGCGGTTTATCGGCATTCGGTTTGTTTGCACAAGCGCAAGCACTAGGACCATACAAGTCATAAGTCATAGCCAAAAAGAACCCACTAAGTAGTAGTTTTCCCTGATCAGCCTTTGCTCCACTATTTGTGTTCAACGATATAGGGGTATTAGTTTCTTTTTATTTCTGAATACACATCCTGGTTCTGTTTTAAGATACCTTTGGTCTGTTGTTTTCATGACATGTACTGTAGTTAGCATATGGATTGGCTTTGTTTCGTGCAGTGCGACTGAAAGCTTCAATTTACGTTTCATTTCATAAGCATGCCATCCTGTTTATTTGCAAGTTGCAAGTACTGAAAAGTGTTTCACTGACCGTAAACTGTTCTCATGAAGGTACGTGCCTGACACTGTCGATGTGGTGGGTGGCAACCGGACCCAAAGATCATCAGGCTGCTGTTAGGTCATGATGCACCATCTCCACAGCAACGATTAAATATGCAGTATATTGTCATATGGATCTGTATTCCATTTGTGACCTTATCAATCACCCCTTCTGTACGAAATGAAGGATTGATGCATCTGTTCTGAATTGTCACCTTGCATACTGTGCAGTTTATTATCTTGTGAATACAGTCAGTGAATAATATTTGACCAAACTATAGTTTTTCCTTTATGCATGTATGGGATGGATTCCAATTAGTTGCCAACGAATTGTTCCAAGCCTTGTCCATCAAATCAAGAATCTGATCGTTGAGATGGATAGGGGGTAAAAGTGTTGAAAAGTGTGGTTACCACGGGTGTTATCAGCGTTGTCTACAAGTGAAGTTTAGAATGCAAGATTTATCCTCAGGGGTAATCACCGAAATGGATTTAGATGCAATGCCAAGGCACCTCCAGTGTATGTCACGATCATATCCACTTATTGCACGGTATCAGAAACGCCAATGAACGATCCCATAATGGATTAGCTTTTGGTCCCCTTTTCCAATACTTTTATTTTGCCGTCTTCTCTGATTTTCCCTTTCACGCGGGTCTCGTTATTGGCAGTCTTCTGATCTGCTAACTGATGCATGCGATCTTCGTCTTCCCTTTTCGTTTCCTCTTCCGCTCATTAATTTCTCAGGCTGTGCGTTTCTTTTTCACACAGGACATTGCTATTATCAACGACGCCAGACCTGTGCTTCTCCTACCCACTCTTTTCTCCTTACGAAAAGTGTAAGAATCGCAAGTGTAGATAAAGCAAATCGCACGGCCGGCATGGCCCTAGGCGGTGTCATCCGCACGTCTAAAGATGGTAGACATGGCGTGCAGGGTGCAGCTCTGGACGGCCGGCCGGCCGGCCGGCAAGTGTTCCGTTCCGTGGCGTGGCGTCGAAGTCCTGGCTGGCTATTTGCCTCGGTTCGCGGGCCCTCGCTTTTCACCTGCATCTTTCGGCCGCATCCAACGAGCGAACCCCGTCCTCGTGGCCCAATTGCTCCGTTTCGGGCGAATCACTCGGGTCACCTCACGTCTTCACCCCTCGGTTGCTTTCCCAGACGTGCACGCTTTCTACGTACTTTGTATGGCAAATTAACCGCGACACACGGAAATCGCCGAGTGTTAGACCTGGGAGTCGGTGCCGTGAGCCGGCCCGGCGTGCTTCAAGCCGTGTCGGCCCGTGCCGGCTCGGCACGGCTCTCCTCGTCTCTGGCAAGATCTGTGCCTGGCCGGCCTTGGTCTAGTCTATTTGACCTGCTCGGCTCTGGTCCAGTCCATCTGACCTGTTGATGACCTTATAAAGTAGTTGAAAGATTTTGGTAATGTTTCAAAGAGCCTATAGGTCTAGGTTTTTAACTTTTTATATTATAGTGACTGAAAATATACTATATATATTATTAGTTTTTTTGTGTAATTAAATTTAAAAATAAAAATAAGTTATATTATCACAAATAATACAAAGAAATAAGGAGAAAAAAGAAAAGAAAAAACCAAAAAAAAGTCAAAAACAAATAAAAAGACGAATTTAAAAAATTAGAAGTCAAAAACAGAACCCTGTTGGAGCAAGACCAAAGAGCTCATGTCAAATCACAAAAGCTATGAGTTTGCATCAAATCACAAACACAAGGTGAACGGCATGAAATCAACTTGAGTGCAAAGCAACATGAAGTGCCCCAAAGCGGACACAAATTCAGTTTCAATGCTCCTTCTGGATTCTGTTCTTCGACACTTGATGAGCGAGACCATATGAATAAGATTATATATACTTTTAATATTGGATCTATCATGTATGCCATACTTTGCATACACCTAAATATGTCATCTAAATATGTCATATGTTTTAAGTGTTACGAGCAGATATCGGTTAGATCCAAATAAAGATCACTGGATAGCTATAAAAAACATCCTGAAATACTTGAGAATGGCTAAGAATGTGTTCCTTATATATGGAGGTGGGGAAGAGCTAGTCATAAATAGTTACACTGATGCTAGCTTGTAAACCGATAAAGATGATTTTTTATCGCAGTTTGGATTTATGTTTTGCCTTCATGGAGGAATAGTGAGTTGAAAAAATTCTAAGCAAGAGATAGTTGTTGATTCTACGATGAAGGCTGAGTACATGCGGCTTCTGAAGCTGCAAAGAAGGTTGTTTAAATAAAGAAGTTCATCTCTGAGTTGGATGTGGCCTCTAATGCTTCTAGTTCAATGGACCTTTATTATGATAATAGTGAAAATATTACGCAAACCAAGGAGCCTAGATCGCATCAAAAGTTTAATCACATATTTCGGCGTTTCCATCTCGTTTGCAAGACTGTTGATAAAGGTGATGTGAAGATATGCAAAGTGCACATAGATTTAAATATTGTTGTTCCGTTGACAAAGTCTTTTTCTCAGCCAAAGCATGAGACACATACAAGAGTTGTGGGTATTAGATACTTGCTAATTGACTCTAATGCAAGTGGGAGATTATTAGTGATATGCCCTAGAGACAATCATGGAGATGATTGCATCACTTCTATGTTTATGATCTTTTAAATAATATGTTATTTTATCCCTTAAATAAATGTCTTTCATATTGATCAATAAGTATGTGATTTATTTATGAAACTCTTTATTTATATTTTGATGTTATTCTAAATTATCCTTGATCTTATGCCATTATATGTGATAATTATGATTAGCAGATTAGCACATATATTGATTGGTGATCATGTTTCATGGATCATAGATATGGGGATATCAAATCAATAATATGGACATATGTTAGAGAATATAGTGTTAGATTGATCTACTATGAGACACTGCGGGAATTGTTATATTTTTATGTGTCATCAATTGGTCTCATACATAGTGTATGTAGGATTTTTAGATTTAAGATCGTCACGGTTTCCTACAAGTATAATAATTTACTTAAGAGTTACCAAACACTACTCCGTAACTGGGTGAACATAAAGGTAATTTTCAAATTTACTATAAAACATGCGGAGAAATGTGAGCGATCAAGATAGAATATACCCCTTCTATATAATAGGAGAGATATCTCTGGACCTTTCGATGTGGCTGGATTGAGAAGTTCATGGTCCTGCCGAATGTGGTTGAGAAGTCAATCACAACCGAGCAATCCACTACAAATTTGAATGAATAATCAAACTATCATAGGATGGCATGCTTCTCACTTTAACTTCGATTTGGTATTATAAGGCAAAGAGATTAGTATATAAGTATTATATATGTTCGTCTGATATGATCTTTATGTATATTTAGGAGTTGTTATGTCCTGTTAGGGACTGCTACCGACTTATGGACCGAAAATGAGTTTTTGGTCATGGCCAAATATACATGAACGTACAGAGTCACACACTTAATGGGTCGGAACAATAAGGATCTGGATGATGGACTCCGAGTGGGATACGATCTCTACTCATATTGGATCCGGTTGAATGTTCTCTGAGTGGGATACAATCTCTACTCGTATTGGGTAAAGATCCAGCCTGAGACTTTTCACGTTGGATACGGTATCTAATTATTTCGGATAAAGATCTAATTGGAGGCTATATAAAGAAAGGTGTGGGAGCTGAGGGAGGCATCCCAAGACACAACCCATTGAAACTATAGCTACCACTTCTCATAACCCCTGCAATGCGTGCTGGTACTAACACATCGACGCACGACATTCTATCCCTGAACATGTGGATCTCGGCAGAGATGTTGCTGCGATTGATGCGTTGATCGGGATGATCATGAGGAGGAGACGGTTGGCCAGAAGACGATCAACTACTTCAACTACATCAACGTGTGTTTCGTTGGACCGGCCACTTCAACTCTACTTCCGCTGCACTGTACGTCTAGTGGTAATAATTTATAATCTTTTACTCGTGTGACTTCCTAGTTTATATGATAAGAAATTTTAATCTACGTTTGTGTAGTCTACCGTATCACAACACTACCAAGAGGATTTGACCGGCAAAGGCAAAGCATCAGCTACACTGCCGCTCTTTTCCCTTCACCCAGTAAACAAGTAATAACTGTTAATATCTGCAATGTAATCAAGCAAAACGAAATTGACATCAAACAATGAAGCAACTACATGGGAAAACGAGGGTGAAAGGCACATGAAACCTTGCAAACTTATCTTGACCGAACCAACGACATCACCAAATAAAAGAGCACCAGTTATAGGTCAGAGCGATGGTGCTTGATCCATAAAAAATGATATCGAACAAATTTTAAAATGAGCTGTTATGTATCCCACCATTGCATTCACACGAAAGGATGAAGCAGACTCTCAAAATGCTGACAGATATAAGGAAATCTAAATCATATTAATGTCAGAGGAATCCATCCAATCCCTCAAGTTGTTTACGACAGAAATGAGCTGGGATATTCAAGATAAGGGGTATATTCTTTTCAGCTTATTTTAGTTTATGATTTATGATTTTTCTCAAACAAACAAATAAGATAGTTTCTCTGTCATCGTTTCGAAGTAACTTATCAGGATAGTATTTTAGAAAATTGGTTATCAGATATTTACACGAGCACTCGTATTAAGGCCAAAAATCATAATCCACGGCTATAAGCCATGGCAAAAAAAAAACATGACCAAGAAAAGAAGTAAATTCAACCTGATCCAATGTTCTCAAATGGCTGTTCTTAATTTCATGACAATCTCATGCTCTCCAGAGAGTTTTGGAAAGAACTGGTAAAAACAAAGACGCAAAGACTTGAGATATAGAACTTCAGATTTGAAACATCATAACTACTCAACGACGACGCTGATTTGCCCCTTCTCAAGCATGTCGTAGGAGGACCTAGTGTTCTTCTGATCGTTCCAGTGATGCATCTTCCACAGACCACCAGCAAACAGCCAAAGGGTGAGTCCAATGCACATCTCCTTCACCACGCTCGGCCCCTTGAGGGTACCGTGCGGCCGGAGACGGTGAGGCGAGATGCGGCGGTGAGACGGAGGTGTATGGCCGGAGGTGGGAGACGAGGCAGGAGGTGGGCAGCGAGCCTGAGGCGTGCGGCCGGAGGCTAGCACCGCCGTCGTGCTAGGCTAGGTTGGACGTGTCGCTCAATAGGTCAGTTTTTTAGGCTTAGCTTGATCCTGTTTATGCTGTGCTAACCCGATTTACCATGTATCGGATCTTTGTTATGCTTGGGCCGTGCCCGACTGGCTCGAAAAAGTCCGGCACCACTCCCACCACTACCGGGTGTGAACGAACCAGGGTGGTGGATAGGCACGTTCCAAAGTTGAAAAAGGGGCCTGAAAAGCGCTTGGATCCTTGGTTTGGTTCGAATTAGTCGAAACGGACGTCGTTTTCGGAAAAGACGCGGCTCTTTGACGACACCGCCAATTAGGATTTGGGCAGGCAATTGTGTGGAAATTATTTAAGTCAACACGGGAAGGGGGAGTGTATCCTCTGCCACTTCTGCCATGTCATGCACAGATCAGAGAGCGATTACCTGGGGCTCTGGTCGGCCTTGCCTTGTGCCGGGTTAAGCAAAGCAAAGCAGAGGAGTTGATTAAAGAAAAGCCATTTGTTTAGTAAAATCCATCGTGTTTCCACGTGGCGACCCAATCCCTTGGAGTAGACCTTTGCGTTCTTAACAAGAGTACGAGACGCGGCCATCTCGTCGCCCTTTTACACCACACCCACCCGCGCCGCGCCATCGCCTGTTTCGTCGCTGCGCCGCCTCTCCTCGCTCTGCTTCCGTCCTTCTTTCTCCCTCTCTGCTTATGCTTCTTGTTGCGACAAAACTGCACCTGAACAATCGATGAGTCGAGCTGAGCTGAGCTGAGCTGCTGATAGGAAGACAGAGGGGAGCCTGAAGAAGAAGAAGAAGAGGAGGAGGAGGACGAAGAAGAGGAAGAAGAAGAAGAAGAAAGAAGAAGAAGTTCAAGAAGAAGAAAAAGAAGAAGAGTTTGATAGTTGGCAGGCGGGCGGCAATGGTGTTCTACTACAAGGCGCGGCCGGACGCCGGCGACTACACCATCTACATGGGCGCCGACAAGAACGAGAACGAGGAGCTCATCAAGTACGGCCTCCCCGAGGACGTCTGGTACGTACGTGCATTTGCATACATATTGTTGTTGATTTCTCTCTGCCGCTCTCGGACATCTTCTCTCTTCTGAAATACACGCCCCTGTCAGAATTGGACTTCCGGTAGCGGCATTGTACATCACATATACTAATATACAGGGCGTTAGAATTGCGTGCATGTAGATGAGAGTATAGTGATGACCGTATACGTGCGAGTATTAATTAGTATATGACATGCATGCCGCGGCCGGTGGATTCGAAGTTGATGTGTAGGAGAGGGGAGGAGAGACCGGAAGGAGAGGAACCGAGGATGGAGGAGGAAGCGGATTGACGCGTGACTCGGCCTTGACGAGGCTGGTGGGGACATTCCAACGCCCCAACTACCAAACTATCAAGATACGACCAAAACCATGGAGCGGAACTGCTCAACAAGTTGCTTATCCATCGTGGCCGCCTGCGCTCTGCGCTAGTACTGGTGTACTACTGCCATCACAGCCTTTTGTTTGCTTACTAGTCCTGCTATATCCGTACGGCCTATTCGTTTTCGTTTTAGCTCTTGCGGGTGGCTTTCGACTGTGACCGATGAAGAGAAATAGATAATAGAATCATAGGTAAATAGTAGTATATTATGTAAAAAAAATGATTAAATGTAAGATACTATAATATTTAGATTATTATGCGACTTACATAATTATTACATAATAAAATACGATATATATTACAATATATGAAAGTATAAAATAGTGTATGATAGAAACAGATCATAAATAAAACGTTTGTATTAGTATTAGTTTCTAAAAATAGAAGTTAGAAGTTAAAACTAAGGCCCCGTTTGGCACGGCTCCACTTCACAAATAGAGCTGTTTTTTTTGACTTCACAAGTGGAGCCGGGAGAAACTACTTTTTTCAGCTCCTTGGGTGGAGCTACTTTTGTCTCAACAAGTTTTAAGGAACTCCTTGGATGGAGCTATTTTGCTTTACCCCGTTTGATACAAAACAGCTCTAAAGAGCTGGTGGTGGAGCTGTGCCAAACGGAGCCTTATATTAACATATCCTTATCAATACCATGTATCCTCTCGAAAGAGAAAAACATCAGTCCTCTAGGGGACCTCGCCTTGGAGCTTTTTACTTTTACGACTTGTATAATTTTACCACCGGCGACCATACTTCAGAGCATAAATGGAGTGCTTATTACACTTGAAAAGTTAGTTAGGGGTGGATCTTGTTTATCCTGTTCGCCAAATTAAACAAGAATAATGTACAGGCTGCTGTCTCATCAGGTTCCATGTGGACAAGGTATCCTCGGCGCACGTCTATTTGAGGCTCAAGAAAGGCGAGTCGATAGATGGCATCGGCGAAGGCCTCTTGGAGGATTGTGCACAGCTCGTAAAAGCTCATTCCATTCAAGGTACGTACGTATTCGCAATTTTTTTATGGTTTTCCCTGTAAATTTTTTCCTTGGCTCAGAGTAGTATCACTTAACAGAAACACCTGTTTGGAATGAAGCATTTCCAAAGGAATTCTTAGGGGTTCGTATAAGTTCTCGTGAAATTCCTCAATAGTACTACTAAATTCCTGCATTCCAAAATTGGTCACGTGTAAACATCTCTCATTCGTTTTCTCCTTTTAAAAGATATTTCTTTCAGCTACTAATATTTATTTATTTTCAATTAAAACCACAGTCAAAAGACATCAAGCAAAACCAATACAACGTCCACTAACATGCCACACCACTTAAAGTATCCAACTGTTGCGTGCAAAAAAAAAGGTTTTTTGAGCAACGTATCAGATGAAGTCGTGCAAAAAAGAGTGAAGTAACGCAAAAGAAGTAGCAATAAGAGGCGTATAGATCAGATCAGTTGCTACCAAGATTTTATGGACGTAGGTTTCCTAAACACTCTTTGCTCGCAAAGCGTCATACATATCCAATTATGTTCTGCACGGAAGAAAATAGAGCACGGTGTGACCTGTCGGCGGGTATTCGCGTGTCCCAGAAAGCTGCAGCGCCACACTGCTTGTTACAGGAATCTTTTGTTTTTTTTCTTGTTTCGCTTTACTTTTCAGTAACTTTCGCCCTGTATTATTGGCGCTCCATGGCCCATTGGGCACGTTGAATTATCTGCTAGCTTGAATCGATTGGCCTGATCCTATACATGCGAGTGGTTGTGATCATCGGAACGTGACAGGTATTGGATGATGATGCGTCGTGCATATGTGCTTGTCGTGCAGGAAACAAGATGAACAATGTTGAGGTCGTCTACACGCCCTGGTCTAATCTCAAGAAGGCCCCATCCATGGACGTCGGCCAAGTTGGCTTCCACAACCCTCGGATGGTAACCAGTACTCCCCCACCACTCTGCTGTTTCATTAGAAAGTTACAGCAAACTGCTTTCGCTCCTCAGCGTAGGCAGTGCTAGCTTTTTTTGTTGCTAATGGCATATCCAAAGCTCTGAGGTGTGGCCGTTTAACTAGGGGTAGTTTTTTTTTTCACGTTGGAAAGTTAAAACAAAAGTGAAAACGAGGGCAACGCTTAGATAAGAGCCGATGCTTGTGTGGACCTGTAGATTCGGACCCGTTCTTTTTCAGCTTTTGATTTTTCTATAGTAACTAGTTTTTAAACAGAGTGTTTTTTCAAAATAGGGTCTCCTAGTTAATTGTAGTATATAATATACCGACTTCATTTATATCGGCAAAAACTGTACGTGAGTTTTAGTTACTCTATAATCTCTCACACAAACAGTCCAAAAGCCACAAGCCGCAACCAAAAATCACAAGTCGTAGCAAAAAAAAAAAACAGGCCTGAAATATGACACCGTTAAGAGTTCATTGCATTGAGATACCCTAATGTACGTGCCACTACATGTCCGAATATTATGTGTGTAAAGCAGGACCAAAGTATTGTAAAGCGTAAAGGTGAGGAAACACCTGAGTGCTGCACAGGGTGTCTCTAGACAAAAACACTCACCTGAATGTAGCATTTTAATTATGACCAAATTGCTGAAGCCTGTATTATTGCATTCAGCCTTTTGCATTATTTAGTACTATCATGTTGGAAAAAAGCATTTTGGAAATGAACAGCAAGTAGATAGGGAACCTTTTGGAATTTAATTAGGTTAGATTATCTTGCACATGTAGTATTAGCTGACAACGACCAATCTTGAAAGCCTGTCTTGTGCATATATAAGCCTGTTCTTTTAGCTGCGGCTTGTGACTTTTGTGCAGTTTGTATGAGAGATTACAGAGTAACAAAACTCACATGTGATTTTTGCCGATATAAATGAAGTCAGTAAAATATGTCTTACAATTAACTAGTAGACTTTATCTTAAAAAATACTTCGTTTAAAAGCTAGTTACTTAAAAAAAATTAAAAAATAGCTTTTAGAAGCTGAAAAAAATAGGTACATAATATCTCTGCTAGCTAGAGCAAATTCTTACTACCACCGATACTATAGCTGGTCCATAATTACATGCTTTCCCGTGTCAGCTAATCGACCTACTACGTACTTTTGCCAAAACTCACAATTTCACATTATCTGCTGTCTAATTTAACAGGTTCGTATCTTGATAGTCGAGAAGCGTGTCAATGAGATCATCAATAGGTTGAATAAGACCAGGGTAGAGCGCCGACCAGACTTGAAAGGTACGTACGTACATACATGCACATATACGTACATTTGTCTTGCGTTCTAGTGTTCTACTTGTACTTGATACGATATACTACATCTTCTCTACACCAGTTTGCTCGGGCCGGGCACGCAACATTTGTACTAAACTTATCTTTTCTACTCCGCTGTACAGCCGAGAAAGACGCTTCAAACGCAGCGGAGAAGGCCGAGAGGAAGATGCAGTTGAAAGAGAAGGTATATACGCATGCATGTTCTTCTAGAGCTTGTCATCTTTGCATGTACCAGTAGTACGTACCAATACAGGTACAAAGTGGGTGAAGCTATGTGTGTATGGCGTATGCGCAGAAGCGTAGAGAAGAGATGGAGAAGCTGGAGAAGGAGAGGCTGGCCGACATAAGGAGCTACAAGGGCCTGATGGTCGCCGAGAAGATGACGTCCAACCGCCAGATCGCTTCCGCCGGCAAGTCCATGCAGGAAATGGAGGACGAGTTCGTCTGAGGATAAATAAACCCGTCTCGGCGTGCGTGTGTGTGGTATTACTTATGTATGTCGATGCATGCATGTGTGCGTGATCTCGATGAGGTTACCCACGATCGGCCGGTCATTCGATCGATTCCTGATAATACATCTGTACATATATATGGTCCTCGGACATAGATGAGAAAAGAAGCTGGCGCGAATACATTCCAAATTCCCCAATGGATGGAGTATCGAGCTGCTTGTAAGCTAGCGTGGTACCGACTCGATCGTATAGATGAGAAAAGAAGCTGGCGCGGATACAAGGAATTGCCATTATAAAACCCAACTGCTGCTAAATACGACCGGCAGATCAAAGAATTGCCATTTTTGCATTTTCAGTGCATTTCCGCATTTTAATTAGCCACTTGAGATGTCCCATGTTGGGACCCCCACCCATTGGACTAGTCTTTTGGGGGGAGAAGGCCCAGTACCACTTATAAGGTTGGTGCTCCGTTGCTCCGTGGGCTTGGTTGTGTTCCGCCCATGTGGACTGTGGCCCGGGAGTAAAAATCCTACCGACCTAGGTATGCGGCGAGTCCAGATCTAACATTTGTATCGAGCCTAGGTGCCTAACACCTCCTGGACCTCATGGTTGTAGATGTGTTCAACCAATGTGTGAGGGAGATTGTTGGGAATAATCCCACATTGGTTGTGGAAGAGGAGAAAGCACAACTTATAAGTGTGGGAGCCCCACCCATTGGACTAGTCTTTTGGGAGAAGGCCCGCATCACTTATAAGGTTGTTGCTCCGTTCTCGTGGGCTTGGTTGTGTTCGCCCATGTGGACTGTGGCGGGAGTAAAACCCTACCGACCTAGGTATGCGGCGGTCCAGATCTCACATCCCAAATTTGCCCCTCTCTGGTTGGTTTCAGGAGACTAGCTTACCTAGCTAGTCCGATCAAGCAAGTCACTCGCCGTCATCCTGGTCAGAGTTCTGTTTGCCCTTGCTATCGAAGTCAGAGTCGTACCATCAGCCTTGCCCTCACCATGGCACTCATCGTCCTCGTCGGAGTTGTATCTGCTCGTGTCATGTTCGTTGGTGTTGGTCGCGGCGTCGAAATAGCCACACAAGTTCAGAGGAATCGCGATGACCTCGAGTCGGTTCGCTCTTTGTCCAAGAAACTTCACGACCATAGGTTCAGGTTCGTTCAGATACACGGTGGAGGACATGTTCCACGCCGCCACCCGGACTTGCAAGGAGAAGGGCCTGATTCCCCTCATCGCAGCCAAAGGAGACGGCTTGGCTCGTGCGTCCAGCGAGCCCAGAGCTATATGGCGACTAGGGCTGAAAACGGTCGGAAACGATCGGTAGGAGGTTAAATCACTTTCAGTTTCAAATTATTTTCTCGAAAACGAAATCGATACGATATTGTCGGAAACGAGAACGACATCGATATCCCGGTAAATTCAGAAACGAAACTATTCGATCAAAAGTGCATCGATAACAATCGAAAATCATGAAAGCGATATCTAAAATACAATAAACACATTACACACCAATCTGCACAGCATGACAATAGCTGTATATATTGACCTAGGTCACATGAAAAATAATACTGTAGTAATGATCCATGGCATAAGAGGCAAGACACATATTATATAGCAATAAAAAGACACGACACAAAGCCACAAGCCCACAACCACAAGTGACATCATGGTCTTAATACAATAATACTTAGTTAGGTCTCACAAGCACACAAAGCTGACAACCACATGACATAGGCGTAGTCACAAGCTCACAAACTAGAAAGTACTAGTACACTAGTAACTAAAATACTAAATCAAGTTCTTAGTTGAACTTAACAAAGGATAGGAGTAGGCTTCTTATAGCTGAACCTCCGGCATGTCATCATCATCTCCAAGCACATAATCACCGCCCATTTCATCCTAAAAATTGCAATGGAAATAACGTGTTAGTACTTCAAATGAATTACATGCTACTACAATACATATCAATATAATTGTACCTCAATAAGCAGATTGTTCTTAATGGCTTCAAGAACCTCAAGATCACTAGGCAAAGAAGAAATATTCTTAGAACCTGAAAATTAAAAGGCAGCTACATGAGTAAAAAGAACATCAAGATATTGTTAATAGAAAGCAACAGATCAGTTTACACTTTTACCTCTTTTAGCTCTAGTTATCCAATCCTTAGTGCAAACAAGTGCTTGTACCATGTCAGGATCAAGGCTGCTTCGATATGGGTCGACGACACATCCACTAGCACTAAATGCAAATTCAGAAGCCACGGTTGACACTTGCATTGCCAACACATCACGAGCAATCAGGGAGAGGACAGGATATTCATCCTTCTGATTTTTCCACCATGCTAAAATATCAAATGTATTATGGTTGGCTTTAGAAACCTTCAATTGTGGTTCTTCTAAGTACCTCTCCAATTCACTTATTTCTTCATCATTACCACATGCATCACTTTCATAAAGGAAGGAATCAAGCTCATCATCCACACTATCCATAAACTGATCTACAACTGAAGTTGATGAAACAAGTGTTGTACTCTTGGAAGGTGCGGAAGAAACATAGCAAAGAAACATGTTCCTTAGAACACCATTGAATTTATCAAGTTCAGCTTGGTAGAAATTTCTATATAACTTTCTCAAGTAAAATTCTACAATTCTTCTCTTGAACCTAGGATCAAGCACATTTGCAACAGCAAGGGCAACATTTGACTTCTTCCAGTACTTGTCAAACTTGACACTCATAGCATTTGCCATTTGGCAAAGAGTAGCATCATTACTATTGCACCAATCAGATAGATATAACTTAATCTCACAAAACCTCTAAAAACAGTTTGTTTGTTGGATATAGAGTACCGAAAATATCTCGGTCAAGTCAAAGAATTTTTTCAAGAAAGGAATTAGAATGTGGGCCTTCTCCCATTCCCGACTTGAAGGAGCAATACACTCATACTGCAAGGTCGATGGAAGTGAACCTCTCAAATGCAGGCTGTAATAAAGAGCATCCCTCAACATGAGATATGTAGAATTCCATCTCGTAGAAACATCAAGTGAGAGAGAATGCTTTGTATCTAGCCCACGTTCGGTAGCACACTTTAGGAACTCCTCCCACTGAACCGTAGATCCCTTGACAGCAACTACAAATGATATAATCTTTTCAGTTGTAGAGCCAATCACACGCATACCATCTCTAACAACCAAATTAAGGATGTGATTGGCACATCTCACATGAAAAAACAGCCCATCACATACTAAAGGACTATGCCTCTTGAGTTCTACAATGACATCCTTAACCGCTACTTCATTTGCCACTGCATTATCCAAACTTAGAGAGAACATCTTTTTCTCCACATACCACTTCAAAAGACAAGAAGAAAGTGTATATGACAACCTCTCACCAGTATGTCGCCCTTCAACATGGAAGAAATTGACAATCCTCTTTTGAATATTCCAATCATCATCAACCCAATGAAGAGTAACACATATAACCCTTGTTTTGGTTGGATGTTCACATATCCATAGTTGCACTAAAGCGACTTTGAACGGTTTTGAAGTATGCATACAACTTATCCTTTTCAGCCAAATAATATTCCATTATTTCCTTTCTAATTGTGACACGAGACTTTAGAGGATAATGTGGACGCAATCATTTGACCCACTCTTGGAAATATTCATGCTCAACCATATTAAAAGGGTACTCATGAACTATCATAGCCTCATAGAACTTTCTCAAGCTAGCTTCTTGATCATACTTGTAAGGTTGGACAACTGCGATGCCAGTATCTTTATCAGTTTTTGTTGTAAGTTGTTGCTGTCCTTTCTTGATGCTGTGATAATTAGCGAGATGGGTCCACAAACCAGTTGTTCCAAATCTGCTCTCAGCTCTGTGTTTGCTAGTCTTGCTTACACAACCTTTGACATTGCACTTTGCCCAAAGCTGATTTTCCTCCTTGCCATTCACCTTCACTGTTAGCCAGTACTTGGTGAAGTATTGCCACACTTCAGATGTGCTCTTCTTGGCCCTCTTGCTAGCAGGTTCATTTTCGTCCTCGCCATTGCTGCCTACATCCACATCGATTGGATCAACACCATCTGCTTCAGTGCCACCAGTACCAGTACCACCACTTGGCACTAAACATCTCTCAGATGAAGGTGCTGATGCAGGTGTTGCAGAAGAAGCAGACATGCCAAGATTTTGGCTTGCATTTTCACTTGCAGCTGGCCTTGCACGTTTATGGGATCCTATCACAAATGAAGTGCAAATGTTCTCCTATTAGTATAAGATATAAATCTACACAGTGAAATAGTGCATCAGTAAGATATAAATCTGTATGTCCTTAGCACCCAATTGGCGGAAAGCATTTCCAACACTAGACATCGATCTTATTTGTCATCGACAGTGATGTACAAGAACTACATGTTTTTGAATTCTGACGCTTACAAGGAATTTGTTTGTAAAAAACACCTATCCACGTAGAAGAACAAGCAAAAACATATACTGCTACTACAAAACTCTGTTACACTTCTTTAATTTTTACAAGCTATTGAGAGAACCAAAATTACTAATTAATCATGCACTGCAAAAACATACACCTGAGAACATAATCATGCACTGCCACTGTGCCACAGCAATACAGCATCGAGAATTTCTTTATCAGTGAATTAAAACATACACCTTTAGCAAGCATTCACGCAAGATTCCCCGATAACCATGCAGCAAAATCCACCCATACACATACAGATCATACATCGCACTCCGGTCTCCGCCCATACACATACACATCATACATCGCAAACGCAGCGCGACACCACCGGCCGAACCAATTCCCCGATCCGTGCCTCTCCCCTCTCTGGCCATGGAGGTGTTCTACTACCTCGTGTTCGGCGTGCTCGCCGCCGTCGTGGCGGGGCTCGAGCTCGGCAAGAGCGGCAAGGACATCGGCGGATAAGAAGATGAGCTTACGGACAAAGCCGTGGCGTGCCGCGGGTTTGAGAGGCGGCGAGGTCGATAGGAGTGGTGCCTCGCCTCCATCACTCGCGCTCGGGGCCTCGGGTGTTGCATCCACGGCTGATCCGCATCTCGGCCGGCGCCATCTTTGTCTCGGATGTGGCGCCGACCGCCTCGGCTAGCCTTTCACTCCCCGTGCTCGCGGACTCGGGCGGTCCCTGTCCGGCGGCGGCGACGGCTGGAGATGCGGATGGGCGTGGGGATGGGCGTCGCGGATGGAGGCGTGGGGATGGCGGATGGGGCGTCGCCGTCGGCGTGCGTGGGGATGGAGGCGGCGGCGGCCGAGATGCCGGATGCGGATGGGTGGAGGAGGTGGGGTGTGGGAGACCGGAGACGGAGACGCCGAGACGGGAGGCGTGCGCGGATGGAGGCGTGGGGATGGAGGCGTGGGGATGGCCGGATGGAGGCGTCGCCGTCAGGCGTGCGTGGGGATGGAGGCGGCGGCGGCGGCTGGAGATGCCGGATGCGGATGGGTGGAGGAGGAGGGGGTGTGGGAGACCAGAGACAGAGACGCCGAGACAGGAGGCATGCGCGGATGGAGGCGTGGGGATGGCCGGATGGAGGCGTCAGGCGTGCGTGGGGATGGAGGCGGCGGCGGCTGGAGATGCCGGATGCGGATGGGTGGAGGAGGTCTGGGACTCTGGTCGTCTGGAGGTGGGGTGTGGGAGAGACGCTGAGATGGATTGAGGATTGGGGAGACTAATGGGCCTGGCCGCCTGGGCCTAGGGTGCATGGTGTTCACAGCTCACTGATCGGTAATTACCGACGGTAATTACCGATTAAATACGGTATTTTTCGAAAACGATCGGAAGAGAGCTAAATCGTTTTCGTTTTCGTTTTCATTATCGGATATTTTTACCATTCTCGTTTTCGTTTTATCGGTTACCGTCACCGTTTCCGTTTAGGGGAAAAAATCGGTAATTTTTCGAAAATGATTTCGGTAACCGAAAATTACCGTTTTCATTTTCAGCCCTAATGGCGACCTGTGCCATCACTAACTTAGATAATAACATCAGTCTATGGTTATTACTTGACAAAACAGAATAAATTCTTGCTTTATCGATTAATAAGTACATCAGAGTATTGCAGGAGAACAATAATTAAAGACCGTTCCATAACATTACAATAATATTGCCACGTATGGCTAAAGTATTTAACAAGGCTAAACAGTTGCACGATTATTACAACAACACTACAAATAGAAGTACTTACAACTAGAAATTTGTAGGGACCCAGATATTAACATCCGGATTCCTCTGTGATTACTGCACTATTCCCTGGATCAGTAGATAGTGCTCACAGTTACAGTAATGAATATCAAAATACATATCATGCGGAAGCGTAAAATTTAATAGTAGACTTACTCATGGGCCGATTAGGCGAAATCATTAAATTGCAGCGGAAGAAGAACGCACACACAGTGGGACCTTGAGACATGCCCACAGCACCAACCGGAGGTTCGCGACCTAGCTCTTGACATCTTCATCTTCTCTGCCAGCTTGTCCAATCTTGTTGCTGCGGTGCGATGACTTGATTCTGATTCTGAATTTTGTCGCAAAGCGGCGTGAGCACTCGACCCCGTGCTCCGCGAGCCAATACACAGAATGCAAATAAATAGTATGCATAGCTTGACAAAGGAGAGGCTCGTGCTATTTTATTTTGCGTAGAGTGCTTTTGAATACAATTAATTAAAAAGCCCTATGACTTAGCAATTTTGGAACAAATCATAATGTACAAGGAAATGCATTATTAATATCGATTCAGATTCCATCCACCGTTACATGGCATCTGCACCATATAGCAATTTCTTCAGCGTTATAGCCACTTAACTTACCACTGAGACGACACCCAGGACAACTCCAAACTAGGGCCTTTCACTGCCCTCCACTTTTTCATCCCACCCACAAAATATTTTGAAATAGAACTATATCTAGTTAAGTTCCCATGTCCGCCCTTGACCGTGGGCACGGCTATTCGAATAGTTTTGACTCTGCAGAGTTTGTACACTTTCACCACAAGAGACAATCAACTCGTTGCCCCACACAATTCCTTAGAAGTGTGGTTGAGCAGACCATCACAGTGACTTTTCAAAGTATCTAGACCCTTTTGTCATCTCACCTTATGGGAAACTGCCCACTTGCGGTGGGTCCCATCTATGCGCGGGATATTTCCCACAGCCACTACGCAGCCGGGCTTCTACCTTCCCGCAACGTAGGACAGCTAGAAAACTTCACCCCCCACTGGTGTCCCTTCAGACCCCCTTGCCATAGCGTAGCCCCTTCGCATCCCTACCAGTGAGATGAGTCCGGAGTTTCGATAAATTTACTTAGCCAAGTTGTACTTTATAGACTTGTGGTTGTACTGTTTTACCAGGGAGGTCATGACAAGATTCAGTCCTTAGTGGTATCTGGGCGGTCTACCACTAACCCACTTTGTGCATCCACTGCACCACACTCACACCCTCGAACCAATTTGCCCATATATGTAAGCAAGTTGGGGAGTTTGAGAGCATAAAATAATCATTTCCAAAATATACCAGTCATTCCCATTATGACTGCCCAACCAATTTTTCTCAGGTTTACAAGTGATTCTTGGGCGCTCTCGCGCCCATGAGTATCTATGCAATACTAAGCATAGCATATAATTAGGGACTTATTTTCAAAGGTTAATATTATAGTTTTGCTAGGGCGACAATGTTCACATATTCAAATATTTCAAAGAGGGTGTAATATTATTCAAGGTAAACAATAGGCATGTAACTAGAATCTTAAATTAACATGGATTTGCATATAACATACATCATGCAATTTGATAATTTAAAACCAAAATAATTTGCAGAAATGTAGGTTCAACATGATCAAAGTATTGACTCGCCTGGCACAGTTTACCGCGGTCTTGAGCTCACACAATGCTTTCTCTTGAGCTTCTAATCCTTGCTCTTGATTACGCTCGATCCCTCGGTTCTTCAGGACTCCCATTTCTAATTACGCGCTAAACAACTGAATTCAAATAAATGCAAATAACTCAAGAATCCAAATAAAATCCAAATAAACTCAATTTAGTTCTATTATGGTTTAATGGGCGATTTGGATGATTTGAGGCAATGTCGACGGGCGCGGAGTATTGTTGGTGTCATAGTGGTTAGAGTGATGCGGGGAATGGCAGGGAAAACTTATCAAAATGGTTTAAAGGATGGGTTATGATAAAAGTATATTAATGAGATTATTTCTGTTTAATACTCGGAGATGGCTAGGTATAGCTGATGGCAAAATACAATAACTCGATCTTTTTATCAATAACTTCTTTTATTATTTTTATATTTATCAATGAAGTTCCATGAGTCGAGCTAGACATATGGGTAGGCGTATGAATTTAGTTGGGTATTAAGTATTGTATTGGTCGGATGTTGCTATTTATGAATTGACGACGTACCCGACTTTTAGCTCGTCGAATTAATTTATATCGCTAGTAATTTGATAGGTAGCATTTTATGCGGCCCTAATTAATTTCTCGTGTAAATGGGTTAAATGCTTATTTCAGAGTATCTATATGTTTGTGAGATTATTTCGATGCTTGGTGACCTAGGGCTATTATATTCTAGCACCTGTATATTATTATGACCTTTTAATTTGGAGGCGCTTTGAAGATTACTAATATTGATATTTTATCCCTTTACTAATTGAGCCTGCTACACATGATAATATTTCGTTATCGTTTCTAAGTTAAAGCTATCGTTTTAAATTTTCATGTTCGGTAATAAGTTAATGATAGTGCCTATATTTTTAACAGGGTCTACGATGAATACAAAAATTGCCCTAATATATTTACTAGTGGGCTGCCTACATGTCATCCGCGCTTTTCTAACTATTTATTTATATATATATTTGCTTAGAAAAGTCTATGATTTTAAATGGACATCCTATTTCAAATATTTTTAATATTTTGTTTAATTCATGTTCCTTGATTGGATATTATTCACCTTGGGAATTTTTTTGATGATTGTCTATATCTACAGCGGTATCTTTTTACCCTCCCCACAAATTTTAGTTTTGTATTTTAATTTTGTGCATGGCTAATTGCCTTGATCTGAACTTAATTGTTATCTTTATTTTAATTAAGGTTCTTGTGATGCTTGGACATCTATACCAAAACCCATCTTCCGTTAATGCTCGTTTACCATTACTTAGATTTAAAATAAATAATAAAGGCACATTAATTATTCATACATGGAAATTAATCTAATATTAAAGCTTAAATAATGTCTTTTTTTTATGTCCTAATTAGATTTATTAGCTTCCATGGATTTTTCTTAATTTTCCTCCATTTATTTCCTACTGAATTCGGGATAACAAAAAGAAGAAAAGTAAATGGGCTATGGTAGAATTCGAACGCAGGTCTGGTGGTTAACTCACGACTGTGCTAACCAACTGAGCAACCGCCCACTTATGATATGGGGATGATTAAATTAGAAGAGGCAGAGGTGCGGTGGGCAAAGCAGGGAAACAGAGGAGAGCCGGGCGCGCGCACGGCCGACGACGCCGCCGCGAGAGGTGGTCGGGAGGTGGCTAGGACCGGCAAAATGGAATGCACCGATGATGGCGAGGCTACAGTCGTGGCGCCCGGCCGGAGCGGTAGCGAGGCGAGAGGGCGCAGCCCTAGCGGCCGACGGTGAGGTGGAACAGGCGTCGGCGCCGTGGTGGAGGAGAGGGAGAGTTGGTGGGCGCAGGAGCAAGGGCAAGGTAGGGGGATGCTCACCATGGGGCTGGCCGAGCCGAAGGGAAACCACGGCGAGCCGGCGGCGTGAGGCGGGGTCGGGTGGCGGTGGCGCGCGTGCCGCGAGCCGGGGTGGGGAGAGGCTCCGCGACGGTCGGCAGAGGTTCGGGCGCCGAGAGTCGCTCCACCACGCCGACTGAACCGGGACCGACCGAGGAGAGAATGGCGCGGCGGGCGGTTCGGCCGGTGTTGAGGAGATGGCGGCGCGCGTGCTCCAGTGGGCGAAATTCCAATCGGCTTGACGAGGGGCGAGAGGAGGCGCAGACACGCGCGGGCGCGGTGGTTTGTGGGAAGATGGCCGAGCGGCCGGGCAGCGTGGAGGCGCAGCGGCCGTGGCACCGGGCCGGTGATGGGGTGAGTGGAAGGGAATGAAGAGGATGGACGCCTATAGGCTGTAGAGGGTGGGAAAACTTTATGCGATGGCGAGGAGACAGCGTGGGCATCGGCAGCAGCCTGTGGACGCGGCGCGCGTAGGGCAGGAAGCAGCACGGCGACGCGACAACTCTTGGCGAGGCGACGGACTAGAGGCCGCGCGCAGGCGGAGGATCCGGAGGATTCGGTCGTGCATGCTTGCAGTGTTTGGCGCAGAGGAGAGAAGAAAGGGGGAGACGCGGCACAAGCTCAGCCAAGCGAAGGAAGAAGGAGGCGCGTGCATCCGGGGAGGAGAGAAGGAGGAGTGGGGCGAGGGCACGGGCCCGCGGGGCCAGAGAGAGGAGGGGTGTGCGGGACCCAGTGGCAGAGAAGGGTTTCGGGTGGGAGAAAAGAAAGGGTAGGAGAGAGAAAGAAGAGGAGTGGGGCCCACATGTAATTGAGGGAAAAATTAGAAGAGAGGGAAAAAGGAGAAGTTTTTGGATTTTTAAATTTGTAATTTTGAACTTCTATTATTTTTTATATGCTAATTGAATTTGAAAGAAAGAATTTTTCGTTTACTTATTTGGAGATAAAGTCTAATGTTCTTTTAGTTTTATTTTATGGACTCAAATTTGAATTTCAAATTTTGATATTTTGGATTCATGATCTTTAATGTCATATTCTATTTTTATTATTTATATGATCATTATTTGCAAAGGCAATTATTCTTGGGCTATTAGTTTGCATAACATGAAACTCAGAAAACTTCAAATATATAACCAGAAGAAATTCGAATACCAGAAAAATGCAAGAAAAGGTTTTTTTTGTACAAACTCCGTATTTTTTAACGTTCAAATTTTGGGATGTTACAAAATTGTACAAATACGGAAACTAATAGATAAGAGCATGCTATTTTACCATGGGTTCTGCATATGATTTACTACTAGCCTTCTACTTGTGCACGGTCCATTCCCCACCCTTCACACAAACATCGACGAAATCAGCGGTAGGACGAGTTAAGCTCACACACAGTCAGTCCCCCATTTGCATGAGCGTCAATGTAGTCGGTGTTAGGATGAGTTAGAGACATTCCTAACGCAACCCATGCATGCAAGCATTCCAGCGTTCCTATACATCAAGCCGAGTGGGGCGAAGACCATGTGGCACAGGGGCTATGTGCTCTGCACTCGTTCTTATACTTCATAGAGTTTGCTGGGACGCTCGAGGGTCCCGGCTCTTATGTGTACTCCGTAGAGTTGCCTAGGACGCATGAGGGTCCTAGCTCCTATTTATACTCTATAGAGTGGCATGGAGCCCTTGGACCCCGCGCTCACATTTACACTCCGTAGAGTTGGCCGGGACACTCGAGAGTCCCAGCTCTTATTTATACTCCGTAGAGTGGTGTAGAGCCCTTGGACCCCGCACTTGCATTTATACTCCGTAGAGTTGACCAGGATGCTTGAGGGTCCTGACTCTTATTTGTACTCCGTAGAGTTTGCACAGAGCCCATCGACTCCGTGCTCTTATTTATAATGTGTAGAGTGGTATAGAGCCCGTCGACTCTGTGCTCTTATTTATACTTCGTAGAGTGGCGTAGACCCTTGGGCCCCGCACTCGTATTTATACTCCATAGAGTTGGCTGAGACACACGGGGGAGGGGGGTCTCGGCTCCTATCTATACTCTGTAGAGTGGTGCAGAGCCCTTGGACTCCATGTTTGTATTTATACTTCATAAAGTTGATCGGGATGCACGAGAGTCCCAAATCCTATTTATACTCTATAAAGTGGCACGAAGCCCTTGGACCACGCACTCATATTTATACTCTATAGAGTTGGCCATGACACACGAGGGTCCCAGATCTTATTTATATTTCGTAGAGTTGGCCAGGATGCACGAGGGTCCTAGCTCCTATTTATACTCTGTAAAGTGGCGTGGAGACCAAATGCTCTGCGCCCTATTTTTGATTGAGGCATAGTAAGTGTCTAGGTCAAAAGGGAGCTTTATTAGACCCTGTTTGCATCTCCCCAGGGGAAAGGGCAAGGGCACTGTGATGTTGTGCACTAGAAAATAATGTCGTAGTTTGCATGAGGTCATTAGCAACATGTAAGTTAGCTTCTCCAGCTCGGTGTACCACATCTTCGCTCCCTGTAGGGATTCGAAGACATAGTAGACTGGCTGCCGCACGGATCCTTCCTCCACCACGAGCATCGTGCTGACTGCATGAGGAGTTTTGCCAAGTACAACAGTAGTAGAGCTTCTGGTGCTAGACACATGAGCCTGAGGAGCTTGGTTAGGTACTCCTTCAAGTCTTTGAAGGCCTGTGCACACTCGTTGGTCCATTGAAAGTCACCTGAGCGTGAAGTGTTTTGAAGAAGGGTAGCAATCGCTCCGCCGCCCTTGACAGGAAACGACTGAGGGCTGCTAGGTGATCCATAAGCCTCTGGACTTCTCTGGTAGTCTTTGAAGCTTCTATGGATAGTATCGTGTTAATCTTGTTGAGATTAGCTTTGATTCCCCACCCAGACATGAGGAAGCTGAGCAACTTGCCCGCCCAAACCCTGAATACACACTTCTTCAGGTTAAGTTTCATCCCAGCACGCAGAGGTTATCAAAGGTTTCCTGGAGGTCCACGTCGTGGGATGCTGCTCGCTTGCTCTTGATGACTACGTCATCGACATAAGCCTCGATGTTCTAGCCTAGTTGCAACACTTAGATGAGTGTGACCAGCTGGTGAATGTGATCCCAATGTTCTTGAGCCCAAAAGCCATCATGATGAAGCAATATGTCCCCCAGTAACTATGAGGTTTGTCTTTGCTTCATCGTCCTATGCCAAATGTATCTGGTGGTATTCGGAGTATGCATTGAGGAAACCCATCATCTCGCATCCTGTCGTTGCATCCACCAGTTAGTCAATGTGGGGTAATGCATAGTTGTACTTGGGCATACCTTATTAAGATTGGTGAAGTCCACGCACATGTGCCAGGTGCTATTTATTTTTTCATGAGCACTGGGTTGGCAAGCCACTCAGGATGGACAACCTCTCTGATGATGCCAGAGATGAGCAGTTTAGCCACCTCGGCATTGGCAGCCTCTTACCTATCAAGGTACATATGCCTCATGTGTTGTTTGATTGGCTTCGCGTCAGGGCACACCGCCAACCTGTGCTTGATGATGGAGCGGTCCACTCTAGTGATATTGTCGGGTGACCATGCGAAGACATTCGCATTCTTGTGAAGCACCTCTAGTAAACATCCTTGCGACACTCGCTTTGATGGGTCCTCCAGGCTGAGTGGCACATTCTTTGTTTCACAATTAAACCTCAACTTCGGCGTCCACCCTAGGGTTAAAGGAGGGGGCTTATCCCGTAGGGAAGGGGTGCTGTGAAGGTTAGTGTAGGCATTTTGCCTATAGCGTGTACCCTCTGGCGTGGGCTCCATGTGCCGACCTCAATCTGGTATGCAAGGTCCTAATTGTCGTACTCTGTGATGATCCTCGCGGACTCGGTAACTTCATGCATAAGTAATTATGATACGAGATCGCACCAAAGGCGTTGAGGGTAGCTCTCCCCAACATGGCGTTGTAGGGATACCAGAGGTCCATCATGTTAAAGTTGATGACCTCCTGCCTGCTTTGCACTCCTTACTTGAAGGCTACTTCGAGCGCTATTTGCCCCAATGTGTGAATTGGTTATCCACCGAAGCCTTGCAGGGGTATACTTGGTGGCTCCAACCTGCTTCGGGGATGCTCATCTTATTGAAAGTGTCAGTGAATAGGAGATCCACAGAGCTACCTCCGTCCTACCAGGACCTGTGTCACATCGCATCCCGAAATGCTAGTCTCAATTGCCAGGGGGTCTCGGTGGGGGAAGTCCTCCCCCAATGCATCTTCCACCTTGAAAGTGATGTCGGCCTAGGCTCATTCCAGGATCACATGCACTGGGTACATGGCGACATGGTGGATCCAGCGCGTGTAGGCCCTCTGCTATCTATTAGAGGGGGAATCAAGTGATGATTTGCCCATAATGGTATTAATCACCATACGGGGGTGGCCTCGGGACCCTGGATTTGTGGGACGGCTAGTGGGGGTTGGATGAGTGGTACCTCCAAGGGTACTGTAAGTGTGCCACTACTGGCGCTCTTATGTCCTAGGCATGCTCTCTGGCTATGCTTTCCTAGAGTGCCGCGATAGTGGGGCTCATGGGTAAGGTGGTCTCTCTGGTCGTGCACCTTGCACCATAGCCCTTGCTGTCGAGAGTCCTCCCTACTGCGCTGCTTCCACGCCCACGATCCCTTCGACAACGGCTACGACCTCTGTGGGCAGTGCTCTCCCCAGCTCCTTCTATGCTAAGGATGTATCTGGGTCGGGGTCCCCTTCACTGCTTGTAATTGGGGCCCTCCTTCGTAGCTACAGGAGCAGGCTTGGCTTCGAGGGCAGGTGGTACAACCTCCGCCTCACGCCAGGTCGCATCTGCTTCCGCTTTGGCATATTACTTCATCTTGTTAAAGAGCTTGGTTACCATTTTTTATGGGCTTTCACGTGTTATACTATATGAGTAGGCCCTTCTAGAGGCCACGGACGGCCGCGTTGATGATGGTCCGATCATTGATGCCCCTTACTTGGCAGCTATCGAGACTCGGATAAGCAAATTCAGACTCTCTGTGTATTCTGCACTAGTCCAAGATGTTGGCCAGTGAAAGACGTGATGGCTGGGCTCTTTTGGTGGATTGGCCCTTGTTTGAACATACCACGGATAGATAACCTTCCTAGCATTAATTGCGTGCACTAACAGATTATTCCGTACATGCAATATAGATTATTGCATGCATGCATGGTGGCTATGCGGCGGGAGACTACTGCATGCATGATTATTCCAATAGATTAGTATATGCTTATTCCATGAATTTTATGTAAAATTTGAAATGCATAAAATTATGAAAAAAAATACATAATCAAGTATACTTACATAATCAAGTATACTATGTCGGAAGACTTCACAAAAAAATTCAGAAGTTTTTGAGCTCGTTTGCTGTATTGAAAAATTTCTGTGAATAGTATATCTAAATAAATTCGCTAATTAGGAATTAACACAACTAATTACCACGGCTAATTGACCACTGCACGATGGGCAATGGCCATGCGGGAGGGGAGGCCACCGCACGGTGGCCGTGAGATTTTAGCTCCATCGCACGACGACTGTGTGACAGGGGGTGCGTCTTAGCTAGGGCGTCTCCATACGGTGGCTAATTCATAAATTCTTTATAACAAACATTACTCCTATAATTACCACTCGTAACACCGCTAAATCGGCTAAAAAGCCTAACATAGAGCTGAATTAGGTTTTTTTTGGTGTTCTCATCGAAACACACAGGCATACTTCTTGCTTCTGGGAACATTGATCGAAGCTCGAGTACGGTCCGGGAAGTAGGAAGTTGGGCTTCCAGAACCAACGACGAAGGTACCGGCTCTCCCACTCTGTTCACTGGAGGAAAGACAAAGCTTAAAAAACAAAAAAGATAAAATTAACTAATTAAGAAACTACAAGCCCGGATTAGGAGCTAAGGTGAAACTCGAACGAGAAATCTCTGTGTAGCATTTGACAAGACGTTGGTTCACACAGTGGGGGGCCGCTGGTTCTTGAGGTAGGCACGGATAACGAGGCGTAACTGTTGTTTCTGCTGCGGTCGCAGGCGCGCTCTGCGCGCCCCGGCGCGCGTACACTGCTCCCGAAAGCGACCGCCCATGCTGCCCGAACACTGCACGTCCCATCCGCCCGTCCGCGCGTCCATCCGACGGTGGAGATAGTGGGCGGCCCCGCCTGTGCGAAGGACAAAGCGTCGTAACCCGCGCGCACCGCTCCGCTCCCCCGTCTCAGCTTTCAAACCTTTCTCGTGCTCCCACGCGCGCTCGCACTGTGTGTGTGTGCGTGCGTGCTCCGCGCCCATGGGCATGGCCACCACCACCCTCCGCTCTCGCCTCCTCCTGCTCCTGCCCCTCCGCCTGGCGGTCGCCCTCGCGTTTGGGTTCGCCTGCGCAGGCGCCGTGCCGCTGGACCCGCATCAGCTCCTGGCGCTGCGTGCGCTCGGCCTCGGCGCGCACCGTGTCGACCCCTGCGACGCCGACGTCGCCATGGGCACGGTGGCCGCGTGCTGCGACGCGGGGGCACCGTTCCGGCGCGTTACGTCCCTCGTGCTGACTAACTGCTCCGACACCACCTCCGTCTCGGCCGCGGCGCTCGAGGCGCTCGCGCCGTCGCTCCTCGCGCTCGCCTTCTCCGACTGCCCGGCCGCTCCGCCGCGGCTTCTCCCTCCTGAGCAGCTCGCGGCGGGACTCCGGACCTTCTCCTGCACCGCCTCGCTCCACCGCCTCTCCGCCGTGTGGCTCTCCCACCTCGCGAACCTCACCGAGCTCACCGTCGCGGACACCCCCCTCGCCACCGGTTCCGCCTCCGAGCTCGCCGTCGTCGTCTCCCACATGGACCACCTCACCCGCCTCACCCTCTCCAACGCCAACCTCTCCGGCTTCCTCCCGCACCACTGGCACTGCCCCAACCTCACCCACCTCGACCTCTCCGGTAACCGCATCACCGGCGCCATCCCCGACACCCTCACCCTCCTGAGCGGCATCGCCCACCTCAACCTCAGCTCCAACATCCTCAACGGGCAGATCCCCACCTCCATCGGCGACCTCATTTCGCTCACCACCATGGACCTGTCCAACAACTCCCTCTCGGGCGGCATCCCGGACACCGTCTCCACACTCCCCGAGCTCGAGGTGCTCAACCTGGGCTCGAACCGGCTCAACGGGAGCATACCGCTGTTCTTGGCCGAAATGAGGGGCCTGAAGGAGCTCAACCTCGAGAACAACGATTTTGACGGCGTGGTGCCGTTCAGCGCCAAGTTCTTGTCGAGGTTGAGGGTGTTCAGGGCGGCCGGGAACGGCAAGCTGTGCTACAACAGGTCGGTGCTGTCCGCCGAGATCGCCGTGGGGGTGGCGCCGTGCGACAAGTACGGGTTCCCGGTGCTGCCGCCGCCGGCGACGGCGCGGTCGGAGAAGAGCACGGACCACGACGGCAGCGGCGGGGACGGGGATGCGGACGGCGGTGCCGACGCGCCGGGTGGTCCTAGCGCGGTGGTGCTCGGGGTGGCCATCGGGCTGTCCTGCCTGGCGTTCGCGGTCATCTTGCTCGTCTGCCTCTGCAAGGTGTGCGGCTGACGCGCAGCTAGCACGGCGCACGCGCGCGTTTCGTGGAATTTTTGCGCGGTCGGTTAGTCGGGTTTGCACTTTGCTGTTGCGTTGTGTGCTAGTCGATGAATTACTCCTAGCCAACTTAGGATCAATGATTCTTGTGCATTTTTGCCGCTGTTATTTTTGACTCTAGAGTGAAGAACAGCTATATACAAACGAACAGCTTCAATTTGAGCATTTGAAGAAGAGTATTGTTTCTGGTCAATGTTGTTCTATCGTTCATTCGTCTTTTGCTATTTGCCCGTATAGGTATTCTAGCACTGTTGACCACTGACCAGTATGCACTTGTCGCTATCACAATTCACAAGTGCAAAATAATTCTGCATCATTTGCCGCTGCAGGCAATTGGCCAAGAAAAGGAGAAGGGAAACTCATGTGAGCATACGAACTGGTAACCTAAGCTGAGTATGTCGTTCCTAATCAATATACTGTGATCTAGGTACATGTCTACATAACTGACCCTGTCTGTCTGTCTAGCGCGGGGAATTTATGTTTTTGTCACCCGTAAGATTGCCACCGAAACTCTGTCACTTACATGTGGGGCCACCTGAGTCACTGACAACGGACCCGGATGGTAAATCTGTTGCCACCCGAGTCGTAAGGGTGACAAATACATAAATTTTCCGTCTAGCGCGCACTGCTCGTTCACAAATTGCCGTACTTCCGAGAAAGGAGGCCAAGAACTGATAAATGTTCCTATCCGTCTGGTGTTTGATTGTGCGTCGGGTGTTTTGATTGTGGCACACGGAGATCGCATTGTTTGGTGGGTGCATGTGTTAATGAGTAGCAGCACGCTCATTACGTAAGGTGCAAATGGCCCAAAAGAACCTCTTCTTTTAGGTCGACTCTTATAATTTTTTTGCTATGGTTTATATCTTTTATTTATATTTTTTGATACATTAATAGATAGTAAAAGTGTCGACGCAAACGACAAACAGAGTTTTAGATTCAGAAATCTGTTTAGGGATGCTCATTTAGATTTATGTTTTTAGCCTTTGGGTTTATTTGGCATTGTTTAAGGTTTTTTACTGTAGTTGCTATAATTTTTTTTAGCGTAGTTAAATTTAAAAATAGAAATAGAAAAAATATGTTCTGTTACAATGCAAATGAATACAGGAAAAAATACAAAAAAACCTAAAAAATCATAAAAAGACAAAATTAAGAAGTTAAAAGCTAAAAATTAAATGCATTAGCCAACTTGAACAAGGCATAAAGAGAATCCACTCTAAAAAGCCGTTTCCTTTATTTCAACGTTTGAAGTAACCAAAGATCCAAAGATCAATGCCAGTGTGTGTAATGGAACCACAAGAAGAAGGGTGAGCAAGAGATGAGAAGGGTATTGCTTACTCGTAAGAAAGTGCATTTCTGCTTCTTTTTTCCTTGGACTTTTTCTGCTTTCTCCTTGGACTTTTCGTTGCCACAATTGTTCACACAAATAATACTGTAGCTTTTTTAAAAATAAAATAGCCTCTAAATACTCACTTTTATAAATCTAGCCCCTCGGCATGTCACCCGCCGACGCATATTAATTACTATATGATTAATTATTGATAAGCATATTTAATTAGTGCTATTTATATTTAATTAGCGTTAATCATGATACATTAATTGCTACCGCTGTGGGGGGCTGGTAGCTCGTACTGCTGAGCTCTTGTAGGCTGTAGCGTGGCGACGGCACGTGTCATCTGCCGCGGCTACTGGGAAGAAGGTTATATTTGTAATAAGGGAGATTTAGAGGCCAATTTTTTTTAAAAAAATTACCATAATGTCATTTAAGAGAACAGTTATTTGAGTCGTGGTGCAGCCTTTGGCAAGTGATGTGCAGCGCTCTCATGTACAATAAGCGTTGGATACTTGTCTGATATATAGTATGACCTTGTACACCTCTACTACTAGAACCACCAACTGTGGTTGATCTCCTGGAGTCAAATTTGCTGCTTGCGTAGGCTACACTTGTACCAGTACAGCAGACGTATGATGATACTAGTATAATGGTACGTTAGAACGCATATAGTGCAAATGCAGGTGATGATCTTACTCGGATCTATTATATAACCGGCCAGTGAAGGAAGTTTGCAGTGTTGATGTGTGTGTGTTTCCCACTGTGCGATGACAATTTGCCGATAGAATTATCCATCACCAGCCTAATGAATATTCATGATTGCATAAGCATCATACGAAGGGTTTGATTCTCCACTCATGTCCCTGCGTTGATGCAAGACCCACCATGCTGGCCACCACAGCAGATCGATCCAGCTAATAACTCTGCCTAGTAGCCGATCGATCAGTGCAGTCCAATAGGCATCATTTAGTCGCAGCATGCAGCACATTCTTGGCAGGTAGATTATATACTCTCATCTGTAGTTCATGACAATTAGGTATGTTGAAACTGCAAAGGGAAGGAAGCGTGCCATCATTAGCCGTCATCAGTGCTGCTCTTTCACGAAAGAATGCAGAAAATAGCATCCGATCTGATCTTTGCAATGCAGAAAATGGTGAAAAGTCCGTGCTAGATGATGACAGCTTGTGTGTTTGGTACTCTACTTGATTAGAGTATTTTTAAAAGACTGGTAGTGCACATCTTTTACCAAATTATATTCTTGTGAAGAAATGATATACTCTACAGAAAGCTACTGTATAAACCTTAGTTGTATAGTCATGCAATCACTCACATAAGATATTACTTATTGAGTTACATACACCAACCAGATTATCTAAAAAAATTAAGTTGATGAGAAAAGAGACGCAATATACTTACTCTCTCTCATGTCTAGGCTCTATCAGGTCTAAAACATGGATTTAAAGTGGACCTCAATTATTATTTTTAAAATATTACGTTAGCTAGGTCTTTAATTCAAAACCTTTTGCTCTAAAATCATATTGGGTTGTATACATCAACCAGTTTATTCAAAACCTTAAGCTGATCTGATGAGAAATTGTGGACAATAAACTCCAACACTACTACAATTTGAAGTTCCACTAAAAGTGATTTCTAAACTTTTTACTCGGTATGAAATTACATCAGCTCTTTTTCCCCTTTCTATGATTTATACAGACTTCAACAGCTGGCTTTCACAGTGCCTGCTCACAATTCCAGTGACTTGTAACACCAAAACATTTCAATAACATAGATAATATCAACAACACTTCAATGCAAAATACTAACCTACACCACTTCTCTCAGATTGTGGACGAAGCCCTGAGAGGAAACCAACCGTCGTCTTCACATCGGACACACACACAATCTGCAACACCAGCAAAACATTGTCCACAGTACACCACCAAGGACACCAACAGCGAACTGGCTCAGCAGTCGATGGTGCTGCAGGTGGCGGTGCTGGCGATCTCGGAGCTGCCGATGAAGGGGTTGATCTTGACTCAGAGGAGGGAGAAGACAAGAGGCCAGCAGGACGGACCAGAGCACGACGATGGTGGGCATCCGGTTCTGGCGGCCCATGGGCCCCTTGAGGAACGGGTACAGGTGCATGATCACCCACATGGCAAAGAACACCTTGCCGAAGAGAGGGCCGCACGACTCGTAGCCGCTGTTGAGCGCGTCCGAGAACCCGGCCACGACGCCGACGAGGTTGAACACTAGGATGGTCGTCGGCGGGATAAGCACCGTCGTCCACTTGAACGCGTATAGCTCGCCGAACTCGGTGTCGTCCGTGGCCTTGGCCGTGACCGTGAAGTTGGTGTCCAGCCTGGCAATCATCTTGAGGATACCCTGGAACACGGCGAAGAAGTGGGCGGACACACCACCGATGACACATCTGAAAATACATTGAAGTGAAACAAAATGAGGTAACAAGACTACAGAAAACCGTGACCGATCAGATATTGAACTATGTTATGAATTGTTAATACTACATGTGGCCTAGTTAATGCAAGAGTGGAAAAATCAAATAGCTAAATATGAATAGTTAGATTTGTAACAATAGGCAATCCAAAACTAAACATCGGGAAAGAATCTAGCAAGAGTAAAACTACATGCTAAATTTCAATCGGAAAATGGAGTGATATGATTGTTAAGGGTATTAGTGTCTTTTCCTATTTTAGGGTTCGAGTCCATGTATTCACAAAGAAATGATTAGGACATCGCGAGAAGGACGCTCAAGAAGCCCAAGTCGAGAAGGACGACTACGACTCCGCCTACTGGCCTCATCCCTCCTCCAATGGCTCCGCCCCCAAACCCCCAGCCTCCGTCATTGCTACCGCGGGGCCGTTGGAGGAGGACATCGCGGAGGAGGCGGTGCTCGCCCTCATCGTCCACTGTGAGCGCAACGTCAAGCGCTGTAAGCTCAAGCTCCTCCACTACCAGTCCCCGAGGCTCGTTGTATGATCTATTATGAACGTTGTAGGAATAGAAAAATATATACATCGGTAACTATTAGAAACAAGGCGAGATACGAGTCCAAAAGCACATCATGGTAGCAAAGTGAGCATGCAAAGCGAGATATGAACGTTGTAGGAATAGAAAAATTGATATATTGCTCAGTGAATATCATTACTATCATAAACAACATCTGAATGATTTTAAAATAGAGAATTACTATTCAAAGCAACATCCATAACATGACCGAAACCACAATGTTGTATTGGCATGAGTATCAAAATAGAGAATTATTTATCTACTGTTGTACTTCAAACAATTCCCATTTGACTTTTCCTACTATTACGATTAACATGGCAGATTTCGCCAACTTTTAGCAATTGCCTTTGCAAGGTCATCACGAAATCTATCCATAGCGCTATCACCCGATTATGATGTTGACACATCCGATGCATCTCAAGAAATGAGATATTTTTATATCTCGATGGTATTGTGGGCACATAATTAGGAATCCGCTCGAACCTATGAAAATGCTTGTGTAGTGAGGCATGATCAAGTTTGAAGTTGTGCAATCCCATAGTAGCCACAACAATCATATTTCGCTTGGACATTTTAAAACTCCGCATCCTCAGAAGAATTCTCCATTTCATCTTCTCTACACCAAAAGGTCCTCTCAACGATGTTACGACCACTGGAGTGCACTTTGTTAAAATTTTCTTTCTCACCACTTAGAACATGTAACATCCTGATTTTTAGAGCCTTTTTAAAGCTTTTAAAACTAAAATTCACTATTTGGGTTTTTGGAATTAATTCAAGATTAAAATGAATTTTCATTAATTAAAAAGATTTAACATGATTAAATTAAATATTAACATCTGGTGAAAGTATTTTATTTGAGTTCCTTGAGTCTCAAGGATTTTTTCGGAATTTTCTTGGATTTTTCTGGAATATTTGCTATTTTCTAGAGCTCCTTTGATTTTATTTAAATTTTCAAAAATAGAAAAGTTCCAAAAAGGCCAATGGGCCGAAGCCCATTCGTCCCACCCAAACCCTCCAGCCGGCCCACCTTACCCCTTTCAGTTCACTTAACCCTCAGCCGTCTGATCCATGAGCCGCCATGTGTTTGTCATCCGAGCCATGCTACACACCGGCCTTTGGATCTCGCTCGGAACACGTGTCGAGCTTTGGGGAGCTGAATCACTATTCATTTGTGCCATCAAATTGCAGCCGCCTGATCTCCGAGCCTGGCCACATGTCACGCATCGTCGGTATGTGCACTGTTCATTTCCTCCCAGTTTCTCACCGCCGTCTCCAAGCAGGAGTCCCCCTGGATGTTTGTGTCCGCTCCGCATGCATCGCTAGTCATCTCCGCTATGGACTCCAAGTCGTGTCCGCCTTCCTCGATGTCCGTGTATAAAGCCCGGCTGTCTGTCTCGTTTCCTGCATCCCCGCAGCCACTCGCTTCTGCTGAGTTCACCGTCGAGCTCGCCGTCATTGTTGCCGTCTTCTGCTTCAGCCGTAGTTCACCATCCTTGTCGGTGTGCCGTCTACCACAGTTCGCCGAGACATCGTGCCTTGCCATCGACCTCCACCGTCGTCTTCGCCGACGAGCCACCGACCCGTCCCACCTTGCCGTTTCGCACCACCTTCTCAGTCACCGCCGGCCAAATCCCGTCGCCACTCAGTTGCCTCACTCGACATGCGCGCGCGTCGCCTCAGTTCACAAGCCGACCATGTAACCCCGCGCCCCACGTCCCTTCGACTTCTCAGTGAACCTAGTCCATCACACACCATGCCGCTGACATCCTGATCCCACATGTCAGGTCTAGTGTGCCGTAGACCCGTGAGCCGACCGAGCCGAGTCAGCCACCACCTCACCTGCTATGTCAGCCCTAGTTGCCTAGTCAGCTACCACGTCAGCACGCCCAATCACACGTGCACTATTCCATGCGCTGGGTCCACCATAAACCAGCCTTGCCGTGCACCGGGTTCACAGCACAGTAGCTTTTCCAATTTTCAGCCATTTTTTCTTTATGTTATATTTTTCGAGATCCCGTTCTTCTCCGTCGTAGCTTCGATTGACCCGATTCTTTTTCCTAAATTCATCTAAAATTGAGCTCTATATTTTAGTTCTAGTTTTGAAGTTTTTGGAGTTCTTTTGAATTTTATTTTAATTTATTTTGTGCCTCGTTCGTTTTCTCTCTCGTTAAATCACGCCTTCGAAGGAGCTGAAGCAAGATTTGAAGATCACAAGCCATTAACTGAGCAAGGCTAAGGCAAATCATGTCCTTTGATCATGTTGAACCTAGTTTTCAAATCTATTATGTATTATTTTGTTTTAAATTATCATGGATCACTATTTTATCACAAACCATTGTATTTGGTAGTTAATACCCTACTTGATCAATTCCTCCTTGAAAATTTGAAAGCCATGATTCTATTGTCACCATTGGATGGGTAATTATCTAGTGATGCAATATTAGTTGTCACATAGATTGTACGTTTAATTGCTTAGCCATGCTTATAGTGACGTTGGGTTGTCATCACAGGTGATTAATTAATTAATTTTGACTTAATGATATATCGGAAGGTGGTGGTCATCCACAATTATAAAATTTAAGTACCATGACATGGATAGTGTCATTGGTGTTGGTTACACAAAAATGGTTTTCACTTGAATGAATGATCGTGCAATAAAGGGGTGTAGTTTGCACATTGGGATGTGGATGTTTCGCCTGGATAAGTCTAAGGACTTAACTTTATGCGTCATTGATCTGATCATTACTGTGCAAACCCCATGTCTAGTATGGGATAGACCTAGCATAATAATTTGTGAAGTCTTAACTTTGATTTTGTTATTGATATTGTTTTGGTGCAAGAGGGGGTAATTATTGACTAGGCGATTAGCCTTCTCAACGAGCGAAACCTTAACGAGCGAGGACGGGTTGAGATGGAGCATTATAAAAGTCTTGTTGTGATTTTCTTTAACGTGAGGATTATCAAATCGTGTGGGTACAGTTGTGTAATCTACGTAGAGTGTAAAACTATTCGAATAGCCATGTCCCCGATTATGGACAATGCTCAGTGATTTCACACGAGGGGTAGAGTTTTCATAAAAATTTGGATGGGTTAAGTTGAGAAGTGAATGGTTGTTCACTAGTGGTTCATTACGTGAATCTTAGTTCATGGGTGATATTGGAGTGAATGGTCAGTTCACTTGTAGTTGGTCTCAATTCCTTTGGTTACTTATTTAATACCATTTTCAAAGTTCGCTTTTCAATCTATTTATTGTATTTACTTTAAATTGTTGCTTTCTGCAAAATTAACCTTTCAGCTATCCTTTGGTAAGCCTTGCAAAAAAACATAATGGGTGCTTTTCTTAATTACAACCAACATAAACATAAGACCCCTCGCAAAAAACTATAAGCATAAGTGCATAACTATCGTCACCTTCTCACAAGTAAGTATATATATTTATCCTAATCATTAAACTGAAACCTTGATAAGTAACTGGGAATTGAGGGAGGGGGATCTGGGAATTGGATCTGACTTCCATGTACCCTAGGAAATTGCGCGCCCTAAAATTTTGGGAAAACAAGCTGCTATTAGATCAACAATCAAATCAAATCCACAACTAACTAGATGGATCAGAGTATCTTCGAAAGAATACATATTTGGATCTAAGTGCTCATAGCAAAGAACAAGCAAAGCTACGTTAGAGCTTCCGTACCAACAGATGGGCTCGAATGAGGCGACTTAGGACTTGAAAAAGGCAGCGCTCGACAGCGAGAGGCAAGGTGGTGGCGACGACTGGCGATAAGAGGTAGCGGACGAGGGGGAGGGGACGGGGTGGCAAGAGCTCACCTTGGCGGGTAATTTCTGTGAACTTGTAGGGGTAACTATGGTTCAGTTTAGCTGGCTCACCACGAGAATCTACCACAAGGTCGCTTCTCCTGGCCAATTGATCCAGAATTTCGTAGTGCCCCTGGCTAAATCCATTGATTTTGAGAAGCTGAGTGTTTGGCACAATTTTACTACATCCTAACAAGAAGTTAGGAGTAAAAACTGTACCAAACACACCTCTATCTCGATGTTTACAGCCTTCTTTTCATAACTATTACCGACTTCTCAATTGGCCAAGTTGGACGATCCCATCCCACGATTTCGATCGAGTCCCGTGGCAAGGCAAACGTGCAAATCTGCCATCGTGCAGATCCCATGCTACAGATGAACGAAAAAAAAGCCCACAAGCCATCGTGCAGATCTGCCAACCCAAACAAATCGTCGTTTAGCCTTGATCTCAAAGGCCTGTTTGTATTAGTTTTTATTGGTGACTTTTAGCTGCGACCGATAAATAGTAGTACATTATATAAGAAAGACGTTGCAACAAAAGACACTATAACATTAGGACCGCCATACGACTTACGAAATTGTGATATAATAAAATACAAAGTATGTTATAATATGTGAAAGCGAAAAGTAATAGCTGATAAATAGTAGCAGCTAATAGGAGTGACATATAAAAACTAAAATATTTAAATTAACTTCTGCTTCTAAAAGAAAAAATAAAAATAAAAGCCAATATAAATAGATTCATATGTATATCCGATCGTGAGATAAGCCGACAACGCAACACACAGACCAGGCCCGCTTTCCACCGGTTCCGGGGCAACTTCTAAATTCTAATCGAGCATTAGGCTCATTGGGGAAGCCCGTTCTACGTGAGGCCCGTCGGCCACTCGACTCCCGAGTCTCTTGTTTCAGGGCTGTACGTACGAACTCCATCGTCCAATGTAAAGTCCCACAGGTGTATAGTCGGAACAGTTGGAACCTACATGGGCCTATTTGTTTTTATCTGCACATTGGGCCTTGTGTTTCTGATTTTTGTTCCCTCTGCAATGCTGTCACCATGAGCTATATATAACAAGGATTGCGAGGAGGAGAGATTTGTCCGGAATATCATGACGAAGTTCCTTCGCCTCCTAAATTTCAAAGAGAGAGAGAGAGAGAGAGAGAGAGAGAGAGAGAGAGAGAGAGAGAGAGTTCCTTCGCCTCCTGGAAGATGGGCAATATCCTCACAAAGGTGTGTAATCGATCGACACTATTTCTTCTTTCTTTCCTTCTCAGATGAGATACACATACACATTCAAGCAGACAATACACTATGGTGAGTTGTTTTCGTCTTTGCTTCGTGCTGTACCACTCTTCCTCAATCACGCTCACACACAACGATTTTTTTCAATAGGAACGAAGAAATTTGTGTGTTGTTACTTCGATACTTGAGAATGCCTATTATTCTTCTTATCACCAAAACAAATCAATTATAGCCCCAGCAATTGGATCAAGAACGAGTCGGATAAGACGACTTCTTCGAGCTATTTTATACAGAATCCAAGCCAAGTTGTCTTTTTAAACGAACCGACACAAAAACTGTCCGTTATATTGGTAAAGCATGAGAAAAAAAAAGAAAAATATATAGAAACTGACCCTAACAGGGGGCTCCGCATGAGAGGAAAAAACGCCAACCGAAACAGGGGCGGATCCAGGACAAAATCTGAGAGGGGGCACACCCACAAAGCCAAGTATACCTGGGCCTTTTAGTAGAGGGCAAAATGAAGGCTTCCTTCATCAATTTGATAAATCACGATGAGGAGGCGCTTAGTTGGGCTGAGTGGGGCTACGCCAACCGCGAATTGGTGGCGGCTGTGCCTCACTGGTCCTCTTTGGATCCGCCCCTGAACCGAAACACCTGGCTAGAGGCGAGTGCTGCCTAGCACCACGTCAAACACCGATCAGCTCTTACGCACACAAACCACCAAACGCAGCCGTGAGAAGGATAACACCCTGACCACCTAACACGCCAAGCTTTGTCAGAGAGAGAGAAAAAGAAGCACGCAGGCACGTCAGTCTCAGCCTGGCAGCCAACCGTTCCTCCTTTCCTGACATCACACGACGGGCTCTAGCTAAAGGTGGCAAGCAACACCTGATAATTCCTCGTTGGATCTGTAAAAAAAAGCGCTAGGATCGTAGGATACAAACCCGGACGCGCGCCCGACGGCTGACACGCGTGCGGAAGCTTCCTCCTTCGCCTTGCAGCTGCAACGCAACGCCGTCTCATCTCATCTCAACATCTCTCGTCCTGCAGCTACTACTATCGCATGATGCGAAACTGGTTCTTGTCTGCGCACCTGTAGGCGAATCTTCCATGCATGCGCTGCAAGTAACAGTAGCTGCGCTTGCGCCTGTCACCTTCACGGGTGCTATCGCTGATGCGCATTTTGCCCTTTTCAGTTCACCTGCTCCTCCAGATTAGTGTCAAAACTTTCTGCCTGCCTTGTTCGTAGCGGCCAGAGAATTTTCCTCTTGCCTTAGGTTTATTTCTGAGACCCCGACCTCTTTCATGTACACCGTAGTAGGCTGTAGCTTCGGATCTAAGAGCGTTTCGATCGAGCTTTCTATTTTATTTCAACGCACCATTTGACTATGCAAATGCATGGTTCGGCAGGATATTTTTTTTCCCTCTTCACCAAGAACGAGTCAATCGTGAGTTAATAATGCGAGACTGTGATGCAAATTAAGGAGAGCGGCATCAACCCTGATCCGTCACAACCTGCAAACAATTCTTTATCACGAATGATTGAGATCGTCAGCCGATGGGTCGATCCATACGGCTCTTGTTCAATTCGCCCATTAATTTCTTAATCCCATCGCGAAATGCGGAGCAAGAAACGGTCCATGTATTGGCACCGGCGTGCTTGCATTAGCCGTTCGCGTTGCATTTGATCATGACATCATTAATCTGGCTAACACTAGTAGCATCTGTCTAATCGAATAGGAGTAGTCACACGAACCACGAGACGTGGCACGTTGGCATTGCCCGAAACCAAGGGGACCTTTGCTTAATCTCAGTGAAAAGAAACGCAGTTTGCGAGCCGGATCAGTAGGCCCCGCGTGATGGAAGAAGATAAGGTGAGGCAGGCAGGCCCGGCCTGCCTCGATCGAATGGTTAATTAAACTACTATTTGGCGTTTGATTCGTGATTCGTGATTGATTCGTTCTTGTTCTAAGCGAGAAATCGCTCGGATGGTCGCGGCGGTTTCTCAACACGTTATCGCGACGACTTCGCTCACGGTGAGCGAGGTAATCATCGAAGCACGATTGAATTTTCTAGATCGCTTTTGAATCTGTATTTTCTTTTCGCGTTCTAGATTGAATCTCTACGGTGCAAATCCGCCTAATTTACGCGGCGGACTTGAAGTCGCGGCACAATGCCGATCGGTGATTGTGAAACGGGGTAGATGTTGATTGCATCAGTAGAACGATGCAAATCCACCTAAATCTACCGCGAGCGGATCTGAAATCGCCGGCACAATGTCGATCGGTAGATTCTAAAATCGGGTAGATGTTGATTGCATCGTAGATTGAAAATAAAATTTGCATGATCTCTATATTCGTCATTGCACGAAAGAAATCGCATTAGAAACATCCGATCCCGCATGATCATCATATGGAGATTTCGCATCTAATTCTTCTGTTATACGGCATCACACAAGAAAAAAATCTGTTGTTGCACCCGCCACCCAGAAAGTGGCGTAGCCACCCAATCGCCGATCGGCCCGCGCGTGGTCGCCGGCCGACCGCTCGCCGCCCGCATGGTAGGCCAACCAGCCGCCTTGGGTTCTTGCACCCGCACGCGCATCACCACTCGGCTTCATGCGGCCGACGCCGCCAAAGCGGTGCCTCGGCAGCGTGTTGCCCGGCGCCACGCCGCCGGCGGCCTCCCGGCTACCTCGCGGTCGGCCTCGGCTGGCCGTCGCCGTCGGCCTCTTTGGCCCTTGGCGCGCAGATCCCGAATAGCGCCGCCGCCTCGCCTAGCCGCGCGCGCCCTCGAGCTTGCGCGTAGCAGCCGCAAGCGCGCCGCCGCCGCGGTGCCGCTAAGCCGCCAGGCCCGCCGACGCCGCGCGCTTCACGCGCCCGCACGCCAAAGTCTTCACGCGCCCTCCCGCCTCGGCTTGCGGCCGCCGGCCCCACCGCCGCCGCGACGACGCGGCGCTCGCGCCGCCGCCTGCGCGCGGCCTCTCCCGCGCCATCAAGACGGCGCCGCGCCTCCGTCGCCGCGCCGCGCGCGGCGCGCCGCCACGCGCTGCCTCCGGTCGCCGCGATAGCCTCCGCTTCCGCCGCCCGCTCCGACCGCCCGGCCGCCATGCCGACGCCGCGCGCCACCCGAGGCCGGCACCGCTCCACCGCGCCGCCGGGCAGCCCTTCCGCGCCGCCACTAGAAATTGGGAGAAACCTAAACTCCTCCCTACTCCTTTGTGGTTGCCGGCCGAAGAGGCCACATGGGCCAATCGGGTATGATGGGCCGGGACAGCGGGCCGGAAAGAAAAAAAAAATATAGGGCCGGCACCGAAAATCTGAAAAAAAAAAAACCTAGTTTTCGGGAAATTACCAGCAAGCCCTAAAAATTGCATTGAGGTCCCGATTTTGCAGAAAAGGCATTGTAGTTCTGAAAATTGCAAATAAGCCCTTAAATTTTACGAGCGGGTCCAGAATTTTGCAGAAAACCCCTCGGTAAATCAGAAAATTACGCGAATTTTCCTCTGAACTGAAAATTTGCATAAAAACCCTCAGAAGTTGCAGAATTCACTGAAAATATATATTCTAGCATAAAAGGGCCTCGGGAATCCGAATTTTGCATTATTGTTAGCATTTGAAGCTTATTTATTTATGCCATTACTGTTTTATGTATTTTCTGTATTTATTTACTGTTTTTGGTTAATTGTAATTGTTTTAATTGCTTTTAATCACTGAAATTAGCAGTAAAATTATAGAAAATACACAGAAAATTATGAAACATTATGGGAATCTATTGTACCACTTTATTTACCTGTAGTAAATTTTCCATGCATGTTTACTGCGATAAACTTATTTTATTTCGTTCATACACATGTAGATGATTGGAATTTCAGCAGGGAGTTCGAGGAGTCGCCCAAGATGGTCAAACAATCGACATGGGCATCCGATGTCGAGATTGTGCTTGGGGCCGGAAGGCTCGGCGTAGCTATTGGGATAAGCGGACGAAAGACGCTAGACCCACACTGAGAGAATGATCGGGCACTTCATTTTCTCGAGCACCATCTCTCGCTCGACTCTCAAGAATGAGTATATGGCGAGAGAAATGCGCTAGCACTGGACCGCACTCAAGAAGCGGTTTGAGAGGCTCAAGTACACCATTCTTCCTCAAGCGAGCGAGAATGGATCGGGCGAGGTTTGCCGACTTTAAAACGATCGGGAGTACAATTACGCCTTGCAGATTTGTACAAACCTTAAACTCTGTGGCAAGGAGATCACAGAGGACCGTAAGATCGAAGACCTGTCCACTTTCCACCCGATCTTTATGCAGGTTGCGCAACTATCGTCAAAGCGGCTACAAGGAGTATGCGAATTGATCGATATGATGCGAGTAGCCGAGGCTCGTGACGAACTTCTCCGCAAGAATTACGTCTCGCGACCACAAGCGACTCCACGCCATGAAGCCAACGCTAGTAGCCTCAAGGTGCGAAAGCCCTTAATGAAGAAAAGGGGAAGAAGGGTAAGATCGTTGCCCGAAAGGCAAGTCGATGCTCCAAACGACAAAAGGCTAAAAGAGTGACAAGACCTATGGCCGTGAACCGGGGTTGTTACAAATGTGGCAAGTGGGGACATTGGTCGCGGATATGCAAAGCACCGCAACATGTCATTGATGCCCACCAAGCTCGTAAGAAGAATGGCAAAGGGCAACACGAAGCCCACTTTGCACCGTTGAGGGGAGCACTGAGCAGTGCGGAGATGATGGAGGTTGAATCCATCCCGCAGAGCACCCTCTACGACTTAGAGGCAGCCACGACCATGATCTCTCTTGAAGAGAATGTCACTGCTTGAAAATAGCCAAGAAGTCGATGATTTTCTAGTTGATTCCGTCGATGCACGAATGCATGAGGCGTTAAATGTCATTTATTTCGTGTTAAATGGACAAGTTTAGAACTTGCATGGTTGGTGCTTTAGGATTTTGCTTTCGTAATGGTTGGATGATTTTGGAATAAAGCATTCATTTATTCAGATTTATGATGGCATGTTACGTTGCGGTATTAGCGTATTTTATTTATGTGTTGAATGCCTTCTAATACATGTTAATTAAATACGTTATATTAGAACACGTGTGGCGCCCTATGGAGGAAGTATGCCTTGCCGATAGCGGCAACGAATACCATCTTAAGAGAGACTAAGTATTTCGATCGATCCGTAAGAGCAATGGCGACCTTACGACAATCGCGGAAGCGATGCATGTATAATCGGTTCGGAAGAGCCACAATTATACTTCCCATGGGCACAACTTTGGTCATTGAAGAAGCCTTATTGTACCCGAATCGACTAGAACTCTCCTAAGTTTTAAGGATATTCGCGCCAATGGTTTCCACGTTGAGGCCGACGAAGAGTACGGTAAGGAATACTGCTCATCACAAAGCGAAGAGAATGGCAAAGAATATTAGAAAAGCTTCCTTCACTTGAAATCGGGCTATATTATACCACCATTAAAGCGCTGCAGTAGCCTGCATACAGCTCAGTGTTTAGAAGCTCTGAACTCTTACGTCTCGGCATGACAGATTAGGCCACCCAAGTCTTAGGATGATGAGAAACATAATAAATAACTCGCATGGGCATAATATTAATGTGAAGAATTTCCCGAATCATGAAGATTTTGTGTGCCTGCATGTGCCACCGAAAGCGATAACTAGACCCTCCACTCACGAAAGTGAAGGATGAAGTCCTGCATTCTGGAGCATCCGGGGAGACATTTGCGGTCCCATTCAGCCCGTCTCAGGGCCATTTAAGTATTTCATGGTGCTCATTGACGCTTCTTCGAAGTGGTCATATGTGGGTTTATTGTCCACAAGAAACCACGCCTTTGCAAAATTGATCTCGCAGATCATTCGCATCAGAAATGTGTTTCCTGATCATCATATCAAATCCATTCGAATGGACAACGCCGGAGAATTTACTTCGAAGGCATTTGATGATTATTGTATGGCGATGGGAATTGCAGTTGAGCACTCGGTACCGCATGTCCATACCCAGAACGGTTTGGCAGAGGCTTTAATTAAAAGAATTAAATTTATTGCCCGACCCCTCTTGCATAAGAGTAACTTGCCAGCTACATGTTGGGGACACGCAGTCCTTCATGCAGCGAATCTCATCAACCTTAGACCTTCGGCCTACAACATCCATTCACCTATGCAACTAGCGCAAGGGTCACCACCGAAAGTTTCCCACCTTAGGAGGTTTGGATGTAAGGTTTATGTACCGATACCACCTCATGTGGACGCAATGGGCCCACTCCGCAAGACGGGATATCGTTGGTTATGAGACGCATCCATAATCGGTATTTGGAACCCATGTGCGGAGATTTGCATCTTTGCCGCTTGATTGCATCTTTGATGAGGATAATTTCCGTCATTAGGGGAGAAATCAACCGTTGATGAAAAATGTCGAAATTACGTTGGAAGCCACGGAATTCATGCACATGACCAGCGCACTAGTGAAACGATAAAGAGGTCCGAAGATCATCGATTTGCAAGCATTAGCAAATCAAGCGCCCGATCACTTTAGTGATTTGAAGAGCGTGATTAAGTCGCATGTGCTGCACGCAATGCACCGGAGAGGGTTGAAATACCAAAGAAAATTGAAGGTATCCTAATCCCGTCCGAGGCCTCGAGAATAAAGGGCGAGAACTCCGGTTCCTCGAGTCCAAAGTAACAGGGACGCCGTGAAAAAGGATAAGAGATTTATCACGACCAATCATTGAAGTCCCCGAGAATGAGAAGGGGAGCCGTTGAGACTGGCACAAGTATGACACCTTCCGAAAGGGCATACGGATCTGAATATCCCCATCGGCATGGATGTGTGCGCACACATCGGGCCGAAAAACTAAAGGACTTGCCACCGCAATTGAAAGAAGCGATGTGCAAGGTGAAGCTCAGAAGAAGCAACTCATGAAGAAATAGCTATAAATTATGTGCACACGGAGAGTCCCCGAATAGGACAACGGCTAATATCGATATCTACTTCGCAAAGAAAATTGCCACCATCATCGATCTTGATCCCGAGCCCGCATCGCTCATTGAATGTAAGAAAAGATCAGATTGGGAAGATTGGAAGAAGGCAATAGCAATGAATTGCTATCTCTGAACAAAGAGAGGTATTTGGGCCGTATGCGCACACCTCCCCACATACACCCGTTGGGCACAAGTGGGTATTTGTTCGAAAGAGAAATGAAAGAAATGAAGTAGTGAGATACAAAGCAAGGCTGGTAGCCCAAGGTTTCACTCAACGTCACGGAGTTGATTATGAAGAAACCTACTCCCAGTCATGAGTGGAATTACCTTTAGATACTTGATCTCAATGGCGGTGAACTTGAATTTGGAAATGAAATTGATGGATGTTGTGATTTGCATACCTTTACGTGTAACTTGGATTCGAGATTTACATGAAAGTCACTGAAGGAATTCCTCTCCGAACCAAGACAGAGCAAATAGAAATCTGTGCGATGTGAAACTCGAGAAGTCACCTGTATGGACTGAAACAATCTGGAAGAATGTGGTATAATCGCTGAGCGACTTTCTCTGCAAGAAAGGCTACACGAACAATGAAGACTGTCCTTGTGTTTTTATACGGCGATCCTGAATGGATTACAGATAATCTCTGTGTATGTAGATGATCTGAATATCATCGGGACGGTAGAAGACATAAAAGAAGCAAGCTCCTACTTGGAGTCGAATTTGAAATGAAAGATTTGGGTAAGACCAAGTTTTGCTTAGGCACTGCAACTTGAGCATGTCCTGAAGGAGTCTTGGTACATCACGACCTACACCCGAAGGTGCTCGAAAGGTTTGGCTTTGAGAAGGCATTTCCTCGAAATACCGATGATTGGTAGGTCTTTCTGACAAGAAAAGATCCTTTCCGACCTAGGGAAGAGGGGAGGAAGTTCTGGGACCGGAATTCCCATACTTGAGTGCAGTGGGAGCACTCATGTAACGATTAAGGGTTTGATTTCGTAGTGTGTCGCGGTCACATATAGGTTATTTAGTCCCTTTATACACGGCGCCGTAGCTAGCTGCAGTAGCTGCGCTGCATGCCCTCAAACGCATGTGCTTAGCCAGCTAAACATGCAATTAGCGTGTTTTAAAATACACGGTACAGTAGGAGTATGTACTGAACATGTACTACTAAACTCGTAGAGAAGTACGTACTTCGTCTATCACGCAAATTTAGGGTAGATCGTCTCAGGGGCGGATCCAAAGAGAGGAGTGAGGCCCGGGCTCAATATATAGCCCAAGATTTAATGCAACGCTAAAAGGCCCTCACTCATGCTAAAATTATGAATGAGAACAATTCAATACTATGTGTATTGTTGTGCCCTCTCGTTTTGTCGATCCGCCTCGTCTTACAACGCAGTTCGAGTCCTTCGACCATCGGTATGTAAGGACCATACCTACATACGTGTTTTTTTATATTTATATTAGCATAATGGTAAAACTAAGCATATTATGTCAATTTTCAAAATGATATACATTCTTTTGAAGGAAAAAAGAGAGAAATTAGGGAATGGAGTACCATTTATAGTATTTCCGATGTATAGCCCTACTCCGTCCGATCTTATCCTCTTGAAAAGTATGAGGTAAGCCCCTCTCACCCCCTCTCCCCTCTATCTCTATCCCCCTCTGTCGCTCGAATCCAAGGTAGCAAGCGAAGGAGAAGCCGAGGCGGCACTAGTAGGGTTCAAAGTTTCATTTTGAAAAAAAAATCTCGGATAGCAGTGAGATGAACAAAAGAACAAAATTTCATTCAAAATTTTGGATGAAAAATTCAAAATTTTGATGAAATTTAACTAAATTTTTATAAAATTTGGACAAAATTTAAATAGAGATAAATTCAACCAAAAAATGACCAAACCATTCTTCTTTCGGGGGGTAATGAAATGGATGAATTTTCCAAAATTTCACCGAAACTTCTATGAAATTGTGAACTCTGGGCGCTGGATGAGGAGGCGGAGGTGGTGTGGCTCGTCGTTGAGGATGAGGCGGCTTCACAACGAGTCGGCAGCTCAGCTCATCGCCAAAGGTGGAGGAGGAGGTGGCGAGCAATTGTGGCTCACATCCGAAGGAGGAGTCGAGGTTGCACCACGGTTGGGCTAGAGGAGGAGCTAAGGTAGCGTGCTCGCATCCGGAGGAGGAGGCAGCGCGGCCCATCATCGAAGGTGGAGGTGACGAGCAGCTACGGTTCACGACCGAAGGAGGAGGTGGCGTGGCTCAGTGCCAGAGGCAGAGGCATTGTGGGCGAAGGAGTAGCCGTGGGTTGCAATCGAAGGAGGAGCTGAGGCGGCATGGCTCGTTGCTGGAGGCGGAGGCAACACGGTCGTGGCTCACGGCCGAAGGCAGTGACACGGACTCGTGGATCGTGGCCTGAGGCAATGGCTAGACTCGTGGTGGTGCAGCAGCTGGCCCATATAGGCACGTCAAACATGCTTGAAGCTTACTTGAATTTTGTTCAATTTTTGAAAACTTTTGCTGAAACTTTGTTGAAGCCTATTAAACCTTTTTGAAACTTTTCTGAAACTTCTTAAAACACGTGAAACTTGCTTGAAACTATTTTATGAAAATTCTTTAAGTATATTGAAACTTGCATGAAACTTTCGTGAAACACGTTGAAACGTTTCTAAAAATTAATATTTCCTTTTGAAACTTAAATGGCACTTGTGAATTTTCTTGTTAAACTTGTTGAAACTAAGTTTGTATTGTTGAAATTTATTTGAATTCTTCTGAAACTCATTTTTAATTAAGTTTTAGGTTTGAAGTTTGTTTTTGATCAAGTTTCAGATATGAAACTACATGAAACTCATAGTTTCGTATTTAAAACCCATTGAAATTTGTTGAGAATGCACTGAAACATTATGAAACTAATTCTAAACTCTTTTTGAAATATGATCAAACTTACGAAACATGCACTAAAAGTTTGAAGTTTGTCTTTTTGAAACTCGGTTGAAATTCTTCTGAAACTTGTTTTTAGTGACGTTTTATATTTGAAACTGCACAAAAAACTTATAATTTCAGATTTGGACCCCATTGAAATATGTCAGAACGCGCTATAATCTTTTAAAACCTTTTTGAAACTCTTTTGAAACCTGATGAAATCTATAAAACCGTGGATAAAATCTATTGAAACCAGATAAAACGTGTATATACCGTTGGAAATAGAGTAGGCTAGCGGCTAAAAAAACCTATATACATTTTAACGATGAAGTCCTGTATATATTTGCTGAAGAAGGGAGTACGAAATGTAGATTCAGGGTCAAGAGTTTTTATTATCCACGAACGAAACAAAAGCACACTTTGTAGTGTAGCAGAATGCTCATTGCTAAATACTAGTACTGATTCCATTTGTAAGTTCTATACGGCGCCAAAAGATCATTATTGGTCAGGACTTAGCTAGGCTTGAGAAAGAGGCCGAGCGTTGTAGACACCACCTACCACTAAATTTCTTCCTCTTGTTTTGACAAAAGGAAACAGTCTTGGAGCACATCGTAATCACATCTATCAGTGGTGCCGAGATTGGTGCACGTGGGAACGCAATTCGCGGGAAGAAAAAGAATCCAGGTCGCACTACATACCGGGACCACTTTTCAGCAGCCTATCTCAAAATACTTCTACTATACTTGCATCGATCTTGTGTTTAATTAATTATACTGGCAAAGTAACATAACGTTACAATATCCATGCCAAAATGAATACATAAGCTTTTGTGTCAGACAGAGATACTAAATTTAGGCCCTGATCAACTCGGCTTCGGCTTCTGGCTTATTATTTTTCACTATTTATAAGTTTCGTCTTTTTCTGAAATTTTAGCTTTTTGTTGAGCTTTTTTGCCGGTTCTTTTTTTTTTCCCGTATTTGTTTGTATTATACGTAATAGGCTAATATATTTTTTATTTTTAAATTTTTTTAAATTTAATTATGCTAAATAAGCATCTGTCAGCTACAGTGCTTTTTTCAGCCATCTACAGTGTTTTCAGCCATAAGCCACGAGCTTTTCAACCGAACCGATCACCACCTTAGAGTTGTGTAAAGATACCATGAGCTAACTACGGACAGTGTAGTGTAGTACAAGATCGAATTAACAAGTGCTATTATTCAGTATTAGTATTGTTTTCTAGTGAGCACATGGATCCACTACTACAGAAATGATCATTATAGACAGTTCAAAATCGTTATTATAGATGGTTCCTGAACCGTCTGAATTCATATATCTATGATAACCACCGGTTATCACAGACTGGCCATCTGTAATAATAAAAATCATCTATGATATTAGAAATATCACAAACGGTTTTTAAATATAGCCGTCTGTGATACCTCACATATCTTAAGCATAGCCGTCTGTGATATTTACAATATCACAGACGGCTAATACCAAAAACCATTTGTGATATATCATATATCACAGACGGTTTGATGTTATAAATCGTCTGTGATAGCTATTTTAATAGCTAAATTATTTCCTGATTTTTGGCTAACCTCAAGAAATGCTAGCCATGTCCTCTAAAAACAAACAAACAGAACACACATATAGCACAATATAGTACATGACAATCATTACACAGATTTCATAAATGAATTAAATAACTGAAGAAAGTACAACTGAATGAATTGTTTAATTAAGCATAATAGAGTGATTACAATTGTATCAAATGTTTGAACATCTAATCATCATCGCTGGCGTGGAACTCTCTATTCTTATGTATGACCTCCCCATCAAGAATTCAGAGAACTGTCCTCGAACTACAGCGAATTTGTTAAGATCGAATATACTTTTGTTGAACTCCACGCATTGTCGCTAGCAGTGTTAAAGTCATTAGCTCGATGCCATCGCCATCATCGGAGTCATTATTACACTTGTATCGGGATACTTTACACATTGGAAAAATATGTAATTTTGTATACTCTTTACGGTAGAGGATACAATCATTCGGATATGCATGTATTCTTTCTACTTCCATTCCTAATGGACAAAGAACCTTCTTAGCTTGGTATGTGATTCTTAGCAACATATTTTCTTCTAGAAGGATGTTCGCTAAGAGAACTAACAATGCCGTAAAACTCTTGTCGGACCAGCCATTGCTTGTCTTCAATTTCAGCAGTTCAAGAACAGATGACAAACTTGTGTATTGCAGCTTGCAGCCCGAGAACAAAGATTTCTCTGAGTCCTCCATCAAGCCCTTGAATTTACCAAACTCTCTCTCAATATAGTTCCTTCTACATCGGGTAGCATCTGATCTAGATTGTCATCATGCGACCTATCCTCATTGAAAGCACAGTCCACAACCAGCATATCGTTGTCTCCCTCGACGATGTTATAATTACCTTCCTGTATAATATTCTTCTCTTCACCATGACTAGTCCAACATGTATACCCCTTTTTGAAACCCCTTCGAATCAAGTGAGCTTTGATCTCTGATGATTTGGTAAACATTTTCAAATTATCACAATCAATGCATAGACAGTACATATATTGCATTCCCTTCTTCAACATATCCTGCTTGGCGGCTCTTCTAAAAGCATACATGCTATTAATATATTCTTCACTCACACGGTTCTCAATGTACATCCATTTTCAGTCCATCTACACTACGCATGCAACAAATTAGTGTCAAATTGGATTATTAATGCTACTATATAGCTAATCAGCCTAATACTTACATATAATTGACATTCACCTCATAATAAATTGTCCATATCTAAATTAAGTAGCTAGCTATGTACTATTATTCATGAAACAATGTATATATCAAGCTAGAATATATTAAAGTAAACTAGGAGTAGTGATTCATTCTTAAATTAGAGCAAACTACCAATTAAGCTAGATTTAAATCTAGCTACCATCTCTCTTTATTACAAGGTATATAATTAGAAGCAAATCCATACTAACCTCTAATCACCAAGAACAAATAGGTTTACAAGGGCTAAATCTGCAAGCGGTATGCTTTCAACAAACTCCCCAAAGCCTACCGCCTTCTTCAATGCAGCGCAATGAAGACAGATTTATCGGGACCCCGCTGGTTAGCCATTTTATAATGCGATGTATCCCAGACACGTCCAACCGCGAACCGACAGTGGCCTTGCACTATCATAGACGGTTCTCATTAATAACCATCTGTGATAATTACTTATCACAGACGGTTCGTATTAATAATCATCTGCAAATAATATAACAAACGGTTCTAAAGTAGAACCGCCTATGATAAATACAGTTCTAAAATCTAAATTATATATATATATATATATATATATATATATATATATATATATGCATATATATATATATATATATATATATATATATATATATATATATATATATATATATATATATATATATATATATATATATATATATATATATGCAAATTCAATAATAACTCAGAGTGAATATGTATTACTTAGTTGCTTTTTACCAGTCAGTAATGCCATCATGTCATTGTACTGAGATCGTTTACATATATAAAAGAGAGTAAATGCAAATTCAACTGGTTGATTTTACATATATCTATATGACGCCCAAATAGCGTCACTAGTCGTGTCACACAAAGATAACAAAAAAAGTAGAAATCTAACTGCTTCGATGTTTTTTTAGTGTCAGAGGTAGCATGCCATCTTCGGCTTCAAAACTTCACAGGCGACATGGTCGGCATCAGATGGTTCGGGATCATCAGTGAACGCAGCCCAAAATGTGTCCACCTGTTGACGCACTCATTCGAGTGTCTCTCGAGCACCCTCCGACTGAACAATCAAATCGAATTGAACCCATAGACTCTCTTCCCTTTCTTGGGGGGTCTTGATAAGGTTGACTTGGTCGCCCGCCGCCTTGACTAAGCACTCCAAGCGACGGCAAGCCTCTTAAAGACATGCAACGTCGTTGTGGAAGACCACGTCGATGGTGAGGCTATCTCGCCGGAAGCGGGAGATCAACTGAAAGATGTGGCGGAGGAGGATGTCAAGACGGCGGAAGGTAGCTTCAACTGCTTTGGAAAATTGTCGGACATAAGAGGGAGGACACTGTTGGTACAGTGTCCTTCCACAGCATCTGTCAGCGTATGGCCAGCGAGGTGCTCGTCCAGGATAGCCAGGTTGGCTATCATTGCCGGTGACAGGGAAGAATAGGGAGCCATTTATTTGTGCTTGAGGTGCTCGTACAAAATTAATCTCCGGTGGCGGACAATCATTTTTATACAATAAAGAATACATTCGGCTCATGAGACGAAGATATGCATCTAGGAGCCGAAACAATCGAAGGTGTGTATATGGGAGATGAAGCATATCATAGACAGTTCCAACCACAAGCTGTCTATGATACACAACTACCTCAAATGGTTTATATTAATGATCATCTATGAACTATCACATACAATTCTAATTAAAAACTGTCTATGATGTCTCAATTATCACAAACGGTTCGTATTAATAACCGTCTGTGATATCACAGACGGTTGTTAACAGGAACCGTCTGTAATAGTAGGCAGTGGTGGAGGACGGGAAAAAAATGAGGTGGGGCGGATCTATACCTGCGCGCCGGTCGCCGGTGGCTGCCGCCCGCCCGCCGCCGCTACGCCAGTGGTGGCGCCCTTCCTCTTCCTTGGTTCGGCTCGGTGGGTCGGTCTCCTCGGCGGCGGTTGGGTCGCGGTCGAGGCAGCGGCAGGTGGAGCGAGGCGCGGAGCGAGGCGGCGGGTGGAGCGGAGGTGAAGGAGGCGGGGCGGTTGGGTCGGCGAGTCGAGGGTGGCGGGAGCGGAGGCGGCGAGAGAGCGCGCGCGGGCGGCGGTGGAGCGGAGGTGAAGGCGGGCGGGGCGGTGGGTGGAGGCGGGCGGCGCGGAGCGAGAGGAGGTGAGGCGGGCGGTGGGCGAGCGAGGCGGCGGGGTGGAGCGAGGCGGCGAGGGCGAGGAGGCGGCGAGGGCGGGCGGGGTGGAGGCGGCGTGAAAAAGGCAGGTATATGGGGTTGCTGTGAAAAATCAAGCGGCGGGTGGAGCGGAGGCGGCGAGAGGGGCGAGGGGGAGGCGGCGGGTGGAGCGAAGTTGCGGAGGTGAAGGAGGCGAGGGGGTATATGGGGGTTGCTGTGAAAAATCAAGCCCTGGCCCAAGCCAGAGTTTGCCCTATCGAGCGCTCCGCCGCTGATAGTAGGGTATCACAGATGGTACACGAAGTACGTTTGTAAAACCGTCTATGATAATTATAACATAAATAGTTTGAGAAAATCACCTGTGATAAGATATCTAGTATAGTTTTTTTAGCAGTGATCATTAATTGATGGATGAATCTTGCTAGCTTGCAGGGGGAGGAGCACGTCCAACTTGGCTGTACTGATCTCTCCTCATGAGGCCGGCTTTCTTTAGTGCCACATGGAGTAACTGCCGTTGTTTGGATGAGTGGCCTGAAGCCATGTGATGGATCTCGCCTCGTTCTTCCCGGTACGTGCATGCGATAGTCAAACGTACATGCAGGATCTAGCGTAGAAATTGAAGTGGATTATGGCCATGGGGAGCAAATAATTTTGCAATTCTGCAGGGTTCGAATGATTTGAGAGGAAAAGAGTGCTGATTAGAGCATCCACAATAACGTATGATCGCGTAAAAAGGAAATGGATCCTCTGCGTGATGAACAGGCCAAAATACATAGGTGCTACAGTGATGTGCATTAAGAGCATATATGGACGGTCCGATTAAAATCCGATGATCCAGATGGATTGCTATGTATATATCTAAGAAACCCTACTTAACTGAAGTATGATAAACATACATACACGATCACGGGCTGATGCATGCACGCACTCACTCACTGTACCACGCATTAAAGTACGTATGCGCACTGCACATGTACGAAAGATGTGCGTACATGGGGAGGCAAAGCATGGGCATGATTGGCCGGATTGGTTAGGGAGGAGGTCGCAATCGCAGCCTCCACTAGATTAATATCTCCCTGGCCCCAAAAAGTCCCACTCCTGCCTCCGGTCCTTCTCCCCTCCCCTCCCCTCCTCCTAGAGACCTAGACGCAACAACGAGAGAACGAGAGAGAGATCCAATCCAAAACAGCGATGCAGCTGTGTACTACAAAACATCAAACGAAACAACGCTAGCTCTGCGTACACGTTCACATATGCCGGTATAGTAGACGTACACTGCTAGCTACGCCCCCAATGACAACATCGTTCGCATAAAGAAAGCGTCCACTAGCACATACACACGCATATACAAACACGCACATAGCGAGAGAGAGAGAGAGAGATCATTGAAAGCTGCGTCCATTCGTCCCCGTTTGTTCGGCACCATTTCCATCCCCCATCATTCGCTCCAATACTTCTCTCTTTCCCTCTCTCTTTTCCCTCATCCACATACGCAGACGCATGCACTTGTTGTAGCTAGTGATCATCATCAAGGCCACAAAGAGGAGCGAAAATATATATATGCTTTGGGAAAGTGTGAGTTAGTTTTGCTTTGAGCTTTTTATCCAGAGCTGGGGATTAAGCTAGCTACCTCCGTATACGCCGGGCGTGGATACCTAGGCGGCCGGCCGGGGGGTGATCGATCGATCGATGTCGGCCGAGGACAGCACCGGCGCGGACTCGCCGCGGGCGGACTCCGTCGACGAGCAGGCGGCCGCGGAGTCGCCTCGCGCAGGGCAGAAGCGCGAGATCCCCTCGCCGTCGCCGTCGTCCCCGCTGCCACCAGCCAAGCGCAGGTACATACATATGTGTCCATGCACGCAGTGTTTTGCACTTGTAGAGTGGAAGCCCTAGCAGGTTAGTTAGCAAGGTGTTAGTTACGGACAGAGGATTAAGTCTGTTTGTGTACGTGTGTTCTTGTGTGAACAGCCGGAGATCGGTGGAGAAGCGGGTGGTGTCGGTGCCGATCGCCGAGTGCGGCGACCGGCCGAAGGGGGGCGGCGAGGGGCCGCCGCCGTCGGACTCGTGGGCGTGGCGCAAGTACGGCCAGAAGCCCATCAAGGGCTCCCCCTACCCACGGTAAGCGCTAATTAATTACCAAGCTAATTACTAGAGATTTAATCAGTTAAGTAACCTCGTTTGATTTCTGTTTCGTTGATAATTCAGGGGGTACTACCGGTGCAGCAGCTCCAAGGGGTGCCCGGCGAGGAAGCAGGTGGAGCGCAGCCGCGCCGATCCCACCGTGCTGCTCGTCACCTACTCCTTCGATCACAACCACCCGTGGCCGCTGCCCAAGAGCAGCTGCCATCCGAACAAGTCGTCTCCCCGGCCGCCGGCGCCGAAGCCTGACACGGCGGTCGACTGCCTGCCCGAGCTAGCCGAGCATGAGACGGAGTCCGATGTGCCGGAACCGGAGCAGAAGCTTGTTGTCGAGCCGGTGGTGCTCTCGACGGTGGCGCCGGCGCCGGTGGCCGAGGAGGAGGAAAGCTTCGACGGCTGGTTCGACCAGTACCCGGCTTGGCACCGGTCGGCGCTCTACGCTCCATCATTCGACGCGGCGCCGCTGCTGCCGCCGGAGGAGTGGGAGCGCGAGCTGCAGGGGGAGGACGCGCTGTTCGCAGGGCTCGGAGAACTCCCAGAGTGCGCCGTCGTGTTCGGCCGCCGGCGCGAGCTCGCCCTGGCGGCCACCGCGCCGTGTTCCTGATCGATCGTCTTTTCCCTTTCTTTTTTTTTTTTGCGGGTCTTAGTTTTACTCGGAGTAATTTGGGGGCAGTACATAGCTCTCTCATTTTTCTCCCTTAATCGTGCCGCGTTCGTCATCCAAGGTTGTGCCATTTCGGAAGTGGTTTGAAATGCGACGATTTCCAGCAAAAAAAAAAAAAAACAGCGAAAGGTGGGCATTTTCAGGCGTTTTCCTCGCCACTGCGAAGGACAGACACCCACATCACGTCGCGCCGAGTTAGGTTTGCATCGCACGGCCGCACGACAAGTAGGGCTCGTCCGATGCGGAAGCTAACGGCAAGTGGTGGCAAACTGGCAACGTACCGCCGTGCGTTTGCGGCGGGGGGCGCACGAGGCCACATGCCGTGCCGTGCCGTGCGATGCGGATCCACCCGCCCACCGCAGGCTGCCGATCTGTTCGGCGTCACGCGCGCGGAGCAAAACCACGGAGGACGGGCACGCTCCAACTCTCCTGGGAAATTTGCCGGCCGGGGCGCGCACGCTACGCTGCCTTGAGTGCGATGTCTAGGATCCGGTCTCTGTCGCTGTTTCGTATTCGTGCCGTGTCGGCCCTACGCGATATTTTGGGAGAGAAACTTACAGCCAGACGCACATCATTGGCTCTGTCTGGCATCGAAAGATCGAGCCGATCGATTGATCCAGGTGTGTGGAGCTGAAAGGAGTTATGCTGAGTTCTAGGTACCATGTAGGAAAAGTCATTCCAAGGCCTACGATACAAGAACCAATGCTAGCTAGATTCGTGATCTCATCTACTGGACTACTACTGCTACTCCATAGGATGATTAACTATCTTATCTCAGGAGTCATGACGAACATGTGTAGGTATCTCTTAACTTCTCCGCATCACATCCCGCTTGCAATAGAGATTCTCCCACTCGTGTTTTTTCCTAAGAAACGCTTGAACTAATTATTTCTCCATCACATGGTTAGGGATCCAAGTTCCACCACATTTCATTTAATGGATTAAACCATGATATGTTGGGATTAGCTACTAGAATGTTGCTATGTCAGCATCCTAAAATCAAAATGTCTTGAAGTTTAGTAAAAGAAAAATAATTGTATGGTTTTGCTAGTGCTAAGAGAGAGATAAATTAGAGTGTAAGACAAATAAAGAAAAGGCTAACCAATAGGAATTTCCGGTATAAAGGCCTAAACGAGGGGATAGGACTAATAGCTAGCAATCTTAGACAAATGGCACATCCAGCCAAGTTTGCGGACAATAGATCAAACATGTGACGTTGCTATCCTGTTTGGAGTCATTATCCATAGCTAAAGATTTATTGATCCTGCCACCTAAGAGCAGAGGAATCAAATCGGCAAGATATGACAAATAAGTAGCTCTCACTGACGAGCGAGCGAGCGAGCGAGAGAGAGAGAGAGAGAGCGAACGAGCTGGATCCTTGGGCTGGCCCTTTATGTTGGGCCTGGCGCCGTGGCCGTTTAAGCCATGGTGCTAGGCCTTATTTGCTAATGCCGAGCTTGTATAGCATAGGCATACGATGTATATAGGAAATTTACTGTTCGACAGGAACAACATGCTACATGAATTTTAGTAAGATGACAGGATGTGGGAACCTATCGAAGCATAAACATTAGGAATCAATGAAATGCGATATTACTCAGATCCTACTGTAAACAAATTGCTTACTGTAAACAAATTGCTTGCAGAAATATCGAATATCATAATCAATCTGACAAAAAGGCAATCTTGATTTTACAGTTCAGGTGATGGTTTAAGTGAAAGCTGAATCTATCTAACCCTCAATATCACCACAGCAAAAAGAGAATGAATAAATCTGTTGCAGTAGAAGCAGCACACATCCGACACCACCTAGTTGAAAATTCAACAAACAATGCATCTATACCCTAATTAGAGCAACATCCAACTCTCTTTAGTGCAGACACGTCGTCTTTCACATTTATTTTCTCCCCTTTGCTTGGGCCAGCTGAGCCATCCTCTCCTGCCTCAACCGTCTTCCTGCTCACAATTTGGTATATCTGAGTCAAAACTTCTGCAAAAGCGTTTTCTACATTTGTCGCATCTAATGCAGATGTTTCCATGAAGTACAGTGACTCAGCCTCAGCATATTCCTTTCCGTCTTCAGTTGAAACAGCCACCAAGTGGCGGAGATCAGATTTGTTGCCAATTAGCATGACAACAATGCTAGGATCGGTGTGATCTCTCAGCTCTTTTAGCCAGCGCTCCACATTGTCAAATGTAGCACGACGAGTGACATCATAGACAAGCAATGCACCTATTGCTCCTCTATAATAGGCACTCGTGATAGCACGGTATCTGACAAGACAAGAAAAATATCGGGCAATCACATACTTGAGCACAAAATGGATGCAAAAATGATAAAGTGCAGCTAATGACCTAGTGTCGATTCCACCATGAGATATGCTGGACATGGTCTACAAACAGCGATCATGTATGAGTCTGAAAATGAATGGTGTGACTATCAAAGACTGTATAAGTGCAGACGTCAGAATGAAGGAACAGCATGACTCCTTATATAGGTAAAATTGCTGCCAAGGTGGTATTCGATGCGATATGACATACCCATTGTATGCCAAGAATGGAACTTTTTTAAGTGATAAAACTACATAACAATTGAATTTATGTGGCAGAGCGGCACCACTGATAAGGCCAAGGGACAGGTGATAGGCCATTTTTTCCTCTCCACCAATACCAGATCAAAAAGAGCAACATGGTGACACTATGCAAGACACCAAATCGCACAAGTGTGCAACAGTTGATCGGCAGTTTTGAGCAAACAACCCCTGACTGTGACTTCACAGTCAATCCTCAGGTAGAGGTCCTAGATGCAAGGTTGCTTTGGTAAAGGCATGTGGGAACTATGAAGCCAAAGGTAACTTAGGTAAGGGTAACAAATGTGTGCAAATGTGTCTCTCGCTAAATGAATGTCAAGGCCCAAGGTGCCTCTAGGAATAGGAGAAAGGGGATATTGAACTTAGAAGTACCAATGAACCAAACATAAATGTTGGAACCGGCAGCAGCGCTCAACGAGGAATAAGATCACACACAAAAGCACACAAGAGACAACGATTTGTTTACGAGGTTCGACAATACCTACGTCTCCGGAAGCCAAATCATAGCAGCTTCATCCATATGAGGAGTTTCTTTTCACGATTAGGGTTACAAAAGATCGGTAGTATAATTTATACCCCGCTTTCCTTACAAACCCCTTCCTTTAATATTGCCATATATGAGCCATACATAACAATAAATAATAACAGAAAAAATGGCACCAATATAGCACAACTTAGGCATCATAGATTGAAGGAAAGCAAATTTTCATGAAAGCCACAACTAATATGTGGATCTTATGGTTAGAATTATAAAAACCACAACTCTCTCCACCCTATGTTGGATCTAACTAGTGGGGGGGGGGGGTAGAGCAAGAGCAGGGTGGTGTAACTCAAAACCAAATATCATATTGATATTGGAAGTCTCATAATACAAGCTCTCTTTTCTTACACACTTACATGCATATACTATGATACTTCACAGGATCTTTCTAGCTTACGACTTGAACTCATACATTTAACACAAGAGGATACCAAAGTCATCCTTATATAGAATTTACAAACCAACTTAACCTAACCGACTGAAGTAAACTGACTAAACACCAAAACATTATTTAGGCCCTGTTTGGCAGGGCTCCTCTTCACAAGTGGAGCTGTTTTTTTTGGCTTCACAAGTGGAGCCAAGTGAAGCTACTTTTTTCAGCTCCTTGGGTGGAGCTATTTTTGTCTCAGCAGATTTTAAGGAGCTCCTTGGGTGGAGCTATTTTGCTTTACCCCGTTTGGCACAAAACAGCTCCAAACAGCTCCAAGGAGCTGGTGGTGGAGCTGTGCCAAACGGGGCCTTAGTTGTCTACATCTAATAAGCATCCATCTTGGAGCCTTCAGTGCATGTATGCATTGAGTTGTCTTTAGTTTGCTCTAACCTATTTCTTTTCCGACATTGACCAAAGAATTTTCTAGCCAAACACAGTAAGCATAGCACTTTTACAGCTCAAAGCTTATGAAAATTTTCAGTGAGAAAATAGGTCGGTATTTGCTCTGCCGGCTTAGTTTCCATGCATGCTGTCCAATTAAATTTGATTTTGTATTGTCAATAAAATAAATTAATATCCCACACCCTACCCAACCCTTTTTTTTTTTTTTGCATTGAATGATTGTCTCCCACACAGATGTTTCAAATTTTAAATTAAAATTGCATATGAGTCATTTTCTTGACGGACGAAAAAAGTTTGCTCAGACCTGCTTCTTAAAGAGCACTCTTATTCTCACAAGGGAATCACAGTAGTATCGTATTATCCCATCCATGATGAAAGAATTCCGTAATGAACCAAAGACTCAAGTATGTAGTACAAACAGCATAGCTACAACCACTGTCCAATCATGACTATTATCATATCAATTTATATTGCTCCTCTTAAGTTATCTCAATGAACCACTGCTACTTGCAAGACAACTAGCTGATCAAAGTCATTCGCATAGTACTACAGACCAGATAAGCTGGGAACCAAACTATGCTGAGCGCAATTATGCACCCCACATGATGCAGAAACGTAGTGACCACAATGGCACTATCTAGTCTGGGGCCACACTAATTAAGTCTTCTAACACCTGCGAAACACCTGTCCCCGAAATTAACACTGCACCTAGACTACTACCTTTTGACACATCTTTCCATTGATTTATCTGTAAACTCCTAATGAAAGATGACACCATAACCAGTAGAACACAGCAATGCTTTCCACTGATTCAGTCCCAAGCCATTGAACTCGTCGATGTATGACACGGACCTCCGAACCGCCAAAAATCACATGCCGGAGCCCAATCTATCCTCCAGGAGCAACCAGGTGAGACCCAGATGTGAATTGGCATTCGAAGCACCAGTAACACTCCGTTTGCTATTCCCCACTAGTTCACTCCAAACCAAATCCGTGCACCAACTTCCAAGGTCAAAAACTTGCAACAACAAAATACGGCAATCACCTAATACGAGCATCACCCCACTAATTTGATCAAGCAAATCAACAATGCCGAGAACCAAAGGTCACAATTTTTTTACCCAGAACTGAGCAACAACGTACCAACCTACAAGAATACGCAATAACATTATCGACAAGGTCGCATTCTTTCTTTCTTTTTTTTCCGACCGGCCGGCAGGAAGAAACTCGGGCAAAATGTATTAAGAAGGGTAAAATAATATCATGGTCCAAGAATAGAGAGAAAGTTATCTGAAAACGAGAGGAAAAACACCTAGCAATCTTGAACAGCCGTGCTAAGGTAACACCGAAAGGTTACACACAGATGACTAAAAAACCGAAACTCCACATCGGTTGCAGGACGACACTTCCCTCAAAGATTCTAGTATTACGTTTTTTCTATAAACAGCAGTGAACGAGGATGATCATCGTGTCAAAGTCACGTCGGAGCGGTTTTGAGATTAACTTTCTCGTGGTAAGCGACCAAACCTGGGAGCAAGACATCGTAGCAGAGGGGATCGTGAACTGGACAAGGTCGCAATCTAATTCCCAAGAAAAGCCACGAAGCAAGCAAATCTATAGCCCAAGTAACCATGTGGAATGGTAACAAGCGAGAGTAACGAAGAGAGGCGGGCACACACCTCTCCTGGCCGGCGGTGTCCCAAATCTGGGCCTTGACGACCTTGCCATCGACCTGGAGGCTGCGGGTGGCGAACTCGACCCCGATGGTGGACTTGGACTCGAGGCAGAACTCGTTCTTGGTGAACCGCGACAGCAGGTTGGACTTGCCCACGCCGGAGTCGCCGATGAGCACCACCTTGAACAGGTAGTCGTAGTCGTCCTCCGCTCTGTACGCGCCGCCTACGCCCGCCGCCATTTCCCTCCTGGCCCTTCCTCTCCGAACTACTAGTGGCGTTGGACTTCGGATCTCGAGGGTTCGGGTGCAGCGTCGCTGTGGAGGACGGAGCAGTGGGGGAGGAGCACTGACAGTTTGAGATGAGCTTGCCCAGTTTTCTTGTGGGGTTTTGATTTGCAAGGTTGAGACTTGACAGCGGAGGGATTTTACTGCACCCCTCAAGTGTTCTTTTCGATTTTTAAAAACTATTTTTAGATTAGAATTGCTACTGTATATAGTACGGAGCAAAGAGATAAAATCAAATGACTTCACACTCTCCCTCTCTTCAATGATTCTCGATCCCTCCACGACGACAACGACGAACCCTACCCACCCCGTCCCCAACATCGGCATCATTGGATCTGACTGCCATCATCTACTTTCTCTTCGGCCGTCCTTAGGCATGACGCCGCCAAATCTGGCCACTGTCGTCGACTTCCTCCTTGACCGTCCTTGGACACGGCGCTGCCAGATCCGGCCTTCCCCCTCCCCCACTAGGCTAGGAGGTCAAGTGCGTTGAGGGTCAAAGCCGAAGTTCTCGATGGCGGCCAGGACGTGGCCACCCCGTCTGTACGCCGCGAGGACGCAGGTGGCTTTCTTCTCCCGACGCCAGATCCACACCATGCACGCCACCTTCCCTTGCCCGTGCACCGCTGCATCTAAGGCCTCGCCGCCGTCTACCATGGGAGGTAGGTGTTTTGTTGTGTAACATTTTGATTTCATGTATACAACAATCAGTAGCAACTAATGCAATATCGAGATTTTTGTGAAAACATTTTTGTTGCATACGGTGGTTAAAATTATTACACATACTATCTACGAATGTTGTATGGAACACTCACATCGTTCTTTGTTTTTATCGTTGCATATACGGCCGAGAAATGTTGCAATCAAGCGTAAGGAGCTAGCCCCTGGATCAGATATCCAGGTGCTAGCAAATTCCTTTTTATATAGTAAAATACTTTTCTACAGTAACTACCTTTCAAACCGAATGTCTTTTCAAGATGGGGCTACAAGTTGATTAAAATATATACTACATTGACTTTATTTATATTGGCTAAAATTGCACGTGGATCTATATTTCTTCATACTCTCTCTCACGAACAGTCGAAAATCATAAACCGAAGCACAAAAGAACACACCCATTGATTCTGTTGCTCTTCTTGTGCAGAAAGCCCCCTGTAGTTTTGTGATTTAGCAAACGTTCCACCTTAAGGTATTGTTGTAGGTAGGGCTGGATAACGAGCTGGCTCGGCTCGGCTCGGCTTGGTCTGGCTCGGTAGGATAACGAGCTGGCTCGTTATAACTAACGAGCTAAAAAGCTAGCTCGGCTCGGCTCGGTGACAAGCTCGAGCTAGCTCGTTTGGCTCGTGAGCCAGGGCCAAAAAATGTCTCCATCATATATTCATCCATGGAAGTATGGCTCGTTTGGCTCGTTTGGGTACAATAGAGTACAAATTAACACATGCATGGCTCGTTTGGGTACAATAGAGTACAAATTTACACATTAACACATGCAATAGAGTACAAATTAGGTCCATGGAAGCAGCATATGCATATCTAAATTCCTGGAAGCATTGCTCGTTTGGCTCGTGAGCGGCTCGCGAGCTGGCTCGAGTTGGCTCGTTATAGCTAACGAGCTAAAATCTTGGCTCGGCTCGTTATCCTAATGAACCGAGCCGAGCCGAGCCAGCCACGAGCCGAGCGAGCTAACGAGCTTTGAGTTTTTCGTCCAGCCCTAGTTGTAGGTTTCAATCTGTATCATGCGCTTTGCTACGGACGATAACGGCAGAGGACTACAATGGAATCCCAACACAAAATGCAAAAGTATGTTTATTGTAGCAGTTGACATGGGGCACATATTTTCTAACCGGATCGCTTAAAAATGTTCGAAGGCACTATGTTGATCTTATTATCTGTCTATATGTTTTATTACCAACTGCTACAATCACATAGATCTTCACCATATCGATTTTGACTACGTCGGTCCGATCATGCTGGTATCGATCACACAGATCTCCGACCATATCGGTTTCGACTACGCTAGTTCGACCATGCTGGTTTCAATCACATAGATCTCGACCACGTCGGTTTCAACTACGCTAGTTCGACCACGTTGGTTCTCGACCACATTGATCTTCGATCACACAGATCTTCGATCATACTGGTTCGACCATGTCGGGTCGACTACATTGGTTCTCGACTACGCAGGTCTTCAACCACCAGCGAACACGGTAGTACTGTGATCTCAACACCGGTAATTCCATTAAGCGGTAGTATCGCATAATATACTGTGGTAGTTTCGACTTTCCTGAGAATTGCAGATACTTCACAGATTTTGCAAAAACATATTTGCAAACTATAGTATCATGCACACAAGGATCAAACATGATTTCCAACAAGTTGCAAAACACATTTGCACACTTTTAGAATCACGACACAAGGATTATATGAGATTCAACCATTTGCAAAAACACATTTGTAAATATAAATCTCATACCACAAGTAATAGGAAACATGGATTTTAAACACTTGCAAAACATATTTGTAATGTATAGTTCTATGTTATAAGGATTCAACATATGAGCCACAACTATTTGTAAAACACATTCGCAAATATAAGCGTCATGCTAAGGAGAGCTGAGTTTTAGTACTTTAAAAGAGATGTTAGTGACTGCTCCTATTCTCACCCTTCCTAATCTAGGAAAGTGCTTCACAGTCTAATCTGGCATTTCTCTAGTGGGTCTGGGTTGTGTGCTCATGCAAGACAGTAGAGAGATTGCATACGCATCACGATAGTTGAAGAAACATGAGCAAAATTATCCCACTCACGATTTAGAGCTAGATGAAGTGGTTTTCGCCCTATAGATTTGGAGGCATTACTTGTACGAAAAGTCATATCATATTTTCACTGATCACAAGAACCTTAAGTACATCTTCACTCAAAAGGATTTGAATTGGAGGCAAAGAAGGCGACTCGAGTTGATCAAAGGATATGATCTTACTATTCAGTACCATCCGAGCAAAGTGAATGTGGTTGCTGATGCTCTTACTTACAGGACAATATTAACGATATATGCATATATTCAAGTCTGACTATATATGGAGTTCAATTTATATTTTGGATTCGAGAAATGCACTAAGATATAAGAAGTGATATTGGATGTATACTTCTTATGATTTTCACCTTTTCATTCATAAGACTAAACACTATCATAATCAATAAACAAGTTGGTCTCACAATTAGATTTATCATTATCACCAAAACCAATTTAATGGAGCTTAAACTTATAGTAATTACTAGATCAGGATTGGCAAGTCAATACTTGTGGTTGAGCGATTACTGTATCCTTTACTCAGCATAAGGTTTCAGTCCTTACTTTTCAACACGAGGCAACCATTCACATCCAGATCCTCAGTGCTCTACGGCACTGCCACCCATCTACTCAAGCCTCCTCCCTAGGGTAAGGTCGTAGACCCCAACCATCTAGTGGCCTTCCACGATGCACCCTTAACCCTAGAACCATTTAAATACATCTACCAGTAAAAACGCCAAGTCACTTAGTAGTATCAAAGTTTTGGATGAACCAATCTACAATTATTTATACAATAATTAAATATTACTAAAGTTTTCAAGGTGAACATGGCCTCAAATTAAATAGGGCATTTCTCAGTGGTAGGACATAAATAATTTCCATGTCATTCTAAACATTTATTTTAATTAAATAACATTGCATAATTAATAGTAATGAAAATATTGTAATTAAATAATTTAAATATCATAGGATTCAATATAATCAAAAACATGTGACTTGCCTCTTTATCCATAGTCCGATTATTTTACTGAAGTCTTCCAACTTATGTCATCTGCTGGATGGCTCTTGTAGCTCTTACGTTGACCAGCTAGCTGAATTCGGATGCTAATGCAAAAGAACAAAATCAAATAAGGTCTTGCTTTGTAAGATGCAAGCTAGGAACAAAAGCAATAAAATAACGAGAAAAGACATAAAAGAAAATGGGTTTGGGTGGTTGGGGTTTGAGCAGTGCTTGGGTTGGTTGATCAAAGTTGGAATTGGGCTAGGTGGGTTCGAGACGATCGAAATGGCTTTAAATATGTTGAACAGATTTTTAGAATGAATAGTAATAGGTTGATATACAGTGGAGGATTGGTTTTGGAATAGTGTGGGTTTGGGTTTTATCAGGATTTGGTTTGGTAGAAAGGAGGTCAAAAATGGATTCACGGGGTTAAAACAATCAAAATGGAGGTCTTTTTTATTTTTTGGAATTTTTGGATGAACAGTGGTAGCTATAGGAATGAATAGTAAGGGGTTGGCTTAGTTTGAACAGTGCCACACGGTGCTTAATTGGCCCGATCTGATCTACATTGGAGGAAGGCCACTTAGGCCGGCCATCGACCTATTGGCGTTTGGCTACTCTAGCCCAAGGCGTGCACGCGCGGGCCGCGGCAGTGGCCCGATGCGCGCCACGTGGTTAGACGAAGATCGGCCATGCCGACCTTTGTTCATCTCTCAACTGATCTACTCGCCGGAAGAACAGAGTAAAGATAGCTTGCCTAGAACAATACCGGCGAAGCTCGATTGCGGCAAGAATGGTATGGATGGACTATACAAGAAGTAGGGATTCCATTTTAGGGCTTGGTGGTACTTGAAAAGGCATGGTGAGAACCGGCAGTGAGGAGAGAGATGGCGGCTTCCCCCAGGGCACAATGGCTACAGCGAAGCTCTTCGGAGCAATTGCATTTAAACCATCTATGGCACAAAGGGAGGTTAGGAGTGGTGGTCGATTGAGTTGGGGTAGTTCCAGCAGAGCTGTCCATGGGAGGGTTTAGGGTTATTACGGCTGGCGGAGGTCCAAGGCACAGGCAAAGAGGAGGCAAGGAGAAGGTACAGTAGGTAGGGCCAAGAATTAGGGGTGGTTCAAAGAGGCTCTGGCTCTAAGGAATCGAACTCTTGATGATCATGGCTTGAGATTGGCTAGGGAACCTCACCGACTTAGGGAAACTTGGCGACGGTGCTACGGTGGAGGAGATGGCAAGGTGGTGGTCTTAAGGAGTAACTAGGAGTTGCAAAACATGGACCCAAAGGCCAATCGGGTTTTAAAGGCCTCGCTAAGGCGGTGCGCATAGGAACTCATTTCGGGTGGTGCCGGCGCATGGAGGGGAGTGATGGAGGAGGGCGCGCTTGGCAAGGAGAGACCATAAGAGAGGTGGCTGTGGCTCTGGCAAGAAGTCCCACGGCATTGCAGTAGCTAGCGCAGGGTGACGAGGTGAGGTACGGTGGGCGACGCATGTTGACCAAGCAACGGTGATAACGCGGCGGAAGCTCTGGTCAGCGCTTAATGCGTGAAGCTAGGCAAGGTGGTTGTACAGTCTAGCAGAAGTGGCAGTAGGGATGATGAGGTTGTGACGCGCACGAGCTGTGCTGACGACACAAAGAGGAAGGCGCGGTGTGAACAGAGGAGGTTACGGCGGGGAGGTGGCCAACTCGGCCAGCTGAACAGGAGCAAGGCAGGGAAGGCAAAGGCGCCAGCTGGGAAGCGAAGGCAGAGAGTCAAAAGAAGAAAGCGAGTTTTGGAAGGAGGTTTCCCAAATTGGCAAAAACTCAAACTCAAGAAAACAAACGAAAATTCAAATTCCTTTTGAATTTGAGGTGTTTCATTACATATATATACTCTTTAATTAAGATAAAATGCTACATATTTGTTCTTAAAAATATAAATCAGTCTGATCCAACCCATACCCCTCTCTCTTAGCTCACTAGAGATCTCTTTACACCCACTAGACCTACCACATCCCAAATTCCCCAAGGCCCTAACCAGCCATCCAAGTCCTAACTCTAATAGGCTTATCTCTCTGTCTCTATCAACATGGCGGTGGCGTGTACGTGGAGGGTGAGGGAGCTAGCCAGATGGGAGACATGAGGTAGTGTCGCAAACCCACAATGGCCGTACGCGATGGTGGCCAAGGAAAGGGAGAGGGAGTGTGCAGTGTGTAGTGGCGGCCGGTGACGACGAGCTGGCAAGAAGGCAAATCAATTCCCAAATCAGGGCCACATGTGCGCTCTAAGAGCGAAGTGAAGGTGTGGGGCAGTGCAGGTGAGTAGGAAAGTGACACGACGAGTTGGGTGACGACGTGGCGAGCAGGAAGACATAAAATGTATGGTGTTGTGGCGTGTTCTCATTCCCAGGTGAGTTGCTTTTGGTCTCCCACTCTCCCTTCCACGATTGTGTCTTTATGAAATATAGACCGTAGAACTTTCAAAAATAAAGAGGAAATTTACAAATTTGAAATCTTTGTAGATGGTATTGGTTAGATAGCATAAAATTCTGAATAAGTTAGCAAGATGATTCTAAGGAATAATGAAATGGCTGTCTCTAAAATTGCATGAAAGATTGTAGAGTTAAAATTGTATTTTGTTTAATTATTTTGTATTTTTTATATTATTTTGATATGTTTTTTGTTAGGATAATTTGTACTTTGATGTTTTGTCACCGAATACCTTTTTTCCTTTAAATAATATTTTATTAACTCTAGATATCCATCATAAAAACCCTAGTCTCGACGCTGATGGCCGTGCGAGGCAGGTAGCTCGTCGCTGTGCTAGTGCTCCGGTAGAGAGGGACGGAGGAGGGCTTCGGAATGGCGGAAACAACTAACAACTCGCACATCTATAAACGACCGTGGTTTCGCATCCTGGAGAAGCTCCCAACACCAGCCGCCGTCTCGTCAAACGGCGTCGTAGCATCAACAAACCCGTCGCTCACAGCACAGGCTCACGGCACGGCTCCAAGAGTGAACCGCGACGGTTGAAACGAAAGCCAGACTCTCAGTAGACGTACGCATCGATCAGACGGTCCACAGGTACGCGCCTCTGTGGCTGCCGTGCCTTGTAAATGCGGCTACAGGGAATGCCAAACGGCGCAGCTGAGATCCTGCAGGGCGGCACATGGACATGCAGCACCATCTGAGAGCACGATCCAAATCGTCGGATCAGTGGCCTCGGGCCTCTTGGACGCAGGTGAAATGGAACAGCTCCTGCTGCATCAGTGGGCGATGGGCCCACTGCCAGTCGGCCATGCACCTACACGCCAGCTCTAGCCCTAGCAGCCAGCGTGGCTTCTGTACCGAATCATCTGGTAAATCCATTTTCGCTCATTAAATCAGCTCGTACCGGAACCTGGAACGAAGCTTGAATCGCGTGCAATTGAGTGGTTGAAACTTGAAACTACTATACATACCTTTATATTTTAAGATAAGAGTTGTATTCGTCGCACAACTCTCACACCTACAGGTTGCGTTTGTTATACAACAAATCATAATAGATTAATTTGTATTTATAATCAGGTCTCATCAAATAAACGGTGTACGCCCTCCCCTTTTTTATGTCATTTATTAGTGAGAGAACTACTACGAATTTTTCTATTTCATGAATTTGTGGGAATTTATATACCTCAAAGGTAATGGTACCTTTAATCTAACTAGTTGAAATGTTCTGTTTTTTTGTGCTGCGGCTAATAGATTTTAGTTAGACTTAGATTTTAGTTAGACTGATAAGTCTAATAAATAGTACCCATTCTTTTGTGTTGTGGCTGATAGATTTTAGTTACGGTTGATAGGTTGATAAATAGTACCAGCTGATAAAAGCTAAAGTCAAAAACCGACTGAAAAACCAAAAAACAAGAGGCCAAAGATAGATTGTGTTGATTTGTTTGTCCAATTCATGCTAGACCATTATCCAGCATTGCAGTGCCGCTTGTTTGCAAATTTAACACTGGCGTATCCTGATTCCTGAAGCTCTGACCAGCATTCCTGGAAACAAACGGATGAAGCTGAATGCAGTAGTGCACGACCAGAACAGGCCATCAGCACGTGAAATATATAAAATGTATAGAATAGTCTGATGACAGAGCATCACTGGGCAAGGTCTAATGACTGGTATAAAAGAGGACGTAAGAACCGTTATAATAGTGAAGAACAGAAGTCTAGTTCTCAACATAGAAAAATCTTGAAAATACAGAGAAAAGAACTTCAGCGTGTAATATTTACACATCCTCATGTCGTCAATGGGTTCAAAAATGGCTAAAAAAAAAAGTAAAGTGAAATCATAAACTACAACATTACATATCAACAATGTATTTTTTTTCCATTCTCAAGAAAAAAAATGTATTTCACGGTGCTAATTCTTCGGCACAATGAGTCCTAATGTTACCAAAATTGAGCTCTCCACTCTTCCAGTAAAAATGCATCCACTGTATTCCTAATTGATGGTGAATTGTTCTTATATATAATATACTATTTCTGCACAATTCTTGGTGCAGATATATGCACCATTTTTTTGTTTTGAAAGGACAAAAACTTTCTTCTGCTACCAGGCTGTCTGCTACTCGTATCAGTTTTTCTCAATCAGCAATATGGTCTGTGTCATGATCATGCTCATATATAACTTCCCAGAGGCCAGATCCGTGGGAGAACACAAGAATAATAAATGATAGCCTGTCAAACCAAGACAATGGTAGCAATCTCCTGTGCAGGTATAGATAAGCTTCCTGAATATGTCTGAAAAAAACATAACGAGTGCAAGTGTCAAACCAATTGCCAACAATGAGATATGTCCAAGGCAAAACACTGATCAGATATACAATTTCACCCTTCAGATTTAATTACCTACTTACCATATATAGATCAGCCTGTACCATCCTGATCTTCAGTATCATCATCAAGGATGACATATTTTGAAGCGCCATTGGAAGATTGGAAGTTTGTGTCACCATTTTTACTGTGATGGCCTTTCTTGAACCTATAATACCTTCATATATCACGGGAATATAGTCAGAAAATAATCTCCACTCAGCAGACAAACACATTAGAAATTGAGCTTAAGTTTCCACTTTACACTTTCACAGAGTCTAATTAACATGATCAGTGTTTGTGACTGCTTTATGTGATTGTACACAAAGAGCTGACAGGCCCAAACAAATACTGCGAAATAATGGGATAGATTGTAATAAAGGTTCAAATGGATGGAATGAAAAGATAACCAAAAAACAAATGCAGAAAAAAGCAAGCTGGAAATAAAAATTCTAAGCTTTGCATGCGTACTAGTTGAAACCTAAAGGAGAATGACAATGGAAATAACTTTTCCTGAGAAGTTGATCACCTGAGCACTAGTGATGTGCGCATAGTGACATGGTGTGAGCACCAATGAAGCATCAAAGATGACATGATATGCCACATGAGTTTCCTAGCTGACATTACACACCATTTGGTTTGCTACAGCAGCTTGGAAGTCATGTCACTTCTCTCTATAATTAACGGATGGACTAAAGTGACATAGCATAGCAAGTTCATGGACTTGCAAGTACTAAAATGTAGATTGATGGACTAAAGTAATGAAACAAGTTTAGGGGCTTCTTATACAATTTAGTCCCCAAATAAAGTTGACATGTGAGTGACTATAAGCTATCAACACTGCGACAAAGTTGAAGTTGATTTACAAAATATGAACAGGTAATAAGATAACACAGAACGGAAAATATTGAACATAGGAAAAAGAACTTCAACTCACTTGTACATGTTGAACAGACTGACACCAAATATTATTATAGCGAGCCCAAGTCCCTTTAACCAGGTAAATGGATCATTGAAGAAAAGCACGGCAACCTGTCATTTTTTTTGGGTGGGGGGTTACAAATCACGCTCATACGAATGAACAGAGATTAATTCATAAACATAAATATAGCAGTGAAATCAAGTTTTAGTTATACCAAAATAGTGACAGCTTCCTTGACAATCCCAGCTATGGTCACTGTTAAAGCGCTTGTTACAGAAATCAGAACATATTCTGTCAAAACCTGCAAAATGAACAAATCCAGTGATCATCTTGTTAATCGAACATATGAAAATTCCCGACAAGAATAATTGGCAAGCATGTCTTAATAATAAACCAACAGTGCATTGCCTGACTCAAGAAAAACGAAAGACTTATTGCAAGCATTCACGGTGCATGACAAAATGCAATTGGTAAGTTAAGTACTGACAAGTGGGCATAAGATATTATACTTCCCAGGAAGGAGTACACATCCATACCATGAAAAAGGCCAAAGCACCTCCCAGAAGCATCAATAAGCTGCTCCTTATTATGTGACCTGAACTATCAAAAAAGTGACTTGCCCTTAAGTCACGCCATGGATCCACGGCAATGGAAAGAATTGCAGTTGTTATAGCCATCACTGGGGTAACATAACTCATTAAGGTAAATGGATTCTTTAATCCTGCATAAAAGAGGGAGCTGTAAAAGGATGGCGCATTACATATTAGTTGATTCATTGTATAACAAATCACATATTAAATTATCATTTGGATATTTTTTAGAATATAATGGCAATAGCTTATAATTCACGTAACTGATACAGTTTGAAACTTTGATGCAATAGTGGCAGTTTCCATGTATGTTTCCATGTATCAGTAATTCAGCTTTGAAACAAACCAAGTGGCCAATCAAATACTTCTATGTATCTCAACATATATAAAACTCATCTGGCTGCTTTTCAGGCATAAGATAACACATCAATGAGCAGAACTAATAGTATTCCTCTCAATGGACAAAATGCTAAGATAGAATGCATACCATATTCCTCTTTCTTCAGCAGATTTGACAGACGCATAAGAAAAAAAGAGTAGAAAAAAGTTCAGTCAGGACAGGGATGACAGGGAAATATAACATAGTTATATGAAATTAACAGGGCATAGTACCCTGTCCAATCACCATTGTTGAGTAATAGAAATAGTAAGAAAATTATGAAGTATAATACGGTAACAAACCTGGAGGAGAATCTGTGTCATGCACCAGCGGAAACCAGACATAACAGCAGCAAGCATAATAAATATAAATCCCCAAAGATTAAATTCTGTCTCTTTAGCAACTACAAGAAAGAACATTATTACCATAGTTAAAGATGATGAAGCATAACTGCATAAGACAAGTTTCAGAAAATGTGTCGGTACTCAGTAAGCCAGCAGTATGCAATTAAGATGCAACAACAAGCCCACAAATAACACCTCCAAACCTGTACTTAAGTAGAATACTAGTTGGAAGGTCATTTTCTTAGCCCTCTCTGGGAAAGCACAGAAGCAAATCACTTCGGGAAAAAATGATAAAATTTGTTGATGTATGAATTACCTGTCAGTAGAACTCCAAAAGAAACAAGCAGTATGATTCCAAGAAGGTTAAAGCTCGGCTTCTCTAGCCTTACAAACAAAGATGGCAAAAATTAGTTTTATAACATGAAAATGATACAGATCATAACAGAAGCACAAGAAAATATAATTTAACAGAAATTGGTGCAGAGTTGTTAGAAAGATATGTAACAAGAAAACACTAAACAAATTGCATAGAAACATGAGTGAATAGAATGCCAAAAAAACAGCACTATAAGAAAATGATGAGTCACAGTAGTTCTATAAATCTATGTAATTGATATTTGAATGCAATGAAAGCAAGAAGTCACTAAACTAGAACACATAAGGGCATGCTCTATCGAAAAGAAACCAGCAACTGAGCTTACCTGAATAGAAAAGCAAACAGAAGAATGAAAATTGGAGCAGCAGATTTGCACTGCGTAATAGTTAAAAGTAATAAATTAGAATTCTAACTACTAAGTAAGAAGCCTAGGAAATAATGATTCACTAGAATAAAATGTACCATTGTAGCAAATGTCACAGTAATGAAAACAAGTGACATGTTGCTCAAATTTATATCAAGAGCAGTAGCCAAAGCTGTTGGGACAACTGCAGAAAAAATATTAAAATTATTATACACCATTATTTAAACAATAAGTTTTAGAAAAGGTAAACACAATAAAAATGAACACAAATTTATTTTGAAATATTTGGAAGTAGAATAAGAATATAGTTTATCCTAACCTTTGTTGATTAACTCAATTCATCTAATAAAACATTCATTTTATATCCAGTAAGAAATGTTATAGCCTTATAGGTCATGCCCAAATTAATCGAAACTTTATTTAAGTATGGAGACATAACCAGTAATAGGTGTCAAGCTAAACTCTCTATTTTGAGCCCATGTTGTTAGACGATGCCACTCTCTGTAGGGAAACAACCTCAGGCGCATGCGGATAACGGATCATCAGCGATGCACATTCAGGCCTCCGGCTAGATAGGATCCCCAATGCCTGTATTATGATTTGTGCTAATCTCTCCACTTGTATCTACTTTCTGTTGTACACGATGTGTATTTATATACCTTGTGGATGAATGATAAGTAAAAGCGTTTTTTGCCTCAACACTTGTTTCTAGCACATATGGCTCTCCACCAGAATTTAATTTCATCTGAATCTTCACCCGTAAGGTGATACCTTATGCTAATTTAATTCAGCATGTCAGTTTTTTTTTTATCAAATTGACCAACGGGTTGTTTCAGGACCCCCAAAAAGCCTATATGTGTCCATGTTCAACGCTCTTGCACTGACCCCTAACAGGCTAATTGAACCATATGTCCATATCCTTCTTTTTATGTCAGGTATACTTGATCTGACAAAGGCCAGTAATAACCATATCCTCATTTTCATGTCAGTTATACTTGATTTGACAACGGCCAGTAATAACAGTAACATTCTATTTGTCTGTCCCACGTAAGTGCAGAATACATAAAGTTGGTTTTACCAATTATAAGCACCAAGCCATCCAATTCCCATGCCACTCCTTACTACTAAACGTATGAACCGAACTACTCATCTAAGCATCAGGCAACATGACTGTGAAGCAACACAGTAGCCACCTTGCAGAAAGTATTCTTTCCATGACATTGCACTAGCCCCTCCCTCCAGGCCCCGGTGCTGGAACCACAGGATCACCCTCGACGCCACAGCCTGCATCGTGAAATGCACCGTGTTCATCAGGAACGGCGCCGGGAACTTCCACATGTGATTCCCCAGCATCTCCTTGTTATACCTGAGAAAACGCACACGAGCACACCGGGAACACTAGCATCAAACATGTGTCCAAACATACCTCCCATGACTATCCGCAGTCGCACTCCAACATCGACAAAAACGCGTTACTCACAGTGTCAAGCAGGTGCTCAACGTGTACCAACTCGCTATCAGAGCAATAATCTTCGCGACCAACCACGGCGAGATCGGGAGGCCGTCAGATCTCTCCGCCTCTCCCGCCTCAATATCCATCGGCAAGTGGCTGACGCCGCCGCCGGCGGCAGCGCCGGAGGGCAGAAGCGGCAGCTCGAACTCCTCTGAGTCGTCCTCGCTGGCCGCGGCGGCGGGGGCATTGGACGCCGCGGAGGGGTCCCTGCACCACCGCGAGAACGACGGCTCCCTGCGGATTCCTCCCCGTTTCCTCTGCCCGCCACCCTCCTCCGGCGGCTCGCCGGAGCCCTCCGCGAGCTCGACGGCCACCACCACCGGCGCGTCCTCCTCCTTCGGGTGGGCGTGGCCGTTCACGATGACGCAGTCCCCCATGGACGGCGGTGGCGGGAGGTTCTAGAAGGGTTTGGATCTGGGCGGTGTGGATCTCATCGGCGGCGCGGCGCAGCGTCGGCGACGGTGGCGGCCGACGCGAAGGCGCAGGTAAGGGGAGTTTCCAGCTAGTCTGCTTGATTTCGGTAGCAAGTCAAAATCCACCACCTCGTCACCACGACTTCCTTCCCGAGCGGTTAACTTCCAACTTCCCGAAATTGCTATAATGGGACTCCGGCAGCGTGTTTATTATAATAGGACTTAACGTTGACATTGCTAAAATGACACCGAAATATTAGCTTCGTAATACATGACATTTGACTAATGTTTGAAATACCGAACATTGGAATTAAAAGAAATGTCATGTATTACGAAGCAATGTTTGGATGTCATTTTAGCGATGTCAACGTTAAATCTATATAGCTCACGTGTTTAAGTCCATTATTTTTTTTTGCTTGCGGGAGAGGACGACGCCGTTTTTTTTTTCTCTGTTTCTTACTTTCCTCTCTTTTTCTTGAAACGGATCTCTTCTGTCTTCTCCCTCTTTTTTTCACATATGAAAAGAGATGTTTCTATATAAACATTTGACTATTTTTATAAAAAAACAGTTAAATTTTATGACATTTAGATTACGATCCAAAGGATCTCATCATTTCCTCTTATTATATAACTCCATCTAACCTTAATCCTATCCCACCGTCTCTCACCCCCGACCCTGCCGCCTCCCACCCCGTGTCGCCCCTCCTCTTCACCAGCGATGAACCCCTCTCACGGCCTCCTTATCCTTTCTCGTCAGAGCAGCTCTGCGCATCTCCCCCTCCACCCTCCACCCCTTCTCCACCACCCGCGGTCGGCGGCGCCCCTACCTGTCCCCGCCGTACCGCCCCCGCTCAACCTAATAGCTACTACCTTTCGCCGCCCTTCGGCACCACCCACCACCCCCTCCTACCCCATCCATCACCCCACCGTCACCCACCGCCAGGACACCGGCCCTCGCCCTCCCTCTATGCCTAGGGGAACGGTGAACCCTAGGCGCGGGGGAGGGATCCTCCCCTCGGACTCGCCAGCTAGGAGGAAGAAGAGATCATCGGAAAGAGGAAGAAGGGGTCGCTAGAGAAGAAGGTGGAAGTGATGGTGCACGAATCTTCGTGTATATCTAAAGGTGAGAAATTCGATTGATTTCCCCTAAAAAAATCTTGCGAGTGTTGTATAGTACTTCTAATGAAAAAATAAGGTACTCGCGTTAAAAAAATCTTATGTTTACGTGTATTGTACTTGATTAAAGCAAGGCATTTGATTGCAACTTATGGCCTATAACTTACTCCAAAGAAATAAACGGGATAACTACTTTGCTGTTTTTTGAAATAGTTTATCAAGATAGCCTTCTCAATATGACTTATCGGTATTTAATTCGTTCATATAGATATTCGTGTTTAAGGCCAAAAGTTATCCGTCGCAGAAAAAAATGCATCGGATATCACATGTTCGATTGGAGATTTGTGCGGAGAACACCGGCCCATTTGTGGTTGTCGGTCCAAATAGGCTGGCATGATTTACAGCTACATTTTGTTAGTGCATACAGCATACTACTAGTACTCCACTTGCTTTATGCAGTTTGGCGTGTGCTACAACCTCGTTGGTCCCTAGACTGTCTAGGGATGAAATTTTTGTACGGATAACCCATTTTTTATTCGAAAATACAGAAATATATCCGCGACAAATTTTTTTACACAAATAGGCTCGAGTCGTCAAACCATTGGGTGAATTACGCTTGTTGCCCCACCAAAACACGACTTATAAAGAATCTGGTAACCGTTGGGCGATTAAATGCAATCGCCTCCCCGTTAAGCGATTCAATTGAATCACCCCCCCCCCGTTAGGCGACATAAAGAAGAGTCGCCCAACGGGGGGCGACTGCATGTGCATACAGCCCCACGCCTGGTCGCCAATCTACCTCTAGGCGACTGCATGGATCCTGTTAAGGGTTTTGTGAATTTTGTAATTTGAAACTCGTAAAAAATATGGTATAGTCACATATACTGGTATATGTCACATTATTTTGTAATTTCGTAATTAAGTCACACAAGAACTGGTATTTAATATTTGTCACATTACTTGATATAGAAATAATTTTCTATTCGAAAAGAAGAGATAATAGCATTGTTTGAATTTAAATGAACTTTATAATATAACGCAGTAACATGCCGCGTATTTATCCATTACATGCATGACATACACCCCTCACTCCCCACCCTAAGGTGCTCCATCACCGCGCCCGCGTCCTGCCATACGGCCCCGCTTGGCCGTCCTCCGGTGCAACGGATTACGAGGCGGCGGGGGACGAGGGTCCGAAAAAGTAAAACGATCAGGTGGGTTTCGCACCCGCGGCTGCGCCGGTGGAGTCACCTGCACCTCGGTGTGTGGCCTCCGGTGCACCGGGAGGCCACCGCGAGAGAACCTCCGGTCTTTGCGTCGGAGGACGCCCGAGCCGATCCAAAAAACCGGTCCACCTCGATGTGGCGGGAGAAGCGTCCTGCCGCCGGTAAGGACTGCAATAGTAATATCGTTAGTTCGTTGCGCGTGACCTGCGCGCGCGCGCGAATCGTACTGCAAGAAAGGCAAATTATTTTAGTACGACGATCGGTAATAAGTTGAGTGCGATAAAATAAAACTCACTCGTCGACGACACCAAATAGAACCCATCGTCGGCGGTCGATGTCTCCCCGGTACATCTCGGCCGTGAGGGACCATGTCGTCTAGTGCAGTCGTCCCGAGATCAAGCGCTCGACGACCACAATCGCAGCAGCGGGGACATCCGTGAGGATCGAGTTCGCCTTAATCCTCGTGCACGCATCGCACGCGCCGCGATGCGTCGCGGCAAGTGCGGCCGATCTCACCGATCGGGCGGCCTCGCCGTCCGCAATCGCCTCGCATAAGCGATAAGGCGCGCGTCAACGGTGTTGCCGTGGTGGTGGTGAAGAGCACCCAACCAAACGACCACGACAAGTAAGCCTCCGGTGGCGCGCGACGGCGTAATCGTCGACATCTGCAACCATGCGCTCAACTCGAATGCGAACAAGTTTTTATTAGTATGTAATTGCACAAATAAGAGTTTGAAGACGCGATCGACTTGAAACACCACGCACGCATCGTGCGGCCACCTCCTCGTCGGTCCATGCTTCGCCTCGTCGAAGATGTGGTGCTGATCGGCGGTGGAAGGACCCCGAATCTGCCGAGCGGTCCTCGCGCCACTCGGCGGGAGCCTCCGTAGGAAGGCGGCGTCTCCGCGACCGGAAGGCCAAGGAGTACGGACACGTCCCGCGGTCGGCGCCATCTCCCGATCGGTAGATGGAAAGTGTGCGTCTCGCCGCCAACGGTCCACCAAAGCCGTCGGCAGGAACGGTCGAGCGGAAGCGTCGTGATCGCTCCACGCCCGCCTCGTCCCCCTCCCCGGCCAAGGCACCTCCGTCCTCATCCGTGGCCTGCACCATCCGGGCAAGAGGGAGAAGTCCGGCATCCTGCAGCCTGCAAATAAAGTGAAGGTCAGCATTAAATATTTTTATGGTAATACTAAAGCGTTGGCATAGTGCAAACTGGCGGTCCAACGGGGTCGAGTCCCAGGCCACACGAGGTGTGCGTGTCCGACCACTCCCACTCGATCGACTCGTCCGTGCTCCCGGTGGCGGCGACGACGGAAGCGCGGTGCACGCGTCCAAGTGCTCGTCCAACAAAGATGTACCGCCATCACCCGCCATAATCGTAAAATTATCTAAATGTAAATTTGTACACTACATTTTCTACAATAATACATGAAAAATAGTATACAAAATTTCGACACAACAATTTTCTACATTTAAATTTTCATCATTTAAATTTTGTAAACTGCATCTACATTTGTACATTGAATGATCTACAATAAATTTGTAAAGTAAATTTTCCACAATAATACATTACAAATATTATACAAAAAAACTATATTTTCTCCATTTAAATTTGTACATCTAAATTTGTAAACTGCATCTACATTTCTAAATTTAATGTTCTAAACTAAATATCTAAACTACATATCTAAGCTAATTTTCTAAACTAAATATCTCTACTAAATATCTAAACTAAATTTGTAAACTAAATATCTACACTCTACACTACATTTTCTAAACTAGATTTTCTAAACTAAATTTTCTAAACTAGATTTTCTAAACTAAATTTTCTAAACTAGATTTTCTAAACTAAATAGCTAAACTAAATATCTAAGCTAATTTTCTAAACTAAATATCTACACTAGATTTTCTAAACTAAATTTATCTAAACAAATTTTCTAAAATTAAGAAAATACCGCAAATCCATGGCTTTTCCTCCTCTCCCTCTCCTTCTCTTCTTCCCTCTCCTCCCCTCCTCCTTCTCTCCTTCTCTTCTTCTCTCTCCTCTCCTCTCCTTCTCTTCTTCCCTCTCCTCCTCCTCTTCCTTCCTCTCTTCTCGCTCTGTCTTCTCGCGCGTGGAGAGTGAATGGCGAGCGAGCGGCGTGGGGAAGAAAAGGGCTCGGCCGTCGGTCGTTTCACATCTGATCGCCTCCCGTTGGGCGACTCTTCTTTATGTCGCCGAACGCGGGGCGATTCAATTGAATCGCAACGGGAGGCGATTACATTTAATCGCCCAACGGTTACGATTCTTTATAAGTCGCGTTTTGGTGGGCGACAAGCGTAGTCGCCCAATGGTTTGGCGACTCGAGCCTATTTGTGTAAAAAAATTTGTCGCGGATATATTTCTGTATTTTCGAATAAAAAATGGGTTATCCATACAAAAATTTCGTCTAGGGACTGTCTAGATATTACTCGGATGTTTTTTTTAATTATTATCTAAATTTATGACTCTTAAATTAGAGATCAAGATGCCCTTTATTTTTGAAGAGGAGAGATTTTTTTTAAAGGAGAGGGGGTAGAATTCATGGGAGAGAGGTAAGAATTCATGACCATTGGATCTCTAATCCAATAGTCTTAAATCTGAATAATAGTTAAGAAGAAAACATTTAGATGATATTTAACAAAACCCGAGATGTAATGCAGTGAAATTCATGCAAATGGGGGATTAGATCATATACCCTCCCCTTAGTTGGGAAATTGAGGATTTACCCTCCCACCTCAATGACATGTGGGGTTATTATAAGTCACTGACGCGTAGACCAGGAGGGTAAATCGTGAATTTCCATCTAAGGGAAGGATATATGATCAATAAAACCCATACAAATACGTACTATTTGGTTCTGCTACCGCTGCCGTCAAAGCTCAACATTAGTCGCAGATGAGTCAAACCCCGCCAAACTACCAATTGATTGCCTTAGACTAGCAGTGAACTAAACACCTTCTTATACTAAACCTAAATTAAACAGACGGGAATGACAAACTGACAGGTGATGGCCAACCAAAAGGTGGCCCCTTCGACCATATGTACGCGCGGCGCACGTAATCGTATAGTTTAGTCGCATTTGCACCGCACCAGTCAGTCGTACGGGTTGTCGAGCTGCCTGAAAGCAATCTCATGCTCTGCACTGCAGCGTACGCAGGTGAGTTCGTGTCGTGTACTGAGCTGAGTGTGATGGGTTCTTTGGGGGTATTTAAGTGAGTGAATTTGATGGGTTCTTTGGGGGTATTTAAGTGAGTGAATTTAGGCCCGGATAGCTTATGTTGGTATTGATTTATGTTTCTGATTTTTATTTAAAAATCTAGAAGTAAATATGAATATATAATTTTTTAGAGCAGTTTCTTTACTTCTCTTACTACTGTCTCGTTTCAGAGATAAGACAGGGGTCACAGACTCATAGGTGTATCACCTACCATACTTCTCTCGCTCCCGTCCTACGCACGTATCCCACTTTTTACACCACTTGTTTTCTCCGTCTAAAAGTCACTTTTTTCAACCACTATTATTTATTTTTAGCTAAAAGCTAAAAGACAGTAAAAAAACATCAGTAAAATCTAATACAAACGCTCCGTTAAGGATAGTGAGTGTATTATGTAATTCCCTGTGCGCGTTGCAGTCGGTGAACAATTGAGAATTGAACTATTCTATGGGCCTGTTCTTTTGGGCTTTTAAAAGCGGCTTTTGGCTTCTGCTACAGTATCTAACTTTCAAACGGAGTATTTTCTTAAGACGGAGTCTACAAGTTAAACGATCTACACGTTAAAAGTCTAACATCTGTACCAGCCAAAATCGCAAGTGAGTATATGTCTCTCCATAATCTGTACCGTAAACAGCTAAAATTCAAAATTTTCAGCCAAATACCATAAATTGCAGTCGAAAAAGAACAGGCCTTATATCTGATAAGAGCTTTTTCCCAAGTCTGTTCTTCCCTGCCGCCTTCTTCTCGATCTGACTCCCAATCCCAAAATTCTACCTCAGTTCTTTTATCCACCTGCCGGTCACGTAACAGTTCGAAGGCAGAAGGCACCGCCATGGAGACAGTCGTCGCGTCTTTCAAGTATCTGTCAAACCAAGCGGCAAGGCGAAGCAACTGTTTGGCAGGCAACACTCAGCTCGAAGATCGCTGTTAGCATCGGGCACCGACCGGCAACCGAGGTGAGATGGTGTACTGGAGTAGCGAGTGAGACCCTGAGTTGCGGTCAAAACAATGGACACTCCCTGCTTCGGAGCAGGGTAGAATTGCGGCACCTGTTCTGTTACAGTGCTCGTGCATGTAGCATGCGATGCATAACTAGTTCACTAAAGCAGATCAGGAAGAAAATATAAGCTCTTTAAAAAATCAAGCAGAATTAATAATAATGATAGCTCACAGCTTCTTAATTATAATTACCACCATATGATTATATATAGGATGCATGCAGTGGCGTGGCTAGCCCTAGGATAGCAGTCAAGCTGATCAAAATTTAGGTAGTATAATCACAGAGAACCAGAGGACTGAGCCCTGATCAACTCGGCTTCGGCTTCTGGCTTATTTTTCACTATTTATAAGTTTCGTCTTTTTCTGAACTTTTGGCTTTTTGTTGAGCTTTTTTGCCGGTTCTTTTTTCCCGTATTTGTTTGTATTATACGTAATGGGCTAACATATTTGTTTCATTTTTAAATTTTTTAAAATTTAATTATGCTAAATAAGCCTCTGTCAGTTACAATGTTTTTTCAGCCAATTACAGTGTTTTCAACCATAAACCACGAGCTTTTCAGCCGAACCGATCACCACCTATATTATATGTTACAGAGAGCGGCCTAAGCACACGCATTTGCTGATCCAACCCTATCTAGAGGTGGTTAATTTGTCCTCAGTGGTTCATCCAAATCTCTTGCTCTGTTTTCGTCCAGGGACTACTGGAAACAAAACAACCTAAAGCTTCAGATGCCTCCAAATCAAAACCAGTGAGCTTTCTTGTCAGAGCAACACATCAAAATTGCGCACAAAAAATGTTTCAACGACAGTCAGACAGCTCTGCAGCTATTTGAACTCTAGAAACAGGAGAATTTGGAATCTTTTGCCATATAAGCTGCCAAACTAGAGCACTGGAGCCACAAGGCCTCAGTACACTAGTCTCTGAGCTAGTACTAGCTAGTGAGAACAGAACAAAAGCACCATTATACAATACAATACTGCACCTACTACCAACTTGGATAGACGCCATCGATCTGCAGCATCCAAGGCGCGCAAACAACCACCTCAAAGCGTGCGCACTCTAGGCACGTACGCTTTAAAAATGCCAGATTGAAACCGGCATCCACGTCAGTTCTGCAGGCACGCACCATGATGCAAAAAAAGGATCCCCAGCTACGTGGATAGTTGGAGACGACGTCGGGGTCAGCTGCGCGGCGGGGCGGCGACGGCGACGCGGGCGGGGTTGAGCTCGAACCAGACCTGGCGGAAGACCTTGACGATACAGTCGTGGTGCTCGTCGGCGTTGAGAGAGAGGTAGCATGCCAGGAGCGTCTCCAGCTCCTCCGGCCGTCCGATGCGCTTGCTCGAGATCATCTCCACCATCGACTCCCGGAACACCCGCTGCGGGTCCCTCGTCCGCCGCACCACCGCGAACCTCTCCAGCTCTGACACGGTCGCCGCCGCCGCCGCGCGACGCGGCGACCGCACTCGCACCGCGGCCGCCACCCGCGCGCCCGGAGTCCTCCCGGAGAACGACCTCCGCCCGCCGCAGCGGCGCCGGCGCCGGCGGCTCCGCGGCCACTTCTCCTCGTCCGTGTCGGACGGCAGCGGCGGCATTGGAGTCAGCTTCGGGGCAGGTGCCGGCGCCGGGGCAAGCTGCGGGGAGGCGGCGCGGGAGGACGGGATGAGGTGGCTGAGTGGCAGGAGGTCCCGGTCGCCGCCGACCGAGTAGTGGCGGCGGCGGTACAGCTGCCGCGCTGCCGCGGCCTCTGCATTGTCGTTGCCGACCGAGAGGCGACGCGGCGCGATATCGGGAGCCGCGGTAGCGGGTGAGGAATCCGCGGGGCTGCTCTGCGACGCCGGGCTGGGGCTTGCGCGCTTGTGGAAGCAAGAAGGGAAGCTGCTGCCGGTGGCGGCGTTCTTGGCCGCAGGCGGAGCATGCTTGGGCTTAGCTGCAGCGGCATTGTTCTTGGCCGTGAGCTTCGACAGCCATGCGAGCGGCGAGAAGGACGAGAAGGCCGACTTGCTCTTGCCGCCCTTGCTCTCTTGTTGCTCTTGCTCTTGTGGGTGTGGGGTTTCTCTCTGGTGCTGCTTACTTGTAAGCCCCCACCTCATGGCTAGCAACTGGTTTTCTTGGTGTGCTTGTGAGCTTGGTTACTGTGTGACCTTGCAGTTCGAGGAGAGAAGAGGGGGTCGGGTTTTTAAAGCGGGAGGTTTTGGCGGCTAAGCTAATTACGGACTATGCAGCGGAATGTGAGGTGGTGCCATGGAAACTTGGAGTTTGAACTTTGAAGCTGCGAGCTAGAGGCCTACAGCTTTCTGCCATGCCACGAATTGGCAAAAATAGTGGTTGCACTTTTCTTGGCGCTTCTTTCTGGTGCATGCATGTCTCAGGGCTCTGGCTGTTGATTTCCGTGATTGATGCTAATTTTTAAGCTCACTGTGTTGCGATGAATGTTGCTATGTCTCCTTTTCTAATTGGGTCTCTCGGATTTAAAAAAAGTACTAGTAGTACCGCATTGCACGTCTAAAAAAAGTGTACGGTACTGCGATTGATGGCTTTTTCTCTGCAAATAAATATCGGATGTGTCTAGGTATCATCTGAATGTTTTCTTCCTATCAATCATCCAAATTTAGAACCGTTGGATTAGTTTTTTAGAGGAGGTTTTTTAGAGGAGGGGGAGATTTTTTTTTGGAGGGAGGGGGGAGAAGTCATGACCGTTGGATCTCTAATCCAATGGCTACAAATCTGATGATAGTTAGGAAGAAAACATCCGGATGATGTTTATCAACACTCATAAATATCAGTAGCTGAAATAAGCAACTTTTAAATGTTGAGACGTTCGTATTATCTTTTGCTGAAAGTTTTTAGCTAAGTTGATATTGTTAATTTCAAAGGAAATGACGGTGTAACACATGAATCTAGAACATACCGAACGCTACGCAACGTACAGAATTGTAACATGTGCAAGTGCATAGTACGTTACAACATGCGAAAGTATAACATAAAAAATTCAACATAATAGTCCTGATCAACTCGGTTTCGGCTTCTGGCTTCTGGCTTATTTTTCACTATTCATAAGTTTCGTCTTTTTCTGAATTTTTGGCTTTTTGTTGAGCTTTTTTGCCGGTTCTTTTTTTCCCGTATTTGTTTGTATTATACGTAATGGGCTAACATATTTTTTATATTTTTAAATTTTTAAAATTTAATTATGCTAAATAAGCCTCACATCACTCTGATGCTTTTTTCACCACTACTGATGTTTTCAGCATAAGCCATGAGCTTTTCAGCCAAACCGATCACCACCAGTGTTCGTACAACATAATAATTTACAATATATCGAAAATACTTAGTAACTTGCACAGGGGATCCCGTACAACAAGCCTAATGTGAGTCTTCAATAGTAGGTCTACCTGTACATTAGCTTACCAAAACCCGCGTGATGCTATCCCGAAGTGCATCAATGGGTATGTCTGACCTACCAAGACTACCATCTGGAGATTTGGTGTCCCCACCCTCTCCTAGCACGAACCCATCCTCATCCTCGATGTCCAAATAGTTGTCATCCGATGTCGCAATGTCGATGATGAAGTTATGCAACGTCATGTTTGTCGCTATAACTTTCTTCTGGGTGTCTATGTAATAGCTCAGCAAGATACGCTACCTATTCTTCCAAACACTGAATGTGTGCTCGATCACATTCTAGAGAGACGAGTGGTGATAATTAAAAATTTCTTTGATCCCAACTAGGCATGTGCCCCACGTGAACTCCAATACGTGGTACTTCTGGTTCTTGTATGGAGCTAGGAACCATTCCTTACTTGGATAACTAGAATCCACCAAATAGTACTTGCTTGTAATGAATTCAAGTCCAAGAACTAAATATTGAGTGCACGTAAATCCCCTTAGAAATGAGTACCGCACTAATGAAATACAAACATACCTGGCGGAGGGTGCGGAAAGCAGTCCTGATAAGTCACCATTCAATCTTGCATCACATGTGTGTCGTGAGCTGCACCACCTCACCCAGCACACATGAAAGTAAAATGCTGACCGAAGTCACAATTTCGAGCATGTTTTGGCTCGTGTAGATGTGGCGGTTGTAGTGCTTCAGTGCTACACGAACTAGGTAAGGAGACTACGACTGCCTACTATTAATCATCCCAACACAGTTGTTAAAATGAGGATGAAAACGAGGCTCCTGTAGCATGTTATGGACCGTGCAAAAATGCGGGTCCACTAGTAGTACAATATCCCGTCTATTTTTGCAAACGCATCCAAAACCCTATTGAAGTGGTCGCTAATGTGACCAGTTGAATACTCAAATCTATTCTGTGCCAGTTGATTGGACTACGAGGTAGCACATGTCCATAGGAATAGTCCTAGTGCCTCCTTAGAGCTGGTCTGACGAGTTGATTAGAGTCCATAGTCTCGCACTAGAGTTTCATGCAATGCGTTAAAAACTTACCACCGCATCCTGAACATGTCCTTTCAACCACGTGGGTTGCTCAGCTGCTCCTCAACCCATTGTATGTCAGTTTTATCGGCAACCTTCCATGGTATCCAGGATGAGGTCTCCCCCTATTCATCCCCCATAGGTAGAAGACGACTTCCTCTGATAGTGCAACCAACAAACTTATGGTGACAGAGATGGAGTCAGTATCCATCTCCATCGTGTGCGTCTCACTCGATGGCAACATTTGCAATGATTTCAATTGCTCATGAGGAGACAAAGAGGAATGAATCGGGAGAACCGAAGTAAAGAACAGAGAAAATGCACATGAACTCAAATTCACTCACAACCAAGTTTGCACTCAAATAAACAGCTGGCTATCTGTGGAACACAAGCTAAGAAATAAAATGCAATAGAATACATAGCGTGCTTATGCAAGGATAGTTAGTGCAACCATAATATATCCCCATACGGTTTTAACATTTGAGTTGAGTTTTTGATGATTTTTGGCCAATTATTTTTGGCTTTGGCTTATAACTTTTGGCTGTGCCTTATGGCTTTAGAGCTGCTCATGAGAAAGAGTATGAAATAACAAAAACTCACATGCAATTTTGGCTGATATAAATGAAGTCATTATAGTATGTACTATAATCAACTTATAGACCATACCTCGAAAAGACACTCTGTTTAAAAGCTAATTATTGTAGAAATGCCAAAAAAAAAACAGCTTTTAGAATCCGAAAAGAAGAGACCCTTTGATCCCAATTTTGGGGGCCTAATATGCTTTTAGTTCACCCAGCTTGAGATTAGGTGTTGTTGGGGTATTTATTGATCTACACAGTCTAGATTTATTGGTTTTTCAGGGCCCTAAAGGCCATATCTGGAAATGGTGTTTTCTAGGGAGTTGTAGATATCTTTCTAATATTTCCATCAAGCTAAATGAACCTAAAATCCATTGGTTATATTGCAAATTTTGGAAGTCTGCTTCCCCGCATACTATCACAGTTGGGCGATGGCGCGCTATTTAGTGGATTAGATCATGTAGATGACTAAATTAGGTCTAGCGAATAACTAGAGTTGTGTGGGTAACTTTATAAGCTTGGCATAGAGTGCACAAACACCAAATTTGGTTGAGATATGAAGTTTATTTGATTTTTCAAACTCTACTGTTTTGTGATAAGCTACTAGCTGCAGTGGTCAACTGTGTTGTGATTTAACCATAGTAAATGACAAACTTAATTTTTGGTGATAATTGGAATGTTGCAAATCATTTTTTGTAGATGCTTAAAATGTCCTCATTTGTTGTTCTTTGAGGTGTATAAAAATAGTTATGAAATGGTGATACCTATTGTACCTGGGAGAAACAGAGGAGGATTACATTCTATTTTGAGATGAATTTTAGCTTGACACAAACAATGCCCAACTAAGAAAGATTAGATTTCTAAGTCTAGATGTTGAATATAAATTTTGCTTTTATATTTGAGCTTCTAAAGTGCAAGTTTTACATTCGAGAACACCGGGGCAGCAAAGCCTTAAAGTTGGGGAGAAATGAGAGTTGTGTGTTTGTGTGTCAAGGCGTATTTTTTTAACCTTTTCTATGGAATTGGATGTATGTTGGGGTGCTGCTATGTGATCATTAGCAGTCTTAGTGCATCTCACTAGGTCCTAGTAATGAAGACCGCTGCAAAGAAACTGCTCCATAAAGGAAATACAATAATGGGAGCAACTTGATGTCCGTAAGGACGAAGAAGAAGAGAAACAACAAAATAGCAATGAAGCATGCAAAGGCATCACTAGCTTCATACATGTCGATCTCCAGTCGGGGCAGTAGGCGACGATGCATCCCCTCCTCTGGTCTGCTAGGGAACTATCGCTAGCCAGGACTCGATATCGACGCTGCCACCCAGCGCCCTGCGAAGGGAGACCTTCAATGTGGCCTCCCCAAGGTAGGACCATTTGCACTCATGGAATGCTCGGGGTGGTTTTATGCATCCCATGGATCACGTTCACCATGGTTGTGACTCCAAGGGGTAGGTCCAGAAGGGGTTTGTGAGCTCGCCTAAATGGTCACAACCCCTCGTATGAAGCAGCCCAAGAAGAAACAGCATCGTCACCTAGGAGTGGTGGTTTCCATAGGCCTTCGTGGCATTCAGGGTGAGTACAAAGGCATCCCAAAGGCGGTGGATGCTACTGAGGAGGTCATTAGGGCCATGGGATCATGCGGGCATCACCAAGGTGAGGTCGGCAAGGGTCCCCTCTAGTGCCTCCATCGACTAGCAAGTAGAAGCGATAACCTGGTTACGGACCTAGGGCTCATCCGCCAACTCCACAGTGAGTTGCGCGTGTTCCTGCTCGAGAGTAGCAATCTACTGGAGGAAGTTCTCCCTATCCTTCATTGCCCATGCGACCGCCTCCCTTGCCGAGGCCTACCTCCGTTATGGCCTTCACCCCTCCTCCTCAGCCTTCTGGGTGGCCTCGAGTTGTCCTTGGACCGTGGCAACCTCATGCAGGATGGCCACCCTCACCACACAAGACAACACCACTGCTCGAAGGTCAAGACCCTAAGTCATCTAACATGATTCAAGGCTTTGGTCGAGCCCCTATGTTATTTATAGGAACGGATGAGGGAGAACTCACCTTCATTTCACATGATTCGAGGGCCCTAGACAGTAGGTTAGACTAGCACGACCTCAGCGCCCTCTAGTCTAGCGATGCGTCCACACAATCCGTGGTGCCCTACAAGGCGCGAAGGGCACCTAGATAGGGGTGAAAGTTAGTTAGGGTCAACCAACCAGAATGAGGACCACAGCCTCTGCCCCAGGGGATGGGAAGCCTATTTAGCCACCACCACTGTGTCGCCCCCTCCCCCCTAGCTCAGAGTCAGCCATTTCACGACCATCGCTGGAGATGGAGGAGTAGCTATTGAGGGTGACAACGTCAGCGAGCATAGTAGGGATAAGCGCACAAAGTCCCAAGAGTTGAAGCAAGGGCTCAAACTTGCAATGGAACCACCGAGAACATGGGCAGGGGTCCGATCACCCTTGGGGTGTACGGGACTTGACGATAAGACGTCCGCCTTTTTGTCACACAAACTCCGGGAGCCATGATCTTTGAACTCGAGCTCTCCTCCATGACCTCGAGGGCAACACGGTACCCCTTCATTGGAACCATAGTAGGAGAGCTAAATCGGGCCCGCTTTGAAGGCCGAGGCGGTGATGCTGTAACTGCTGGACATTCTGAGGAAACTAGCACTGTTGAGCCCCTCGCCACTACTGAGCCAGCCGGAGCATCTTCCTCCTCTCCCCCAGCCTCCTTCCCCTCAGCGCCAACTCCTGGCTCATCCTCGTCATCATTCTCCTCGTCCTCCTGTTGTGGTTACAGGACCAAACAGAGAGAGAGATAGTATGGTAGTGGAGAGTTAGGTGAGTAAATGGCCTGGGCCTCTCCCCCATGGCCTGTGTTGTATATATATGTCTACATGAGGAGTACTTTTACAATTATACCCTTACATCTGAGTATTCCCCTCAAGGGTACTCGTGTCATTATACATGTCCCATTTTGGGTCTTACATTCCCCTAACAGGCCTCTTGGGCTTAGGTGGGGGCCACCCTACAACAGGCTGTTGTGGTTACGGACCAAACAAAGAGAGAGAGAGTATGGTGTGGAGAGTTAGGTGAGTAAATGGCCTGGGCCTCTCCCTATGGCCTGTGTTGTATATATATGTCTACATGGGGAGTGCTTTTACAATTATACCCTTACATCTGAGTATTCCCTTTAAGGGTACTCGTGTCATTATACATATCCCATTTTGGGCCTTACATTCCCCTAACAGGCCTGCTGGGCTTAGGTGGGAGCCACCCCTACAACACCTCCCAATCCCCCTCGACATCCTACTTTGCCTCACCCTCATCGTTGTTGAGGCCCTTCAAGTCCCAGGGTCAACCCGATGGTAAAACCACCATTGTACCCAATTCGAGTCCTACTTGGTCTGAGTCAAGTTGTAGGGGAAGTCTTTTGAGAAGCTCGACTGCACCTGGAAGTTGACGCTCACCAAGTTGGAGATCTGCTTGTCGCCCACCCGTTTCAGCTAACACTGAGCATCATGCAGCAAGGCAACGAGCGTGGTGGTGTGCATGGTGGTCTTTGAGCATGCGGCCTGGGAGAAGATGGCCAGCCATGCGATGGCGTTAGCGGATAACTGTGACAACTCTAGGTCATAGAGTTGTAGGACGTCCATCACAAACCAGGAGCATGGAATACGGAGCTTGACATCGAAGAAGGCCATGAACATAATAGTTCCCCCCTCCTTGGGTCGAGGCACCATCTCATCCTCTGTAGGCAAGTGAACGGACTGTCGGTCCAGAATTTTGCCATCCCTGATGTGCTCGACCAAGAGATCCTCCGTCACAAGGGATCCCCCAAGCGTGTCCATAAACACTTCGATGTGCTCGACCCCTTTCCAGCGCTTCCCGGCTGAAACTTTGGGCCATGTCTCCTCAAGGGAGTCATCGTTGTGTCCATTGCTGCCATGACTGGTAAAGGACCTAAGGATGTTTGCCCTCCCACGTTTTAAAGGACCACCGTTGTCGTGCCCATCCTGTGATGTTGATTTCCTAGAATTGTCTCCATGGCTCATCCGCTGAGCGCCGTGCCCTCGCTTGGTCACGGTGGCTCTGGGGATTGCACTCCACCAATGAGATCACCGGAAAAAAATTTTAGGGTACAACTGTATCTCATACACCTTCATCAGCTCCGTCATTGTATGGTATGAGTGTGATATAGATGAGTTGTGTACTATCTTTCTAATACCCCTTAAAAGAAGTTCTTGGGCCCCATCCCGGCCTGGACGCGCGCACTCAAACTCACGTCTCGTCTTCGCGTGCATGCGCGCGACAGGTAGTGCTACCGCTTGGGCGCTTGCCCTGCCTCCCCCCTCACGTCTCGTCTTCGCGTGCATGCGCTTGACAGGTAGTGCTACCGCTCGGGCGCTTGCCCTGCCTCCGCCCCACGAAACAGGAACAGAAGTTGTAGTACTAGTACTGTAGAAGCGGCAGACGCGCGCAGTGCAGACTGGGGAACCGGGACAGCAGCGACTAGCGAGGCAGAGGCTGGGGAAAAAAGTCGTCGGGTGGCGGAAAGCTAAACTACGAGCGAGCGGGCGAGAAGGAAGAAAAAGCAGTAGCTGTGGTTGGTGATTGGGGTGGGGGCCTTCTGCTTGTGCCGGCCGGCTTTTGCCTTTTTCTCCGCTGCATGCTCACTGTTCTTGTTTCTCGCTGCCTCTGATGAGCACTGCCAGTGACCGGCCTCTTTGTTTGAACGAAGTCCCGCCATCTTACGGCTTTTCATCGACGTGCCGCCCTGCGTGTTCGCTACTCCCTTGGCTGGCTCCTGCGAATATGAACCGTGCGGCTGTAAAAAAATCTACTCTACATTCTTTGCACTCTCTCGCGTGAAGACGCATGTGGTTCACCGTTGCGTGCATTTGATGGCTATATTGTGTTTGATGCATACCAAATGAAATCGTTGTGAAGATGCCCGTATTCCAGGAGGGTCACGTCGATTAATCGAGATGTAGATAGGATTTATGAAATCCAATCAATGGGTAGTTACTGCGCTGATTGGATTGCTAATTTGAAAGCAATGCAACCAACGACAATGCGAATCCCGAATACAAAAATGGTCGTTGCTCAAAGGTTCTTGTTGCTGCTGATTTGCGCTCCTACTTGCCTTTTTTTTTGTCTTTTAATGGTTTTTTATTTTTAACTGTTCTTACCAATTATTATTCTAATAAATCGTAACCTTAAGGGCCTGTTTGGTTCATGACCAGAAACTGCCTAGCCACAAGTTAGGCGTGCCACAGTTTTTAGGTAGTTGTTTGGTTCACTGACGCAACTATGGCATGCCACACTTTCTTAGCATCCGGCCCCACACGTCATAGACTCAGTTTCTTGCCAAACTTTGCCACAAGTGTGACTTCGATTTTGTTAACCACACTTTCTGTGGCAGCCACACATTGACTAAGCTTAGGCATAACAAATTTAGTCACCAACTAAACAGGCCCTAAGCTACAGCTTAAAATGTCAGGCCTATCGAAGGGTTTGAACCGAATGGACAATAGTGGACTAGTAGTCTAGCAGAGTACAAGATTACAGGCCTTTCTGCTGCTCCTCTCTAGCTAATCAGGCATCCTAGCTAGCTCGTACCAGTATGCAAGGTAGTAGTCGTACTACGTACGGCAGTCTATTACTATTTGCAGCGCTGGTACCAGTTCCACCAATTATGCTTCGGCATCGCTACCGCTTGCACCAGTGCCAACTTTCTCAATGCACGTATTGATGAGTCCTGTTCCGAGGCGAACGAATCCGTATGGTACTGTATTCACCGCCAATGCTGCGAGTTGTTGGCAAATCGCTCGTTTCAGTCTAGTTCAAAAAATGCTTTCCCTTCTGCTCACCCTTTCCTGGCGTCGCAAGCTCTAGGCGCATAGCCATCTAGCGTGTCTGAAGAAAAGGACCTATCTCACAATTAATGCTCAGTTTGACGGTAATTTAGGATTTTTTTACTGATTTATTTTTAACTATAGTTGATAATAATTTATTTAATATAATTAAATTTAAAAATTTTTAAAAATAAAAAATAGGTTAATCTATCATGGATAATACGAAGAAATACGGAAAAAAACAAAAAAACCTTTAAAAAAATCAAAAGCTAGAAAACGAAATAAAGAAATAATAAATTAAAAGTCAAAAGTGAGAAACGAGTGGTTGTCCTTCCCTTCAATTTTTATTTTGAGCACCAGTAGTATGCATGCGTGATTCGAAATTTTGAAATAGTAGGAGATGATGTTGACTATGATAGCTGCATATATGAATCTTTAGTGACCTGCAGAGTGTTATTGGCTGAGTTTTTTCATTTATGACTTGTGATTTACAGTTTACATTATAGTAATTAGTTTTTAACTGATACATTTTTAAGGCAAGGTCAACAGAAAAATTATAGTAAAAAATATATTGAGTTCAACTGTACTGACCAAAATCGTATACGATTATTTTCCTCCACGTACTGCTTCTCGCGAACAGCAAGAATTTAAAATTTTACCATAAATCATAAGCCATAGCTAAAAAAACCCTTCGCTCTAGGGTCCAAAATCGAAAGTAGCTTCTGTTATTCTTTGCCTGTAAGTATGTCAATTCATCCGACGCAGAATTTGTTGTATATACCAAGGGCAAAAGGGTAATTTCCCATTTGATAAAAGAAAAAAAAAGAGAAGAAAGAGGGGCCCACCTGTCGGTGGGCCGGATGTGAAACAAAAGGAGGAGCTTTGCTCCTCCCCTTGACCAGAGCGAGCAGGCGCTTTGGGGGCGATGGCGGCGGCGATCCAGGAGGCCGAGCGGCGGAGGCAGGAGGGCTCAGCGGGTCGGTTGGCGGCCCGTTCTCCCCTGCGGTCTTTCCTCCCGTACGACTCGCATCTCTCTCTCCCGTGAGTTCTTCGCTCTCCTTCTTCCCGTGAGACTCGGTCGTCAGATCCGGTATGTGGGGTGGGAAGGAGCTGCGATGGTGGCGCGTGAGACCCGGTCCCGGCCGTTGGTGGCGCCGCCGAATGCTCAACCCCTTCCCTCTCTTGGCTACAAATAGCGGCCATCCCCTTTTGGTTGAAACACCCGAATGACAGTGAGCTCCTCCTCTCTCTCTCTTTAAGTTTTTGCCTATGGTGTGTGACGACCTCGGTTCTCTGGTGCTCTCCGTCGAGGTGCTTGGCCGGCTCCTCCCCTGCGCTTGTGCGACATTCCTCTACCTCGACTCTCCGGCATGAGCAGTACATCGGCGAGTGAGCTTTGTATCTCCGTGCCTACTGCTTTCTCTCACGGTGGTGTGAGGGCAATAGGTTTTCTGGGACAGCGCGCAAGCGTGCCTAGCCCGTGTTCTTCTGGTGATTTCGAATATCACCGGTCTTGTGAGTGAATCTGTCATTTTTATATGCAATCTCTGTGGGCTGTGCTAGCTTGTTGATCTTTCATACATTATCTTGCACTGGGAGACATAGATTGCTTGTGGGATCGGTTGTTGCTCGATGATGATAGAAATCATATACTGAGATTGGCTGAATTAGTCTTTGAGCTCTAATTACTGTCACTCTGTTATCACAATTAATTTTGAACTCTGGAAGACAGTCTCTAGACATTGATATATTGTTCTTGTGCCATTCGGTTCTTGCTGTTTTCATATTATAGCAAATCCATATACTGATCTGTTAGGAATTAATTTTGACAAGTTAGAGACCAATTCATTGAGCAAAAGTTAACTTGTATTTGGATGGATTTGCTCTATTGAATACTGCTATCTAAATATACACATGCTGGATATATTTTAATCTTGAGATTGTAGAGTTTGTTTCTAGAGCTCAAAAGACTGAATTCATTATTTGGCATAACCAATCAAAGAAGAGTATATGATTTAGTAGCGGGACGGCCAAGATTAATCTTGTGCAACCCTACAATTTGAGAGCACAAATTAATCAATTAAAACTTGAGCTTGTTGCTAGTCTTAATTGGTAAATGCCTTTTACATTGACATACATATTCATGTTTAGAAAGTTATTGCTTCTATTATTGAATATGTGGTATACTTTGAATGATATGTTCAATTCATATGGTTCCATACATGCTATGTCATTTATATTTGAATTGATGTCATTCTTGTGTAATTATGTTATATTGGAATTATATTTATACCTTTGCTTATACCGCAAATCTTACAACAGAATTTACATTTGAAGCTAAAAGTTGTGATTTAAAACAAGAGTTGTGAGATGTGTCATTAATCGCGTAACTATGGTAGCTCAACGGTTGACACACTACTTAGGTAAAGTGTTATATTGCTACACTTATTTTACTATCGACAACCACAACTTAGACAAGGTTTTTTTCTTTTTTAAAAAATAACACTCCCTCGTTTTATAATTATTGTGGCTACTAGTCAAACAGTAAACTAGGAGTAGTGAAGTACATGTGGTGGATAAACTGTGCTTGCCCCTTCTCCATGTCCAGGGTTCATGTATATATACCTCTATAAAGTATGATTACAATACTACCCTTATAGTCGTGCACCCCTGGAGGGGCATACATGTCATTACATATTTTTTTTACTGGGCCGTATAACCCCCAAACAGGTCGGATAGGCTCAGGTGGGGACCATCCTTACTACAGGAGCCTCTCATGGTAAAGAGCTTCTCACGGGCCGAAACCATGCTGCCGAGCCCTTTGGCCCCTTCGTCCCTGCAGCCTATGGTGTAACTCTTCGCGGGCTTTACGACCTGTAGGGGTGCTGAAGTTTGACCAGTTGTACAACCTCTTTGTGTGTAGTGGGACAAGTGGCCGTGCGCAGTTGGCGCGTCGTGCGTTGCCGGTTGAAGTCTGACCGTGGTCGTGCAAGTGTTTGTGACGTCCTGGGACACGTGGCCGTACGTGGTTGGTACGTCGTGCGCTGCCAGTTTTCACCGGTTAAGTTTTCTATGCACGGAGGAGTTGAACGGGCTTTAAAGCCGCGGTGGCTGTCACATCACTGCCCCTTGCTTCTAACCTGCTGTGACCGTATTGCCTTTTTCACCCCCGCTCCACCGCGCGCCGCTGCTGCTGTCCACCGCTGCCCTATCTCTCCCTTTCGCTGGCCCCATTTGGTTCATGGTGCCATGAGCAGCCCCGCCGGAAGCACGCCGTCATTTGCCACCGGCCATCCTTGCAAGCACTGTAGCACAATGGCCCGTGGCGCTGACCGTTCTCAGCGGGCAAGCAGCGATGCATCATCGAGCCCCGGTGGCTCTTCCAGCCGCCGTGGGTTGTCGACGATCGAGGCGGAGTACGAGTTGGTTGGGCGTGACTCATCGATGGTGAACAAACGGTAGAGTGCGGCGAGATCTCTGGTCTGCGAAGGGAAGATCTCGGACCTTTTCTGAGGGCTTATGTTTGATGGCGAAGAGTTGGTCCACGTCGACCCGCTCGACATAGTTACCCTGAAAGTTGTTGTATAACCAGTCGCGGATTTGCTCCCACGCATATATGGAGTTTGGCTCTATGGTAAGAACCAAGAGAGCACTACTCTCTGTAGAGCGAACGACAGCCCCTTCGCTTTGGTGGAGTCATCTCCACCGGCAGCCTCGATGGCCGTCTCGTACACCCGAACAAATTACCTAGGATCCATATCGCCTTTGTACAGCTCGACAGTTGGGAACTTGAAGTCTTCTGATCACACCGACTACTGCAGGCTGGCGAAGAGTGGGGACTTCGGATCTACACGTTGGAGCGTGCTGCGATTGGAGGCGAGGGGCGTCGCGGCTGTCCGCTCGGTCAGGTGTGACCTCCACCACCGCTGCTGACGGTGTTTGCTGACTTCGAGCCTCTTGCATCTCCCGCATGGCCCCTCGAAGGTCTGCTAGCTCGTGCTGCAATATTTCGAGGGCCGCCATCAGAGTGCTCTCTATCGTCAGGGTAGCCGCACCTACTTGAGCGGAGGCATGCGCGGCGAGGTTGTTGGCGATAATGGCCTGCTAGCCGGGGCCGTTCGGTGCGTCGACGCGATCGTCTCCATAGTCGGCGTCGAGCCTGACGTGAATGTCAGGACCACCTGTCGCCCCTGCATCAGATCCAGGGCCTCTGGGCATGCAGCACGAGTGTTGACACCGATGATCCTGCTGACACAGACGCCGCTGATGGGGTCAGCCATCGCACTATCAACGGGACCGCCCACCACGCGCGGGTGATCCTTGTGGTGGCTGATCGTACCCGCGCGAATGTCGACGCCGGCGTTCGCCACACCGACATCGCCCTCAACGCCGACCCCAGGGGTTGGTGCAGACGGTCCACCACCTGAGACCCTGGCATTCGCAACCGCTGCCGTCGTGCTCCGCTTTCTTTTTGTTGCCGACAATGCTTTCTTGGGCGCCATAACCTCTCAAAGTCCACAGTTTGCTCTTTGGCATCCCCACGGACGGCGCCAACTATTATGGCTACTGGCCAAATAGTAAACTAGAAGAGTAGTGGAGTGGATGTGGTGGATGAACTGTGCTTGCCCCTTCTCCATGTCCTGGACACATATATATACCTCCATAAAGCATAATTACAATACTGCCCTTACAATCGTGCACCCTTGGAGAGGCATACATGTCATTAGGCATATCTCACTGGGCCGTATAACCCCTAAACAGGCCGGATAGGTTCAGGTGGGGCCATCCTACTACAGTAATATTTATCCCGCGCCTGAAGTCACAACATTTAAGTAATATTCAATAGAATAGCACCATACTTATCTATGTTAGATGAATCGGTGCGCTCTCTCTCTCTATATATATAAATATAATAGAGGCAAGCAAATATATTATTACTTAAATTTTGTACCTCTTTTTAATGTGCGTTAGACAAATATTGTAAATGAGTATATGATAAGTGGGCCACGGATCCACCAAGGACAAAGACATACAGGGGGAAAACAAGAGGAAAGAATGGCGTTAGAAGGCCAGTTGTTTAGTTGGGCTGGAACTTTCATTCAAATGTACGGCCCATTTACATCGAAGGCTTGTTTCTTCCGCTGATTCTCTCTCACACACGCATAAATTCTTTTAAAAAAAGGACAAAGAGATAATGTAACGTCCGGACCATGCTAACGAACAGTGGCGGATCCAAAAATTTTTTTTGGAGGGGCTGAAGTACCTTCAGCTCGACCTCAGCCCCTTCTACATTATATATCCATGGCTAAAAATTTAGGGGGGCTTCAAGGGTCCGGTAGCGATAGGGGGTTCGAGCTCCCCCGCCCCACCGCTGGATCCGCCCCTGCTAACGAAGTAGCCAACCCGACGACGTATAAACCTTTTAGGCTTATTCTTTAGAGTATAGTTGATAACTTTTAGTTATTTATATGAGAGATTATAAAGTAAGAGATACTTACGTATAATTTTGACTGATCTAGATGAAGTCGCTATAGTACTGCTATAACCAATTTGTATACCCTATCTTAAAAGAATATTTTATTTGAAACCTAGTTAGACGGGTAGAAAAGTCAAAAGTCACGTACTAAAAACCGAAAAAAAGCCCAAAAATACAGGACTTGCCACCTAGCAATGCAGCTTCTCACCAACAAAATAATAAATCCGGTCTTACCGAAACCCTTGACCGGAGATTTGCTTTAAATATACGCGTATCTTTGAAGTTTCTTTGAAGTCTCCGGGATATCCATGGAGCCATGAACACGTCAAGATCTGCTGGCGTTATAGGTTTACGGGCAGGCACCAGGCTTGCAACCATGCTGTCACGCATTTTCGCTCGCACATCTCCGTCGCAACGTGCCGTGGCAGTGTGCCTACTGTATTCTTGTTGACTAGTTTTTAGTACTAGTCTTTTTCTGGACTTATGCAGTACTAGCTCTCTTGAGGGCACTAGTTATGCTACTGTAATATAGTTTTATGAGAATCATTGCCATGCATGTCCGACTTAGCCGGGAAAAATCCTCACGACGGTCCACTACTAATTAATTTTCCTCAGTATATTTTCTGATAAGAAAAGAAGAAGCCAAAAGGAGACTAAGAGAAGGGAAAAGAAACCGTGGTTGTGGTCCCTGCAAAATCAGATATAAAAATCCGGCGTATTAAGGTGCTGCTTATTTCAACTTATTATTTATTATTTAACACTTATTTTATATTGTAATTACTGATAATTTATTTAGTATAATTAAATTTAAAAAATAAAAATTAGCCTATTATGGATATTACAAAGAAATAGAAAAAATCTAAAAAGATCTAAAAACTAAAAAAAGATGAAATTAAAAAACTAAAAATTAAAAGCTTAAACCAAACTGCTAGCAGAGCCTAAGAATCGGAGCCGTCGAGCGGTTCCTATCCGCACCGGCCGACTACAAAGCCGTCGCGCCCTTTTCGCTCATCCATCCGCTGCTTTCCGCCGACGGCGACGCTGTTCGGTCGCGGGCGCCACATGCAGGCTAGCTTCGTCGCGTACGCCAAGCGCGCTCGCCGGATTCGTAAATCTCTTGGAGCAAGTACAATAATACTTGTTCATTTTATCTATAGTCTTTAAAAAAATAGTTCATACAATAAGGTAGCTATTACAATAACTATTTGGCTCCACGTATAAGAGAGTGAAATGCATATTTTTACGTGCTATAGCTAGCTGTAATTTAGTAGCCAGCTTCCTTCTCTTTCTTCCTTTCTCTCTCTGCCACGTAAGATTTGGTTGATATTATATTTGCTATAGCCTGCTGACTAAGATTTGGTTGATATTATATTTGCTATAGCCTGCTGACTAAGCCTTAGCCGTGGTCCTCTACCTATCCCCGCGCGCATATTTCATGGAGTACTAGCGGATTAATGTCCCAATTATTTCAGCTTTAGTTTTTAATTTTTACTTATTTTTTACTATTTATAAATTTCGTTTTTTCCTGAATTTTTAGCTTTTTAAAGCTTTTTTCTGGTTCTTTTTTCTCGTATTCGTTTGTGTTGTCTGTGATGAGCCAATATATTTTTTCTATTTTTATTTTTTAAAATTTTAATTATGCCAAATAAATCATCTTCAACTACAGTGTAATTTCAATCAGGTATAGTACAATTTTAAACATAAATTATTATTTTTAGCCTAACCGAACAGGGTCTAAATGAAGCACAAAAATCCAACTTGTCGTATCGGGAGCGAATACTGCCAGCCGTGGACTCTGGCTAGTCAAGATCGGAACACGACACGGGGATGCAATCTGCCCGCGATCGCGTTCGTGTCTCGTGTGATTTTACCCGTTTGGTGTGCGGTGTATGTGTGGCGGTTGGCTTGTTGTTCTCTCTCGCAGGATAATATTTGGAGTTTTGGACTCTCTTGATGTCTTTAGTGGGTAGCGGACGAAGATTCCAAGGTACCTTTCGCCAAGAGGTGGAAGTGGCTTCTTTTGTCGTTGCACCAAGGTTGCAGAAACACTCCTCTTCTGTTAATATGATTCATGGCATGTGAGCATTTTTGGTTGCATGAAGATTAGTCCTTACGGAATACTCCTCCATCTAAGTTTATAAGACATATCTTCTTTTAATACATAGATAGAGAAGATATTAAAAATAACTAGACTACTCCTAATTATTATCTCTAAATATTATATTCAATGCATGTATGTAGAGAATATAAAGTAAAGCGGGCTATTTATTAGGGTTATAGAGAAAACCTCACATTAATTCTGCATTAAAATATGAAATACGCCCTATATGTATGGACAAGACCATTCAAAAAATATGCCTTATAAATTTAGACGGTGGGAGTAGGCCTATTCTTTTTGGCTTCAACTTATATCTTTTAGCTATGTTTTATAGTTTTTAGGCTATTCGTAAGAGGAAATACGAAGTAACAGAAATTCATGTACAGTTTTGGTCGATATAAATGAAGTCACTACAATGTGTAATATAATTAACTTGTAGACCATATCTTAAAAAGACATTCCGTTTGAAAGCTAATTACTGTAGAAAAATAAAAATGTAATTTTTAAAAGGTGAAAAAAAACAAACCCTTCTTTAACATATCGAAATTAGATTCATTCTGATAACTAAACTGTATCATGTATCTTATGGTGCATAGTGTAACCAAGTGTTCTTGCTGTCAAGGAGAAATTCCTGTGTATATGACTAAGGTTTCGTTCGGTTGGATTGAGAAATAGTGGTTTATAGCTGAAATTGCACTGTAACTGACTGAAATTACATTATAACTGAAGGTGGCTTATTTGACGTAATTAAATTTAAAAAATTTTAAAATAGAAAAAAATATGTTAGCTCATCATAAACAACGCAAACGAATACGGAAAAAAGAACCGATAAAAAAGTTCAAAAAAGTTAAAAGTTCAGAAAAAAAATAAAATTTATAAATAATAAAAAAATAAGGCAGAAATTCAAACCGAAATGAGTGAGACATAAGTCGGTGCACACTTGGAACATGTAAAAATGAAGTTCAGGATACGCAGCAGGAGCTGGTTGAGGAACACACGATCTTCCGTAATAAGAAATGAGGGACGCTACTTTCGCCAGATGCTAAGGTTTCATTTTTTGCCCCCTTTTCATTGTACCAGATGCAACTATCCCAGTGGATGAGCTGCCTTTCCCTTGGGGCTCTCGGAGAGTTGGGAGTTTGGAGCAGCTAAAGCAAAGTCAAACAAAACACGCGGTGGATAGGTTACGTGGCTCAGCAACTGCAGCAATGTACTTGATGTTACCAACATACAGCAGTAAACCCGATCCTTCTCACTAACTAATTAACTAAAGTACATCATGCTCTTAATTAAATAATATGCAACCAAACTTGACACGCAATAGAAGGGAAGGGCATGCACATAGAGCTAACAGCAAAAGATCTCGTACTTGCGGTTGTGTGGTGGTGTACTACACCACATTCGAACTGCAAAGCGAGCAAACCAAAAGAAACAAACACGTGAGCCCGGAAAGGCACTAGTGCTATCAGTTGCAACAAAGCGACCAGCCGACCACCAACCCTTCCGATCGACCGCTAGGCCACTAACCACCACCGCGCGAAAACCTCCCCCGACACCCAAATCCCGTGATATACCGGGTCTTTTCAGTCGAATTTTGACATCAGTTTCTTTCAATAATTATTATTTAATTAATTAAAAAACCATAACAAAAAAATCAAAATCAATTTTTAATTTTAGAGGAAGCACAACTTCTACTCAATAAACTAGGAAGAAATACGTTTCTCCAATCGCATGGCTAAGCATGGTCTGAACAGCTTACAATACAGAAGAAAGTTCTTGTATCTTAACTCTCGACTGTTTTACCATTAGCTCTATGTTAGGGGAGTGACCCCCACCTAGGCTTAGTCGGCCCATGAGAGCAAAAACCCATTGTGTGTGTAAGTACACGGCAGACCCATTACGGCTATGATGAGGAAAAGAGATATGTGCTCATGCTGGTAGAGGCCCTAGGGGATATTTGTGTAAATAACCTCTGTCATGGCTATAAATGTGACCCATAGGGTGCCATGATGGGGAGAGAGCATTTGTATATATATAATAGACTTGAGTTGAGATTAAGCATCAGCCATACTATATATCACTCCCCTTTCTTGAGTTTTAGACTCTGAACACCCCTACAAGGGCCTCTCGAAGCCCCTATAACTACTGTTTGGTGCATAACCACAATAGTTAGCACTGTCCATGGGGAGCGATGTAGAAGCTACGAGTTAAAGCAAAGATGCTTGGGCAAGATGGCATTGAAAAACAGGACGACATCAGCCCCAAGAGAAAAAGGATAACCACGACCGAGATAGCCATCGTGAGAGTGAGGGAGCCAGTGGTCGATGGCCTCCGCTCCTATGGTAGCGGTGCACTGGGGTGGTCATGCCTGGGGCACACCCCTACTCACCAGCGGAGCTATTAACTATCCTCGGAGCTAGTGTGGGCCCTACACACTGAGGACGCATGGTGTGCCACAGGGGCAGGGGTAGGAGTCGTCATCACAACCCTCGAAGGCTTAAGGCTAGCATACGCAGCACGTCTCAAGTTCCCAACTACCAACAACACAACATAATACGAGGCCCTACTGTTCGACTTCCACAAAATGAAGGCACTTAAAGCCAAAAGGGTGCTCATTCATAGTAACTCATGGTTAATCATGGGCTACATCAACAAATCATATCGGGCCAAAGATCCCAACCTCACAAAATACTTAGCCGTGGTTAGGGTGACAGAGCAGCATTTCTTGGACGTCACCGTCAAATCAATACCAAGAGCTGACAACACGGAAGCAGACACCCCAGCTAAAGCAGCTAGCCAAGGGCACGAGCCTCCCTCTAGTGTTTTCTTCAAGGTCCTCACATCCACTCCGCTCCGCAGGAGTAGGTGGACCTCCTCAAGGCCTTGTATATCAACCAAGAAGACGATTGGAGGCAACCTATCGTCTAGGAATGGCAACGGGTTGGATATCTCCGGGTTCTGCTCTTTCCCCCCCGAATCCAAAACCCGAAAGTACTATCCAAACCCGCATCCGAAATAACTTTCGGGGCGAATAGGAGCCCCGAACCCGAAACCCGCGGATACCTGATATCCAATGGATATCCAAAAAACAGGACAAAATTCAACTTATCAAGCATTCAAGCGGTAGCGGTGGGTGGCGGCGGGCGTCTTGCGTGGCGGCGGTGGGGGCGGTGGGAAGGCGCGATGGGAAAGGCGGCGGGCGTGCGCGCGCGCGCGGCGCGCAAGGCGGCGTGGGCGGTGGCGGCGCAAGGGGATGCCGACGGCGTGGGATGGCCGGCAAGGCGTGCAGCGCGCGCGCCCAGCCCAGCGCAAGGGGCGGCGTCGGCGTGGGATGGCCGGCGAGGGCACGAGGCGTGCGCGCGCCCAGCGGCGCAAAGGGACGGCAGGCGGCGGCGGTGCAAGGGACGGCGTGGGCGAGGAGAAGGCTGCGGGGAGCCGGGGAGATGCCGCGGGGAAGGGCGTGCGCCGGGCCGAGGCGGGAGATGCGCGCAGGAAGGGAGAAGCGCGCAAGGGGCCGGGAGATGCGGTGGGGCTGGGTGGGTGGGTGGGTTAGGGTTTCACACCCCCATTTTTGCTTATATACTAGGTGGAAGGGCCCACATGTCATACACACTTCGGGTATCCATGGATATCCATGGGTAGGGTTTGCCCTCCAAATCCAACCCAAACTCTTGTCGGGTACCCGCCCCGAACTATCCATGGATAGAAAATGACATCCAAACCCACTATTTTCGGGTTGGATATCCGCGGATACCCGGCTCCACGGATAATTTTGCCATCCCTACTATCGTCGCCTTCCTCTAGGGATTGAGGAACCAGATGACCCACAGGAGCTTCAGAGACTTGCACACCGAGCAAGGACCTTTGACACGACGGATGGGGTGCTCTACAAACAAGGTGTATGTGGCCCACTCTTGCAGTTCCTGTCATGCCGTGAAGGCCAAGAACACCTCATGTAGATTCATAATGGTCTATGCAGCTCGCACTTGTCCCCACATGCCCTGGTAGGGAAGGCTTTCTGCAACAATCTAGCTGTTTATTTCAAAAATTACTAGTGAAAATTTTAATTTAATTTAAAATAAAAATTAGTGTTATTTGGTTGCCTAAAGTTTGAATTTTATTTGTTCATTTTTAGCTTTAAAAAATCTCTTTGAAAAGTAATTTAAGTAAAAATATAAAAATACTATTAAATAGAGGATATTCTAAATTTCTATAAAAATCCTAATTCAAACTAATGATGTGAACTCATTTGGCTTTTATCTGGTTTTTTTTTTCTGATTTTCTAGAACTTAAAATCTAATTTAAAATTAAAAACTATTTTTAGCATAAAAGTTAAAGACCAAATTAAGTTGAAAATAATTTTCCTAAATCCAAAATATATTCAAGAATTTCTATGAATTTTTCTGAACTTTTTTGGATTATATTTGTTATTTTCTAGGCCTTACTTAATATCATCGGGCAGTTCTAAAAATCAAAAGATTTGAATTTCCTCCCTTGTTCTGGGGCCAACACGTGGCCAACCCTGATCTTGTTTGCACTGCCACACATCATCATCTCCTTCTTCCCGCGTGCCTTCTCTCTCTCCTCTGTCAGCCCACCTATCAACGCTTTTCCTGCTTCCTCTTCGACCCTGGGCCCCACCGCTCCGCCTCCCCTTCCTTCTTCTTCACCCTCGTCTTCCTCCTTGCCCTTTCTCTCTCTGCGCCGCTCCGCCATTTCCGGCCCCCGCCGAGATTCCCTTCCCCTTCCCCGTGCGACCCGCTGTAGGATCAAGGATAACCGACTAGAAGTGGTGAATAGGAGGTTTTAAAAATTCTTGTCTTCTAAAACAATTACCGAAATTTAGTCTAGCAAGATTTTAAAGCAATTCAAATCTACACAATACTAGTATGTCTAAGACACTACAAGTACATGTCTCTACAAGATTATCTCTAGCATAAATAAATATGACAATCACAATAATCGTAATATGATAGAAATATAAGGGCAAAATGAAGAGATAAAGAAATAACCAATTAACACATGAAGTTTTACTGTGGTGTTCAAAAATTTACTAGTTGCCCCTAATCTACATTGAGAATAGCTCAAGCAACTTGGACTGGCTCTATAAATTAAGCCTCAGCTCCTTAATCCACTAATGATTGTCCTTTCTCTACTCTGAAGATGGTGGACACCAAACCACTGACAAGTCGGTGCTGGGCTTCTTCACAACCTTCTTGAAGAAGTCATCGTACAAGCTCCTGCTAAGCAGTCTAGGTGCCGGCAAGCACTAAGAGTAATAAATCACAGCTTTGCTTCATGGTAATGAAGTGCCAAAAGAATCAATCTAAGATGTATGCACTTGATTTTGGCTCAACCACGTCAAATGAATGCACAATGTGAAATTGAGGTGTGGAGTGAATGCTCAATGATCAAGGATGTTCAAAAGAATCTCTTACGTATGTCCTTGAGCAAGTAGGGGAGTATTTATACCCCCACCAACCAAAACTAGTTGTTACAGGGCAATCCCTGAAAAAATTAGGGCGAGCAAAAGTACCACCATTCATCGGCTGGTACTACCGCACCTGTTCTGACACAACAGTAATGGCTATTTTAGAGCTTCTGAATTACCCATTGAAAGTCAGTGCGGTACTACCACCATTGTAATCACGGTAGTTTTGATATTCAAAAGTTTCAAAATTTTGGCGGAGTACTTCCATTTGCTTTGAGGCCAAAAGTTGGCACTCTCTGGAAAAAACATACTGCCTGGATTTTTGAAGCTTTCGTAAACTAAAAGTACCATTCAATGGTTGCAGTACTACCGCTCTACAATAATTCCGCTGTTAAAATTTCGGTACTTCTGTTTTTATAGAGAGACAAAGTGATTCCAAGGGTGCTCTCTGGAAAAATGTACCGCTCATTTTGACAGAACTTTCGAAAAGCGGAAATACCGCCGTTTACACTTTGGTACTTCTGATTATACAGATAGAACATAGATTGGCTATCAATTTTAGTTTTAAGTGAATGCATGACCCTAAATTGATCCAAATAGCATAAGAATATGCTATCAAGTTACTAGCTACGATCCCTCTTAATAGTACATCATTTATCCTATAATCTAATGTTCCACCCTTTCTTCTAAGACCTATAAAAGCGAAAAGAGATTCTAGTCTATTTATACCTTTGTCTTGAGCCACATTGATCTTCATTTTGACCCTTAGTGTGCATCTCACAATTATTTTAGGGAGTAAACCTTTTAAATACTCAGTAAATATGTTAGTCCCATATTCACATATTGTCATTAATTACCAAAACCATTTTTGGGGTCTAGATGCTTTCATCCACACCCATCTTTCCCCTTCTCCACGTCAACCTCCCCAATCCCTACACCCGAATCCTCTCTCTCTCTCGCGCCGCACCTTCCTTATCTCCTTTGTAATCGTTGCCACTGTCTATGATCTCTGGTGACAAATTGCGGAGTCGTGCCACTCCCGTGAGCACCGTAGCTCCTCACATTGCCTCACCCCCTCCTCTCTCTCACTAGCCAGATCCATCGCGTACCATGCTCGCCTCCTCCTAAGCTCCAATGAGCTTCGACAAGCTCCTCCCCGCCACTCCTGGCCTCCTCTCGGTTCACCGATGCCGCCAAGAGCTCTGCCACCCCAGTGCCATCCTCGCCGACCGCTCCACCATGAGTCTGCCGACGGAGTCATCCCCTCACTGGAACACCCGGCTGCTGCCATCTTCTGTCTATCGTCGACTACTCTCCGGCCATCTCTGGAAAACCCCGTGCCCACCAACGTATCACTCATATTGTCTTTCATTTGGGCACCTTGTCACTCACCACCGGCCACCAGAGAGCCGGCGACCGCGGCCCTAAGCCGCCTCCATCGTAGTCTTCTTTGACTACTACAACACTCTCCTCACGACCTCATTATAGCCTCCGACTACTCTGTAGCCTCCGTCCACTCTATAGATCTGACCTCATATAACCTTCGATCAATCATTGTAGTTTCAACCGCCTATAGTTTCAACCGAACACTGTAGCTTACAACCATCTATAGTTTCGACCGAACCTTGTAGCTTACAACCACTTATAGTTTCGATCGAACCTTGAACCTTGTAGCTCAATAGCAAGCACTAAGGCCTCCTCATCCTCCAAGCGACTACTAGCTGCTCCTAAGTGTTTGCAGACTCATGATGGATCACCGTTTGGAGCACGAGTGATAGAGCCATCGTCTAAACAAAAAGCGCACCCAATAAGACATCACGACCAAAGATGGACAAAGAGGCATCATTCACCTCATAGGCCTTAAGGGCCCCGAAGAACAGCTTAGTCCCACACGACTAGAGCACCGTGCGATCCAACGATGTGTCAGCACAATCCGCGAGGACTCACATGGTGCGAAGTGCATTCGATCAAGGAATGAAGTTGCCAAGTGATAGCCAATGATGTTTGCTGCACGGCAACTTTGTCAGAGCCGATTGGGAAGCATCATCCGCAAGAACTACAGCTCCACTGCTCCAAGTCGCTCCATCATTGAACGTTTGTATGATAGCCACTAGAGAAGGATGGGTTGCTGTTGAGGGAAACAACGTCAAAGAACACAGCGGAGACATCCTTGTGAAGTCCCGAGAACCAAAGGTAGACTGGAGTTCGGCATCGTTGGGGTGCGTGGGGCTTCACGTAGGGAGGTTATGGGCACAGAGTTCGTCACTTTGCCTAGGGGCCACTGCCTCTGAGTTGGAATCCTCCTCTAGGACATCCAAAGAAACATGTACCGTATGGATGATTGGCATAGAGGTAAAACTAACACACTTCATCAGACAACCGGACGAGGCACTTAAGCCGGCCTCCACCGCTGGCATTGGAGGTCTTAGTGTGGCCAAGTCTACTTCCACAATACAGACCTCTGCCTCACCTTCAGTGTTGGTCCCAGGGTCATCTAGATGGTGGAGACCATCCACACTATCCTAGTTGCCCCTCTCACTTCCTAGCTGCACCATCTTCGTTGTCGCTCAGCTCCACCAGGTTGGCCTCTGGCTCAAAGGGAGCAGGGGACAAAATAGGAATCACTATGATGAGGGGAGGCGAGTCTTCGTGCCCATCGGGGTCCTCGCGACCACCACCATTCTCGCTGTCACTTCCCTATGATTCGTGCGTCTGACCGACACCAGCGGAGGGAATAGGACACTCAGGCACCTGAAGGCCCAAAGCTTCATAGACGCAGTTGATGTGGGGTTGTTCGATGTCGCGGCAACCCAAAGGCTGTGTTCCTTTTGGAATATAGGTTCTGAGGAACAGGACCATGGCTCTCTCGACTGCCTCCAGCATAGTACTAAAAGATGTTCAAGGAGAAAATGCTAGAAGCCGCGTGCGCTAAATGTTGAAACATGCAAAGAGTACAGAGGGTACTGGATTCGTAGGCCTCATGAGCTGGGTAAGGGGGCTCCAGAGCCTATCCTCATGGGCTGGCCCATCTTTATAACCCATATTCGGGCCAAAGGGAACACGTAGAGCATGAAAAACTCCTATGCCATGTGTACAATGCTAGCCGCATGTGCCAAGGGCTAGTTTGTGAGGTGGGCATGGGAACCAAGGAGATTCAACACATGGAAGGAGACGAAGGCCATATGCGAAGTGTGTAAAGCTAAAGCACAAGGCAAGAACCGAAGCCATCCTCATCGACAAGCATGCTTGGGTTGGCCATGGCAAGGGTGCCAATACGGAAGGTGGAATGGCTCCGACAATAGCACGAGAAGAGCACAATGATGCATAGGGTCCGGCTGTAGTACCTGGATGCACCACAAATGTAGTCATGATCCAGAAGCAACAAAATGAAGGCACACAACTTTACAAGCATCATCTCAAGCGGAGAAGCACGAGAAAAAGGCAAGGGTCATGATGAGGCAAGTTTATGCATGTAGTGTGCCACTAGACTTGGCATTTCAAGTGGTGATAGTCCTCAGAGCAAGCGTACGATCTTGCGCGATAAGTCATTGGGCATCATGGATTTCGCTGTAGCGGTTGCTTCGAGGAGAAGCACCGTGAAGACCGGCAGGGTGGCAATTGACAAAATTGTACATACCGGGTGGAGAGGAGGTTTGCAAAACCATGGTAGTGGTCTAAGTGGTTTAGGTCACGTCTTGGAGAATTGTGCATATTATCAGGCTATTGGAGCCATGTGGAAGTCGCACTTTGCAAAGCATGCAAGTGTGTGTAAAATCTGTTTGTGTATAAGTTATCGGATTTTCCTATATGTAAGTGGTTGCATCCACTTCATGTGTGCAAATTGTTGGGGTTAGGTGGAGATGAGGAGTCTCCACTATATAAGTCCTTGTGTGGGTTGACAGAAAAAGGCTCTCTTGAGGTTGGAGAAAGGTTTGGGTTTATTTGTGTTGGAAGCTTCGTGTGTGATTTAGACTTAGAGATTTGCCATCCATGATGGAGTGGTTGTAAAACATTCCTCTCAATGTGAAATGTACATCCAAACTTCGCCTAAGAGAGTTGCACCATGGATTTCTCCTTGTGTTTTTGATTTGCTTGGTTTTTCTTGTTTATATTTCATCTCCTCTTAATCTTTCTTGGTGCAAGGACATGTAAGGGGTGAAAATATCTCTTGAAAATCAGATCCCATCTATCTAGGCGCTTTCTATTGAGAGTTCTTGTGATTGCCCGGTTTTGCTCAAAAGATAGGTGATTTTGGAGTTTTGAGAGCATTTTGACTTGACTTCGTGTTATGATCTATCTTGCTATGTCATGTAAGAATCAATCTAAAGTCATCTAGATCATGAATGACTCACAAGCAAGTGTAGATCGAAGTTTCCCTCTTTTGTCTGATTTTGGTGCAACCTTGTTTTAGATAAAGGTCAATAATTTGGCATTAATCTTCATGATTGGAATATGTTTCTAGCATACTATGGAGATTTGTACCAAGTTTCATTATGTTTAGATCAGTGGTTTAAGAGTTACCTATTTTATTGGTCATGAGCTGTGCTGGTTTTTGCCTTTGTTCGGTGAGTAGTCAAATCGCTATGACTCGAGCGTTCAGACCGCCCAGGCCCCATCAGAGGTCTAATAGCCCCTGGCTGACGATCAGACCAGCGAGTCTAAAAGCCTCAGGTGATCTTGTGCCCTTTGGTTCTTAGTTTTAGTGAAGCTTATGAGTTTATGTTTTTCGTTGTATTGTGTCGTAGAATCATTTTTGGAGAAAAAGTGTGAAAGTAGAGTTCACCTTTGTTGCATTTTTGAACCAGTTGGTTGTTGCTGCACACACAAACGAAAACTAGCTTACTGCCAAGCCCCTAAACAGCTCTAGCTCTAGGACACGGAGAGAGATCGACCGATTATCGCGCTACTATAGGGTAGGTTCTTTTGGACTATGGCTTATGATTTATGGCTTAAATTTTTGAATTCTGATTATTCGTGAGAGACAGTATGTAGAGAAAAATAGTCACATACGATTCTGGACAGTACAGCTGAACTCAATGCACTTGTTACTATAATTTTTTTATTGATCCTATATTAAAAATATATTATTTAAAAATTAGTTATTACAGCATAAATTGAAAATGCAAAAGAAGGCATCCATGTAACCCAAACAGGACAAAACAGCAGACGGTCATAGACAACGAGAGAACCTGCGGTTTCTTTAATGTTTCTTTCCGTTCGGATATGTTGGGTGCTGACTCGGAGTCGACGCGACGCAACCGCGCGCCCCGGACTGGGCCGCGGCTATCGACCTGCACGTCGCCTACACGGCGGCACGGCCGGAAGCAAGCGTCTCGGAACGCTAATGGGCGCGCGCCGCGCGGCGACCCACCCACCCCCCACGTGGTACAGCTGTTGCTGGTCAGCCGCGTACAATGTCGCGGCTAAGCTGCTCGCCGGGTCAACAGGATGACGGTATGCAGGTTGGTGTTTGGCTAGGGCTAAAAATGAAAACGGTAATTCTCGGTTACCGAAAATCGTTTTCGAAAAATTATCGATTTTTTCTCCTAAACGGAAACGGTGACGGTAACCGATAAAACGGAAACGAGAACGGTAAAAATATCCGATAATGAAAACGAAAACGATTTAGCTCTCTTCCGATCGTTTTCGAAAAATACCGTATTTAATCGGTAGTTCCCGTCGGTAATTACCGATCGGTGGATCGTGAACACGAACACCTGCGGCTGCACGTGCACCCTGTGCCCAGCGGCCGGCCCATTAGTCTCCCCGCCCCGATCCCCAATCTGTCGGTCTCGGCGTCTCTCCCACACCCCACCTCCAGACTCCCCGATCCCCAATCCGCATCCGGCATCTCCAGCCGCCGCCGCCGCCTCCATCCCCACGCACGCCTGACGCCTCCATCCGGCCATCCCCACGCCTCCATCCCCACGCCTCCATCCGCGCACGCCTCCCGTCTCGGCGTCTCCGTCTCCGGTCTCCCACACCCCACCTCCTCCACCCATCCGCATCCGCATCCGGGTACTCCCCGGCCGCTGACATCGCCGGGGCTTGGCCGCCTGAGCCTGCGGCTGCGGCAGCGGCGAGGCGGCGCCGGGTGGTGGCAAGGCTTGGGGCGGGGGGCGGCGCGAGGCAAGAGGAGGAGAGGAGGCCGAGCCCAATAACACACACTAGTAGCGCCTCGTGTTCTCTTCCTCTTCTCCCGAAGAAGAGGCGGCCCAACCAACCCTAGCCTCCATCGCCGCCGCCGCCGTCTCCGGCCGACCGTCCTACAACTCCGGCGTGTACCGTGACGCTCTCTTCGTGGCGGCGATTGCCGCGAATCAAGCCCGAGCGCCGAGGTGGTGGTGGGCGATTTGGGGGAAAGGAGGAGGATGGGATCGTCGTCGAAGGTGGTGCGGCGGGAGGAGGTCTGGAGTCGCTCAAGAACGACGGCACCATCGATGCGCTCCGCATGAAGATCATCGCCCACTCAAGGCCAATGTACGCGCGCCTCCTCCCTTCTTCCTCTTCCAATCTCCCTCTCTGCTGGGCTGCTTGCGACACGGTTCTTGCGTCTCGGCGGCGGCGCGGTTCCTCGTCGAGGGCGGCGATGGCGAGGTGGTAGAGTGGAGGACAATGGCGTGGAGTGGCGGGGCTATGGATTCTTCGAGCCTTTGTGCTACTCTTATGTTACAAAATCACTTCTTGTTGTGTGATATTGAAGCATTGCATGGTTAGAAACCACTTCTTTGCTAAAGGCGGTAGACCCTGTTTAGGAGATATAATCATTGTATGTAACTTTGTTCCTTTGCGAAGCAACAACGTTCATGCTTTACTATCTGGTTGGCTTCACCGCATAAAACGATGGAATTGTGGGATCTCGACTAAATTGCTCCAATTGAGTTAGTGCTTAGGTGTTTTAAGTTATTGTTGTTTCGATTCATGTGAGTCAGTGTTGTGTTTCCCTTGAGGAATTTTAATGGAGGAATTTAGAACATCACTGCGGTTGGTTTGAATTAGAACGCCCACTTATCCTTTGATGTTTAATTGGTGCGATTCTATTCTACTCATTGTTTTGCATCCGGTTCGGGATGTTGGAATCATGTAAAGGGTAACATTGAAGAATTAACTAGCCCAAGTCCAAAGCAGAGATAGGATGTAAATGGTGTGATGTATTAGAGAATTGGAAGTGTTGATTATGTTATTAATGTTAGACTGTCCTTGTAGTAGAAACTTGATGTCTTTGAAAGATCATGATGTATTGGATGACTTTTCTGTCAATATTGTGTTCGGAATGCTCTAGCAATGGAATGTCACTAGCATAGCAAATACCTTCATCTCCTATTATGCCATATAGTAGTATTAGTGTTGTAGACTTGTAATGTTTCTTCAATGGCATCAACACTAGTTGTGATGTTATAATTAAAGCTTATTCTTGTAATGAATGCCTAGTAGCAAACTTGTGCAAAAGGTCACGGAAAAATGTTCATGCTTCGTCGTAAATCGATACAAGCCTTGAAGAATCGACCTTGTAGCGATAATATGGCACTATTAATGCATCCGATACATCTATCTCAAATTCTCAATTCTAGTAACAATGTATCGATAGTGTAGTTTTATATAAACACTAAAGAAGCAATACTTATTCCAAATTACATTGATGATTGCGACTTGCATTCATGCGTGCGATTGGTGTGTAATGTGTTTATTGTATTTTAGATATCGCTTTCATGATTTTCGATCGTTATCGATGCACTTTTGATCGAATAGTTTCGTTTCCGAATTTACCGAATATCGATGTCGTTCGTTTCCGACAATATCGTATCGATTTCGTTTTCGAGAAAATAATGTGAAACTGAAAGTGATTTGACCTCCTACCGATCGTTTCCGACCGTTTTCAGCCCTACGTTTGGCGACGGGCCGACGACCATGACAATCTAGCCAGTTCTGTTTTTTAAGCTGTTGTTTGTGATTTTTGACTGAAATTTTTAAATTTTAGACTATTTGTAATAGAGATTACAAAGAGATATTCACTTATGATTTTGGCTGGTATAAATATTGAGCTTTTAATGTGTAGTACAAGTAACTATAGATCCTGTCTTGAGAAAATATTTCGTTTAAAAGTTAGGTACTATAGCAAAAGCTAAAAGCTGCTTTTAGAAGCTGTAAAGAACATGCCCAGAGGAATCCAGCTTCCAACTTGGAAAAAAGGTCTATTCCTTTGGGCTAGGGTTAATAATTTTTATTTATACTTTTCAAGACGATAGTGAATGATGGAGACACCGATATAGATGGTGCACATGATTTTAAGCTCAAAAAATCATTTAAATTTTTTTGAAAAGTTGTTTGAAAAAATTACATCATTTGTTTTGATTTCTAGAGATGTGGAAAACAAAAACCATCCAAAAGAACAGGCCAAATGCCGTGGTAGCCAGCCCTGTTTCAAGGGTCTTTTTGGCGTACGGCACTGATGAATTCCTGGATTGTTCGTCTCGCTAAACCTCGCTCGTTTCGGCTTTAGCTTTTGACCTCTGACTTATTTTCCACTATTCATAAATTTCATTTTTTCTGAACTTTTGGCTTTTTTTTGAGCTTTTTTGCTGGTTCTTTTTTCCTGTATTTGTTTGCATTATACATGATGGACTAATATATTTTTTCTATTTTTAATTTTTTAAATTTAATTATGCTAAATAAGCATCTGTCAGCTACAGTGTTTTTTCAGCCAGCTACAGTGTTTTTCGGTCATAAGCCACTAAAAAAACCATATTGAGCACAGCCAAGCGTTAGTTAACTGATAATTGTCCTTTCCATATATCAGGATTGGAATTGTTATTTGTTTTTGCGAGGAGAATAAGGATTGTTAAGTTGCCAGTTCTTTTTGGCTTTTAGCCGTCTTTTGTTTTTGATTTCTTTCGACGATCGCTATTTATTAAACCAATAAATTACAGTAAAACATTATAAGCTGCAGTCTAAAAGAAGAAGCCTCTGATATATATAAGCCCTTTTGTTTTTGCAAATTTATTTTCACCAGGCCTATCCGACAAAACTATATGAAAGAATATAAGCTAGGTTCGCCTCCACTTTGGGTTTTGCTTTTCACTAAGTGCTACAGTAATGGGTTTTCAAACGGTGCGTCTTTTTAAGGCAGAGTCTATAAGTCGATTGTAGTAAACACTGTACTAAATCCAACTATACCGGCTAAAATCATATGCAATTGTTTTCATCATTGTATTATCTCTTGTGAACAGCCAGAATTGAAAAACTATAAACTAAAAGGCACTGCAACTGCCAAAACGAACCTACCCATAATACAAAATTATGAGCGCAAACACAACCTCCAAACTAACGAAAACAAAAGTGCATCGTAGTTGTAGCCCACGGATGTGAACAAGTTGGACATTGAATGCGACAAAATACGGAACAGATAGTAAGATTTTTGTTATCCCAACAAAATCTAATCAGACAAAATGTGCAAACACTTCCCTTAAAAAATGCAAACACTACTATACAAGTTCTATCCGTATCGAAACTGTTGGGGTTAAATCCATAGTATGTGTCGTTTGTCTCATTTTTACCTTATGTGCCTGCAGTTAAGTTGCATCAACTAGTGATTTTGAAATACTAAGGCAAAACTTGGAGATTAGCATTGATTTAATCTTGATAAGATTTGGCCCCATTCGGAACAAAGGAAAAATAGAGAAATTTTTGTAGGATTGAAATCCTATGAAAAAAAATTTCCTATGAGCCCCTTTTGAACAAATGAATGAGCTCCTAAAATTCTTATGAAATAGCTCAATCCATAGAAAAGTTGGAAGAAATCATGTACTCTTTTCATGAAGCATCCAAATGGCACAATTAAACAATGATGTGTTTTAGAATTCTAAAGGATTCAACTGGACATGCCACCTTAAAATCTATGTTTTTCTATTCACGTTTTTTTTTAATTTGTGCATTCACCACTTTAACTCTCGGTAAAGAAACGCTGGAGTTGGATTGGTGCATGGAACGTGGAACCATTATTTAGAGCATGTACAATGATATAGATAACGGTAATATATAATACACCTTCGTATTATCTATAGACAAGATTAAAGACAACACATACAATGTGTTGTTTATATAGTTGTTTGTAATAGTCTCATACAATTAATATGTTATCTATATAGTTGTCTATACGATGATATAGACAATAAAAAGTTGTCTATAATACCGTCTGTTAAATAGTAGATAATATCTTTCTCTCTCCTCCTTCTCTCCTCCACATCACCCAAAATTGTACATGCCCTTAAGCATGCTGAACTTCGCGTCACCCCACCATGGCCACGTGGCACGCCCTACATCCGACATGTTTCTCTCGTTGCAAAGCGTCCCTACCCTACCATGGAAAATCCGAAGGAAACATCCAAATAAGTCTAGTTAAAATTCTGAAGTGTTTAAATAGCCCCATGTAGGATGGCAATTGTGCCTAAGTGTCCACAGGTAAATACTCTAATAGAGTTGAGCATTGGCCTTTCTTTGCCCATGTGCATGTAAATAGGAACAATCCTCTGCCCATCGGGTAGATGGATGTGGGAGTGGATGAGCTCCACTCGTTCCCGCTTCGTTTGTCTACCTAACATCTTTCTATGATAGATAGGCCCTTAGGGAAAGAACTATAATACTCCACGTCTCCATCCCAACCCCACTCGACCACCCTCGCCCCCCTTGTCCCTCCTCAAACCCAAATCACGTCACCTCTCCCGCATCTGTCTCGCTCTCTCCCGACTCCCCCAAACCTTATAGCGCCGCACGACTGCACCGTGCCCTAGCTCCAGACCAGAGTCCGCCATTGGCAAATCCTCTCAACCTCCTCCAGCTCCGGCATACTCTCTCCTCTCTCTCGTGTTCTCTGTCCCTGGCACACTCCCGTCACCAGGTTGTGGCGCCACGCCCCCACGCTTAAAAAAGTAGACGGTGCCATAGGAAAAGGCCAGCCTAAACCCTAAGGCTCATTTTTCACCCGTTCCGTTTCCCAAATCTCGATCTGGTGCTTATAATTTGTGTTACCTCATATTTGCTTGTTATTAATTTTTTTTATTAGATGGTAACTTCGGCAAAGTAGTAACCACCCTAGATGATCTCTGCAAGCCTCAACACTTCGCTCTCAACTTGGATCTGAATTGTGGAGTTGTTGTTTGAACCACTGATTTGTCACGTACTATGTGCTGGGCTGGTGGCTACTGTTTTAAGTGGTGATGGATAAACAGGTATGCTCGCGGGCATCGGACACCGTAGGCGACAGACATAGGCGAGATTTCTTTGCCCAACGCTCTTTGTGGGCATGTCCGTAGATGAGAGATTGGCTAGCGGACATAAGTATGAATGAGCATTACTCGTGCCTAACGTGCCCGATTGCGATGACTACTTGAACTGGCAATCTCGTGGTCGAATCGCATCTGTCCATCCAGGCGAAGCCGGAACCACCCTCATCTGGGCCGTTCAATAAGCGGGAACTACACGGGAAGGTGGGGCGCGTGACGCCAGCTGGCATTGTGGTGGGGGGGGGGGTGTGCAAGCGCAACCTTATCCTCTTTCCCCGATGCAACACCTTCCCTAGACGCGGTCCGCCGGATCCGCACCCACCGACGGGCCGCCAGCCCACGCTGTCAGTGAGACGCGGTCCACGGAAGGCGTCGCGCACCGAGCCCAACCCCGGTGGAATATACGTGCGCGTCCTCCCCGACCTCCCTCTTCTCGCATTTCCCATTTCCATTCCGTTCCAAACTCGAAAACCCACCACCTCTCTGGCTCTCTCTCGTCTCGCCGTCTCTCTCAGATCAGATGAAAGCGGACACCAACTCATAGGGTTTGGTAGAAGCCTCCATTCCGCGGATCGAACGGGCTAGGGTTTCGCGGCGAAGCTTCTCTGGTCGTTTCAGCCATGATGTCGCGGTCGTACACCAACCTGCTTGATCTCGCCGAGGGCAACTTCGCCGCGCTGGGCCCTTCCGGCGGCGGGGGGCGGCGGAGGTCGGGGTCGTTCGGGCTGAAGAGGATGTCGCGGGTGATGACGGTGCCGGGGACGCTGTCGGAGCTGGACGGGGAGGACGAGTCGGAGCCCGCGGCGACGAGCAGCGTTGCCTCAGACGTGCCCTCGTCGTTGGCGTGCGACCGCCTCATCGTGGTCTCCAACCAGCTTCCCGTCGTCGCGCACCGCCGCCCCGACGGCCGCGGCTGGTCCTTCTCCTGGGACGACGACTCGCTGCTCCTCCAGCTCCGCGATGGCATTCCCGACGAGATGGAGGTACTCTTCGTCGGTGGCCTCCGCGCCGAGGTCCCCGTCGCGGACCAGGAGGAGGTCTCCCAGGCGCTTCTCGACCGCTTCCACTGCACCCCCGTGTTCCTCCCCGACCCCCTCAACGACCGCTTCTACCACCGCTTCTGCAAGCGCCACCTATGGCCTCTGTTCCACTACATGCTCCCCTTCTCCTCCTCCGCGTCCCCAACATCCTCCTCCGCATCCTCGTCCGGGAACGGCCGCTTCGACCGCGGTGCGTGGGAGGCATATGTGCTCGCGAACAAGTTCTTCTTCGAGAAGGTTGTGGAGGTCATCAACCCGGAGGACGACTATCTATGGGTTCACGACTACCACCTCATGGCGCTGCCCACCTTCCTCCGCCGCCGCTTCAACCGCCTCCGCATCGGGTTCTTCCTCCACTGCCCCTTCCCCTCGTCGGAGATCTACCGCACCCTCCCTGTGCGCGAGGAGATATTAAAGGCGCTGCTCAATTGTGATCTCATCGGGTTCCACACTTTCGATTACGCCAGGCATTTCCTCTCGTGCTGCAGTAGGATGCTGGGAATCGAATACCAGTCAAAGCGTGGGTACATTGGGTTGGATTACTTTGGCCGCACTATTGGGATCAAAATCATGCCAGTGGGAGTTCATATGGGTCAATTGCAGTCGGTTCTGTGCTTGCCCGACAGGGAGTGGAGGGTTTCCGAGCTGCAGCAGCAGTTTCAGGGGAAGACCGTCTTGCTCGGTGTGGATGATATGGATATCTTTAAGGGGATCAATTTGAAGCTTCTTGCCTTTGAGAATATGCTGAGGACTCATCCCAAGTGGCAGGGGCGAGCAGTATTGGTGCAGATTGCAAACCCGGCCCGTGGGAAGGGTAAGGATCTGGAAGCCATCCAGGCAGAGATTCGGGAGAGCTGCGATAGGATTAATGGAGAGTTTGGCCAGTTGGGATACAACCCTGTTTTTCTCATTGAGCGTGATGTGTCTAGTGTGGAGAAGATTGCCTACTATACGATAGCAGAATGTGTGGTGGTGACCGCTGTAAGGGATGGGATGAACTTGACACCATATGAATACATTGTGTGTAGGCATGGGGTACCTGGGTCTGAGCCCACATCGGAGGTGAGCGGGCCAAAGAAGAGCATGTTGGTGTTGTCAGAGTTCATTGGGTGTTCACCATCATTGAGTGGTGCTATTCGGGTTAACCCATGGAATATAGAGGCAACTGGTGAGGCGATGAATGAGGCCATTTCAATGTCGGAGCAGGAAAAGCAGCTGAGGCATGAGAAGCATTACCGTTATGTAAGCACCCATAATGTTGCTTATTGGTCAAAGAGCTTCATCCTGGACTTGGAGAGGGCTTGCAAGGACCACTTTAAGAGGACATGTTGGGGCATTGGGTTGGGGTTTGGTTTTAGGGTGGTTGCTTTGGACCCTCATTTCACAAAGCTTAACATGGATTCAATTGTTATGGCTTATGAGAGGTCAGAGAGCAGGGCTATATTGCTTGACTACGATGGAACGTTGGTGCCGCAGACTTCCATCGACAAGACACCTAGTGCAAAAGTTTTCAGTATCATCAATACCCTCTGCTCAGATAGGAGGAACATAGTTTTTCTTGTCAGTGGGAGAGACAGGAATAAATTGGGAGAATGGTTTTCCTCATGTCCGAAGCTGGGCATTGCAGCAGAGCATGGTTACTTCTTAAGGTATGATGTCTCATTTTGGCACATTTTGTCCTTATTTGAGAATATTGGCAGAAGGAACTTTTGTTTCTGCAAAGTTAAGATGGCGTGCAAGAATAAATGATGCATGTATCTTCTGCTCTTGATATAATTAGCAATAGCAAGTTTGTGCTAGTTTGTTCATTAGTCATTACCAAGCACTGAATTAGTTGATTTAAATGGCTTGGTTCTTGGGATAACTGGTCAAACTGAAATGATCGCAAACTTTTTGTTTCTGAAACCGGGAGAGGAATATGGTATAGGAAAAAGAGATTAAAAAGAAATCCCAGAATGACAGATTTATGGAAAGTATGTAGAGGATGGTGGTACATTTCGTGGTTGGTGTTGTTATATGACATGGGGTTTTCTTTGCACCTGTACAAGTAGAGTGGAGGCAGTTCCTGTGTTTGCCCCTTACGATTTTGATCTGTATGTGATTTGCTGTCCTGCTTTGTTCTACTGTGTCTTGATATTTTCCTTGTTTAGGAAGGTACATAGTATTAACTTCAACTTGAAGAGCTCATATAAAAATGAAGAGCTTTAGTTATTTTTCTAGGAACTAGTCTTAATCTATTTGGTTAGTTAGGGTTGACAATAATAACTGGTCTAGCCCGGTTGCTGTCAAATTTTCTCAAGAAGGAATGGACAATGAAATGTGCTCTGTCTAACTTATGTAGGTGGACTAGGGATGAAGAGTGGCAAAAGTGCACCCAGGCTTTGAACTTTGGATGGATGCAAATGGCAGAACCAGTGATGAATTTGTATACAGAAGCAACTGATGGATCATACATTGAGACCAAGGAAAGTGCTTTGGTGTGGCATCATCAGGATGCTGACCCTGGCTTTGGATCCTCACAGGCAAAGGAGATGCTTGATCACCTGGAGAGTGTACTAGCAAATGAACCAGTCTCTGTCAAGAGTGGCCAGTTCATTGTTGAAGTCAAACCTCAGGTTTGTGCATCTCCTAAATTTCTCAAATACCCTCTGTAAGGGTTTTTGCCATTTAACTAACAAGTTCATTTTTCTGTACCTTAGAAAACATATTTTATATTTTATTTTCATGTGTCTATGTAAAGTCGTTCCATAGAGTGATGTGCATATTTGTCCCCACTGAGTTTAGCTAGTACCTTTTGTTTTCATGCAGTCAATACAATCATTAGTTTTCGATTTTTGTATTCAGCTATTATAGGTGTGATTATGGTAATTGCAAATATATTACCTCCATGTGCTAGTCATGTTTAGCTTTCCTCACAGTTACAAAGGATCTTTTAGGCCCTGTTTAGCTTATCTTCTGGTTGTGGAGAGCTTTCTGAAAGCAACTTCCCAAGAAGCAGTATGGTGATGCTAGTTCTAATGTTTGTGCTTAGTATCCTTGTTGATACTTTAGTTGTTTGCTTTCTAAATATTACCATATCACATTACAGGGCCTTAGTTACTTTTACACCTGACTACCTTCTACAATGTCTTTTTTCTGCAAGTGGTTTATTTTTTTTAGTAACAGTGAATTCAAGTAATGGTCACACAGATCTGCGTCGTCCACCCAACCTTCATTTCCGTCTTTGATATGTACTGTGTACTTGACATTGATTTCTGTTGTTGCATTATGTTAATGCTTCAGGGAGTAAGCAAGGGAGTCGTAGCTGAGAAGATACTCGCATCAATGAAGAAGAGGGGGAAGCAGGCTGACTTTTTATTATGCATCGGTGATGACAGGTCTGATGAGGACATGTTTGAAAACATTGCAGATATCATCGAAAAGGGTATGGTTGCTCCAAAAACATCATTGTTTGCGTGCACTGTGGGACAAAAACCAAGCAAAGCCAAATTCTACCTGGATGATACATTTGAAGTGGTCACCATGCTGAGCGCACTGGCAGATGCTACAGAACCTGAACCTGAGACCGTGTTGGCCGATGAATTGGCTGCGTCTGTCTCCTCAATTGATATCGGTGGTGAACAAATACAGTCCCGTGATAGACCGATCGGAGGATCTTAGTCAGGGTTTGGCTACATCTGCAGGTTATGATGATTGATTCAACAGTCTCTTCTACACATTTTTTTTTCTGATGGATATGAAGTTGGGTACGCAATTACTAACACCAGGGCCTACGAGTGCTCGAGGGTGAAGCTATTGCAGAGAAGATACTCGATCCTCCAGTCGGGCAAGACATTACAAATCTTTTGCTGCAAAGCGTAGGTCCATATGTCCATATGTCCATAGCTGACTCGCCACCTTTCTTTGCACGTTTCTCTTTAGCTTTTTCCATCTCAAGTAAAATAGAAAGCTTCACGGAAGGCAAGTGAACTGTATGGCTGAGGTAATGGCCTAATGGGGATATAGGAGTGGCACTTGCACATGCGAAAGGAGTACGTGCGCAGCTTACAATGTGAATGAATGGTGAGGTTTGGTTCGTTGTTTGACAGCCTTGTTTTGGCTTCCTGCCCTTTTTGATAGCTCTTATGCCACTTTTTTGTTCGGCTCATGCTTCTAGCCGGATATGGTATTGCTGCTGCAGGCCCCAAATTATGGCGTGTCCTTGACTGCAAACGTATTGTTGAAGCTTACCTTACTGTATTACAGCCCTTCGCTTCTTTGAGTAGGAAAGGAAAAGGTTGCAAAGGTTGCACTTGTTAGCAAAGGAGCTAACAGTCATGTGCTCTAAACGGGTCCTAAAACAAAGGAATCCTACCGCAGGCTACAGTCATGATCCCATAACTGTGGCAAACAATGTTCAGCTGAGGTTTATCTTATATTCTATTTTTTTCTTAGAGTCAGACACGGATAGTATCGGATACGAATATGGATATTCTCGGTCATGCATATAGAGTGAATACATGTTACTCCAAATACGATTAGTCTTGATCACAAATATTTAGTTAGATAATGTGCGAAAATAGAAATCATATATGTTGCACGTGTAAGGATCAGTCAACCATATTACATATCTAAAATACAACTACATTACGAGCTTAACAATCAAATTTAACTATATCACATAGGGACTGATTAAGTAAGTAGTAAATAGTTAGTACTAAGTAGTAAGTATTAACTAGCGAAGGAGCAAGTAGATGATAGGGGCTAGTTAAGTAAATAGTAGCTACACGTAGCAAGCCATAACTCATAGTCCAAAATAGTAGTACACAGTAGCTTGCTAGTTGGCATTCATGGTCGTTTTCACTTGATGAGATGGGACCAAATGGGTCCCTTGATGGCAGCAAAGTTTGGTAATTAAAGGATAAAAGACAGTTCTTAGCCAATCTCTATCTAGTTCCATTCTTGCAGTCTACAGGACCTTATTTACTTCCAATTTGGTTTAGTTTATACATTTTCACCCTCTCTTGAAATCAAATAAAAATAAAAGAGAGCTACTGCAAATAATTAGTTCACCACTTTTCATGTCACTTGTCATATTTCATTTCCATTTTTGTAAAACTGAGTTAAGAAGATTATTCTGCTCAGTTTAGTATTTCTCTATGTGCTATGAAATAGTGCATGGATTAATGCACATTTGCTTTCTTTGTAGATAATTCTCAGAAGGGAGTGACTATTGCATAGGCGACTGGAATTTTTTTATCTTTCAGTCACCTGAAGTTGCACTCTAAATCACCTAAAGTTGCAGGTGTTTATTGGAGGGGGGCTGCAATTTCAGTTGATTGAGAGTGCAATTTCAGGTTACCTGAAGTTGCACTCTGAATCACCTAAAGTTGCAGGTGTTTTTTTAAGGGGGCTGCAATTTCAGTTGATTGAGAGTGCAATTTCAGGTGACTGAAAGATAAAAAAATTTCAGTCATCTGTGTAATAGCAAATCTGTTCTCAGAAATCTCTGCCTGTCCATATAGGAAGCATGCGGAGTTATGTGTCGTAGTCAAATTCTAGTTTTAGAAATTAGATTCCTAAGGCTTATCATATCTGAAACACATCGTGTATATACATGTATTCGAGTTTCAATAGTTTTGGGTGATCGTCTATTCTGAACTTGCCAGCTGCAGACAAAATACAAATCATTTTTTGTTGTGTTGTAGCTAGCTGCAGATTTTTATTTGTACTAGCTGTGTGTATACTAATTAGCTCTTGTTTATTCATCTATTAACAAATTAGTTGTCTTAATTTACTGCAGCTAGAGTATGAAACTAACAAATTTACTGCTCTCGATTGTTAGTGTAATGTTTTGCTATATATGGCATAAGGTGTTGTTTCTTGTTTGTACAGCATCACACAATAACATGCCTTAGGTGTGGATTTGTATGGGTTTAAATTCTGTTACTTCGCACCTCTCTGAAGCTTGGTATTCCAAGTTTGTATGTCAACTAATAGTAATGTCAATGGGTGGTATAACAATTATAGCATTGTAATTGCAAGTGATCCCCCCTCCTCTTCAGGTTGAATATGTTAAGGTAGGTAGCTGACATGGATGCATGATGGATGGTAAAACTATGAATAACAAAAAATGTGTACAGATGCTTTAGACACAAAGCTACTATTTGGAGCTTGATTTTGCAATGAATATGCAAAATAGGCTCCAATTGCTGCTTTATACATTCTTTTGTCTTTCTTTGTGTAGACTCACATAATGGAAGCAAGTTTGATCAAGTAGCTTATATATTTTGACTACTACTGTAGTTTTTGAAGGGCTTTCTGAGACCAACACATTTATTGCTCTCGATGCTACCCCGATTGAATGGCTATTATCTCGATATTTTTGGAGTTGAGACCAACAAGATTTGCCAAGATTATCACCACAACGACGAAGAGGAAGAAGAAGCACAGCAACCAGCAAGGCCATGAAGAAGAAATCTTTCATTTTCCCTGGCCAGTGGCGAAAACTATCCGGATCCAAATCCATTATCAGACAAAAACCCAGGATATCCAGTTTTAGGATCCAAATAGAATCCAAATTTATTCCGATGGATGGTCAGGAGTTATCTGCTCCATTTGCATCCCTAATAATGACTAGTCTGTCCAGGGGCGGATCCAAAGAGGACCCAGTGAGGGCACAGGCCGTCACTCAATTCGCAGAAGTCTAGGTATATAGCCCAAAATTTAATGCTAGTGCCCCCACTCAGCCCAACTAAAAGGCCCTCACTCATCTGTGATTTATCAAATTGATGAAGGAAGTCTTCATTTTGCCCTCTACTAAAAGGCCCAGGTATACTTGGCTTTGTGGGTGTGCCCCCTCTCAGATTTTGTCCTGGATCCGCCCCTGAGTCTGTCAGGCTTGAAAAGGAGCGAAAGTACAAGTCGTTTGCCTGCGATACTTTCAAATATCCTATTTTTCTATCCCAACGGCTAGTTTTGAGGTGTAGGGTACATATATCCCTTGTGGTTGTGGCCGGTTGGAGAACAACATTTGACATTCTATTTCACTCCTTTGAGCTAGCGTGAGATCATCCTCTCAATTGTGCATGTGTTGTACCTTGTGAGCAAGGATGAAGGTTTTAGATTGCATACGTTGCATCTAGAGGTGGATTGTGTATTCACTTGAGCGGTGTGCACCCACTGCACATGGTGAGAGTCAGGCAAGGAGCTTGACTTATTATTCTTAGAGTTTGCTGACTCCTAGACGGCGTTGAAGGCGTCATGTGCAGTGATCTTCTCAAAAAAGGTTGTGAGAAGACTCGGCAAAGTTGTAAAGGTTAAAGCTCACCTACCCGGAGCGGAAAAAAGCTACCCCTAGTGGACTGAGGTGATTCAGCTTAATTCATGGAGTCGGTCTAATTCGTTTGGGCTAACCTCAATGTAGATTAGGGGATACCAGCAAGTCTCCGAATACCACGGTAAAAAGCAACCATGTCATTTGTGATTTGTTTTCTTGTGCTCAATTTATATTCAAGAAATTTACATTCATAGAATTAAATTTATTGCTTGTCATTCTAGGATTGCAAATCTTGACATAGGCTTAGTTTGTTGGTACACATAGGTGAAACCGGTTGTTTTATGCGTCATTTGTGCTAAACCTTTTTAAGTTAAGCTTCCGCATTATTTGCTTGGTTTAGCTATATAGAAATTGATAATTAATTAGAGAAGATTTTTTAGACTGTCTATTCACCCCCCTTTAGTCGGCCTCCTCGATGTAACACAGTGCTAGGTACTAATCTTCATAGGCTTTTGTTCCATGCCTTGGGCTATAGCCCAGGTAACCCAAGGCTTGGTTCTGCCCCTGCCCGCCATGGGGGGGGGGCACCACCGCACCAGGGGTAGGTGATTGCCCCCTGTGCTGGGCACAGCAAGTCACCTGCCCCTGCGTGGCACAAACGCATTGTCCGTAATTAGCGTTCGTGCGAGCGAATGTGCGCGCTACTCGTTCGTTCATTGTTTTCTTCTTTTTGTTTTTTCTCAGCTTTACACCGTGTTGTCATCGAGTCGCGTCTCGTTGAGTCTTATCGCTGCCTTTATTTTCCCGCCTATTTAAGACGGGCGCGTGGCCATCGATGCTCATTTGTAACCAATTCTCAGAAGTGTTCGCCGATCGATCGTTCGCTCTCTTACTGTGTTTAGTAGTTTTGTTAATCCAATTTTTATCATTAAATACTTAATAACGCACGTACATTATTTTATGCGTATAATTGTTCAATTCGTACATTATTTCATGCACATGCAGCTACTTTCTTTGTTCATTTGGAAAATATTTTGTACTACTGTACTATAATATTTTTGTGCATGATTTACATCCAGATATAATTGCACATATTTCTTAGAAATGCACACACGCAAGTATGCTGCTGTAGAAATGGCCCCTCTCGATATTATGTTCGTTAAAAATGGATGTACATTTTTTACACGCACAATTGTTCTATTCGTGCTATCATCATTTTTTGTTTCAGTAATGCTTGAATGCTGCTATCGTCCCCATGCAAATTATTTTATAGTACTGCAATATATTTTGTTCATGCATATTTTATGGCACACTCTAACTCCACATATTTATTAGAAATGATCGTACATTATTTGACGCGCATAATTGTTCGGTGCGTATTGCCTTCATGTAATATGGCAATGCTACGTGAAGGTTTTTTTCCTGCAGAACATATTTTATAATAATGCAATATGCTTTACGACACTGTAGACATTTCTTAAAAATGCATGTATGTTATTTTACGCGCATGAATGTTCAATCAGTGCTGCCATCTTTTTATATTTTAGTAATGCATGCAGGTTACTTTCGTCCATATGGTATATATTTTACATTCATATAATGCGTATTTTACGATACGCTCTTACTCCATATATTTCTTAAAAATGCACGTACATTATTTGATGGCTATAATTGTTTGTTATTTTACGCTCGCCATTGTTCGGGTCGTACTGTCATCATTTCATATTTCAGGAATGCATGAAGGTTACTTTCATTCCTACGGAACATATTTAACAGAATATATTATGTTTCTGCATATTTTACGACGCGTTGTATATATTTCTTACAACTTATTAGTTGTTCTCTATTTCTAGCAATGTCATATAATCTACCACCCCTACTTGAGGAGGCATGGGATGCCCAGCATCGCTGCCACGCTTGGATCGGTGGCAATGGGCTGCCAACCCTGGTGACACGGGTACTTAGGGAGACCAGACCGTTGGATGACCGGTATATTGGGAGGCTGCATCGGTTTGGGTTGATTGCATTTGCCCGCATGTTAAACACGATGCATAACCTTCGGATTGACACATCTCTTCTTTCCACCCTGGTTGATCATTGGCGGCTGGAGACCCACACGTTCTACTTCCAGTGGGGGGACATGACCGTGACATTGTAGGACGTCAACTTCATCATCGCCCTACTGTTGCAAGGCCTTGCAGTTGTCCCCTACGAGATCATCAGACTAGAAGATGTGTCTTAGTCATCGCTTCAGGCAGCCTATCCCCAAGAGGTGTAAGGAAGTTCCACATGCCTAGTTATGATGATTCATGCGTTGCCCAGATGACATAATGGAGGAGGTGGTTCGACGCCACCTAATTTCATATTTGCTATTTCTGTTTGGATGGGTTATGTTCCCTAGCACGTAGAGGAGAATGGTGTATCGTAGTTACGTTCACCTTACAGAGTCCATCGTGGACTCTGACGGTGAGGACACACAGTAGTACAGTTGGGGTTCAGTTGCAAGCCTTTATCTTCAAATATGATTACTGGTTTTTACCACTGCTTCGACCTGTTCGGCTCGCAGTACTTTGTACGAACCCAGCGATGCATGTTTGCATGGTGCCGTGACCCGATGAGACAACTTTACGCGGCAACGTGACCCAACGAGGTTGCTTTACGTAATGACATGACCAAACGAGATAGCTTTGCACACTGACATGACCAGACGAGATGGCTTTGCGCAATGACGTGACGCTACATTGCTCTAAGATTCGTCCTACGTGTTGCCGCCTCATGGATGCAAATTTGCACAAACCAAATTGTACTTCTATCGCGTACGCTGCATCAACCTAGCCTATAAGTACTACCCCTTACGCATTGGGTTTTCCTGTAGCATGACTACAACACTACATTCCTAGTATGGAGAAGCAATGAGAGAAGATCACCCAACTTGTAAGGACTGTTGCAGCCCAAGACGAACAAAGGGAGCGTGCCAGGAGGCCACCTCCTCGAAACAAAGCCCTCATACCTCCAACCCATACCTTAACATTCCCACTGAGCATTCACTGTAAGACCCGCCCATGGGGGAGACACCGCCCTTCTGCTGGTGTAGGGACATATGCAAGTTTTTCATGTCTAAACAGTAGCTGAGTTTGGGCATGCATTATTGGGGTTACATTAACTACGCCTGGGAATATCTCGACCGACGTTGAGACACGAGGGCGCTACCGGCAGCTGGTAAGGACAGGTTACAGTACATTTCCCTAGCATTTCTCTTTTATGGCACGCACTAACAAGCTCTCCCCTCCACCTGTAGTCTCCAATCTGCTATGCACGTACCGCAAATGGATCGATCAGGAGATCCACCCGCATGACTAGTGGTGTCTAGATTGTGAGGAGTGGAATGTTGAGACAGACCGTGGGAGGAGCGGGAGCGGGGGCGCAACGAAGATCGAAATGAGCATATCCTGCGGAAAACACAAACTCATCTGGAGGCGTGTAGGTGCAGGGAATGCGAGGCTCGCGAGGAGCGTGAGAGAAAGTGCAAACTGGTAGTCAAGGCCAGGGCGGCCGACGAGGACTATAACGTCGACCTCAGAAGGAAGGGCAAATAACCACAGTTGACACAGTAGACCGGGCCATCTCGTAGTAGCCCACCATCTTACTTGCCAAGCTTTTCCTTTCTCCAAATGGCATGTATTCCTACATGGTCTGGGTGCTTGCATCGTTGTGCACCATTGTAGTAGCAATGTCGAAAACAATTGCAGTGAGAAAGTGTTCTTTTAACATATGAAAATATTCTTTACCATTTGTTAAACTTGCATTCATGCTTGCTTCAGCGCCAGAAAAAGTTCAGTCAAAGTACTTTGTGAATTTTTGGTAGTGTTTCTGGCAGGGAATACAAACCCAACTACATTGCAAACAGATAACCACAAATCAAACTAAAGATAGTACAATAGGCTACATTTAACCTTCTTGGTCGTCACCAACAAAGACTTTGCAACAGTGCTGGGTTAAAAAGTCCAAAATATCCTTGAGAGTTTTGAAGGTGTATTTGTGTGTTGATTAAGTGTAAATATCGTTTATTATTTTCTTATGCATAAAAATTAATTAAACGACTAAATTATAAGTTATGAACAATTAAATAACATTCTGCAATGTCCAAAATCACATGTAGGAGATGACCTGTGCATTTGCTTTATAACTTATAAGGTTTGTTAGCCATAAAAGAACCGGCAATACACACGAAAGTTTTATTTTGCACAAAAATAAAAAATGGCAATTCAGATTCGACTGATACATTAGTGCACCAAAAAAACGTACATACGTTGCGAAAATGAACTTGCCGTTATGGCGTTACCGTCTCTAAACCTCATGCACGAAAGACTGCAAATTCAAACATACATCACATTGGTAACGACATCGGCAAATGGTGCCAGAAAAAGACTAACAAAGCGATTAAGTACTAATTCTACAAATTAGGAGGATACTGCTGCTCAGACAGAGGGAGGTAGCTTGCAAAAAGGGATAGATGCCTGAGAGGAACAAGCAAGCGAGTGGGGAGTTTTGTGAGTAAGAGCTAAGGCTTGTGACGAATGAATATGTGGCCATGCGTTTAAATGGCCAAGCATGGGAGAAAACGATGAGGGGAAACGACATGTCGTGTGAAAACGACAAGCGAAAACGAATCGAGCGGGAATCGATCGGATGAATGCGTGCGGGGCCACAGCCCATCCTCCTGCCATGTCCCCCACAGAGGGCAGGTCACCTACCCCCTCCCCCAGTGCATGGGGCAAGTGACTTGTCGGGCCTGGTACAAAGGCAGATCCTTGCTGCGCTCGGCACCGAGGGTGGGTGACCTGCCCCCCTCCCCCGATGGTGGGGGCAGGTGTCCAGGAGGAGACCAGATTTATGAATTATGCTGGAGGAGGCTAGTTCTGCAAATAAAGATTTCCAGAGGTCCGAAAAAATCTCCATGCGTTAGTGGCGCAGTACGGTGCATTGTTCAGCATCCTCTTTGGTTTCAGCCTTTCAGGTCACGCAGAAAACTTGGGGGCTGGCTGTTCAGAACGCAGTACTTTCACCGAAATTTCAATTTCTATACGAATAAAAAAAATCCCACGTTCCGAACGGGCCTCAGAAAGATCTCCTCAAATGCTCAAAAGCCTCAAACTATACATGTACCGATGCACGTATAGATTGAGCCCACAGATTTGTGCAAATGTTGTAGCTAGCACAAGGCATGCAGAAAGCATGTATTGGGGGCAATGACGCATGCATATATGTTACTCATGCTTTTTCTTTGTACATCAAGAAATGTAGGATAGTACGTCAGAAAGTTCACCTGGTCTGGGGCTGAAGGACAACCACGGAAGAAGGCCCAATTTATCACAAGACGCTGTAGATGGCGATGGCAATATGACACGGGGATAAACAGCTGACCATCATAGGCCACTATGACAAGTTGTACATAGTAGGCCCTATTTCACAAAGCTGAAAATAATAGGCAATGATTCGAATTGTACATACCATGCACAGAGAATAAAGACCCGAACTCCAAACACTGACAGTTCAACACTCAAATATAAGCAACAGGCAGCAACTGTCTTCAAAAGAGGGGGGGAAGAAATCAACTTTTACAACTGGAGCACAACAGTGCAACTGTGAGTCTTTGAACAGGGTAATGTAGTCCACAACGAAACTACAAATAGCACCTATGAAATTTAACCACAAACCTGAGAAATATTATAAGAGTCATGGACAATAGTATCTGAAAGTTTCAAATAACCAAATATGAATTTATAATACATCACTGTAGTATAGCAACTAGTCTCTCCAACATTCTAAACACATGCAAGGTACAAGATGGGGACAATATGGTACACTGGACCTGTACCTTTCGGTTGATGGCTTATGACCGCAGTTGATGGTTTTTGCCCTCTAAAACAAGCGCTTGAGCGAACCGATGAACCGCTTTGAAAATGCTGTCCTGATAAGTCGCTTCGAAAAGGCAGCAAAGAAACCATCCCGTTTATTTATTTGAGAGAAGCCATAAACTATAAACTGAAAAGAATAGGCCAAAGTAAATGTTAATCAGCATATCTCACTGGGAGATGCCATGGTCCTAAATGTTTCTGTACTAATATTGTTTTAGCTACAAGAAATACAGAGTTAAGTTTTCTCCGCTGAGGTGAGATGCCCCAGTTTTTCTGTTATCTGTTCGACATTCTTCTTGCCCCACCAAAAATTTTCCCGATCTGTTTTCATCTTATCTGCTTTACTGTCTCCATCTCGTCGTTCTGATTGGGCCTCCTGATGTGCATCGGATGACCCAGGCTGCTCAGTAAGAAACTGCTGCCAAAAGCCATCGTTTATGCCAGCTGCGACAGCAGGAGGGTCCTCAGCAGGTTGATCTCTTGATGGGCCAGTTTCTGGAACAGCAGGTTCTGAATTAACATCTATCTCAGAAACCTTAGCTCGTGAATCTGCACAAGAATGTGTTTGAGGAAGGGGAGGACTGTCTGCAGTTTCAGCACAGCTGGTGGACTCTGCTAAATCATGAGAAGAATGTGAATCTCCTACACCAGCTGAAGAAGTATGTACCCTTGACGGAGGTGATGGCACATGAGGATCACTTTCCCCAGATGAATGGAGCTCTCTGAGAACAGCTGAAGAAGGGCCTGGGTCACCATCATCATACAAAATATTATAACCAAATGCTTCGCTCGCTTCTCGAAGGAAATTCTCCAAGGCGTTCAAGGATGATTCCATCTTGTCAAAAGATTCTCTGTAAAGTGCATGAGCTGGTGAGTTGGTCAAATCACAATGCATAAGCTGATTCCCTTGAGTATTTGCATCCTCGTGGAAGGAAATCAGTTTTGGCAGTCTCCTCTTCTTTCTGTGATGATCAGATTGCTGTACAAAGATAGACAGAAATCCTGGTGCCTTCACAATGTCTCTGATATAAGATTTCAGATTTTCTTGCTGACCCTCCACAACAAATAGCTTATCTTCCAAAGCCTGCATTCGTTTCTCCATATCAAGTTTCTTCTGTGCATTCTTTTCAAGCTCTAAGGTCAGTGCTGCATTATCACACTTAAGCCTCTCAATTTCATCCTCATAGTCCCTCCTTTCAGTATCTCCTAATGGTCCAGCACTCTGAGTGTGTGATGAATGGCTGAATATAGGCTTGCGTCTATGGATATTTTTCAACCGGTGCCGCTGTCCTCTTAGGAAATCCTCATTTGAAAACTCCCATTGTTCAGGATCTACTTTCCTAAATCCCTACATGAGAACAAGTAGTGGACAGATATTAAAATAGCATCACACATGCACGAAAGAAAAAAGCATGCATTATCAAGGATCAAAAGAAACCATGTAATGTACGAGCTAACTTCTCTTCATATTAGTTTGGTGATTTAATGATGGTGTGGAAACATATGTCATTTCAACATCACTTACCATTTTCAAGCGTTTACTTGTCAACCGGTCACAAAATTCAATCGGATTAAGAAGAAGATAGCATTGCACAAAGCTAGTTGAATTTTGCAGATATAAAGGGCGAGAGTTGACCTTGGTCGTTTACATGTATGTCACATGAACATAAACACAACGCGCTACACTAACAAGCTACCTAATCTTTTGTATTACAAAGAAATCCTAAACAGTCGTTCTTCTATTGCACAAGATTTGCCCGATTCTGTCGAATTCCACGCTCGTCCATAGCTGACAGGAACAAACCTCTACGCATTCCGACCCAGCCCCAATTCAGCGGCGGGACAGAGATAGATGGAGAGAGATAGCCTGATAGGGGGACGGGTATGCAAGACACGAGACGTGTGTTTCTTACGTAGGTGTTGAGCTGGCGCACGAAGCTGGAGAAGTTGTTGTGCTTGAAGTACTTGGGGAGCAGATCCCGGCAGAACTCGGCCTGGTTGGCGACGACGAAGCTCGCGCCGGACGGCGTCCACGCCACCACCGCGTCCGTGGCCGGGTCGTCCACCATCTCGTACGTCTTGCTCAGGAACGGCGGCAGCGACGCGCCCCCGCCGCCACCCCCCTCCATCTCCTCCCTTCCTCCTCCTCAGGCGGCGGCTCGACCTCAGCGCATGGCCGGTGATCGGCGGGGTTGGGCCCGGCTCCGGAAGGCGGCTGCTTGGTTGGGGTTTGGTTGGTTGGTTGGTGGTCGAGGTCGGGACGGACTGGATGCTGTCCAGTGCGCGGTTTCGTAGTCTGGCTGGGTTGGGTTATTTTTTTTTTTTTGAGAAGTGGCTGGGTTGGGTTAGGTAAGCAGCGACGCGGAGAGGCCTGCTTGTGAATAGGCAAGGCGGCCTAGGACCAGAGATGGTGGGGCTCCAGATTTCAACTTATTTTCTTACAAACGAGGAAATTTCTTACAGTAGTTTTCCCCGAGCTCTGCAGTAAAATTTGCACTATCTGGTAACCATTGGACTGGTTTCATGTGAAATTCCTAAAGGCCCGTTTGGTTCTGAGAATTGGATTGGATTAATTGAATTGAGGCTCCAATTCAAATCCAAGCTGAATTAGAATTGGTCTATAAATTCAATTCTAGGTTTGGATGACATGTGAAATTATAGAGTGGAATTATAGTCAAATTCAAATCCAAACGTTGTTTGTATGCCATTTGTGAGGAATCCAAATTAGTTGGCGTGACAGCCCAAAATTTCCAAAACTTATGAAGATCTCTTTTGTTTTTTTAAGTGTTTTTGCTTTGGTTTTTCTTGGTATGTTTTCTTCTCCTTTCTTCTCCTAGTCTTCTCTGAAGATTCCAGAACAATCAGAGTCCCAAAGCCTTCTTCCTTGTTTTCCGAGCACTCAGCTCCGACCGAGTCTTCCGACCAAAGCCCTTGATCAGCAACAGTCGCCTCGCCCGAGTGCCAACCGCCAAACTTTGCTCAGAGCACGGGTCATGCTTCAATCACTATGCCCTATCTTTTGCAGCCATTAAAATTAGAATATCAATTTTTTGATTGGTTTATTATTGAATGGAATAAAAAACAATAATAATTATTGTTGCCTTATCAGCCTTCACGAGTAAATGGGTCGGGGTCTATTCTGAGTGCTCCACTATTGGTGGAGCGTGCAAAATTAAGCTGGATCACTCGTCTAGAGTGGTGTTCTTGGTTGTTTTTGGCCCTAGTGTAGTATGGTTGCCCTAATGACCATGGTCTGGGGTAATTTACGCCATGAGAGTTGGTGGTTTTTGCTCGACCGGAGGTGAAGTGTAGTGCTGAGGAAAAGACATAATTATCATCCAACCATAGGAGCGCTCTGTCAAACCTAACTCGGCTGCTATAGTAGTTTCACTGGGCGCCCCACGAGTAGGTTTGGCGTTGGCAATTACCATAGACTAACCTATACCACAGTATGACATCTGGAAATGAGCAGACGAGTTACTTGATCAATCGCAAGCCTACCACCCTCGACACAACATAATTAAGATACATTTTATGTTTTAAGAATAATAATAAAAGAGCATTGACCACTTTGCATAGGGTTAGCAACATTTTGCAGTTGGTATGCTGTGTTGCTAATTTTTCAGAGCAATAATTGATCATTCTCTATTATAAATTTATGAAAGTTGGTCCATCAAACGAGATATCATAAGGGAAAAACTGTACAATGATGTCCCATCATATGGGGATATGTCGGGATACCTCTGCATCGTTGGATAAAACATCTTTGTCCCACCTCCCATGTCACTTTTCAATTCAGCCTGATACATTTCCATCGTGTGCTCCTAACCTATTCGATATTGCTGCTCTTCCATGCCTCTCCTCCCAATTCCATCATCGTCTTTTCCCTTGCATTTCGCCAGTGACCGCATACAAGGCTGCCTCCATGGTGGGAGTACAAAGCTTGGCCAAGGTGCTCTTCCTTTAGACATGGTCAGTGGTATGTTGGCGATGTCATAGCAGCCTATCAACTTGATGAGGACGTGATTGGTGAGGATGGACAACGTGTGATATGTGAGACGGATCTATGTGGTGTGGCTGCAATAGTTGTCATCTCTAATGTCATGGGCCTCAAATTCGCGTGTCACCTTCTTCCCGGTCTACTCCATGGTTAGCAATGGATCTCAGCAATGCCATGAGGGAGGCAGTGAAAAGCAGAGTGCAATGCTGATAGCTAGGCTATTGAGATGGAGGATAAACTTGAAAAGCTTAAAATTGCTGAAAACTCTATGCCTCCCTTAGTTCAAGCTGGAACCATGGCTATAGATGGTTTTTCTTTAGGTGCACACAAGGTGTTTGTTAAAATATGTAAATTCCCGTGACTTGTGTTGCTTTTCATTTGTTGCACTATCATATTATCGAAACTTTTCTCATGATGCAATTATTTCTTGATTAGTACCGCTTGCATTGTTATATTACAAGTAGTTTTAGTGTGAATTGTGGATGGATGTAAAGTGGTTCGTATTAGAAAGTAATTGGTATGCTAATTGCACATCTTGTTCTACTAGATTATTGTATGATTGAACCAGACATGATTTTTGTGACATTGAGTTGCTTGATCGGTGTTTGATACATTGGCAACATACATGCATGCTCGTTCTGTGATAAATGGCCGTTGTAGTTTAACTTGCCCCGATAAAACTTGGTGAATCAAGTTTTATGAAACCTCATTAAACATTATGAAACCTTATGAAACACCATAAAACTTATATATAAAACTTTAAGAAACTTAGTCAATTTAACCATGAAATCTCATGAAACTTAGTCATGAAACCTCATGAAACTTTATAAAACCACATGAAATTTGGAATTTAACTTTATGAATCCACTAAAAAAAACTTTCAACTTAATGAACCCATTACAAAAAAAAACTTTATGAAACCTTACGAAACACCATAAAACTCAGACATAAAACCTTATAAAACTTAGTCAGTTTAGGTATGAAACCTGTTAAAAATTAATGAAACACCATGAAACCTCATGAAACCTTCTTAAACTTTATGAAACCTCATAAAACTTAGAGTTTAACTTCATGAATTGACTACAAAATAACTTTCAACTTCATGAATTTGTGACAAAAAATTTCATGAAACTTCAAGTTAACCTTGAACCTCATGAAACCTAATTATGAAACATATTGAAACACTTGATGAAACTTGGACATGAAATCTCATTAATCTTCATGAAAACCTAGTCATGAAATCTCATGAAAATTGAGCGGTTTACAAAATAAAATATTGAAACTTAGTTGTGAAACCTCATGAAACTTTATGAAACCTCATAAAATTTAGAATTCAACTTTACGGAGCTGCTGCAAAAACTTCATGACAGTCAGTCTTAAAATCTTATGAAACACCATGAAACTTAATAATGAAACTCATGAAACTTAGTATGGCGTACATAAATAGTATTCACAAAATTGCAAATAACAATTTCACTGAAATTACATACTTGTACATCATTATTGACAATTATTTACCAAATATATCACTAAAACACCTATATATATTTTTTTGCGAATGCTAGCTTAAAAACACAACAAAGGAGAATTGTGTTACATTTCGACTCAACTGCTATATTTTTTGTCTGGTTTTTTTCAACAATCCATGAATCTAGCAAGATTGATACAACGGATTTTATTTCATGGTGGTTGAAAAGATGATCCAAGTACCAATGGCATTAGACAGAAAACCTCAATTGAAATGTTGAAACTTAATATATCAAATTGAAAAAAATGCAACTTGGGTATTTTGTAAAACATGTTTGATATTTCAGACAACAATTACAAAACTTTTCCACATCTAAAAGGACTTACCTAAGGTGTTAGTGGTGAATGTCCTGAACGAGCTATAGCTACGATGGTGATGGAGCTTGAGTGAGGTGAGCAGCATGTGAATTATAAAGGCCAGTTGTTTCCATGCACGTAGACATGTATGTCGAGGTTCCTCATGTGCCCCCACGTGCGTAGAGAAGGAGGACGACGAGGTTCCAAGTGTGATCCGGCAACGCGAGGAAGCGACGATGAGATTTCGCAAGCGCTTGAACTCGTTGGAAGGAGGGTCGGCACGCTCCAGCCGGCGCACTCGATGGACGACGGCGAGGTTGTAGGCTTGCCTTATTGAGTACGTGGAAGACGCCATGACGGTGAGGTTCTCCAATCTCCACCTACTTCGTGCTCATGTATGGCAAAAGTCGGTGAGAGCTCGTGCTCACAGTGATTGTAAACAATGACAATAAACGTGATACGCAGAAAGCAGTTGATAGGCAGTTGGTAAGTCGTTGGATTAGTTTTGATCCAATAGCTCAGCCCTATCCCGTTGGATATGGTGTTTGAACACTATACCATGCTATAGCCAAGTCCAGTAGATAAGTATGTTGTGCTGCTAATTTTTCAGAGCAATAAATGATCATTCCCTATTATAAATGCTTATAAATATATAAAAGTTGGTCCACCAAACGAGATATCATAATCCAATGCTAAACGGAGGTTGAAAGTCTGTCCGTAGATAATAGTTCAACCTGATTGTAGCAGGATAGACCATATTCTTTTCAACTTTCAAAAGCTGTCTTTTGACTTTTCTACAGTAACTAGCTTTCAAATATAGTGTCTTTTTAAAATAGGGTCCACAAGTTGATTGTAGTACACAATGTAGTGACTTTATTTATATCGGCCAAAACCACACACGAATTTCTATTACTCCGTATTCTCTCTTGCGAACAGTCCAAAAGTCAGAAGTTGCAACCATAAACCATAAGTCGAAGTCAAAAAGAATAGGCCGGCATAACAAAGGATACTCGGAAATGACATGGCACGACTATCTACGCCTCAGCTCAACAAGATTTTGCTTTGATTTCTAACTTCTTAATTTTGTTTTTTTGTTTTGCTTTTTTTTGGGCATTTTTAGGTTTTTTTGTCTTTTTTTCTTATTTCTTTACATTGCTTGTGATGTTATAATTTTTATTTAAATTTAATTACGTAAAAAAAGATAATAGTAACTATAATGTATTTTTAACTACTATAGTACAGAAAAAACCCTAGAATCCTGAGTTTACAAGTCCTTTGAAGCACCATCTTGTACAACGAGAATGCCATGTAGGGAAACGGGGTTGGAGGTGGGACTTGGGAGAATGCAAGGGGGATAGAGGGGCAAACCTACAAGGCCACAACCAACCGGGCAAGGAGGCTCATGGGTTCAACGAACAAAGACGAGGAATAACAGATCTCACGACCCTAGTTCTAAGAAAGGTGATTGACTTTCTGATAAAAGCACCTGATGCCCAGAGAGCACCTTTTGAACCAAACAGTAACACATGTATCTCAATTCTCGTCTCAGGTCAAAATTACACCATTCAATGGAAAACTGAGTTTTGGACTGCATCAAATCATACCATATTACATGATTAGTCATTGACAAGAACTATCACTGAAAGAAATTCAAGCTTTGGGGCAAAAAATTAAATTACAAAAAAAAATTACACTCCGTTCCCTGGACAGATGCATGAATGTTAGGGTCACATTCCTAACATTGGGCAAAATCCTAAGGGGAATACTGATGCAAGGTTGCTATATCTTTCTTCTTCATGGAAACCTGCTCGATTTAGATCAGGAAAACCGTACAGATTTTATGAAACCCCAGGGATACTCTAGTCAGTCTTTTGTATTCTTTTATCCCTGATAGGCAGTGGAACAGGTTTTTGAGCCTCGTGTGGATGTTCTGGTCCTTTGTACACCTTCAGGTGGGTAAATAGTCTTCTTCCCAGCTGCACAATGTTCAGAAGGTTCAGAAGAATACATAGATCAAGTGCATATGCTTAAGTGAGGTTAAATTAAGTGTGTAACTAACACTTAACAGGAGAGTAGCCAGAGTAAAAGCTTCAGATAACATAGATATTTTCTAGACAACATGGGAGTTTTAAAGAACAGATCCGATACTTTGTTAGCCATACCATCTGAGCAGCTAACTTACAAGCAAATATATCGGACTGGATCTAACGTGTCACACATTCATCATGGACATGGCATTTGTAAAGTTTACACGGCAAATATAAGGAAAAACTACTTGACAAGATGTAATCAAATAATTTTGTCTGCATTTGTCATTGCTGTTCAACAGTTATATAGTTATATTCCAGTGAATTTTAGTCAAAGGGAAGACACATGCTAAAAGTCACATAATTTCATGCAAAGACATATGTTGAAGCATGCACAACAGCACAAGGCCATGGCCTTGATGAACCATCATAGTTCACACAAATCTTCCCACACAGCTACTAGTTAACACTAAGATGAACGCAACATTTGGGCATTAGAAAAGAAAGATCCTGAAAGTTGCTTGCTATTTCCATCTTCTGATATATATATTAGGCACCATGGTGTCTAGACACCAAATCTCTCTGCCTTTGAATTGCTTTTAGATACGTGCAAGTGCAATAATATATAATATATCATGCAAACCCATTAACATTCATTAATTTAAAAAAGCATCGATTTGAAAAGGAAGTCATTGATTTAGCATGCTGAATCAATCATAAATGAAAATCTTAATCATAGATGGAAAGTCTCGATCATGGAGCCTGAGCACCATGGTGCCCCTGTTATTTATACTATATATATGTATAGCCCCTGTTATTTATACTATATATATGTGTATATGTATATGTGTATATGTATGTGTGTATGTGTGTATGTGTATATGTGTATATGTGTGTGTGTGTGTGTGTGTGTGTTAGAAATTAGACAAAAAAAATGCTAAGAGTATGTGCATATGAGTTATAAAAGACTTAAAACAAAAACACCTGATGCAATCACCTAGGTAAGAAATGCTAACAGATGATGGCTTACCCTGCCCTTAGGAAGCATGCCCCGCACTGCATGTTCAATGATTCTCTCTGGAATCCTTTTCTGAAGCTGATCAAAAGTTTCTTCTTTCATTCCACCAGGCCGTCCAGAGTGCCTCCTATAGAGCTTCTGTGTCCGCTTTTTACCAGAAACAGCAACCTTCTCTGCATTAACCTATGTGAACACAAGAGTTCAGATTGGTAGCTCAGGATTTCACAATAGTATCTGTACAGCGTATAGTAAAGAGTCTACAGAGATGCACCAGTGTCAAAAACCACATTAACATAAAAACTATAATCTCGGTTCCAAGATGCCTCTTGGTGCTTATTTGTCTCTGCTGCTATTATTTTCAACTTTTTTTTCTAAGGGTACTGGAGGAGTGTGTCCTACTGTATATGACATAATTTTGTAAACTATTTTGAGGAAAAATATACATACCACAACAACAAAAGCCCCCATGTCCACACTTGGAGTGTATGTGGGCTCATTCTTTCCTCTGATATGTACTGCAATGGTGGATGCTAGCCTGCCTAGAATCTTGTCGGTTGCATCAACAACATACCATGTCTTCTCCGTAGTTACGTGATCTGCAGCCTTAGGGTACCATGTTTTGTTCCATATGTCCTGCAAATTAAAATGCTTGACCAGATCACAGTACAACACAGGTTACACAAAAAAGAAAGAAAGAACAAGCCATGTATCAACGCACCAGTGGAACCGAACGATATCCATACTGAGTCCTTACTAAATGAACCTAAACACTAAACAATATTATAGATGAACAGGATGGTGGGGAACTAGAACCAAACATTATTTAGCTAATACGATGACAAAACATTATTTAGCTAATACAATGTGTGTAATAGATGTGGTAAGAACAAAGTGATTTTTGCCATAGTAGCTTCCTTTCTTGTCTTATTTTTTCATACAACATCCACTTAGTTTTTCATACAACATCCAGTCCATCTTCATTTAAGTTCATTTTCATTGAAACCTCTTTCACCATGAATTATCAGTAGCTAATTTTGGATATGATGATAGTACTATGTAAGCATTGTATTTTCACTGAGATAATTCATGTAACGAAGGGATTTGACTGAATGATACTATTATGGTGGATTCAATTGATGAAACCGAAAGAAGCCGTTTGAAAATATGCGAAACGAATGCAGAGCTACTTCCAAGAACTAAATAAGCCTTCGAGTACAATTCGTAATCTTAAACTACGGTAAATTTTCCATTTTGAGTGCACCAGTTGAACAGACACTAGTTGTACACTTCCCAAGTCATATAGCACTATTACTAGTTTCTGAACTGTAGCAAGTAGAAGTGAGAAAGGAATAGTGTAGAGAGAGAGAGAGGCGGGGATAGTACGGGTCCGCAGAGCTCGTCGCCCTCGAACATGAAGCGCTCCTCGCGGGGGACGAGCGCGGAGAGCGGCTGCCGCTTCTGCTTGTCGCTCTGTTCGCACCGCACCGCCAGGCCGGCCGGGGCGACGCGGCGGGGCGCGGGCCTCGCCGCGCGGCGCTGGCGGGGAAGCGGCCTGCCGCCAGCGAAGGCGGGGGAGAGGAACGCGGGGGCGGCGATGGCCGTAGCCATTGCAACGGCGGTGTGAGCAGGAGGCAGGAGGCGGTGTTGTCTGAGCCTGAGTCGGGCTGGGTTCAGTGAGACACCACTGCCATTCCGTTTCGAGGAGGCGAGGTGGTGTGTGTGTGGGGTGGATAAGGGGATAGCAAGAGAGAGGGAAGGGAGGGGAAGGGCAGGAAATGGGCTTTGCTTATGGGCTTTCAGCAACACTGTAGAGTCGGCCCACTAGGATCTTAGGAGTTTAGGACATCTTTTCAGAGTTTTTTGATTGTATTGGTGCTTTTTTTTGTGTGTGTTATTGCAAGAATGACATCTGTCACGAAAATTACAAAAACGACGTGTGCTGTGTGGTGGAGCAGAATAGGCCAACATGTCAGCGGCACTGCATGGCCACCGTGCGGCTAAGGCTTATCACATGGCCACCATGCGGTGCAGAGGGTGTCACACAGTGGCCATGCGATGGAGGTGGGTGCCGCACAGCCACTGTGCGGTACCCAATTAGTGCGCTAATTAATTAACATCTATTCCTAATTAGGAAATTTATTTTCACGTACTAAATGTAGGAATTTTTAGATATAGCAAATGAGCTCAAAAACTTACGAAATTTTTTTACGAGCCTCTCGACATAGTGTACTTCATTGTGTAATTTATTTATAATTTTATCCATTATGAATTTGCTCAAAAATTCATTTAAGTTAACTATTTTAGGAATTTTTAATATAGGAAATGAGCACAAAAAATTATGATTTTTTAAGGATTTTTACACAGTGGACTTGATTGTGTAATTTTTATAAAATTTTATATTTTCTAAAATTGTACAGATAAAGCAGTACAAAATCGCATAACACGGGATGCGATATGGCTCACTCGTCTGAACCACTACTCTCTCCTTGCTGCATCTATGTCCATGGGCGCGGCCTTGTCTTGTGTCAAGCATGTCCCGTGGGATACGTAGCTGGTCCGGAGAGCGCGTGTTAGATCGAAGGAGGTACGGAGATTGCTCAGTCTATTGAGTGGTGGGAAGTGCTCCAGTAGGCTGAGTCAAAGCAAGCTAAGTCTGGTAAGCATCAATGTCGTCTTGCCGAGACATGCCGAACTTGGGGCCGGCAACGATGAAGTCCTGAACGAGGGACTATAGAAATCCACCGTCCCCAAGGTACGATTTGTGCAACTCTGGTTGTGCGGAGGAGCTCTAGCCTTTACTGTACGATGTGCCAACGAACTTGAAGGAGCTCTACCCTAGAAGTAGTCGGAGACCCATATCCTCATCGGTGGATTGGCCATCACCCCCACAGTGAATTGAAGGCTGCAAGATGGAATGATGTTAGTAAAAATAAATATTTTGGACATAGACTGTGAATCTCGTACCTCGATATGCAGTGCAGATGACCGAGGGGAGCACTATTCTGTGTAGGGGGTGCGAAGGGTACAAGTGATGCATCCCAACGGACCTACAGTAAGAGAACGCCATGATGTTAGCGGAACGTAAGGCATAACAAGAAAACAAAATGTAGATTTGTATGTAACTTACCCCCTCGCTGATCTGGCCCGCGAATGACCAACAGGTAGTACTACGACACCGGCCGAACTTGCTAGGTCACGATAACCTGGCGGGTGAGCACGGTCCTCCCACTGGATGGCCGATGCGCAGGGTGTGGTCTGTCGAACAACCGTAGCTCAAGTTCTTTATTATTTTCTTGGACTGTGCTAAGATGTACTACAAAGTTTTCTACAGCCCCAATGTTGTGTCTAGGTTGTGGATGGCGGTCTCGGATGTGCTTGCGATGTGCTGCGCCCACTTCAACTAAAGTGATATATAAAACATTTTCAATAATGAATAGTACAAATATCATCAATGAAACAATAAGAGGTTTCAAATAGCTTATGATGTCATCACACCATGAAGCGCTATGATGATCAAATGAGCGGTGGAGCCTGTCCTACTGCGTCACTTGCTTCGGGCACTCCGGTAGAGGCATGGTGAGTTTACCACGTGACTGTGGTACATACCACTCTAGATATTCACTGCACGTCTGAACGTCGTACGAACGCTGCTCCTGTATGACCTCTAAGTGCGCCCTGTCCATCTATGCCATCGTCCACTCGTGTTGCACTGCTTTCCAGTCTGTAGCATGCCGACCTGCCCTCAATTGCCTACATTTTTGGAAGGATTGATGTTACAGAAGGAGTCATAAGAATTGTAAACATTACTTGGATGAAGTTTGATTGACAGGTGTACGACTCACAGCAGGACCATACCATTTGGAGGGGGCACGACCTAGTACAAAGCAAATTGTCACATTACGCGCTGCAGCGCATAAGGCTTCACTATGTCCGAGAACACCAAATGGCAGGTCATCACCCATAAACCAACGTCTTGGGTGTATTGCATGGACAACCCATGTAGCGCTACTATCTGCTAAAAGCATCTAGGCCCCTAAAAATGGTTTTGGTAATTAATGACATTATGTGAATATGGGACTAATATGTTTACTGAGTTTTTGAAAGGCTAGTCCCGATGAAGATTGTGGGATGCATGTTAAGGGTCAACATGAAGATCAATGCGGCTCAAGACAAAGGTATAAATAGTCTTATAATCCCTTTTTTTGCCAGTCTTAGGAGAAATGATAGAAAACTAGATTATAGGATAAATGTCATACTATTAAGAGAGATCATGGCTACTAACTTAATAGTATGTTCTTGTGTCATTGGATCAATTTAAAATCATACATGCACTTAAAACTAAAATTGATGGCCAATTTGTGCCCTGTCAAAAATATTAGAAGTACCGGAGTGTAAACTGTCGGACCCGGATTTTTCAATCCAAATCCACTGTGATTTTACTGCACTATTCCCTGCATCAGTAGATAGTGCTCACAGATTACAGTTCTGAATATCAAAAGTACATATCATACGGAAGCATAAATATAATAGTAAACTTACTCATGGGCCGATTAGGCCGAAATCAATAAACTGCAACAGCGGAAGAACGAAGCACACAGGTGGGACCTTCAGAACATGCCCACAGGCAGCCAACTGGAGGTTCGCGACCTAGCCCTTGACATCTTTATCTTCTCTGCCAGCTTGTCCAATCTTGTTGCTGAAGCGAGGTGATATGATTCCTGATTCTGAATTTTGTTGCAAAAGCGAGTGTGAGCACTCCAACCCCATGCTCGCAAGCCAACACACAGAATGCAAATATATATAACATGCATGGCTCGACAAAGGAAAGGCATAGGGTTATTTTGTTTTGCCAGAGAGTGCTTTTGAATACAATTACTTAAAATTCCCTTTGACCTAGCAGGTTTGAAATCACATTTTTTAAACCATTCGTTGTAATAATCCATGTAATCATTGTTTTCCATATTTATGGCATCCCACCATATCCCATTCTTGGCATCACACCAAGTGTTGCATATGACATCGCACCATATGCTTATTGTTGGCATCACACCAACTAACCTTATGGCATCGCACCATAAGTTACCCTTTGGCATCACACCAAGGGTTGCGTATGACATCGCACCATACGCTATTTGTCGGCATCGCACCAACATTACATATGGCATCTCACCAAATGTTGCTTATGGCATCGCACCATAAGCTACCCATTGTGTTCATAATAGTTCGAAGAATATTTCTTGGGGCATTAGTGTCACCCCAAGTATCTAGCATTCCTAAGCATGCCGTATAAGTAAGGACTTATTTTGTGAAATCATATATTAATTCTTACTATGACGACAAGGTTCATATTTCCAAGTTTGGCAAGGAGAATAATATACACAACAGCAACGACAGGAGTTAACTAACTTGCTGAAATCAACATAACATATTTCATGAAATAATAGCATGCAAGTTGATAATTTAAAGGGAAATAGCTTTGAAATACTGGGTTCAAAATGATCAAAGTGTTGACTCGCCTGGCGCGGTTTGCCGCGGTCTTGTGCTCTCTCAAAGCTGTCTCATTTGAGGGGGCTGCTTTGCTGGTCTTTTCTACACTTTGATCTTGGTCTTGCTTGATCCATTGATTCCTCGGAACTCCAGTTTCTAACTATGCGATAAGCGATTGAATCCAAATAAAAATAAATAACTCAAGAGATCCAAATAAATCCAATCACTTTAAATACCCGATTTACTTTAATTTATACATTTATTACGATTTGAGAATAGAAGGATGATTCGGTTTAATGTGTTGCCAACACAATGGTAGCTGGATTTGAGCAAGAGAACGAGTTATTTGAATAGCTTTACCGTGAGGGAAAATTTTAGAAATACGAGGGATCAAAAGTGAAGATGTACCTACAGGAATTATCTGCTTTTGGGAAAGGAAGGTGGCCAAACATGGCCGATTGGGGAAAAGCGAGGCTTGACCTTTTTATTAATAATTTCTTTTACCATTTTTGTATTTATCAAGGAAGTTCCATGAGTTAGGTTAGACCTATGAATAGGTGCACAAGTTTATCTTAGCATTATTTTGTTGAGTGCTATTGTTCAGGGCATTTTGGCTTACCGAATTAATTTTAGAGTCTAGGTGTATAGCATTTTATGGGGTGATATTTTATGTATCCTCAGTTACCTCTAGGCTTAGTTCAATTTGCATTAGGGTTCATTGTATGGGCCCTAGTTTGTCATTCCATGCTTGTTGTGGCTACAGGCCAAACAGAGAGAGAGAGAGAGAGATGGTAGTGGAGAGGTGGGAGTGTTCTGCCTCAGCCTCCCCCTCATCCTGATACATATATTCACATGGAGTATGCTTTTACAGTTATGCCCCTACTTCCGTACCTCCCCATTAGGGGCACTTATGTCATTACACATGTTACTCTGGTTCTTATAACCTCCTAACAGGCCTGCTGGGCCTAGGTGGGGGCCACCCCTACGACAATGCTCAACATTGTTATTTACCAAATCTAATATTAAGATTTAATTAATGGCACCATTATTATTTTATCTACATTTTAGGTATTATTAGGCGTAGCTTTACTTTTTTTGATCTAAATTTATTCATCTATCATGGCTTGTTATACGGGTTTATGTTTTTATATAGCTATTAGTTAAATCTACCAAGGGGATTTGTTTTAATGATGGTAGGATAAATGTTAAAGCTTATATTTTAATTTCATGCAAGGGTAATCTCTATTAAATTTGGGACATTTAATCAAAGTTATAAGGCCTTTATCAGTCTTTTAAACAATTATTTAAACCATACAAAATATCACCAAAAATTCAAATGAGCTCTAAAATTCATGGTTTTGGTTTCATTGGATAGATCTTGAATTTACATGAATTTAGAAATTTGCTTCATTCAATTGGGAGTTAAAATGAATAAGATTTGCCCATTCAAAGTTTTCAGATTTATTAAATCCAGAAATTACTAAAAATCTGATAGGTGGGTCCCACTTCCTATTTTTAATTTATTCTTTTCTTTTATTTTCTATGCACTGTGGCTATGACAAGTGGGCCTGACTATTATTTAAATAAATGGGGCATGGCCCACATGTTAGTGAGGGTTGCATGATTTAATGCAACATTAGCATTTATGGAGATCATTAACCACTAATTGTCATTAGCATTTACTAATCCTTGTTTGAACAGTAATTAAGCTTATTTACATCCTAATTAATTTTTGCATTAATTACTGGCTAATCTGTGCTTTTCCCTTAATCCTTCTCTACTGTTACTCGGCAAAAATCCTAACTATTCAGTGCGGTCAGTCAGATTCGAACGCGGGTTGCCAGGGTGAACGCACGCGCCGCCAACCGCTCGGGCTCAGGGTATTTACCTAACAGAAGGAGGCGAAGTAATGCAATTGAGCTGAGTGAGCGTGCTGAAGCAGAGAAACTTCGGGCGAGCAGCGACGGCGCCGGCGAGGGGCGGTTGGGGTGGTGCCGGAGATGACCAAAATGGAACGCCTGCACCGAGGGGATGCCGACAGTAGCATTGACGGGGGCCCAGAAGCTTCAGAGCGGGCCGGCGGCGTGCGGCGGTGACAGGCGGAGGAGGTGCACGGCGCGGGCTCGGCTCGGGCTGCAAGAAACTCGGATATTGGCGGGGACGTCTGTGCGGAGCTCCCACGAAGCTCAGGCTTTGTGGAATTGGTCTGAGGTGGCTTCAATCGGCGGCCGGACTTGGGGAAGAAAGGGCGCCGGCGAGCTTGTGGGGAGCGGGGGCTCAATTACTTGCAGTGGGAAGGAGAGGGGAGCTGTGCGGTGTTGCCGAAGGCTTGAGCGGGGCTTTATAGCCGTCAGAGTGGGCTGGCAATGGGCGGCCACCGTGTGGTCTTGTCGGGCGGTGGCGATGGCAGGCGGCGGGGGCTGCAGCAGGATTCCTGGCTGGCGCGCTGATCTCTCGGACAGCTTTTGCGCCGCGCACGCGAGTGGATATGTCAGGGCAGCGGGGCGGCAGCGACTCTGGCGCATGGGCGCCACGGGGAGGGCGGAAGCTGCGCATAGTAGGGAAAAGGGAAAGATGGCGCGGGCGCACGGGGAAGGAAGAAGAGAGGGAGGAGCGTGCGCTGTGAATGATGGAGGGAGAATGCATGGTTGCCACGCGGAAGGGAGAAGCTGAGCTCGACGCAGAGGAGAGAGGGGAAAGGGCGTAAGGATAGGCGCAAGGCGGGAGCGAGAGAGGAAGGGAGAAGAGGAGTGCAAAGAGGTCCAGCGCAGGGAGAGAGCGCTGGAGAGTTGGGCGGGCCAGGTGGTGGTGGCCTACTGAATCTTTTATTATTATTATTATTTCATTGCTATTCATTTTTTGTTTATACATGTGTACAAGTATATATATATATATATATATATATATATATATATATATATATATATATATATATATATATATATATATATATATATATATATATATATCTTTATACCATTATTTTGGTATATATATATACATTTTTATGCTTTTGTTTACCATACTAGTCCTTTTGTATATAATTGCATATATTTTATTTATTTATTTTTGTTGCCCTTGTACTATCATTCTCAAAATGAAAGTTTATATTTTATTAACTCAGGTTTCCTTCTCCTTATACTGGATCATCTTTTCGGATTAGTATTTAAGATTTTAATTTTCTATTATTTGCATATTCACTTTTTAGTATTACTAATGTTTGTCTGTCTTTTATGAATTTCTTCAATTTTTAGAACCTCAATCAAATCCAGGAAAACTCCATGAAATCCAAATTCCAATAGAGTATATTGCAAAAATAATTCAAGAAATTTAGATTTTCAAATTTTAAATTTTTGGGATGTTAGATAAACGGCGGTACTTTTGCATTTCGAAAGTTTCGACAAAATGAACGGTACATTTTTTCAGAGAGTACCCTAAAATCACATTTGTATCTCTAAAAAGGAAGTACCAAAGTTTTAACGGTGGAACCACTGCAGAGTGAAAGTACTGCAATTCTGCAGTTTATATAATGGACTTCATTTTAATTGATAAGATTGCACCAGGTGCATCACAAATTCACCAAGTCATATGTTACAGTTACACATTCAGAGTCAGCATAATAAAAAAAAACTGGATATTGTTCTTACCACCAAAGAAAATGAGATTTTTACAGGTAAAATCAAGATACAGAAAAGCAACGGCGTAACTTGTATCAGGTGAAAGTCCGTGTACAACCAAGTCATGATGTTTATCGCGGAAGAATGAAAAAATAATTTACAACAAAATTGTGGATCATGGCACATGGAAGATTAGAACCACATATAAATCAAGGGTTCGTTGACTATCAGCAAATGGACGAGAAAAAAGATCACGTGGCAGAAGACTCTGAATTTGTCTGTGTAAGAAGAGGTTTTGCTTTCCTTGTGTGACCCAAACTGTTCACAAGATCCCTCCGAGTGCACACAGGAAACATGTTGATTCCTGGCATGTTTAGGCGCCATAAAACATATGGAAAACTGAGTTGGTCCCGAGATGTGAAGTGAACAACTTCATTGAACCAATCACACATGAAGTGATTCGTCATTGGGGTCAGCTCCCTCACAATGATAGAAGCTTCAGATAAAGCTGAGAAAAGAAACAACTTGATTATATCAAACACGCTTCACACGGGATTCGAATTTGGAGAGAAGATTCCACTTGCGCAAGGTAGCATTTCTTTCCATTAGACAAAATTAAACACTGACCTTTTAATCCATGTAGTCTTTTTTCGTCTGGCATCCCATCTTGACGATACTGAGTTAATTGAACCTCTACTTCTTCAGGAGTAGCCTTGTGCTTTTGAACAATAGCTTTCCCCTCATCATAAATGTTACTCCGTGCTCCATGTTCAGAAATAGCAAAGGTAGAGTTTGTCCTCCAAAGAAGCGCTTCAAGCACGCCTATCGGATCTCTTCGGAATTGGTATTTAGAGTCCACCCATATGGAGTACCTTGCTTCTGGGAAAAGACGATGACTCAACATCTGCAAAAACCATGATATACATTTTACTATCAGAAATATACATAGTTGCGCAATCCTACAAATAAAAAAAGTAAGACAAAGGAAAATTTCGTGGCAAAAGCAGCAAATTTAACTTCTCTGCCATTTCTCTTTATGAGACATAATGGATAGCTATTGTCACCAAACAACACAAAATCACATAGACAGGTTAAACACATAAACTTTAGAAGGTCAGACCGCATAAGTTGTCAGCTTTTTTAAGTATATGGAAGTTGCCACAATTGATAGATTATGACATCTTTAGATTTTACCTTTGGTATCTTTCCATTTAAACGTTGATCCACAAATGGGAGGCTCTTAACAACAATGATACGCCACCTTCCTATCATTCCATTATCACCAATTACTTTTCCTTCAGCTTCCTGAATTGATAGTGTGACCTCATCCCAGAAAGCCACATAACAGACCTGCTTTACCATAAGACCATCCATTACTAAGCCACACAGATTCATCAAAAGTGATGCCCTACATAGAGGTTGCATTTCTAAAAATCTTGAAAGCTCAAATACCTTTGCAATAGAAGAATTGACCATTCCAATAGGTTGATATAGATCATCCCCACCACCAAAGGCGCAGGTAGACACAACAACTTTACAAGCTCTCATGTATCTGATGTCATCATCAGAAATTTTGAAACCACCACTGTCACTGTAGAAACCACAGTGCACATTAACAGTCTCATTCACCTGGAGAAGTAGTGGAAACACATTAAACAGGTTTACAGAGACATAGTTTTGTTATGGCAAAGAGTACACATTAGCTAGCATTAGAACCTTGAAGCTTTCTTCTCTTTCAGGGAGTGTCTGAAATCCTGTAAACAAATTGAACCTCGTAGCTTCCGCATGCTGCAGTAAATATGTGGAGTTTGCCTCAGAGTGGTATGTGTCATAGTCGTCGTCATCAGATTTGTATATGATCCTCTTGACCACAGAATCAAGTTCCGAGCCTTCAGGAAATACCAAATTTTCTATACTTTTCGGACTAAGGAACTTCAAGCAAGCTGTCAATATCAAGAATACAAAAACTAATCATGTCATTGCTTATTTCAATTTTATTGACCAAGCCGAACTTAAAAGGTTGCTAAACCAGGAGTAGCTTATGAAAAAAAAAGAGAGAATAAGATATTAATATTCAGTGAACAAAACAAATATGAAATGCTACGTGCCCTGTGATTTGTTAGAACAAATTTAGACATGCGGTTTGACAAATAAAGTTCCAAATATTTGGTGTTTTAAGAAACTAAGAACGCCATCATACTCCTGTTCCACATAATGTAGGTTCCTTTCCCAATGTGCAAGATCCAAAATGCCGAGTCGAAATGTCCGATTGCCATCATTTATCTAATTATTTGTGCAAAAACAGTACTCGATACCACCACCATAAGCTCAGTACATTGCGCGATACAACACTCGCATTACCAATTTACCACCACAGCTGAGTCCTACTTTGCAATCTCTCAAATCCGTAGAGAACCCTCCTCGGGAGTTTGGAACCACTAGAACGCGGGGAATTTGGGGACAGCCTACGCGTAGATCGAAACAGGGTAGGGGACTCACGCTCGCGCACGCCATGGACGAGGCGCGTGGTCGGGTCGAGCCGGCCGAGGCTGGAGACGGGCGGGGTGGGACCGGGGGAGGGGCGGAGCTGCGAGGCCTCGAAGAGGATCAGCGCGACGGCCGGGAGAAGCAGGAGGACGGGCCACCACCGAGCCACCAGCCGCACGGCCTGCTGCCCCACGCTGCGCGCCGCCTTACGGCGGCCGGCTCGCTGGGCCCGCCGGGGCGCCGCCGGCGCCGCGGCGCCGTCGTCGTCAGATACTGTGATGGAGATGCTCCGGATCGTCGACGACGGCATCGGGGGAAGCGGTGGTGGGGAAACGGTGGCGGTGGTGGGTTCGCCATTTAGCGCCTGGGCTGGGACTCGTTCGACTTTGGCTTGGGCCTAGTTTGTGGTGGACCTGGTCCCCTGGTCTAGCCCATAATGGCAACGTTTTTTCTTTTTTCAAGGGTACGTTCACTTTTTTCACAAGCCTGTAAACTCCTCCTTTATTTTATTTTTAATAGCAGTTTTGGTCCTATGCACTATGCCTTGTTGCCCATTTTCGTCCCTTCAACTGTGAAATTGGCCAAATGGGGTTCCCAAACTATGCGTTCTAGCTAATTTTCCTCCGTATACCCATTTGGCATCACACGTGTACACACAAGTCAGCAATGGAATGTTCACAAAAAAAAAGTCAGTAGTGGGATTATGGGAGAGCTTTCGACCCCACCTTTTCGGTTTCTAAAAACCACTTTTCTATAGTAACTAACTTTTCTACATTAACTAGATTTAAGTGAAGTGTCTTTTTAACGAGGGATCTATAAGTTGATTTATAGTAGACACTACAACGATTTCATTTATATCAGTCAAAATTGTATGTGAGTCTCTCTCAGTACCCTCTCTCGCGAATAGCCAAAAGGTATAAACCGAAGCCAAATAGAAAGATTATCTAGTTGGCGCAAACCAAAAAACCAAATTGCACATTCTCAAGCCAATACAACAAATTATAAAGTGGAATCATATGGTTTAGTCGATCCCATGAAATCATGACACATAGTCAACATAAGGGCATATACAATAGTATAGATAACTAGTATCCATAATATCCTCTGTATTATTTATAGACGGTACTAAAGATAGCTCTTATAATCGATTGTCTTTTTGTATATCTATATAGACAACTTCTTTATATATGATATGTTTTATTTTTCGTGTTACAATCGACTACTGCATGAGAGGCGATCCGATTCTTTATGCTTCTCTCCTCTCTTATATATCATCTATGTCCTACATATCCAGGTTTATAAATAATTGACATCACATTATTATAAGCTCTAAGCTCTAGGTGTAGGACCATAGCGAGTGAAAAAATCCAATGAATTTATTTGTGATGGCAATAAGTTAAAGAGTTATGTAACGGCGAAGTCTGGTCTTTCACGTGCGTTGACGAAAGCAAAATCCTTCCACTGACTCATCATGTACGTGAGATGCCGAATGACAGATGGATGGAAACGAGCCAAAATGTAAAGTTTATGGACCGATTTGCAAATGCAATAGTTCAGTAACGCAAATGAGGCAAAGACCATAGCTGAGGGACCAAAAGTATTATTAACTCTGTCTCTCTCTTGTCTTTGCTACTTGCTTATTTTCAATCAAGGAGCTTAAACTTCATTGATGGAAACTAGGATTATAATCTGTATGCAGACATGCTTTAAAAAAGTGGCTAGAGCTAGAAGAAGCTTGTGTTTGTTCTTTGTTTTGCACGTAGTTGGGCTGTCGAATTTGCTGTTTCACGAACAAACACACAGATAAACAAAACTGTCACTAAGCTCTTCGTTTTCAGTCTTTTTTTAATGCCTTTTTGGATTCACTTTATCTAAAAATAGAAACAAATGGGACGATTTTTTGAAACCACTTCTCTGAATGGCTTCTCCGATTTAAGGCCGTGTGTGCCATCCGTGTCTACGTTTCCGTCGTTTACCACTATATCAAAAATACAGTAAAAAAATCATCAATCGTAGTTAAAAGTCATCAACTATAGCCCAAAAGAATATAATGGTTCATCTAGATTGACCGGATTTCTACACGGTTGAAATTATTCGGTTGCATGCAATAGCTAGTTCACCCAAAAGCCTATGTTGATGAGGAAACACGGATAATTCACTTATACATCAACACTTCCTCTCACGTGTAGGCTCTACAAGCCTAAGACGTGGAATGAAAGTGTGCTACAATTATTTTTTTAATTGCACCAATAGGGTCTTGAACTCAAGATATCTTGGCTCTGATACCATATTAAGTTTCATGCATCAATCAATTCACCCAAAAGTTGCTAATGAGAAAAGATGAACAATTCACTTATACTTCAATGCTCCCTCTCGCATGTAGGCTCTCTTAGACTTAAGACGTGGAATAAAAGTGGGCTGCAAGTTCCTTTTTAATTGCGCCAACTAGATCATGAACTCAAGATCTCTCGGTTCTGATACCATATTGAGTTGCATGCACCAGCCATCTCACCCAAAAACTTGCCAAGAGGTCTTGAGTTTAAGACCCGGTTGACACAATTAAAAAAGTAATTGCAGCCCACTTCTATTCCACGTCTTAGACCTGATAGAGCCTACACATAAGGGGAGTGTTGAAGTATAAATAAATTGCCTTTCTTTCCTAATCAGTTTAAGTTTTTTGGTGAACTTTTCCGTGCATACAACTTAATATGGTATCAGGGCCCAAAGGTCTTATATTCAAGACTCAGCTGGTGTAATTAAAAATAATAATTACAGCCTACCTCTATTTCACGTCTTAAGTCTGATGAAGCCTATATGCGAGGATGAGTGTTGAAGTATAAGTAAATTACCCATCTTTTCTCATCAGCTTAACCTTTTTAGTGAACTGGATGGTGCATGCAACTTAATAGAAATGACTAGAAGACCACTGATTTACAACCACGGAGCGCTTGAGCCCAGTCCCAAGAATAGGAGTGAAAACGGATCGGGATAGTATCCAAACCATATTCGTATTTGTAAACGAATACAAATATGAATTCGAATATTCTCGAATACGAATCAATATTGTAACAAAACGAATTCGAATCGAATATCTACTCAATTCGATCGGATCTAATATCCTCATAACTTATGTAGTATAAAGACATTAATGACATTTTATTCTCGTACAATCATTCTTAATTATTCTAATTTATTTACTTCACCTAAAGAAATATGAATTCACGTTCAATTAAAAAAACTTGTCCAACTAATTAGTAGTATTGTAATAAAATATGCATATTGCTTCGTCAAATATGGATACGGATACGGATAGTCCGAATAAAATAATATTTCGAATGGTAAAATTCCATGTCATATTCGCATCCATATTTTTTATGCGAATTTGAATATGAATAGGATTGAAATTGTTAATCGAATGAAAAAATTTATACCATATCCATATTCTATCAAATTTAGTAACCGAATAATATGGATAATTTATACCCACTTTTCACCCTTGACCAAGAACAACCTTTTGAATTCCCATTCTTTTATTTGCAACCACGAGCGCTAGGCAAACTAATGACTACCGATACAACTACACTCATTCGGTCACTTAATCAAACACCACGTGTGTTATGTAGACTTGCCAATCGTAAGATCCGCACAGGTGGAGCTTCGGAGCCTCATGCCGGCAGAGGTTTACGAGTTGCAAATCACTGTACGTACTCGTGTGCTTCTACTCTTCTTTACTTGTCTCGAACTCGCTCGATATCTCGAGCATGAATCGTACGACTGTGGAATCAATGCGAGTTGAGGACTGTACACCCATATACGGCTCATTTCAATGAACATGGGTAAACCACAGTTACGCTACGCACAAAGTCACTAGGTAACACCCCGTTAGCAGTCTAGTATTGCATTTAATTCATTCAATTGATTATAAATTCTATGACAATTAAATTTGAATTTGATTCAAGCTAATTTAAGATCCAATTTTTTTTGTTTAGATGCCATTTGAATTTTATGAGACCATAGGGTCCACCTATGCATCTAGATACGTCAATATGCACAAAGTAGCTTTTCTACATGCTAAATCATCTTCAACAAATTTTAGACAATTTCATGAAAAATTTATAGTATGAATGCAAAGTTAAAATTTTTAATACCGAGCTTTTACAAAATCAAAATAATTATCCACAAGGATGGTGGCGGCCACCGTGCATCTAGACCCGTCAGAGTCCACAAATTAGCTTTCTATATATTGAATTATCTCTAATAAATATCAGTTGATTTTGTACAAATTTTATTGCGTTCGTTTGCTTTCATGAAATTTTATGATGTGAATGCGTGGTTGAAATTTCAAATACTAAATTTTTACTTAATTTTGTAGAATAAATTCTAAATAATATATATATATATATATATATATATATATATATATATATATATATATATATATATATATATATATATATATATATATATATATATATATATATATATATATATATATATATATATATATAGTTAAAATTACTTCTCCATATCATGTAGTAGTACATAACACGGGAGCTTGCACTACGTACGACTCATGGAAACGGCGCGTGGCGCTTCATCTCATGCGGCACGACGTCCGTGGCAAAGCCCTTGCGTTGCCGGTTCGGAGTGACAGAGTGATTGCACAAGGATAGGCACGCAATACATATCTCATTGATTGCTGCAGGCTATATAGACAAGTATAGCAATACATCAGGTGGTTAGTTTAGGAAACATATGTACAAGAATCAATCTAATTAATACTATTCCTATCTTTGGTTAGCATGATCAGAAGTTTCTAGTGGAGATCCTGCGCAGTACGCAGGTTGCCAGAAATGTGTAGTCTAACAGCTCACCGCAATTTCAACCGGGAGCATGGCGGACGTTGAGACTGGAGCGGAAGTCAAGGAAGAGCATAGACAGAAGTCCTTTGGTGAAGATATCTGCGTACTGAGATGCCGAAGGAACATGGAGGATGCGGATGTTGCTGAAGGCCATGTGATCCTGAACAAAATGGAGATCGATCACCACATGTTTTGTACGTTGATGCTGAACAGGGTTGGTGGAGAGGTACACCGCTGACACATTGTCACAGTAGACGATGGTGGCGGACTTCGATGGGCGGTGTAGCTCGGTGAGTTGGCGAAGCTAGCAGGACTCGGTGATGGCATTAGCAACATCTTAATATTCAGCCTTGGTGTTTGAGCGGGATACTATTTGTTGTTGCTTGGAGGACCATGGACCAAGTTGTCGTCGAGGAAAATGGCATAGCTAGATGTCAACCGGCGTGTCTCTGGGCAGCCTGCCCAGTCATCGTCGAAGTAGGACACCAAGTCAAAGCCAGTAGAAGGGGAGAGCTGGAGGCCGTGATTAGCTGTGCCCTTGAGATATCGCAGGATGCGTTTCACAAAGTTGAGGTGTGGCTCCCAAGGGTCATGTATGTGTAAGCAGGCTTGCTGAACAGCATGGGTGATGTCTGAATGGGTGAATGTCAAGTATTGGGGCGGCCCGGTGAGGCTCCTGTAGAGGGTGGGGTTAGCCACAGGGGGACCGACGCTGGTCAGGAGCTTGACGCAGGACTCTATCGGGGTCGTGGAGGGGTTGCACGAGTCCATGCCAGCCCAGGCTATTATCTCATGGGCATATTTCTCCTGTGAGAGGAAAAACCATGGTGCGAGCACTTGATGAAGATGCCGAGGAAGTAGTGGAGAGGACCAAGGTTGGTCATGGAGAATTCCCGATGAAGGAGCTTGACGATGGAGTGTAGTAGCATGGTGGAGCTAGCTGAGAGCAAGAAATCATCGATGTACAAGAGGAGGAGAGGACGGTGTGGATCATCGCCAGCTTGACGATGGGGCTGAATGTTTCATCGTAGTCAATGCTGGGTTGTTGCGAGAAACCACAGAGTACCTATCGGGCCTTGTAGCATGCAATAGATCCATCGGGGTTGAACTTGTGGCAGAAAATCCACTTGCTAGTGACGATGTTGGCATTAGCGGGTCATGGAGCGAGGGGCCATGTTGCATTGTCAATGAGAGCGTGGAACTCGTCAAGCATGGTTGTACACCAATTTGGATCCTTGAGGATGCTGCAGTAGGTCTTGGGGGATTGGTGATATCGTGTCGACGTGGAGGTCGAGGACATCACAGGGAAGCACACGCAAACCAGACTTGCCATGAGTCTGCATGTTGTGGGTGTTTGTGATGGGCGCGATAGGCACAGTGTGCGTGTCGAAGGAGTGACTCGCTGCTGGTGGCGCCCAACTTGCTGGAGCGTGCGGCTTCGTCGCAGGTGGGTCAGGCGAGGAGGTGCCTGGGCTAAGTGTAGGGGGCCCGTCAGTGGAGTTGATTGTGCAGCCAACTGGTGCAGCAGACAGCACCGAGGAGTTGGGGGTAGCTGCATCTGTTGATGGGCTAGGAGGTGGCCCAGGCGCTGCCTTTGGTGCAACCGGCACAAGCGCATGCACCGGTGAGGAGGCGAAGCTCCTAGTGAAGCAGGACCTGCATGAGACCAAAACACCGGATCACAGTGCTCTAGGAAGGTGTAAGTGGACTAGGATGGCATGTGGCTTTAGTGAAAGGAAAGGAAGTTTCGTTGAAAATGACAGGATGAGAAAGGATGACACAATTAGTTTTGAGGTCTAGACATCTATATCATTTGTGGTGTGACGGGTAGCCAAGAAAAACACATTCGTTGGAGCGAGGCACAAGTTTATGTGCGGTAGTGGCTGAGAGGTTAGGGTAGCAAAGGTAACCAAAAACACGTAAATGATTATAGGATGGTGAATGACCATATAGACACTAGAAGGGAGTGTTGTTGCGAAGTGTTTTTGTGGGGTGGAGGTTAAAAAGGTATGTAGCAGTAGATAGGGTGTCAGCCCAATATTGTGGAGGCATGGAAGCTTGAAACATTAGAGATCGAACAATATTATTTGTGGAGCGAATGCACGTTCGGCCTTGCCATTTTGTTGGGAGATGTGAGGGCATGAAAAACGTGGGAGGATGCCATTTTCAAGGAAGAAGGAGCGAGTAGCAAGGTTGTTAAACTCGCCGTCATTGTCGTACTGTATGCCCTGAATAACCAAATTAAATCGTGTGGAGACAAAAGCAAGGAAATGTTTAAGAGTGGAGAGGGTGACAGACTTAAGACGAAGTGGAAAAGTCCATAAATAATGTGTAAAATCATCAAGACATACGAGGTAGTATTTTAGGGTAGAAACACTAGGAATGGGAGAGGTCCAAAGATCACAGTGTATAAGTTCGAATGCTTTTGACATATGAGACAAAGAGGAATTAAAAAGTAAACGAGAATGCCGACCAAGTTGACATGCATGGCAAATGCCACTATCCATGTTATTATTACATGAAATAAAAGATGAATTTGCTAAATGAGATAGAGCCGGACAGCCAATGTGACCGAGGCAGTGATGCCAAATTTCTTTAGAACTGTTGTAGGCAGCAAGAGTGAGGTGCACAGCTAGTGGAGGAATGTTGATGGGGTAGAGTCCACTGGAGCTATTGCACCTCAGAATCACGGTCCTGGTTTGGAGATCCTTCACAGAAAGGCCAAAGGGGTCAAATTCGATTGAACAAGAATTATCAGTAGTGAATTGATTGATGGAAATGAGGTTTTTAATAAGACTAGGAGAAACTAGAACATTGTTGAGAGAAAGTTTGGTGGAGGGAGATGGAATGGTGGTGTGACCAGTGGCGGTGATGGGTAAGCGAGATCCATTACCGACAATGACGGACTGAGAAGAAGAGGAAGGGAGAGAACACGATAATATACCAAGGTTTGTAGAGAGGTGTGAGGAAGCACTAGATTCCATGTACCATTCGGAGACACTAGGTGGACGAAGTGTCATGGCATTCATTGCCTGGATGAGGGAGTTCGTGCCCCAGGTTGGAGCAGCATGTGTCGAGGCGTCGTTGGCTGTAGCGAGATGAGCCTACGGTGGTCTATGAGCTCCAGGACGTGGACCTAGAATGCCCTGGCCTGCCCACTGGTGTGTAGGCTGGACCAGCCATAGTTGAAATGTGCCGGTCTAGGGATTGATGAAGGGGGTGCCCTGGACGCTGCCACAGTGGCCATCGCTATTGGAGCGCCACCGTTGTTCTTCTTTGGCTTGGGCATGTATTTGTTGCCCCAGCCGCCCCCGTCGAAGCCACCGCCACCGCCGCCGCCGCCACTACGAAAGCCGGAGTTGTTGGAGCCGTTGCCAGTTTGTGGTGAGTTGTCTCGTCCATCTATAGAAGGGATCGTGCCTCGAGTAAGGAGGGGAACGGAGTCTTGGTGGTGATGATGGTGGAGATCATTGTAAAGCGCTTGGTGAGGCCTGAAAGGATGGTGAGGACGAGAGTCTCGTCACTAATGGTGTGGTCGAGGTCGCCAAGAGCATCAGCGAGAGACTTCATCTTCTGGCAGTACTGTAGCACCGGGATATTGCCTTGCGCGGTGTTGCGGAAGTCGGCTTCCAGAAAAGGGATGTGGGCCTTCTTGTTGTTGTGAAAGAGGCCGTCAATTCTCGTCCAGATTGTGTGTGCTGCTAAGTCGGGGTTGAGGACCATGCCTAGAATTTCTTCGGAGAGTGTGTTGTATAGCTAGGAAACGACAGTAAAGTTGTCGAGGTCCTAGTCGGCTACGGCATCAGCAGGCTTAGGGCCATCAAGATGGGCTTCGAGCAAGTGTGAGGTTGAAGGGGATGTGGGCTTTGATATTGACGGCATGGTGCGCTAGAGGGACGACAATAGGCTGCTGCTGTTGTTCGGCCATGGCTAGCGAGGGAGGAGGTATGATCTAGTTTAGTTTGATACCATGAAAAAGTGATTGCACAAGGATAGGCACGCAATACATATCTCATTGATTGGTGTAGGCTATATAGCCAAGTATAGCAATACATTAGGGGGTTAGTTTAGGAAACATATGTACAATAATTAATCTAATTAATACTATTCCTATCTTTGGTTAGCATGATCAGAGGTTTCTATGCGTTGCTGGTGGAGATCCCATGCAATACGGGGTTGCCGAAAATGTGTACTCTAACACGGAGCCAGTAGTTGGCCTGGCCTGGGTGCGCCTCTGTGGGGGCCTTGACATCGACCCTCGACGCCCTGAGCTCCTCTGTCGAAAACCTGTACTTATCGTTGCGCTTCCACATGGTCGGGGCGCACGGCGGCAACATGCCCGCGTCGCCACCATACGCACGGGCGCACCAAGCAGGAGGTGGCTGCCGTGGTCCACCTGCGAGGTGCACCATGGTGGCGACGTGGTCATCCTGCGGCGACACCATAAGCGTGGGCATGTCGAGCAGGAGGCGATCGCCGTGGTCCACCTACCAAGTGCACCAGAACTTGCCGGACGTGCCGGTCATGTGGTCCAGCTCCGTCTTTTCCAGCATCCCCAACACGTGCGGGTTCGACCTAGGGATGCCATTGGGCACCTATTACCCTTGTCCAAACACATATACATACTATTGGATAGAGTATGGGTAAGAAAATACCCATTTAGATTTAGGTATAGGAAAGATAATATCCAATTACCCATCTTTACCGATACCCATTCAAACTTAGGGCTGAGAGTGCACTTGGACTATCCATGGGCTTGGACTACTCATACTCAGTTATAGCTTCCTATAAAATCATATAGGAGCCATCTGTGCACCTGTGCCCGCCAATTTGCTCAAAGTAGCTCCATATACACAGAATTATTTCCAACAAATTTCAGTCAATTTCATAAAACTTTTGTTGTGTGAACACGAGGTTGAAATTTCAAATACTGAAGTTTTACAAAAGCTTCCTATAAAAGCATGTGGGGCATATGTGTGTGTCTAGCCCTGCCAATTTGCATAGAATATCTCCCCTATACGCAAAATCATCTCTAATAAATTTCAATTGATTTTGAGAAACTTTTGTGGTGTGAACGTGGGGTTGAAATTTTAAAAATTGAAGTTTTACAAAAACTTCCTTCATAAACCTCCTTGACTTAACTCCTCTCTTTCCTTCTCCTTTACCCACTGGGTTACCCAAATCCATTAGATATATCTTTTTATTTGGGTATAGATAATATCACTTCAAATAGGAATAGATAAAAATAGGTATAGTTTTGATTTGCCCATACCCTACCTAGTGGCAACCATAGTTCGCCCACAACCCCACCATGATCTCGTGTGCGTGCGAGTGCCACAACCTCTTATCCTCCGCTGGCAGTGAGTCAAAGATTGAAACGACCTCAAAATTTCAAAAAGGATTTGAATTGCTTTGAGTTTTGATTTCCTTTGGTTCTTCTCCCAAATCAATACTCATCCCCACCCTTTGCAAATCAACTCGCACATCCTATTGTCTCCTTCGCCCCTTGATCAAAGTCACGGCTGTCAGCATAGTTGCCATCCAACAAAAATTAGACAATTCTCGTCTCTTCATCCAGTCGTTCGAACATCTGCCGCCACCTCGATTCAACCATCGTACCTCCTCAAGGATAGCACCCCTGACAATTCCTGGCAGCCGTCAGTCATGCCAAGACGAATTTTGCCACCACCACCTTTTCTCTCACACACGGCTAACCACCCCAAGCTAGGGGTGCAATCAGAGCGGATACGGTCGGTAATTGCTCATCCTGTATCCTATACCATATTTTTTCTCGGAATCGGAGTCGTACACGGGTAGTGTCGGATACGAATACGAACGCGGATAGCATCGGTTACGAATACAGAACGAATACGGAGCGAATTCGATACGGTAACCATATTTCATCGGATAACACGCGAGAAGACAAATGTAAAACGACAAACGTGTAGAGACTCCACAGCCAGCGTCAAGGTTTGCACAGCATCAAAATATCAATTTCAGTGGCAAACGTCTTTCGCATCGCAAAATTTCAAAGAAAACTCACCCCCTTAACTGAGTAGTAGCTGAACTAATAACTATAGGAGTTTGTCAAAGCAAGAGCAACAATGACAGCTACAGCCTACAGCTAACTGAAGAGTGATGACAGCTACAGCCTACAGCTAACTGAAGACAGCCTAGCAAGATTTGCTTCTTCTCCTATTGAGCTAGCTCATGGGCATGGCTACACAGGTGCCAAAATGGTCAAAATCCAAGTCGTCAAGTCCAGGCAATAACTCCTTCCCATTTTCTTGCAGAGAAAGTGCTGTAACCAAACCATATGCCACCATACCAAGCTACAATTTCAACAAAAAATTCCACTTCAAAACACATGTGTGAGTGTGATAAAGCAGCAATCACTTGTCAGGGAGCTCAGTAACACATAGTTGGCGGTAGCACATAACAGAAATGCAGGATGTAGTCTAGACGAGTGCACATACTTGGCAGCCTCCATCTTTGTGTCATACAAGCCAAGGTACACATATCTGCAGTGATCAAGAGATCAAGACGTCTCAGTACAAAGTTAAATGTTTATGAACAAACAAATCTTTTTTTCTTGGTTTTGTTTTGATGAATGAGTAGATTACTTCTTGCCCATGAGCTGCTCGATCCTGGCCTCCCATTTGCCGCACTTGCCTCCCATGAGCTGAAGTTGTTCATCTGCTAATGACATGACAATAGCATGCTATTAGAAATCAAACATTAGAAGCCCCAATTCCAAACGAGGCAGATTCTCGAAGCTACCACGAAACAACTCGGGATTTTGTTTTTTTCTTGAGAAAAATACGAATCCGATCAAACTATAGTGAAACAATACAGAGGAAACGGTGTTTCCGTGCAAGTTTTCTCCGTATTCGCCAACATTTTGCTGAAAATTTCATAAAATACCTGAAACCGCGCTACAAGACGAGACATGAACTCCCAATCACCACGGTTCAACTAGATGGCTAATCACCCACGCGAATTCCACAACGTATTGCGAGAACAATTGTAGAGCAGTTCTACCAACCATCAGCGAAACCTTCGCGAGAAGCCCCCACAGATCCCCAAATTCCACCACGAACAGCACCCAAAACGCGAAGAATAGCCGCGAGAAACACCCAAAAAAATCATGATAAGAGGAGCAGTTAATGGAAGCTGGAGAGGGGAGGGAGGGAGAGGGGTGAGGAGGAGGAGCGTACCAGGATGCGGGCCGCGAGGAGTAGGAGGGCCGCGCCGGCCGCCGGGAGAGCGCGGCGAGGGCGACCTCTGCGGCGGCGTGCTCGGCCTGGCGGAGGTGGTGAAGAACCTGGGGCTTTCGAACTGCTCGCCGTTGAAGTTGACCGCTGCCTTGAACCGCGGCGCATGGTCCGGCCCCTTCCGCACGCACGTGTACACCGGCAGGTTGAAGCAGCTCCGCTGCGCCAGCTCCTGAAGCTGGTTCTTATACATCGCCGCCAGCCTCCTCTCCTACCCACCCGCCGCTTCCCCCGATTCCCACCGCTGCTTCGAATGCCGACCGCCGTGGCCGGAGGAGGTGCGGAGCCGCTGCTACGCTAGGTTAGGGTTTGGCAGCCGGTGTGAGCGCAAGTGGGCCGGGCCGACGGAGGCATTTACCGGATAATACCGATTACAATTTTCGGATATTACCGAATAATTTTCCGGATATTCTCTTATCCATCGGAAACTGCTCTCCGATTCCGATACCGATTCCGAAAATTACTATCCGATACCGACACCGTATCCGACAAAATATGCTCATTCTGAGTTTTTCCTCGAATTCTATCCGAAGCTATCCGGTCAGTCGGTCGGTCGGGAGGTATCCGATCTGATTGCACCCCTACCCCAAGCCACAACATTTGACCACCACCCGAGAAGCCCAGTGCACGAAGTGCTAGCTCACCTGCCGACCTCTCCGCCAATCTTGCAGAGGCACCCCGAACTATCCCGTGCCTCCCCTGCCCTGGCCATGTGCCACCTCCTGAGTAGGACCTCTCCTGTGCCAAACCACCATAAACCGGCTATAAAATCCCATGCGCCCCTCCATTCTCCTACATCAGTGTCCAAGAGCACTTAGACACTCCCAATTCATTTCGTCGGCTGATGCTTCATCATTAATCTTTGAAAACTGAAAGTAAGCTATTACCTATAATTCTTTTTTGTATAATCAATCGCACTTCTATTCCTCGGGCTTATAGCCCCTTTGTAGTCATAGAAACACCCTCGAAGTACAGTTGCAAGCTCTCAAACCCCCCATTGCTCCAGCATCATTAACTGCCGCCCAGCCGAGAGGCCTCACTATGGACAACCTTGCATAGCCATCTCTGACCTGAGCCACCACTTACCCAAGCTTCCCCTACCTCCAAGGATGCTCAAACACTAATGCTCTTGTCCCCTTCGCCCTTGAAGCTCACCGTTGCCATTAAAACCGTCGCGAAGACACCTCGCCGCTGGCAAAGCTCCAGCCATCCCCAACCACACCCAAGGCCAAAAATGGAACCCCCTCGTCACCAAGAACCCACTCATGGTCATCAATTGTTGTTTCGACCACGATTCTCTGATCACTCCACCACTTGAAATCCCTAACTGCCCCACTGCTTGAACTCTCCGACTGCTCCACCACTTGAACTTTTTGACCACCTTATAATCGAGAGGAGCTTCGACTGCTCCACTTTGAGTCCTGAGCAACACCACTTATACACAAACCAATGTTCTTAGGCCACTCGAACGCCATTCGATGTTCTTAAGCCACTCGAACGCCATTCGATGTTCTTAAGCCACTTGAATGCCATCCGATGCTCCTAAACCACTCGAACATTGTCTGATCTTTTAAGCCACTTGGACATCGCCCAATCTCTGTAGCTACTCGGATGTTGTCCAATTTTCATAGCAACTCATACACCGTCTGATCTCCGCCAACTTCACGCTCGAAGTCAAACCTTGACCGTCCACCCAACTACGTAGTCGTACTCGAGACCACCCGAGTACTTGTAACTCCTTTGTTCTTTGAGTACACAACGACAACCCGATAAGGACTAAACCCGCTGTGAATAGTAAAACCTACGATGAACAGTACCAAACCCATTTCTGTTCACAAACCTTAATATATATCCATTTCAATCGTTTCGAACCTATCTACCTATTTCTCAGGTCCATTTTCCCATACCAGCCCTCCTATAATCTCTAAACCTATTTTATTTGGTTTTTTTTATATTTTACTTCTCTATTTTGTTTCTTTTTATTCCTAGCTCAATCCTTCGAGCATGGAATTGATTTGTTTCTTTTGCTTTGCGCTAGCACACGACATTGTAGACCAGTTGGCCTAGGAAGGAAAAGCTCAAGTTCAAGCTCAAGAATCAAAAGAATACAAATCAATAGAATATATTGGTCCGCAAAGCAAGTCACATGTTTTTTTTATCATATTGAACCTACATTCCTTTAATTATTCAATTACCGGTATTTTCATTATCTTATTTACGCACTTATTTCTTATACAATAAATATTTAGAATGACATGTTATTTAGTTATGTTCTACCACATGAAAAGGCCATGTTTTATTTGATGGCTATATTCACCTTGACAAGCCCCAATAATAATAAATTACTATAAAATATACCATGATAGTTTAGAAAATTCAACTGCTTTACACTAGTAGTGACAGTGCCGCAATGTACTAGGATATTTATTTATGAATGGTTACCTGGTTGATGAAAAGTAAGGATTAGAACCTTATACTAAGTAAAGAACATAGTAATCGCTCAACCATAAGCGTTGACTTGTTAAACCTGATTTAGTAGCTGCTTAAATCGATTAAATATCTATTATAAAGATATAATATACTATTCTAGAAAAGGGAATAGCAGTATAAGAATGCGGTATGGAAACGGTAAAACCATACTTTCACAATGGTAGGCTCCGTCCTATTAGGCCGCCGTATTCCGTGACAGAGGGTACCTAGTCTATCAGGTAGAGGCTATATAAAAGAGATGAGCAGTGAAACAACTTTGTTTTCTTAACTTAGACATGTGGGTTAAGAAATCTTGTGGGTAAAATTGGGCAACTCTGCAGAGTCATATGTAGTATTTGAATACGCCGTGCTTCAGTAAATGAAGTTATGTTTAATAGGTGATTCTAATAGCGAAGCATGAGTAGATTTGGAAATGTTGAAGCTTGGTAATCGAGATGTTGAAACCACAAATTCCTTAAGAAGTTTATGATTTATTATTTTGTGTTTAAAAACAAAATGTTTACAAACAAAATTGCATCCATAAATACTTTAACAAAACCAATATATTTCTATCTCTTGAAAATCTTGGCAAATAGCTATATAGTGTTTCCCGTGTGACTTATTGAGTATGGTGGTTATACTCACGCTTGCTAAACTATTAGCAGAAGATGCTTGAGAAAATAATGAAGAAAATGTTGAGAAAGGCTTTGAAAATCCGTACGATATAGACGATGCCTAGTGTTAAGGTTTACTCTATATTCAGACACGTCTGTGGAGTTATTTTGTGTTGCAATATAACTTTACGCCGCTCATCCCGTTGTGTAAAACTTAGCTGTTAAGTCTTAATTTTATAATAATGTTTGGTTTTTATGCTTAAGTTTATGAAGAAAATAATATACATTTGTCTACGATACTCACAGCTAAATAATTCTGAATAGGTATGAGAAAATCCTAATGACCTCAGAAATGAGGGCATTACAAAGATCTTCCTCGACACAATATACTCCACGCCTACATGCAAAGATGCAGTACACGTTCTTGGTGGGTGTGACAAGTACTTTTTTTGTCAGAGCAACCGGTGACATAGACTACTGGACAAGGTAAAGAGAGCAAAGATGTGTTGCAACGCGCGCGCACCGATGAGGCGAGCGTTTGCGTCGTCGGAGTCGTAGACGGCGCACTGGCGGACGTGCTGGTTGAGGCGCGCGGGAGACGAAGTGGTGGGTCTCCACCTGCCGGCGCGGGTCGTGCGCGTACAGCGCGAACGTGCACACGTGCTGCTTCACCGGGCGCAGCGACTGCAGCGCCGCCGCGCCCATGTCGAGCACCTTCGATGACGTCGCCGTCGGCTTCCCCGGCGGAGCGCCGATGGCCCCGCCCGAGGCCGGCGTCGGGAGAGGCTTCTCGTTGCTGGACGCCATCGATCCGGAGTCGGTTCGCTGGGTGTCCTGGTGTAGGAGGCGCGCGTTGGGGCTTGGAAGGGCTGCTGCGCGACACGTATGAAGTGGTGGGGTTGGACGCGGCGGACGGCATGCGACGTAGGTGGCAGCAGATGCAGCTGTATCGACAAATTTTGGTGCAACTCGGGGTTTGAGCTTCACGAAACACACCACCAACTACCAGTTTACACAGAGCAAGTACAATAATAGTTTTATAGCTAAACTAGTTAGCATTTTTACTGATGTGGAAGAGAGAAGAGAGGAGGGAGATGATAGTTTGGCTCATGCAAGTAACAAGCTGGGCACAGGAGCCTATGCAGTGGTGGGCCTAGATAATAAATGTATGTGAGGAGGAATAGGAAAAAGAATGTGAGACATGGTACTATATAATAATAAAAAACTTTTTGTAGACAAATTATTGTATAACTTGGCTTTTATAACTTAACTTATAGTCAAATACTTGGCTTTATTATTGCACTTGCTCTTACCCTGATACTCGTTGGAAGTTCGTGCAATTCTTGAAGCAATTTAAACACCGACGTGGAACTTCAGAGACTTGTAAAAGGAAATGGTCCAAAAACTGTTAGGCTCCGAGCTAGCACAATCTTTTCATTAAGGAAACTCAAAGCTAAGAGGATATCAAACTTGCATATTTATTAAGACTCTCAAGAGACTAGCTGGACAAGACAGTTGATCACACTTGCTGCTGCTCTGCTGGTACGACGAGATGCTCACGGTCGACCGCCTGCTGCTGGGGCTTGTACTTGTACCAGCTGGACCAGAAGAGGTAGTTGAGGAAGTTGAGGAAGCTGAGCACGGCGAGCAGCCAGAAAAAGAGGTCGAGGTGGTTCCGGTTGATGTTGTTGCCGTACAGCCAGCCCCGCTCGCCGTGGAGTTCTTGGTGGCGGCGTTCACCGCGTGGACGATGATGGTGCTCAAGAAGTACCCTAACGACAGGGAGCACCACAGGAACGACGACGACATGGACTTGAGAGCCGGCGGCGCCTGCGAGTAGAAGAACTCGAGCAGGCCGATGTACGTGAACATGTCGGCGATACCGAACACGGCGTACTGCGGCGCCATCCAGAAGCAGGACATGGGCAGATACTCCCGAGAATGGGGTTCGCGTCCAGCTTGCCGTGCCGGATGGCCACGTTCTTGCGATGCACCTCGACGACGGCCGCGATGGACATGGATATGATGGAGAGTACGAGGCCGACGCCCACGCGCTGCAGGTGCGGGATGCCGTTGGGGTGGCCAGTGATGCGGCGGGCGAAGGGCACGAAGAGCCGCTCGTATATTGGTACGGCGAAGATGAGGATGAGGAGCGGGATGATGGGCAGCGACGCCGGCGGAATCTTCAGCTTGCCGAGCATCGGGTCCATGGTGGCGCCCTGCTGGATGGAGAAGGTCTGGAGCTGAGCGAGGCAGGTGCTCATGATGATGGCGCTGCAGAAGATGGGCACCATGGCGAGCACCGTCTTGGCGTGCTCCACCTGCGTCACCCGGCATTGCCGCCACGGGCTCGGCGTCTCCCCCGTTGGTGTCTGAACAATGGCCGCCTTGTCCAGGAATCTGCGCATGCGTCATTTAATGCAGTAAACGTCAATGTATCACCAGGGGAAGCTTTTGCTTCTCCATAAAGATAAATCTACGTAGTAAATTGTGAGACCACATGAAGGGCCACTTTATATATATAATAAGTATTTGCTTTTAATTATACCTTGTTATCGAATTTTAAGTTTGATTTTGAGTATTTGCATCTTTACCTATTGCTTTTTGTTGCTAGCGGTCTGACCGGCCATATAATGGTGGTCTGACCGGTGTATGGCAATACCGGTCCATAGTTGGCAGTAGTTATTTTGCAGAAAAGGTATTTTGGAGGTTTAAGGTTGTGACTTGGTGCAGTAGTACTAGCTTTGGGTTTGCGGTATGATTGAAGGAGAGTGATCTGACCGACCAATGCATGGCAGTCTGACCGATGTGTTGGGTGGTCTGATTGGCTTGGTGGCCGCGGTCAGAACAGCCTCTAGTGCTAAGGTAATTGCGTTGAGGTGGTTTGGGTTGTGTTAGTCATGGTGGAGTCTATACAAGTGCTAGTCATGGGGTGTCCATGTAAGCATGAGTCATGGCGTAGGTCCATGCATGTGATTTGCTAATGAGAGTCAAATGCATGTCATTTGTGATCGAACTAATTGCTTATTTTTGATATGCATGAGCTTGATAATTGTTGCAGTTAATGAGCAAGACCGAGACTTAGTGGCCGTGACGTGTCGTGTAAGTCTGGATGAAGCATCATCTCAAGTGGAGAAGCACGAAAGAAAGATAAGGATCATGAGGTGACAAATGTATGCACGCGGTGTGCCAATTAGACTTGGATATTTCAAGTGGTGACGGCCTCATAGCAGACATACGATCTTAACGGCAAGTACTTGGGTATCACGGACTATGGTGTAATGTGGTGTGCTATAGGATTAGGGCGTTTCAAGTGGTGATAGCCTTGGCATAGATATATGATCTTGGCGATGAATCATTCGGCATCACATCTTCGTGAAGACCGGTGGGTGGCAATTATGAAAATTGTCTAATACAGGGTGGAGTAGTGGTTTGCAAAACCACGACATTGGTCTAAGAGATTTAGATCACGTCTTGGAGGTTGAATCGTCTTATCGGGCTTTCAGAATCCTAGAAGTCACACTTTAAAAAGCATGCAAATGTGTAAGAGTGAAAAACACATTTGTGGGTCGGTTATCGAGTTTCCTCAAAAATAAATAGTGTGATACACTAAAGAGTGGTTGGTTGTTAGGGTTTAGTGTAAAGTGAAAGCCTCCACTATATAAACCTTGTGTGACTTGAAGACATCAAGGTTAGGTTATGATTTCCTTATTTTGGAGCTTTATGTGTGTGCTCTAGGGTTAGAGCTCTGCCATCCTGGGAGAGTGGTTATAAAATATTCATCTTCAAGTAAAATGAATATCCAAAATTTACCGAAATGAATTGTGTCATATATCCTTCTTTTTGTTTTTGATTTGCTTAGTTTTATTATTTAGATTTTTTATATTTTATGGTGCCAAGGACATGTAAGAGGTGGAAATATATCTAAAAGATCAGATCCCATCTATCTAAGCACATTGTCGGGAGAGTTCTTGAGTTTGCCCGATTTTTCTCAACAGAGATGATTTTAGGTTTTTGCTCTTGCGAGTATTTTGACTTGAGTTCTTACTATGATCTAGGTTGCTATGACATGTGAGAACTCATTCAAAATCATCTAGATCATTTAAGACTCACAAACAAAAATAAATCAAGGTTTCTATTTTTTGTTTGGTTTTAGTGCGATATTTTTATTTTGGATAAAGATCAGAATTTTGGCATCAATTTTCATGATCCATGTTTAGAATATATTCTTGACATCCTAGGGAGGCTTTATGCCAAATTTTACTATATTGGGATTAATGGTTTGAGAGTTGGCTTATTTCTTAGATCGTGTGTAGTGTTTTCCGCACTTTCCTTGACGAGTGGTCAGACCACAGGAACCAAGCGGTCTCACCAATGTGCAGTTAGAGAGGCCTGGGTGGTCCAACGGCCAAGTGGTTAGACCGGTAAATCCTGTGGTCTGACCAGAGCCTAATGGTAAGACCATGTCTAAGCCGGGAGTTAGATCAGTTTAACAGTGAACTTTGCTGTGAGTTTGTGATTTTTAGCTCTAGCTTTTGATGAGTTTATAAGTTTATATTTTCGCTACATGTTATTGATAATACTTAAAAAATTATGAAAGAGTTGTTTACCCCTGACTCGTCCTACCCGATTCTACGTAAATTAACAACCTGAATGGCTTGTTCCTGTGGGGCACGAAGTCCGTGTCAGGGGAAGCTTTGCTTCTGCTGATCTCGTACAGCTCGTCCGGGTTCTCAGGGAGCTGCAGATTCCTGTTCCTGATTGCAGCAGCGTACACCTGAAAGCAATATACAAAACCACGCACGTTGAGTAGTCCTACATATATAGCCTTCGTTGCCTGTTCTGAATGTCCAAGAAGTTCCGAGAACGTTTCCTGACCTGGAAGATTTCAAGAAGCGCACTGCTGCCCTGCACGGCGGAGATCCGGTACCGCGGCAGGCCGGCAATGAAGACGAGGACGGCGAGCCCCATCGCGCCCGTCGCGGCGCCGAACCCCTGTCCCAGCCCTTCTCGTTCTGGATCCACACGAACACCGTGACGCTGATGGCCCCACCGGTGCAGAGGCTGAGCAGCAGCCAGTTGAAGAAGCTGGACATCTGCTGCTTCTCCTTGGGGTGCCTCTCGTCGAACTGGTCGGCGCAGTGCGCCGGCAGGGCCGCCTTGATGCCCGCCGAGCCGATCGCGATGAGGTACAGCCCGATGTAGAGGTGCACCTCGTTGTCGCCGCTCACCCTCTGGCACGTCGGGTCAATGGGGAAGATGCATGGCGGCGGTTTCAGCCTCGTGGAGTGAGCTTGCAGCGTCAGCAGCAGCAATCCCTGCAGAAATGGAAACGTGAGAAGAAAAGCAAAGCAGATCAGCAGGAGTGCGAGATTGCAAGTTCACAATTCTTACCACGAGCTCGACCACGGATGATATGATCACAGTCTTGTACCGGCCTATGAAGGTGTCCGCAAAGACGGAGATGAGCACTGCGACCATGTAGCTCGTGCCCATGTAGTTGGTCAGCAGGTTGGAGGCGTCGGTCAGGTCGATGTGCATAACCACCATGAAGTAGATGATAAGGTTCACGGCTAGAGACAACGAGGCAAGGTTCTCAAGTCCAAAGTTCGCTGCAACAAACGACCAAGACAGCTCAGATCAACAGGCTTCACTTCTTGTACTGTTGTTCATTAGATTACTAAAACAACATGTTGCTTCTTTCTTGGTTAAGTACAACATATCCAGTGACTAATGCCCCATGGTTAACAAAAGATATTCTTAAAATCTATCTCATGGATGAGACATTCTTTATGCTGCTAACTATCATTGAAAAGATATTTTACACATTGATTTTTTTAAACTGATCATTTAGTTCCTTGTACTTTGCGAACGGGTCTCTAGCCTAGTGGTTAGAGCGCCTCAGTAGCACCCCCCAGGTCCTGAGTTCGAATCCCGCAGGGCGAATTTCAGGTCTGGGGAAAAACCCCTCGCTTGCTACCACACCAAAACACAGGTCGAAGGCCCGGCCCAGGTCGTTGGTCGTTTCTCATGCGGGCGACGGTGCCCCTGTGTAAGGGTGGAGCAGGGGTTCGGGGGTTTTCTAGATCTGCGTGAGAGGATCTTCTCTTAAGCAAAATGCCCGGGGGCCGTCTAACCCCCCGCAGGTCTAGTTTTTTTTTAGTTCCTTGTACTTCCAATTTACTCACTCAAATCCCTACAGTTCATATTGTTCGTCCAAGTATATGAACTCTCAATTTAGTTACTTAAATAGTTAAATCCAGGTACTTGTGTGTTTTTAGCTAACAAGTAGTCCTCCAATTGGTTAAGCCAACGATATGTATTTTACCTTTTCATACCATGTCGTTATCATCTAATCTACGAACAACTAGGTTGACTAAAATTACTGAGCACAAATTAGATGATCAAGCTGACCATATGGACTCAACACAAATAAGTTTAAGAAGCACGCTAGCTGCTATAGTAGTAAGATCCTGAATGCAAATCTAGTTTAAAATTACAAAAACTTATCATGTCATTTTGCTTTCTAATAGAGATGATTAGCTTTTATGGGCAAGACTCGAGTTTACCAAGAATGAAGAAAGAATTGGCAACACCGCCATGGCGCCCTCGCAATGCAGGTCTTCCCCTCCAATCAACCTTCCCTTCAATTACTTCATACTTCCTCCCTCCAACGACTTCATGCGTCTCAACCTACGTATCATTTATGTAAATAAAAAATTCATTTTCATGCTTATGAATATGGAATAGTAAGCATTAGATGAACCATGTAGTTTACTTTGCCGTTGGCTTCAGATACTTTGCTGTGCTCCTTGTATTCCTATTAAATTTTAAGAATCACACAAGAAGTGAGAATTGAAGCGTTTATATGAGAAAGAAACAAGCAATTTCAGACAAGTGAGAGCGTCTTCATCTACTATTGTTGTTCAGTGACATAACGCAGTTAATTACTTTCTTTCGTTTGTTCTTGCTAAACTATTAATGCAGTACCCATGAATGTGGAGATATTAGATTTCCCTTTCATACAACTTAGTTGTATTCTCGAAATTGGACCAAAATCTAGAAAATTCAGTTCATGAAAGAAATAATAATCCATCAATGCTATTTATCTGTCCATGCATAAGCTATTTTACATAGTAATTTATACCTTACTCCCGCCTTTTTGTCAAACACATATTAGATGATCAATAAAAATTTCCCATTACAGATTAAATACAATGATCATCATATGCATGTTTGTATGATATGAAATGATTAGCATTAGCTATTTAAAAAAGAGCATAGGATGGACAGAGAAAGATACCATGGAGTTTAGTTTGCCGCTGGCTTCAGTTACTTTGCTCATCTCCTCGTTTTCCTATTAAGATTTCAAGAAAATCATACAGCCGTGAGAACATCGACATATTGGCAGAATAAGAAGTTGGAAATGTAAGTAAGGATATGAGCTACCATTTTGGCTAAGAACTATCTTAGGTTGGCCAAGAACTATGGTGAAGTTGCTAAGCCATATAAAGCATCTTATAGCATGAACGAGCCTTCCTAGGGTTTTTTTATGATCCCTTCATTTAGTCTGTTCTTGTTAAACTATTAATAGCGACGGCCATTAGGTGTGGAGATTTTCTAATTCTTTAATAGAACTTGGCCGATATGTGCAACTTACAGTTGTCAGATAATGGATCGGAGTGTAGCAAACTCAGTACATATAATAATTAGTCAGTTTGATTTGTCCACACTTGCATAAGCTATTATTAATAGCGACGGCCATTAGGTGTGGAGATTTTCTAATTCTTTAATGCAACTTGGCCGATGTGTACAACTTACAGTTGTCAGATAAGGGATCGGAGTGAAGCAAACTCAGTACATATAATAATTAGTCAGTTTGATTTGTCGACCCTTGCATAGGCTATTACCTTCGGTAGTTTCTCCGGTCGTTTTGTCATGTACACATTAAGCTCTCCAAGAAAACATCCATAACTTTGTTTTCCAGGGATAGGATATTTCGTTGCTGTCTTCGAAAAAAGATTTGTTTCCTTTCTTCGATACCACATCACATATCAACTTCGGCATGAACGGTACTTTACAAGGTTGAAAACGACGCGCATGCGTGTCATGTATTGCTGGAGCTGATGAAACCAAAGCATAGCTTGTTCACATACAGTACCTGACATTTCATTTGAGCATTATACTTCCCAGTTCCCACTGAGCGCCGGCGCTGGTATATTTGGATCTTCTTTGACATCACCACTTAACTAATCCATATTCCCCGGAGAAGCCAAGAATGTCCCTGCGGAAACACCAAGTCAGAACTCAGAAGGCATCAGGAACTAGATTCACTTGAGAATTTCCCCAACTTGAACACTGCATGTTCTTAATTCTTAAATTGCCGTGCACAAATTAATATGTTGCTGGAAGAAATTTTCTTTGAGTCACTCCACTTCACACTAAGAAATTTTCTTTGAGTCACTCCACTTCACACACCAGTTTTCTTATAGAGCTTTTTTATTGTACCCATAAATTAATATAGACTTTCCATTCTTTCAGATCCAATGGATTATATTAGTTAGAATCTAGTTGTACAACAGCACTAAGCATGATGAACTTCACTTAGGGATAGAATTGTAACTACACATTCCTCAAAAAAAAACTGCATATTGTCAATCCAAAAATGCATGGATGTGCAAATCAATAGTTTCTGTTTCCGCCAACTTCCATCCTTGCCGTGGCAGCCACAGCAAGGGCCGCCGGCGTGGAGCTGCTGGAGTTCCAGGAGGCATCGGGGTCTCCAACGGGCGCGGTGTACATAGTTGTGCCGATAATCCGCATTGCGATGATGCTGCACTCGAGCGCCGCCGTGCCGGAGTCCATGATCTAGGCCGCTCTCAATTAAATCAAGTGCTGGTAGCAACCGAATCAGGATATTGCCCTTACGGAGAGAAAAACTCGATCATTGTGTTATGGTGTAAACAACATGTCTTTCATCAAATTAAGGCTGTATTATCATGTTTTTTTTCTATAATCACTGGAATATGTCTGATTACTCATTCAGTTTGGAATGAATCAGAAGGAATTTCATTCATTCATTCATCCCCAACTTAGGTTCATTCCAATTCGATTACTGTTGTTGCTAGCCATCCTCCACAGTCTCAAGGCCATCAAGGTCCATGGCCCAGCCGGCGTCCAGGAAGAAGACGAGCATCTACATCTTCATGGACCCAGACCAAACCTTGATCTGCTCACATGTGCGGCGGTGTGCAAAATTGTGACTGATGATGAAACAACCTGAAACTTTAAAAGAATTTGCTTTGATTTTGGTTTTGCTTTGAATTTGAATCTTACCCAATTCAGCAAGTTTCTCCTTTTCCCACTTTCCCTTCTTGTCTTTGCGTCATCTCAGTTCCTTGGCGCATTTTTGCGGGGCACCTTCACCCCTATTTCCTCCTCCCCACCTGGCCGCAGCTTGTTCGCCGCCACCATGACTTGCTCACTGTTGCCACAACCTCGCTCACCTCTACCACGCTACTGCAACCCTGTCACAACCGTACTCCTTGTCTTTCCCACCTTTGACACCACCTTAAATGCCCCTGGTTGCGTGTTGAATCAGCCAAAGCAAACTCGGACACCGTTGTTCTGTTCTTGTATCACCGCCACCAATCTCCCACTGCCTTCACACCTCTCAGTTAATTACTGCATTACCAGGTTAAACGCCATACACCTCGGTCATAGCCCCCTAAACACCTCCTTAATGACTCCTAACACCGTCGAACACACGCACAACTCCCCAAGCCGCCACTGCAATTCCCTCTCACAGCCGACATACCACCTCAACACCAGCTTGGCAGGCCAATGCTCCGCCCGAGAAATTTCCAAGCTTGAGGTGTCACCCCACTGCCAACCATTCCCTTGCAACCCCGAACATGGCTGAAGCCTCCTGAGCTCTCCCGCCTTGGACACGCGCCGAACTCAAGCAGTAGCCTCCCCTATAGCCAACCGCCTTAAGTCGTCTATAAAAGGGACCGAGCCTATACCCATTTATTGCGGCTTCGAAATGGAACCATATTACCCTACAATGATGATGTCCCAGACGTAATCCATTTGTGTATCCCCATTGAGCACTACCTCTATTGGCGCCGTCGTACTGTCCAATTCATCTAAACTATAGCTAGGCCCTAGTGTAGGGTCCATGAAATTCAAATCGCCCAACTCCTGATCAATGATGATATTGTGTAGGGCCATAGTTGCGGAAATTATCTTCTTTTGGTGCTTTGTGGGATATGCAGCAATGTTATCCAGTATACGCCACTTTCGCTTCCACACCCCTGAACGCCTATTTGATAATGTTGTGGAGCGACGAATGGTTGGTAATTGAACGTCTCCTTGCGTCTACAAGGCGCTGGACCATTGTTAAAGTCCGATATGTGATACCAGGTGTTCTTATATGGGACTAGATACCTCATACGGTTTAGGTAGCCCGAGTCGACCAGGTAGTACTTTCCTACGAAACATTGATTTAGTAATACTGCAGGCGATGCAACAATTGCACATGATTAGCGACAGAAGTTTTACATTTACGTACCTGCGGGAGGGTTCGGCAACACATGTCTGAACCCTGCCAATGTATACATGAGGATACGCTTGTCATGCGCTGAGCCTGGCCATCCGATGGTGACCCAAGTGAACCTCATGTTGAAGTCGCATATGGCTAGCACGTTCTGACTAGTGTACCTATGGTGGTTTGTGTACTGCACCCATAGAGTCTCCGGCACAGCTACAGGGATGTGAGTGCCATCTATTGCTCCGATTGCCCTTGTAAAGTGCAGTAAAAAGCGGGCCGGCAACAAAGATGGGTGTACATTGGTGAAAAGGGGATCACATGGCCTAATGTTGTAACGTCCCAGATCGTACACACAATTGAGAACATCACCAAACTTGGTGCTTACAGTTGACCCTGACCTGGTGAACAAGACCAGTCGCTAAACATGTACAAGTAGCAGTCAAGTAGCATTGCACATCATACTAGTAGCACTTGAAGTGAAACCAAGAAAACAATTAGCATTGCACATTGCGCGACAACCAACAATTCTCAATGTTCAAGTTCCATAGAATGATAATGAAGTAGCTAACAATGGCATGAATTGGACAGTAATAACGATGGCACGAACACAATAGTAATAAAAAAAGTCCGTGAATGGAACGACACAAGCTGACACGATCGAGGATGAACCTAAGATCGGAAATGCTCACCTAAGAACAACATAGACTACAAGAGACGGACTGCTTGGACTACTCGAATGCCCAAGTGCAGAGCAACCAGTCAGCACAGAGCACAGGGTCATTTATCGCCTTGAACATGTCACAGTTGTGCTTTCTCCGCAGCACCATTGTGGCCGCGATCCACACCTCTAAGACGGCGGGGTAGCCGTCTGCGACGACCATGCTAAGGAGATCCTCGAACTCGTTGTGCAGGCTATCTTTCTTCATGGCTGTGGCTGCCAATTGAGCCTCGTAGTAGTCACACACATAGTCCATGTAGTCTGAGAGGTGTTCGCCCTTAGACCGCTTGCTGGAGCGTGTGTCCTTGGACTGTGTACAAGCGGGCTACTTGTTGGCCCTACGCCTAACGGAGCTGCTTGCCGGCAGGTCTTCCTCTTCGCCTGAGCTGTCTTGTGTATGCTTTCGTGGACCTGCCAGTGTATCGGCGTGGTCATTCATAATGATAGCACCCTCGAACACGCCCCCCCATTAGGTCCTCGTGTGGTAGTGGTAGATCCTGGAACCATCTCAGAAAACCAAGGGCCTGCAAAATGATGTGCAAGGTAGGGTTAGGCTGCATTTAACAGAGCATGATGACACTACAATAAGGCGGCATCATTCTTACCATCTCCTATTGTGCCCACCAATTATCATGCAAAGCAATGCTGCTGGTCTTTGGGTTGATGCCCAAACCTGAGGCATTGTGCTTAAGAGTGCACCACTTTGCATACAGAGCCTTTTGGTTATCCCAATGATTCTTGAACTGCTTTTGGGTGTAGCAGCTTCCTGTGCGTTGGTTGAACTTCGTCATGAGATTAACCTTGCCTCGCTAGTTGAGGCACATGATCTGAGAGACCATGTGGAGGTCATCCCATGTGTGTGATGAGTAATTGACATCGGTTTAGGGAAGTCGAGTTTGATTTGGTTGGTTCGGACCATGTCGTTGCGTGGTGCAATGGACTCGGTCGGACTTGGTCAAACCTGGTCAAAGGGTTTAGGTTGCATATTATGTCGACTTGTCGAGTTTGGGCTAATTCATTAATGCATTTATGCTTACATGTATCGGCGGTGCTATTTGATGTGTTTCTTATGCGTGTTGGTGCGGGGCGTCGGCGAGTCGTGGCGAGACACGAGGTGGCCGGACTAAACACGGGCGGTGTCGAGTCGAAGCGGTCGGATGTCTCGAAGATGGCGGAGACTCGAGGTGGTTGCGAGGCTTGGGCGACAAGGAACGCGGAAGCTTCGGAAGGTGCGGGAGGCGTTTGGTAAAAGCATAAAGCTACACAAAGGGAGCGATTCCGTTCGAGTGCAGCGGGCGTAATGGGTTGGAGACCCGTTAGCCGAAGGCTATATAAGGAATAGTTGCCTCCTTGTGGCTGCATGCACTCCAAAGATTTCTAGGGTTTCCTTTAGTCAAAATGGGCTTTAGGGGTTTGTTTTGGCTTTTGGTGAGTTTCGTGATTCCCTTCTTGAGATGGCTTGAAACTGGGCATGTTGAGTCCAGAGGCTATTAATTAGCTATCCTCAAAATTTCATGGCCAAAGGATCAAAGGTTGGGGAGTAATTTGGGTTTTGGCTCCGTTCTTGCAAGATTTCAAACTTTTACTCAAATGTGAAATTCTTGTTTCTTGGTGTGATTTTTTTATTCTCCATGGTCCTTATCTTATTTAGTATGTTGTAGAGTTGATCTGGACCAAAAAGAATGGGAGAAATCCTTCACTTTCTCTGAGTTTTGAAGATCTGAATTTCTACCCATAGTTCAGATTTTCAGATTTCTCTCAGTGCTGGAACCGGGAGCGGTCGATCAGCGTTTTGGGGCGGTCGGCCGGTTTAACTGGCGGTCGAGACAGACACTGTACTCACCTGTCCGGACCAGCCTCATACGTGGTCGGACCGCCACAGGGATTTTGGGACCATTTCATTATGGGTTTTTCTGTAGATGGGCTTATTTGATCTTTTTGTTTGTGGAAGTCTTCTTTTGTTTGTCCTTTAGACCTCTAGTGAGCTTCACTTCATTTTCATAGCTTATTATAGCTATTGGAAATAAAAATTTGAGAGTGGGTACTTGTGGGTACTTGTCCTCATCTCTGAGTTCTTGAGTTCCAGTAAGCATCCTTGATCTCTTTTCTTAGCTTCACATAGCTTTCGAATGAGATCTTCTAAGTGGTTCGTTTGAGGGGTCATTTTTATTTGGCGCCATTCAACCCCCCCCCCCCCCCCCGGGTCGCCATTTCGGTCCAACGTGATCTTTCAATTTTCGGTGATGACCTCTTCACGGCATATCTCAAGGAACACCAAGTGAGCCTTGCCATCCCAAATCTTTGCATTGCCAACCGTAGGATCCACTGGAGTGCAAACAATAGACAAGACTATTAACTATGGCCGACTACAACATAAGGGAGAAAAGGAGCAATACTGCCAGATTACACACCACTTGCTAAAAAACTAGCAGCACATATAGGCATTACATGTGTACATTACACATTGAGGAGTCAGGCGTCTAAGCGTATTACACATTGGATCGAACTGATATTACATGATCCAACATTACACACACACCTATGATTAAATTCATATGGTCACGCATGCACCTAGTTCCAATGTATTATTGCAGTTCGGGAAGCAACTAAGCAAGAACCTACCACATTCCAGGCTGATGAAACATTTGCAACAATAATAAAATAGGGCAAACAATCCTCACACAGGCCATGGAGCTTACCTGGCGATTGGTGCGCAAGGGGTTCATGGAGGTGCTGGGGATGGACTGAAAAAGAGCTTGAACAAAGCCCGGCGAGATGGCTTGTATGAGGCCTTCTGCGACGGCAGGGGAGGCAGGAAGCGCTTCCAATAGGGCACGAGCCATCCTTCGTACCTCCACGAGCGCAGCTTCTGTGGTGCCGGCATCCGAGGTGGTCTCCGAGGATGACCCGGTTTGTGACTGAGGGATCGAGGCCACGCCTCCAGCTGGCAGCGTCAGGCCCTGCCCAGACAGGCCGTGGGAGCATCCGCAGGAGTCATCACCGGGCCCAGCACTATGGGGATTGCCGGTGCCTTTAGGGATGGGGTCGCCTGCGTGGGGGTTGGGCGACGGGGGATGTTGCCGAGGGGTAGGGGCCAAGGGGTGTCGGTGGTGGGGAGCCGAGGTGTGGGGATCTCGCCGACAGGGAGGTGGGATAGGGGGATCTCGCTGAGGGGGAGGCGTGGAAGGGAGATCTGGATGACAGGGAGACAGGACACGGAGATCTGGACGACGGGGAAGCGGGGCAGGGGGATCTCACGGAGGGGGAGGTGAGGCAGGGGATCTCACGGAGGGGGAGGCGGGGCAGGGAGATCTGGCCGACGGGGAGGTGAGGCAGGGGATCTCGCGGAGGGGGAGGCGGGGCAGGGAGATCTGGCCGACGGGGAGGTGAGGCAGGGGGATCTCACGAAGGGAAGGCAGGGCAGGGGGTATCGCAAGGGGGAGCTCGGCGGAGGGAATATCGCAGCGGGGAGGGGCAGGGTCAGCGTGGCCTTGGGGGGAGCTTGGCGATGGCTACCTAAGCGGGGACCAGGGAGGGAGATGTGTGGATGGGGAAATATCTGTCTTCGTAAACGCTACCATTCGGGACGGCTTATGGCTGCATGGACGGAAGCGTAAGCCGCAGCGCATTCAAACCCAGCCCTTATCCATCATAGCTATAAGAGAGTAATCTTCGGTTATGGAATTGATTGTCTCAGATTCAGCTCCAAAAAGGTAGTGAAGACAAGATAATTTGGAAGTGGTCAGCTTCGTTGTCGTACACAGCATAATCAGCATATGGAGCGTTTTTTTATGGAGCTACCAGGCTGCTTGGTAATAAACAGATTTGGAAGTCTAAAGCGCCATTGAAGTGTAAGTTTTTTGCTTGGCTTGTGGTTCAGAGGAGGTGTTGGACGTTCGATAAAATGCAGCGCAGAGGATTGCCGAACCCAGGAGCTTGTGTGATGTGTGCGCAAGAATCAGAAACAGCAGAACATCTCATTGCAAATTGTGTGGTGGCCAGGCAAGTTTGGCATGGAATTCTTTCTATCTCAGTGGGCGGTTTTCTTACACCAAACAGGGATTCTTCATCCATGGATTGGTGGTTCAACACACGAAACAGATTTCAGAAGCAACTTCGGCGTGAGTTTGATACTCTGGTGATTTTGGTTCTCACAAATATGGAAGGAACGCAACACACCACTCTTCAACAATATGTATCAACCGTATCAATCAATCCCTCGATAGTTGCCGTCAAGAAGGCCTGCTCTGGAGTGCAGCGGGAGTTGATTGTCTTTGTTGTTGGCTACCTGGGTAGAGAGGAGTTCTTGAAGTGTCGTCATCTTTTAGCGTAGTTTTTGGTTGTTTTGCCGTTTGTCTGCTCTAACTGGCGATGATTGCTTATTGACACCATGTTGCTAAACTTTGCAGTTGTATTTCTATAACCGTCTTGCCTTCTTTCCCGTTTTAATGAATGACGCGCAAAGCTTTTGCGTATTCTCGAAAAAACTTGTAATGTGCGTGTACATGGCTCGATCTTTCACGATAGTCAGTCCTGCCTCAATCCCAACACCCAGCACTAATCTCTAGACAGCCAAATAGCAGCCCTCCGCGAATATGTTGTTCATCCAAACAGCAACTACGTGACCTCTTTCGTCTCTCGGTTCCCAAGTAACAGCAGCAACGAAGATAGGTAGATGGGGTTCGGCCGGCAGCGTCGGCGTAGAAATTCAGCAGCACTCCGGCAGCAAAATCCAAGGCTCTCGGTTGCAACAAAGGAGATTGCACTCCTAATCCACGATAAGATCTTCCACCTGAGCCACGAACGGAAAGAGAGGATCAGCAGTGACCAGCTCGCGAACTTGACCAACAAGATCAAACTCACGATGCAAGAAGAAACCCCAATACGATCTCACAAGAACAAGACACTACTTGGTCCGCCACAACATGGCGATTTTTCTGCTTATAAAAAACTCAATGCCAAAATAAAAAATTCTGATCTTACAAAGGCTTGTAGCCTTGAGCTTTTTATACGGCTGACTCAACACATTTATGCACCAATGCCCTACTCAGACCCTTAACTCCAAACCGACGAAAACAAACTCGGACTCCCTAATTTTTTCACACACGTACACACAAATAAAAAGACTCGGACTAATAAACAGGAATCATAATTTTACCGACCCAAAAATACTTAGATTTTTTCCCCTTCTCGCTTGTAGGTATTTCTGGCTTCAATTTTTCGGCTTAGGCTAGTCACCTCCTGGCTCAAATCCTCACGCAGTCCTGGCTGCACACGTGCCCCTGTGATCACACGACCTGGTTCGTGTGACAACGTGCTTCCCTTTTGCCTTTGCACTACATGGTCGCTTGCTAGCGCTGCACACGCAGTAGCTAGGGTGGCTTTCTGTACGCAGCCAAAACATTATTTCGGTGCACGGCACACAAGCACTGGCTGCCTTGTTTGTTCCTATGCTTCCATGGCCTGCCACCCTCTCCTCTCTCGCAGCCACAACACAATTTTCAGCACAAAAGTCAGAATTAACATGTAATTAGTGCTAGCTAATTGTCAGCACAAAAATCAGAATTAACATGTAAATTAGTGCTAGCCTTTCCGATCGGTTCAGTTTTGCTATTAGAATCGATTGAGGGAATCTGAGCCGCATCACCTTGAAACGAAACCAAAATTTAAAAGAAATGAATTTTGCACTTCGATTTCTCTTGAATCTTAGTCTAATCTAGCACCTATCTCTACCATCCCTGTCGTAATTTCACTGTCGAGCGATCTCCTCCGTCCCTCCGTGCGCGTTCACTGTTCATCATCTGAAAATACCTCCGCTGCTGCCTTGATGTTTCGTCGTCGCTCCTTCCTTAGACTTCCTACCACTGCCACGTCGCTGCAATTTGGTCAGAGCACATACGCCTCGCCTGCCGTGCCCCTGACATTCCTTGAGTGCCCGGCACCCCGCCTAACAAGACAAACCGAGCTCAAGCCACCACCGTCGTTTCTGTAACACGGCCAACTTGACACCGCCCTACTCCAGTGACCACCGTACCCTTTCGCCTGAAGGATGCAGAACCCAATGCGCCAGCTCACCCTGCCGACCTCCTCACCGCCAAGACCGAGCCTTCTCGAAACCTTCCATCCCTCCCCTGTTTCCACAAGAGCTCGGTGCCAAACCGCCTTAAGCCACTATAAAATGCACCGAGCCCTCCCCTGAGTAGCATTGGCACCCAGGTAAGCTTCAGACACCCACACACCTGTAGCACTCAAAAAAAAGAGAAGAAATAAATAATAAAAATAATATTAATAAAAAGAAAAAACATATTCTAGCTATGGCCTTAAAATGGGGACCTCTCTATTCTTTTCCATGCATGGTGTTTTTTCTTCAGGTTCGCGCGCAGCTGTTGAGGGAGCAGCTGGGCGGTTGCACATTCCAGATCCATCGTGCAGCGTGTCCGTCGAGCGTGCTCAAGGCAAGTACCTCGCGGCCGTAACCTGTTCTTTCGCATATTACTGTTTCATGATTACCTATCATCGATTGCCTAGTATTCTATTGTTGCATTGTATTGTTTACCAGGTGTGGGTTGCTTGTAGAATTAGTTAAATTTGAACGCGTTGGGCTAATTAGTACTGTACGTTGGTAGTTGGTATAACATTCAACTATGGAATTCATGCTTAGTTAGGAATTGAAATAAATGCTTAAATTATAGTTAGGGTAGCGTATAAGCATGTTCAAATCTAAAATTAACCACTAGTAATCATTTAACATTGGGCAGCTTGTTTTAGTCTGCTTCCATGATTCTTTAACTATTCATGATTTAATTGTGAGCCTTGACTGATCTAGTTGTAATACATGAATTTGACTAATAATCACTTATCACATAATAAAATTGTATGATTGACAACCCTTGTGTGACTCCCTCTAGTATTCTCTTTAGGACAGGTTCTAGTACGCTATCAACGGATCTTGTTCTCCATCGCTTGGTATCACAAATCATGACTCTCCGTTCTCAATTATATCAAACCATTATCCTCATAACTTTACTTTAATTCACCTCGACTTTTTAATTACATCACGGATAATTCACTAAATAAAGAAATGACGGTTACATGGCCTGGGATTACCCACATATATGGGAGATTTTCACCCAACCTGGTATCGTACGGGGGGCGTACATTCTCGTTACATGGGATATTACACCCTGTCGGCGATTATATAGTCAAGGACAAGGATGTGCCTGACTATTCTCGTATAACCGGGTATGTGGGATGAGATCACCGGAGCCTTTACTATAACTTACTATAACTTGTCAAATAACAATTATCTTTAATTACATAGTTTCTATTATATCTGTCTCTCATCTATGTCAGCGTTTTCGGTATCCTGTGTTTGTTGCCTTTATCCTGTATCCATTGCTTGCTTATGATGTTTGTCCCTTATTTCACTTGGTTGCATTACCTGTCTTTACCCATTGTGTTGCAACCGTTGTTGGGTACTTGCTGAGATTTGCAAATCTCATGCTTGCTCTTTCCCTTCTCAGGTAAAAGGCCAGTGGAGTGATAGCAATATGCATGGGTGGGAGCACTCGAGTTTCAGCATTGTGGCTTGCCACTACTTTTGCCATTTAATTTATTCTTCATTTGATTAGAAATGGACCAGTCCCATGTTTCAAACACTTATTTCAGCTTCCATTGATTATTTAAATAAAATACTTTAAAGGTTTTAATTTGTTTATGATTTCTACTGTTGTCTTTTATTATTTCTTTTTTACTTTGGTGATGACATTCCATAGTAGTAACCCAGCTTGGCTGTATGTGGGGTGCTACAGCACACCTCGTCGGTCGTCGCATGATCGTCGATCGCAGGAATTTTCCCAAGTAAGCCTTAAATTCAATTCCTCTGGTAGAGTCAATTTCATTTCAATTACTTGTTTTTATAGCATCTTCATGCCCCTAGAAACACCACCAAAGCATTCCCACGGCCCGTGAAACCTCACAGCTCATCGGCCACCTACTTCCCCACCAACCGAAGCCACCCCACCATGGACCACTCACTATAGACCTCCATGACCCAAACCACAGCCACCTGAGCCACTGTGACCACTCCCAGATGGTTAAAAAGCAGCCAATTAGAAGGAAGAATCTCCCTGTAGCTCCTGTGCCATTCAAACGCCCTGAGAAGAAACCACCTCGCCGCCGGCCAACCATAGCCTGCTGACCGCCACCGAGCCTCAGAATGGAACCCCCTCATCCCCAGGAGTCCACCCATATCCTCGGTTTTCATTTCAATGCACCACAACTCGAGATTTTCCTGGTTTTCGATTCCCATGTTTCTTGGTACTGTAGCGACGCTAGGGAGGAAGACTATGAACAATGCTGTCGAGTCACCGTTCATCCAAACCCAACCCAGTACTGTAGCAATCCAATATTGTAGCAACCGATCCAGTATAAATAGTAACCGACTCGGTAGTGAATAGTCAAAACCCATTAATGAATAGTACCTAGACCCGGACAGTGCAAACCCGTGATGAATAGTACACACGTTACTGTTCATCCAAAAAAATCCAAAAAAACATATTTATAGTCATTTTGACCATTTTAACCCCGCGAAGTCTAATTTCTATTCCCTTTGGTCAAATTAGACACCAATAAAATCCTAACTATTTCAAACACCATTCCAAACAAAAATTCAAATACTCTTCAAGCCATCTCTATTCACCGAAACCCTAAAAATATTTATGCACCCATTTTGATCGTCTTGAACCTATCTACACCATTCCCATCTCCATTCGGTCATTTTAAACTCTGATAAAGCTCTAAACCACCCAAATAAATTTCAACCTCAAAAACCCAATACCATCTGTTGTGGTTACAGACCAAACAGAGAGAGAAGTGGTAGTGGAGAGTGGGAAGTGTCCTGCCTTCCTCCCCTCATCCCGCTATATATATTCATGTGGGGAGTGCTTTTACAGTCATGCCCTTACATCTGTGTATCCCCCTAAGGGTATTTGAGTCATTACACATGTTCTACTCTGGTCTTTGTAGTCTTCTAACAGGCCTGCTGGGTTTAGGTGGGGCCACCCCTACAACAGGAGCCTCTCATGGTGAAGGGCTTCACCGGGCGAAGCCATGTTGCCGAGTCCCTTGGCCCTCCGTCCTGCGGCTGTGAACTTCTCGGTCTTGCATAATGTTAACGTCTTTGCGGTTGAAAGTATGGTTGATGCCGAAGTGGTTGCGCGCGCGCTCCATCCCCTACCCTTGAGCGGGTGGCGCAGAGCCGCACCCAAGTCGGTCGAGGCGCGCGCGCTCCATTCCCGCCCTTGAGCGGGTGGCGTGAGCCGGCGCCAAGTCGGCGCAGAGGCGCGCGCTCCGTCCCCTACCCTTGAGCGGGTGGCGTGGGCCGGCGCCCAAGTCGAAATCGAGGCGCGCGCTCGTCTCCTACCCTTCGAGCGGGTGGCGCGAGCCGGCGCCAAGTCGGCATGAGCGTGTGGTTGGGCCTACCACTTGAAGTTGGTATTGCGCGGATGGTGGTGCGCTTTTAATGGCGATTGGCTTGCCGGGGGCCGTCGCCTTGTGTAGCGCCTCTCGAGTGGAGCATCGCGACGGTTTCCGACAGCGCATGCGGCGAAAGCGGCGGCTGCATTACGCACCGTAGTAGTGAGCGCCCGACATTCCGATTTGTGCTTCGTCGATTGGCATGCGCGGTTGGCGCTCCTCCATCTTGGCGACTCTTCGCTGGCAGTAGGTATAAATGGGTTGGCGGCGGGGTTGCTCGTTGGGCATCCTTGCTCTCACCCCACACTGTTCATGGTTAACTTCTCACATGTAGGACAAACTTTTGTTCATCTGCGTTTGATGACCGCGCCGTCCGATGCTAATGTCGTGGCCGGTGAACAAAAGTATGTCCTATTTGTGGGAATACTTCACGGCATAAAGTGAGAATGGCGGGCCCGACACGCTCGTGGCGAATATGAAGACATTCGCATGCTCTGCCGTGTGCGGGCGAGGGTATGTTGGTGTGGTGACTTCATATCTGCGTCGATAGCGAGCATGTGCTTGCCGTAAGTGGACTGTGCGCGCGTGCCATACCTTTGCATCTGACGGCAAGGTTTGCCTTGTTCTTCTGACAGGCCATCTACGCGGCGCTCTTGGGCCGTCCGCACCGCTGGGAGGGCGTTGGTGCGTATGGGTGGCACGTTAAGGAAGACCGAGGCAAACTTAAGTCGTGGCGTCTTGCCATCGTACCCGTCGGGCGAGAGATGGGTGGGATTGGCGCGAGGTGGTGCCCACCGAAACGAGCGCGCGCCGCTCGTCCCCTACCCTTGAGCGGGTGGCGTGGTGGCGCCCAGAGTTGAAGTCGGCGCGCGCTCGTCCCCTACCCTTGAGCGGGTGGCGGCGGGCGCGCGCGCCTCCGTCCCCTACCCTTGAGCGGGTGGCGGCGGGCTGGCGCCAAGTCGAAGTCGGCGCGCGCTCCGTCCCCTACCTTCGAGCAGTGGCGGAGCCGGCGCCGTCGAAATCGGCGAGGCGCGCGACGCTGTCCCCTACCCCTCGGCGGGTGGCGGTGAGCCGGCGCCAAGTCGAATGAGGCATCGCGCGCTCAGTCCCCTACCCTTGAGCGGGTGGCGCGGGCCGGCGCCCAAGTCGGTCGAGGCGCGCGCTCCGTCCCCTACCCTTCGAGCGGGTGGCGGCGAGCCGCGCCCAAGTCGGCAGAGCGCGCGCGCGCGCCGTCCCCTACCCTTCGAGCGGGTGGCGAGCCGACGCCAAGTCGGTCGGCGTCTGCGCTCCGTCCCTACCCCTCGAGCGGGTGGCGCCGGTGGCGCCAAGTCGGGCATCTTGTGTAGTCCGTGGGTGGGGCACGCGCGGCTCATGATTGGGGCGCGCGGTATGCGGGGTTGCGTGGCCGCAACCACTTTGCATTGATCGTCCTCGGTTCTGCGGTCGCGTGGCGTGTCGCCATGGCGCCCGGCTTTGGTTTTTGGGGAATCGTGCGGGACGGTCTGTGCAAGCGTGGTCGCGCCTGGTATGCGGGCCGTCGCGACGCTTCGGTATTGGGGGTGAGGTGGCTTGAAATAGGCGTCGTAACTGTGCCGTCGTGGCTCCTCACGCGTCTCTTGCTTGCATCGCCTTCCGTGTTCCCCTTCACGTTTTTGTCGCCACTTTTTTGCGAAAAGCGATGGCATCCGGTGGCGAACACGGTCGGCGGCCCGGTGGTTGTGGCGTTGGGCGGTCGCCACCGGTCGAGTGAAATACGATCCGCGGCGTGATCCGTGATGGCGAACAAGGTGTGGTGGCGTCGGAGAAAGAAGGTACGTTCTCCGTGGCTGGGCCTCGCTCGTTACAGAAAGGTTATCCAGCGCCGGTGCGTGCGGGAAGCTGTCGTCTGTGCGATGTCGTCGCGGCGCCGCCGCCGACAAGACGAAACCTCGCCCCTAGAAGTCGGGGCGTCGTCTTCGTCGCCTTCCTTGACGCAGGCCGTATCCGGCGGCGGCGATTGTGGCGCCGTCTTTGCGGACGCCGGTGAGCTAGCGCAACTAACTCGAACGCCGTGGCGGCTCGCGGTGTCTGGTGGGCCTTGCGCTGGAGCGTCTTGGCCTAGCGCCGTTGTTCGCCTACGCACGAGGCACAGTACCAGGCCCAAAGGGCGGCCGGACGGGACGTTGTCGAGCTTCGGCAGCGTCACTTTCGTTCTGCGGTCGGTGCGCAGCAAGCTCTTCCCCGCAAATTCCACGCGCGGGAAGTGGGAGTCGAATCGGATGAAGCGGTGGTTCTATCACGCGTGGAGAGCGAGGCGGCCTCGAATGCACGGCGGCCAATCACGTTCAAGACCTCGCCCGCGCACATCGGGCGGCGAGGATCGTGAAGGGCCCGGCGGCTTGTGGGAATAGCTGCCCGCTTTGAACATGCGTGACCTTGCCGAATGTTACATTATGTATGGCGTGGCCCGCTTGCCGTGATGGCGCGCTTGCCGCCGAAGGCGCGGGGCGACAATGTTTCTCCACAGATCTACTCGCTCGGCGCCCCGATCTCAGTAAGTCTTGACCGCCTCTCCCTTTTGCTTGCCTGGATGCATTACCTTAGTGTTGCCCCTCATCGGCCTCGAGGATCTGTTTGGAGGGCGCGGAGCTAGCGCGCGCGTGTTCTGAGGCCATACACCAGAGGAGCATGAGCGCAGCGTCCGCTACCGACGCAGCGGGGTGGGCGGGTAAACCGCGTGTGCGAGGCCCTAGGCCTTGCCGTGCGGAGCGCTGCTCTCGGATGATGGCGCAACAAAGAGGGAGGCGCCGTCTCGCAAAGGAGCCGAGGCGGAGCGTCGCCGCACTGATCTGGCGGTGCAACTACTACTCGGTAGTGCTCCGAAGGTGCGGCAGACGCGAATCGGATTCGCGGCACGCCGGTCGGGGTTGGAAGCGTGACGTCGTGGCGAAGATCTTGGCGGGCGTCTTGGCGCCGAGCCAACCATGGCGGCCGGAGGAGGAAGCCTCATCACCTCTGCCATCGTCGAGGCAAGAACCGCGGCGGCGGTGGTGCGGTGGACCCCTCGACCATGCTCGCTATTATGCGAGGCCTCCCTCGAGGGCGCGTGGGGATGAGCCTTTGCCCATAGCGGCGGCGGATGCGAGGTGCCCCTCGCGTGCCGACCCAATGAGACCTTCGCCACTGGCGCCGCGGGACGCGGGATTTCCATGGCAACATCGGCGGCGAATCTGCGCTGCTCGGTCAGCGGCGTGCTGCGACTTTGGTGCATCGGACGGCGAGGTTCGTCGTGGCGGCGCATCGAGGCTTATGGGATTCGGATCGTTCGGCGAAGTCCCGCGGCACCGCCTTACGCCTCGGTGCCTTGTCGCCGCGCCAGGAGCGGCGCTACCTACTACGGGTAGGGCGTCGAGGGACGGCCGGGCGTCGGGAGTTCGGGTAAGTACACCGTTATATGACAAGCGCACGACCACGCTGCGCTCTCTGAATCACTTTTTGCCCTCTGCACCACGGTGCCGGGCAAGCCACCAAACGCAGCGTGCGCGCGGCGCAAAGGCGCTGGAAGATAGGCTGCAGCCGTCGAGAACAATTGCACGCGGCGGGGCTCGGTCCGCCAGGATGCTGAATCTGCCGGCTTGAGGCGGAGTGCGCCGAGGTGAAGCGCCGCGCCGAAGAGTTGCGCGTCGGCGCGAAGTCGACCACCGAGGCGGCGCGGCGAGTTCGCGCGAGCGAGGCGCCTTCTGCAGCAAGTCGCCGTATTGGAGAAGGAGAAGAGCGAGCTTGCGTTAACTCTAGTGAGCGCAACGGGCGGCAGCGAGGCCTCGGTCATCGCGTGGGATGCCACGCAAATCTGGAAGTCCATCTCGAGGACTTGTGGTGGGGTACCGGACCACGCCGGCCCGGAAGGAGTTGCCGCGGGCCTCTGGCTGGATCCATGCCGCCGCCGTGGCGCGCGGGCTGCGACGAACTTTGGTGACCACTGCGCCTACGTGGCATCATGCTTGGTGTGCGCCCTTCTTGGCACCGTGGCTGCGGACATATTGCCGGCGGCGGACCCGCGGTGGAGATGCCAGCGAGCTGGGTGATGTCGGTGAAGTCGCGCCGTTCGCCCGACCTCTCAAATTCTTCTGAGCGGATGCGGGACTCGTCGGGATAGCCGGCGCGGGTGGAGCTCGGAAGTCCCTTCACGGGAGGAGTCTCGGCGATTTACGGATGAGGTCAGCGGCGCGACGAGGGTGGCGGCTGGGCCTCCGCGATGCCGATGGCTCACAGTGCAGCGTAAAGTAGCTAGGTGTGGGCGTGCGTTGTAACATTTGCTCCCTTGTTGAATGAACAAAGTGCATGCTTGCTTCACGAAGGCGACCACCGCCTTTATCCCGGCGCTTCCTTGTTCGGGCGGTACGCTACGTCGGTCTTGCGACGTGGCGCCTTGGCGGTGGCGAAGGGAGAGTCATTGAACTTTTGGCGGGCCGACCTTCTACGGGTGGGCTTCCGACTTAAACGCGCGTTAAGGGCGAGCCATGAGTAATGGCCTAGCGTGGCGAGGATGCCGCTGGGCCTTTGTAGTTTTGTGATTTTCCAATGTACATGAGCTTTTTCGGTATTTGAGATATCTGATGCGGTTTGCTTCCGAGTTTGCCGATATGCCCTACCATGCGCGAGGGACCCCTCCGTCTAGATAGCGTGCATAGCGGCGGACCCGATGATCCGTCCTTACATGGCGTGGGTTAGCGCGGGCGGAAGTGCGGCGTATATTGCGCTCCCCGCCTCGCAGCGGGGCAGCCTGCGTGCACTTCCCGCTCCGTCCCTTATCCTTGGCGGGTGGCGGCGAGCCGGGCGCCTAAGCCGGCAGAGCGCGCGCGCGCTCCGTCCCCTACCCTTGAGCGGGTGGCGGCGAGCCGCGCGCCAAGTCGGTAAGCGCGCGCTCCGTCCCCTACCTTCGAAGGGTGGCGTGAGTGGCGCCCAAGTCGAGTAGCGCGCGCGCGCTCGTCCCCTACCCTTCGAAGGGCGGCGGCGAGCCGGCGCCTAGTCGGCAGGGTGCGCGCGCTCCGTCCCCTACCCTTCGAGCGGGTGGCGGCGAGCTGGCGCCCAAGTCGGCGTAGCGCGCGCGCGCGCCGTCCCCTACCCTTGAGCGGGTGGCGCGGAGCTGGCGCCCAAAGTCAGTAAGGCGCGCGCGCCCGTCCCTACTCTTGAAGGGTGGCGCGAGCTGGGCGCCAAGTCGGCGAGAGGCGCGCGCGCTCCGTCCCCTACCCTTGAGCGGGTGGCGTGGGTGGCGCCTAAGTCGGATGAGGCGCGCGCGCCCGTCCCCTACCCTTTGAGCGGGTGGCGCCGGCCGCGCGCAAGTCGGCAGAGGCACGCGCGCTCTGTCCCCTACCCTTGAAGGGTGGCGGCGGGTGGCGCCAAGTCGGTGAGAGCGCGCGCTCCGTCCCCTACCCTTCGAGCGGGTGGCGGAGCCGGCGCCTGAAGTCGGCGAGGCGCGCGCTCGTCCCCACCCTTGAGCGGGTGCACGACTAATGTCCTCCTTCCGCTCGCAGAGCGCTCGGAGGGCACCGTATTTAATTAGACTCCGTAGAGTGCGTGGGACCAACATCCACGTCTTATTTATACTCAGAGGAGTACACGAGGACGGGGTCCACAGTGCGCGAGTTCGCGTCTTGTTTAGACTCGTAGAGTGCGCGGGAGAGCATCGCGTCTTTTATACTCCGTAGAGTGCGCGGGATCAACATCCACGTCTTATTTATACTCGGGAGTACACGAGGGCGAGGTCCCTGGCGTGCGCGGAGTTCGCGTCTTGTTTAGACTCCGTAGAGTGCGCAGGGAGAGCATCCGCGTCTTTTTTTATACTCCGTAGAGTGCGCGGGATCAACATCCACGTCTTATTTATACTCCGGGGAGTACACACAGGGACGAGGTCCCTGGCGTGCGCGGAGTTCGCGTCTTGTTTAGACTCCGTAGAGTGCACAGGGAGAGCATCCGCGTCTTTTTTATAGTCCGTGGACTCGCGCGTGCGGAGGTGAACCTCGACGTCACGTCTTTTTTAGAGTCCGTGGACTGGCGCGTGCGGAGGCGAACCTCGACGTCACGTCTTATTTATACTCCGCGGAGTGCGTGCGAAGGCGTCCCCCCGCACGTCTTTGGTTTATACTCAGCCCGTCACCTTTTGGCACGGCAAGTGCACCGCGAGACGTCGCGACCGATTTATACTCGGACCGTACGGGCTACGGCGAGTGCACACGCTGAACGAGCGTCGTCTTTGGTTTATACTCAGCCCCATCACCTTTTGGCTACGGCGAGTGCACACGCGAATGTGCGACCGATTTATACTCGGACCGTACCCGGCTACGGCGGTGCACACGTGAGCGTCGTTTTGGTTTATACTCACCCGTCACCTTTTGGCTCGGCAAGTGCACCTGTGAGCGTGCGACCGATTTATACTCGGACCGTACCTAGGCTACGGCGAGTGCACACGCGAGCGTCGTCTTTGGTGTGGCGCCGAAGCACGCGCGCGTGGGCGAGCCTCCGCGCGCCTCGTCGCATCATGATGTATTAACAATCAATCGTCAAGCGACAAACGGTGAACTTTATTGGTCTCCCGTTTGCGCGGGTGAGCAATTACAAAAGAGGGATAGACTAACCGTTTGTTCCCGGCGCGGCTGGAGCCTCTAGTGGTCAGGCTGTCTGCGGGGCCCACCCAGCTGCCTTCGAACAATGCCGCGAGACTCCCTTTTTGTGCCGACTCTCAAGAGAATCGTTGAGCTTCGCGGCGCGAATGCCTGGTACCTGGCTCAATGCGCCGGGCCATATCTTGGTCACCACGGATGGTGATGATAGCCCGCGGCCCCGGAATCTTCATGCATAGGTAGCCGTGGTGTGGCACCGCGCCGAAGGAGTTGAGGATTGGACGCCCTAGTATGACATTGTACGGGTACGGGAGGTCAACCACGTCGAAGGTGGCATCCTCGGTCCGCACATTGTCGTCTTGGCCAAACGAAACTTGAAGACATATCGTCCAATCGCGTGAGAAGCTGTCCCCGAAGCCTTGCGGGGACTCCGAGGCCCTAGGCGGCTCGGGGATCCCCATCCGGTGAAGGCGCGCAAACAACACATTAGCGGATGCGCCTCCGTCTCACGAGGGCACGCCTCACGTTGCATCCCGCGATGATGACCCGGATGATCGGGGTCTTGGTGAGGAAAATCGCCCGGGCATCATCGGGTGTGAATGTGACCTCGTCTTGCGCCCAATCCGGTGGTGCTTGCGCTGGGTATACCGCCACGTGATGTAGCCTTCGGCGTATAGGCCTTCTGCTGCCGTCTTGAGGCAAACTTCAGCGCGAGCCTCAGGAGATGATGTTGATGACCTGTGATGCGGCGCCTCGGGCTGCAAGCTGCGGAGGCCCTCCCGGCTGCTGCACGTGAGCTGGATCCGTAGGGGCCTTCTGAGGCTGTGCCTTGCCCCGAATGCGCATGGGGCCGTAGGGGAGCTGGACATGGGCCACCACAGCGAGGCAGCGCCTCGGGTTCCTATCTCGGCGGCGCTCGGCGGGCGCCGCAATGGAGACACACGAGCGTGTGTCGTGGGTGCCTCGGCCATGGATTTCGCACCACAGCCCGTGCTGTCGGTCGTCATAGTCCCCCTGGCCTCTGTCATCGTGGCCTCGGCCACGGCCGCGGCCACCCCGGCCCCGGCGCCCTCGATTGCCACGGCGCGGGGCGCTTTCTTGAACCACCCTCGATGCCGAAGACAAGCGACCTCGCGCGACTTACGTCGCGCTTGGGCCTGTTGGATGGCTCCTTGTGCGGGGCTTCGCTGCGGTCGGTTGCATCCTTGGACGACTCCGGTTTGCGTTTGCCCTTCGAAGGGCCATCCTTGGACGGATCTTCCTCGACTCTTGTCGAGCCATCGGCCTGGTTAGTGTCGAATCGTCACCTTGCCTTCGCGGGCGTCCTCCTCGCCCTTGCGTCTTGCTCCATCTTGTCGAAGAGCTTTGCCACCGTCTTGATTGGCTTCGCGCGTTGTATTCGGCCATCGGACCGGGCGGAGGCCTGTATGGCTGCGTTGGCGGCGGTGGTCGTTGGCGTCCTTGACTTGGCGGCGTATCTTCGCGGCGCTGAAATAGTCCGGAGCTTTTCCGAGGGCTTTTGCTTTCTGGCGAATAGTTGATCGCGTCGACCGCTCGGCGTAGTTTCCACGGAAGTTGTTGTGGAGGCGGTCGCGGCTGCTCCCAGCGTAGATGGAGTTCGGTTCGATGGTAAAAAACGTGGATAGCGCCACTCCACGCAGCGCGAGAGGAGCCCTTCGCTTTGTGGTATCATCTCCACCCGCAACCGATGGCGGTCTCATACACGCGCCGCGAACTTCGCGGTCAGTACGCCCTTGAGCGGCTCGATGGTGCTAGGGAACTTGAAATCCTCGAGCCATTCCGCTGCTGCGATCCTGCCAAAGCGGGGACTCGGGTCGGCAGCGTCATAACGAAGCGCGGCCCGGATGTGGGGCGTCACGGCTCGTCCGCCCTCTCGGAGTGGGCTCGGCGCTACTGCTGGCGCGGCCGCCGCTCCGAGCCTCTTGCATATCTCGGACGGCTCCACGAAGATCTCCTAGTTCTCATTGGAGCGCGTTGAGGGCGCTAGCGAGCGCTTTCCACTGCGGTGGGGCGGGGCCTTTGGTGGGCCGGCGGCGAGTAGGGATAACAGCGGGTTGGATATCTCGGGTTCTGCTCTTCCCCAATCCAAAACCGAAAGTACTATCAAGCAGAACAGAAATAACTTTCGGGCGAATAGGAGCTCAAACCGAAACTCGCGGATACCGATATCAATGGATATCCAAAAAGCAGTGGAGCCCAAGTGCGCGTGGGGATGGGCGGCGAGGGCGGCGGCGATGGAGCCCGAGTGCCGGCGAGGACGGCGTGGCGGCGCGCGAGGGGGACAGCGTGGCGCGCGCGCAAGGGGCGGCGTGGCGCGCGAGGGCGCGGCGTGGCGGCGGCGAGGCGCGTGGCGCGGCGGCGCAAGCGCGGCGGCAGCGCGCGAGGGCAGCGTGGCGCGGCGCGCAGGCGTGGCGCGCGCGCGTGGGGCGGCGTGGGCGGCGGCGCGCGAGGACCGGCCGGCCGGGGGCGGCGTGGGCGGGGCACAGGTGGGCGCGGCGCAAGAGGCTGGCCGCTGGGTTGTGGCGGTGGGGTGGGTGGGAATGTGGGATTGGGTGGGTTAGGGTTAGGGTTTCACTCTCATTTTTATTTATATATTAGTTGGAAGGCCCCACATGTCATACACACTTCGGGTATCCATGGATATCCATGGGTAGGGTTTGCCCTCCAAATCCAACCCGAACTCTTATCGGGTACCCGCCCCGAACTATCCATGGATAGAAAATGCCATCCAAATCCACTATTTTCGGGTTGGATACCCGCGGATACCCGGATCCACGGATAATTTTGCCATCCCTACGGGCGAGTTGGCATGGTGACTATCGCCTCCCGAGACCCCAGGTCGGCGAGGGTGGCGGGGTCGGTCGTCATCGTCGCAGTGGCGGGGTCAACCGTCGTCGTCGCGGTGGCGGGGTCGGTCGTCGTCGCAGTGGCGGGTCGGTCGTCGTCGTGGCAGTGGCGGGGTCGGTCGTCGTCGTCGCAGTGGTGGGGTCGGTCGTCGTCGTCGCAGTGGTGGGGTCGGTCGTCGTCGTCGCGCGAACGTCGACACTTGCGCCGCGGCGGCCGACGCCGAGGCCCTAGTGTTCACGTGCGCTCCGACCGACCGTCTTCTTTCCCTTGCCCGTCGCCGATGAAGCTTTTTGGTGCCATCTTCTTCTTTGATCTTGAGCTTGTCTTCGTCCTCCCACGGACGGCGCCAAGCTGTTGTGGTTCTGGACCAAGCAGAGAGAAGTGGTAGTGGAGAGTGGGAAGTGTCTGCCTTCCTCCTCATCCCGCTATATATATTCATGTGGGAGTGCTTTTCTGATCATGCCCTTACATCTGTATCCCCTTAGGGATGGCAACGGTTGGATATCTCAGGTTTACGCTCTTTCCCCGAATCCAAAACCCGAAAGTACTATCAAACCGAACCCAAATAACTTTGGGGCGAATAGGAACTCCAAACCCGAAACTCATGGATACGATATCAATGGATATCCAAAAACAGTGGAGCCCAAGTGCCGCGTGGGGATGGGCGGCGGGGCGGCCGGCGGTGGGCCCGTGCCGCGAGGGACGGCGTGGGCGGCGCGCGCGGGGCGGTGTGGCGGCGGCGGCGCAGGGGGCGGCGTGGCGCGCGCGCGAGGGCGAGGTGGCGCGGCGCAAGGGGCGAGGTGGCGGCGGCGCAGGGGGCGGCGGTGGCGCGGCGCAGCGCGAGGGCAGCGGGCGCGGCGCGCGCGGAGGCGGGTGGCGGCGGCGGCGCAAGGGGCGAGGTGGCGCGGCGCGCGTGGTGGCGGCGTCGCGAGGGGGCGGCGTGGCGGCGGCGGCTCGAGGGCGGCGTGGCGGCGCGCAGCGTGGCGGCGCGGCGGCGCAGGGCGTGGCGGCGGCGCAAAGGCGTGGCGCAGCGCGAGGGCGGCGTGGGGCGGCGGCGCAGGCGTGGCGCGCGCGCGGGGGCGCAGCGTGGCGCGGCGCGCGGGGGACCGCCGGCCGGGGACGGCGTGGGCGGGGCCTGGGTGGGCGCAGCGCAAGGGGGCCTGGCCGCCTGGGTTGTGGCGGCTGGGGTGGGTGGGAATGTGGGATTGGGTGGGTTAGGGTTAGGGTTTCACTCTCATTTTTATTTATATATTAGTTGGAAGGCCCCACATGTCATACACACTTCGGGTATCCATGGATATCCATGGGTAGGGTTTGCCCTCCAAATCCAACCCGAACTCTTATCGGGTACCCGCCCCGAACTATCCATGGATAGAAAATGCCATCCAAATCCACTATTTTCGGGTTGGATACCCGCGGATACCTGGCTCCACGGATAATTTTGCCATCCCTAATCCCCCTAAGGGTATTTGAGTCATTACACATGTTCTACTCTGGTCTTTGTAGTCTTCTAACAGGCCTGCTGGGTTTAGGTGGGGGCCACCCCTACAACACCATCCATGCCTGCAACCATTCGCCAAAACCCATATTCACCTATATAGCCATTTCGATTATCTTGACTATTCCAAGCCAATTCCTAACTCCGATCAACCAAACCAAACACTGCCTAAACCTTTACTCTTTATGGTTATTTATTGGTATTTTATTCTCAGCTTGCATTCTGCAAAGCAGGAACTCATTTGTATTCATCTTCCACGCTAGTACTCGGACCACACGAGTGGGTTAACAAAAGGACTACAAGAGCAATTAAAGAAGTCAATATCCAATATGAAGACTACAATATAGATAATCAGAGACTATGGACAAAGAGGCAAATCACATGTCTTTGATCATATTAAACCAACATTCTTTTAATTATTTATCATGGTAGTTCAAGAACTCAAAAACTTTGCATTACTAAGAGACTTAGCATTTTGTTATAAGAATTTTAAATGGTTCTAGGATAAGAAAGGATCGCAGGAGGCCATGAGATGGCCGGGTCCCATGACCTTATCCTAGGGTGGAGGCTTGGACCGGAAAGGTGGTAGTGCAGTGGACACTAAAATATGGGTTTATGGGTGAAGTTGCCTTAGTGAAAATATAAGTACTAGACCCTTATGCCAAGTAAAGAACATAGTGATCGCCCAACCACAAGCGTTGATTTGTCAAACCTGGTCTAGTAACTGCTCAAGTTCGATTGAATATCTACAACTAGTGGGGGAGACCGAGAGTGAGTTCGTATAGGAGGTAGTTAGCCATACAACGATAAGGCTGCGACAAATCGGGCGAGGCCGTGTGGGCCACTTGAGTTTGTTGAGATCAAAAACCTACTGGGTAGAGGCTATTAAAGAATTGAGCAGTGAAAAATCTTGTTTTCTTAAGCCCGGATACGGGGATTAAGAGATCCTGTGGGTAAAGCTGGGCAGCTCTGCAGAGTCATGATTAATGGTATTCGAATACGTCGTGCTTCCAGTAAATGAAGCTGTGTTTAATGAGTGAATCCAACAGCGAAGTATAAGTAGATTTGAAAATGTTGAAGTCTGGTAATTAAGTTTTGAAACCCCAACTCCTTAAGAAGTTATTATTCTTTTGTGTTTAAAAATGTTTACAAATAAAACTGCATCCATAACTACTTAATCAAACACATATATTTCCATCCTTTGGAGATCCTAACAAGTAGTTATATAGCATTTCTCCATGTGACTTATTGAGTACGGTTGGTTGTACTCAGTCTTGCTTTACCTTCTCCAACACAGAGATTAGAAAAAAGAAAGATGTTACAAGTATTTGTGTTAGGGTTACGACCGCACTCAAACGTTCCTGTGGGAGTTTTCTTCGGTTCTTTGATTGTAAGTTAAGTTTATGGCTTAAATACCTATTAAAATTTCTAAAGTTAATTGTTAGGTTTTATTTTAGTGAAATTAACCATTTTTAAATGTTCGTGGACAGATATGATACTTCTTCTGTCCACAACGAAATTTCTGAGCTTTTGCGGGATGTACGACGACCCTGTTCCCTGTTCCCAAAAACGGGGTGTTGCACACCTGATGTCCACCAGATGAGGTGTCACAAGATTAGTGCAACCAAGCTGCAGCAGTGAGAAGGGCACGTCCTGGTATTTACACTTACAGTGACTCATTGAAGCCACGCCAGTGATCTCTTCCGACTTTGTTCTCTCCCTGGACACATTCAGTGTAACAGACAGACGTAGAACAACTACTTTCAAAAAGATAAGAAATACAACAATGTAACATGTGTGTGATTGTCACGTACAAATTTGCTGTCACTGGCAGAAAAGAGACATGAATTTAAGGAAAACACTCATTTTGCATATCACAAAAGATGTAATGTATTTTCTTGATCCACACAGCAGAATATAATTGTCCTCACCACCTATCTAGTTTGAGTAATCAAGCAAAGCTTTTATGTGGCAGAACAAACTTGGAAGAAGTCGATACTTAACAATTGTACCTTAGAATTTTGCCAAACATCTGCAACACCCATATACTTGTCAAAAAGACGATATGTACTCAAACCAAGCTTGTTATGGCGTCGAGATATCGGCGATATCTCGTCGAGATATCGTCGTGGCGGCCAGCAGTCCCATGCCGTCCGGACGACATGAAGGTGGGCCGTATCCCGTCCGCCATGGAGCGATATAGCGGTGTGGCGTCTCTGTGGCGGTGTTGTGACGATAAATCGCCGCTCAGCGGACGCCATAGCCGCGCGGGGGGGGGGGTTAAGTCGAGACTCGCGGGTTTTGGCAGACACACACAGACATACCTCTACGAGTCTAGGGTTTTGGCAGCCGGACGAAAAAGCGAGGAGAGAGGCAGCCCGCCGCCGAATCCGTCGCCGCCGCCGCCGAATCCGCCGTCGCCGCAGCCGGATCTGCTCTCGCCGACGCCGGATCCGCCGTGGCCGCCGTCGAATCCGCCGTCGCCGCATCCGAATCCACCGTCGCCTCAGTCCAGCGCACCTCCTCCGGCTGCCTCCTGCTTCGCCGCCACCTCCTCCGATCCGCCGTCGCCTCCAGGCCCTCCACCGGTGAGCTTCCTCAGTCCTCACTCGCCTCATGCTCTCGCTCAGACGCCTCACGGTATCGAGTCGAAATGGACGGAGCAGCCGAGGCCCGAGCGTCCGCTCGTTTTATGCATTGCTGTTTGCGTTGCGTTGCTCGCCGGTGGCTGTTTGCGTTGCGCCGGTCGGCAGAACAGTAAACGGCTAGTCCGAACTGATGAACTCTGAACAGTTAGTAAATATGTGAATTAGTAAATATGTGTAGGCTGCTAAGTATTGCTAGTAAATAGTTAGTAAAATCAGTAAATATGTGTAGGTTGCTAAGTATTGCTAGTAAATAGTTAGTAAAATCAGTAAATATGTGTAGGCTAGTGATTATTGATTGGATCATTGAAATTAGTAACTAGTATATAGCAATACTTAGCAGCCTACACATATTTACTGATTTTACTAACTATTTACTAGCAATACTTAGCAACCTACACATATTTACTAATATCTTATATGCTAATGTTAGTTTGTAATATGCAGAAACACGACATATCATAAATGGCAACTGAAAGCACAGGGGGCTCTAACGCCGACTCATATGATCCAATGACCGATCCTAAACGGAGGGCAAAGTCAAATAATCCGGGATGGAAGTATGGGTTTTGGCCAATAATTGGCAACCGAGATTCAGTGCAATGTTCGCTTTGTGGCAAAATTGTACATGGAGGAATAACGAGGCTTAAGGAGCATCTTGTGGGTGGGTTTGGAGATGTTCAAAAGTGTGCCAAAACAACCACAGCAATCACACGAGAGATGCATGATGCTTTGATGAAAAAGAAGAAGGAGAGACCACTCTTCCTAGATGACGATGAAGAAGAACCACAAGATGAAGATCATGATGTGACAGAGGACTCCCAAGAGGTTAGGAGTGTTGTGCAGCCAAGCTCAGGGACAGCTGCTAAAAGAAAACAATCTGCCTTGAAGTTCAAGAGTCCACCACCAAAGATTCCAAAGGAGACCAAGTCCATTAGCGCAATGCTTCGACGTACACCCACAGAGGTTGTAGAGCAAAGACATGCTAAAGGGGCTTCTCAAAGTAGCATTCAGTCCAGTATGAGGACCAAGGAAGAAAGGCATGCCGTCAACATGGAGATAACCAAGTTCTTTTATGAGTGTGGCATACCATTTAATGCCGCAAATTCAAGACAATTTGAGATTGCTATGGAGGCCGTTGCACAGTATGGTTCTGGATACAAACCTCCCAGCTAACATGAGCTAAGAGAGCCATTGCTTGCGGAGGTGGTTAAGGAGATAGATAATTCAAAGGTGAAGCATGAGGAGATGTGGAAGCAATATGGTTGCACACTCATGTCGGATGGTTGGACAGATAGAAGGGGGCGATATTTGATTAACTTTCTTGTCAACAGTCCAGAAGGGACTTTCTTCTTGGAATCTGTTGATGCATCAAGTGAAGTGCATGATGCAAGAATGTTAGCTGATTTGCTAGAGAAGCGGATCATTAACATTGGAAAGGATAAAGTTGTTCAAGTTGTCACTGATAATGGTGCTAATTATAAGGCAGCGGGCAAGCTTCTCATGGAAAGGATTCCTACACTTTTTTGGACCCCATGTGCTGCACATTGCTTAGACCTTATGTTGGAAGACATAGGTAAGTTGAAGGAATTTAAGAAGCCCATTGCACGTGCCCGGCATGTCACCACTTTTATTTACTGAGCATGGGAAGCTTCTTAGTGCAATGAGGAGAAGACAGTGGGATGGATCTTGTGAGACCAGCGACTACCGGTTTGCCACAACATTCCTTACTTTGCGGAGTTTGTACAAGCACAAAGACGCTTTGAGGTATCTTTTTACTGATAATGATTGGACTATGACCAAATTGGCAAAGACGGAGGCTGGAAAAAAAGCGTATGCCATTGTGCTTTCTAGAGAGTTTTGGAATTCGGTTGAGGATTGCCTTAGAGCTACACAGCCACTTCTTGTTGTATTGAGGATGGTTGATGGTGATGAGAAGCCTGCCATGCCAGAGGTTGCGGCATGCATGGCTCACGCAAAAGAAAAGATCAATGGAGCCTTCCCTACCCAAAACAAGAAAGGTTTGCTCAAGAGCATCATGAAAATTATAGAAGAGCGTTGGGAGAAGCAAATGGACACCCCACTATATGGGGCTGCCCTCTATTTGAACCCAGGGAAATTCTTTGACATCCAGAAGAAGGGTGATGATGCATGTGTTGGGGAGTTAAGGGGTTGCTTCACTGATGTGCTTGCAAAAATGATAGAAGATGAGGATCTTAGAAATAAGATCGATCAACAAGGCATTCTTTATGAGGACCGACGCGGAGATGTCTTTTCAAATAAAATGGCAATCCAAAACATCAACACAAGGAGCCCTCGTAAGTGTTTTAAGTTTTAACTATTAAATTTCAGCATGTATGTTTTTTTAGTCTTAAGTCATAATATTAATACATGCATGTATTTTTGTCATTTTAGTTGATTGGTGGCGTTCATATGGAGGTAGAGCCATTGAGCTACAAAGATTTGCAAAGCGTATCGTTAGTCTTTGTGCTTCATCATCCGGTTGTGAGCGAAATTGGAGTGCATTTGAATTTGTAAGTCAAGTTGATTAATTTTGTTAGCAAAATTTCAGCAAACATATTATTATTTTTTGCTTACCTTGATCATTTGTAGATCCATACCAAGAAAAGAAACCGGTTAGAGCACAAAAAATTGAATGATTTGGTCTATGTTGCATACAACCGAAAGATGACAAGTAGATTTCAAAAGCGGCGTGAGGAAGGTGGCAAAAGTTATGACCCTTTGGTCATAGAAGAGTTTGATTGGGGCAATGAATGGGTTGACCCAATGGCCGAACCGCCTCAAGGTGCTCGTGGGTGTGATCTTACGTGGGACCATGTTGATGAAGCCATTGGTGCATCACGCGAGCTTCAAGGTCGTAATCTTCCTAGGAGGGCTCATGGTGATCCTGTGACCTACACTCGACGTGTGAGATGTACATCAAGAATGGTTGAAGAAGATGAGCCACACTCGGGCAATGAAGAAGAAGAGGAAGAAGAAATCATGCTTGATGACGATGATGTGGATGATTATGGTGAAGATCCAATTGATGCTAGCCAACATAGTGATGGAAATGACATTGTAGCATCTACCAATTTAGATGGGTTCGAATTGGATGACTTTTGAGAGATCTAGAGAGTTGGACTTGGATGACTTTTGTGAGATGAGAGAGTTGCATTTATGTTATTGTTGTGGACTTATGAGTTATGACTCTATGCTTGTGGACTATGGACTTATGTTGGTTATGTCATGTTTGTTAATTGTTATGTTGCTCATTGTTCATGTAATTATATATTTTAATTCTTAGTTATTCACTTCATATTGACCCATTTTCATGTAGCTTGTGGATTACAAGAAGATATGACATATTATCAAGTATGAACAAGGTACGTCATTCAATCCATATTTACTCAATTAAATGTAATATCAAATATCCATCATTGTAATGTATTGTAACAAGCTACATGTTACTACTTGCAAGTTACAAGGGGATATGTGCCATATAGGGGAAAAAGTACATTGATAGATGATGGTACTACATGAGTTCAAGAATAGACAAAATAAAGGTATGTATGTTCTACTACATTTATCAAAGCTAAGTTAAGATGTGTGCATAGTGTCGCCACGCCGTACGTCATATAGCGTCGCCACGCCGCGCGCCATAAGCGATATTGTTATGTGAAGGTGGTGAGGCGCCGCGCCTCGCCGCGCCGCCGTAATAACCTTGACTCAAACTTTAATCATGCCCTGCAAAAATCAGATAAAATTGCTTAACTTCAAAAAGAAATATTCTACCCAAGCTGCACAAGCCATATCGAATTTGGTAAACATCACTGAACCGTTAACGTTTGTCACCAGGAGTTCATAACTCAGTTCCATTCCGCTGGAGTAAATTTCGAAGGGCAAAACGCACAGGCGCAAAATTCATAATATACATCATCTTGCCGCAAAGAGATGAAAGAGATGACCGGGGCCAGATCAAATATTTTTGAACTGGACATAAACATCTCGATGCTACTTTGCTCACAGCATCAACAACAAGAAGCATGAATCCACATCATGTTACATAGAGTACCATACATGAAGAACAAAAGAACAAATGCTATCTTTAAACAGGGTGCTTCATAGCAGAGAGAATGAATGAATTGTTTCATCATTTTGGTCAATAATTCAATAAGGAGTATTTTGCACGCACAACAATCCTGCCCTTCTCAACACCCAACTTTGCTCCTGTGACCAGCCAGTGGCCAGGTGCATCTTGTGGGCCCTTCAACGTTTCAGTCATGTCAACAATCTTCGCAAGTTTAGCATTATCACTTGAGGATGATGAAGCTTCATCTGTCTTATGCATCGAATAACTTGGACTGTGGTCCCACACTGATCTCCTAATTGTGCACCCAGGAACTCTGGAGAACAAGAGTTTAAGGTGGAGTACACTCTTCACACCAAAATCCCACACTCCCAATTGTGCTCCTGTTACAATATAAACACCAGAAAGGTCCGTGATATTTGTTTCAGTGTACTCTATGGGCGCAGTGCTGACATGAGCAAAATTCTTCCACTTGATTGGTTCGAACCAGCGGCTATCCTGCTCTTCAGGGCCTTGCCATTTTGGTGGTCCAATTGTGATATGAGAGTCCCAATGAGGTAGGAATATTTTTGGTAATGAGCCAAGGTGCTGCAAATGAATAGCCAGACGGTTCTGTTTGGTTCCTTCCAAGCACAGCCTGAGGCCAGTGACTGGCCTACGGCCAACAGATATCTGCATGTATTTCATTGGAAGTTAGCTCGTGTTACATTGCCTTGAAGAATTTATCATTTTAAAACTTTATTTCAAATTGCCATTGAACCCCCAAGCAACGATGTGTTCCCCTAATTCCTCTGTACCATCTTGAGGCAATAAGGTGTGAGGAATTAAATTGAGTTATTTCACAGCAAATCGTAACAACATTAAAAACATATAAACTGTTCTTCTGCATGTGGCAGAACCCTAAAGTTCACGTCTCAAGAAAATTATTATTATGCGTATTAGCAAAATGTTGTTCTGTTTCTATTTTGGCCTCGCACACTCAAGCAACTACAAGACATAATCTGGTGAGAGCTATTAAGTTAACCTATCGATCGTAAAAATTAGAAGAAAAAAAGAAATTACCATACGCATGTATTTAGATCCGAGGGGTAGCCTTTACCTGTTCTGTGCTAACAAATAGCTTTGGGCCCATCAAGCTAAACTGAAGTGATGGGCACACAGGCTCCTTTCTATGTTGACCAGCAATACCCGGAGCTACTGGAGCCCAAACCAGTGGAACTTGGAAATCTAAAAAGTACTGCAACTCTTCAATTGGAGGTTTGTCTGGAGAACAAAAATTATCAATACAGCATAATTGTAAAGATAGCATGTAATATAATAATTTTAATCGCAGCAGGAAAAGGGCAAGGATGACTATCCATCTCTGATAGAAGAAGCATAAAATGTTTCTCCACAGCACTCTCTTTGGGAAGCCTCACTGCTGTGTTGATGTAATTATGATCAACATTATGACTTTAGGGCATAACTGTTGATCTTGATCATGAAAACATCACCCTTGCTAAAACATTTTAGTACAAACAGAAGCACAACTGCAAAGGGACCTTGCTACCATAATATAAACGATAGTATGTTCGGACAAGGCACAGGGTATTAAAAGTGTACATTAAAGGTGGCAAATGTGCTTTAAAAGTATAGTAACGATAAGGAACCAGATGCATGTCTTACATGTCAAGTATAGATCAATTGCATGAGCAAGGTGCTTCTTTCCAGGTATATCATCAACAAGTGAAACAATAGGAAGAAATGTCATGCCTATGACATCTGGTGCTGAGGAAACAGTTTTTATCCAATCCATAAAGTTCTGAACAAGATCACAACCTCCCCTCCTTCTGAAGATTACTGTCATATCCTGTAGAGGGAATACAATATTAATCACTTCACATATGGATTGATCCCCACATTTTACATGCGGGAATTAGGATTTGTTGCCAGCTAAAGTGGTGCAGTGCACACATGTACAGTATATATTATTTCTTTCATTGAACATGTTTGATTTTTCAAAATAGCTAATTTCCTACTGTTGATAATCCAGGTAGTTCTTAAAGATGTAGACAGATAAATAATTGTGATGCAGAACACATCCTTGAAAACCCATAAATTGTACAGCCCTCAAAGTGAACCAACTATTCCTTCAAAAAAAAGTGAGCCAACATAGTCATGACAAGCTTCTGTTCTTATCAGCAATTACAGATAAATAAAGATTTCTCTTATTAATTTAAAATGGCAAGGCAAGGAATTTGCTAACCTTCTCACTGTAATTGATGGGAGACACATTTGACTTGCTTTCCCCATCTGAGAATCTCTCATTCCCAATTTCTCTCACGTAATTTTTGAACTCCAATTCTGACAATTGGGATGAGGAATGCTGCTTTATGTAAACTTCATCCTTGCCACCAACCATAACAGAAGTAATAATATGGGTACCATAATTCTCAATAAAACTGGGAAGTAGCAATACAAGAGCAACTTGTTATATGATAAAGGCAGGTAATTTTAAAGAATTATATAGGATAGGAACAATTGGAACTGGACCCTGATAACAGCGTAAATCAAGAAAATTACCTACTGACCTAGCCAATGCTGACGGATCCCAACTATATGGAATTGCATGCTTAACGCCCTCGTGCAGAAACAATTCATCACTCGTTATTTTAACTCTATATAGCGGCACAGAGTAGCCATCAATCGCGAGGGACTTCGTTGCCGCTGCGTCATTCTTCCAAGAACCAGTAAAGCTGAACAGCGAGTTGAAGGAACCCAGCGGTACTGTTTCCAGCAAGCACGCCTTCCTGTTGAAATGCTCAGCCATCTAACCAACAAACACAGCGCTGTCAGATACGGCGAAGAGAACGGAGACGAAGCTAAAGAGAGACACTACGACTCGCATCACAACGTGTCGTTGAACGGTACACAGCATGCCGTATAGGCGCACACGATCCGATCAAAAGAAGCTCCAATAGGGAGCACCCCCCTCACCTTCGGGAAGCCGCAGACGAAGGGCTCGTCGGCGGCGGCCCCGGGGGAGAACGGGTGGCTGCGTTCGGGGCTGCCGCGGTAGGCCTCGACCTCAACGTCGGGGGGCACGCCGCAGAGGACGCCGCCGCCGATGGGCAGGTCCCGCGCGCGGGCCTCGTCGAGCGCCACGAGCCTCCCGGCGCCCTTGCAGTAGAGCAGGCGGTGGTCGCCGGCGGCGTCGAGGCCGCGCCCCACCGCCTGCAGCGCCGCCTCCAGGGCGGAGCCGGCAAGGCTCATGGGCCCCTCCCCTCTTCCTCCGCCTCGGGATCCTTGGCGATTCAGCCCGGTCGCGACGACGGGGGCGGGCTCTGGTGGTGTCTGCGCTGCTCCTGCGCGGAGATTACGTGAGGGGAAGGGAGGAAGAAGACCCAGACAAGGGGGTGGGGGCCTTGTCGCGAGAGAGGAGAGGCTTTTGACCGCCGCTACTGCTGTTGATCGGGGAGGGGTGGGGGGGACACGGTTTCTAAGGAGGAAGGGAGCCGGGGCAGAAAGGCGACGCTGGCTGGGGTAGCTTCGTTTGACTGGTCGCTATTATTAAGCAAGTTTTGTTCTGCCTTCGCTACTGACGCTATCAATGCTTTCAATGGTGTCACGCTAGCTATTTCAAAGCATGCTTTCAATGGTGTCACGCTAGCTATTTCAAAGCATGCTTTCAATGTTGCCGTGCTGTGTGTTTTGAAATATGGTTCCTTTCTTCTGTTGAGATGCTTAACATCGAAAAGTCAGTTGACTTGCTGTTTCGGAATTCAGGAAAATTTAGATTGGGTTTTTTGTCTAGCAGATTCAGTTTCTTTTTACCTCGTGTGCTAGATTATGTTTTGTGAAAATAAACACAGACGCCAGTAGTAACTAGCAGTACTATCTGCACCATCCAGCTAAAATTCCATCCAACCAAATTCACTGCCCCGTCAGTACCATTCTTATCCATACCTAACCTAGGGGGTGAAAACGGTGCTAATCTGATGCCGTATCTTTACTTCTTAAAAAGGAGTTAGTGGTTTGTGTGTTTTTCATTTCGTTGTCCGTCATAAAAAAACTTACGCCAACGTATGGGCCTCCTCCCGCTCTCCTCTCTCTGATCTCCCCCACCTTGCGAAACTTCCGCCCGAGACGTTGCTCTCCCCCACCCCGCGCCGCCGCCTCCCACTTCCCACTTCTCCGCTCCGCCCTTGTCTCTTCCTCCCCACCCCACACCGCCCCCCACTCCTCTGCTCCACCGCTCCTCCTCCCCACGTCGCGCCGCCGCCTCCCCACGCTCCTCGCTCGCCTCGCCTCCTCCTCCCCAACCTGCGTTGCCCCTCCTCCTCCTCCCCCACTCCTCCACTCTACCGCCACCCCCTCCTCCCAACCCCGCGTCGCCGCCTCCTTCTCCCCCACCCCTCTCCTCCAGATCCGCCCTACGTCCCTTCCCATCCTCCCAGATCCAGGCGTCAATTTGCCGGCGCCATTGCGCAGGAGCCGAGTCGCGTGGTGACCTTCCCCAAATACAGATAACCATACGAGTTTGTAAATGCTCCTCAGGGAAGCTTTTGTAGTTCACACAAATCCGAGGTGTAAAATGAAAAGGCATACTGTTGTGATTACAAACCAAACAGAGAGAGATGGTAGTATGGTAGTGGAGAGTTAGATGAGCAATGCTTGGGGCCTCCCCCATGGCCTGGATGGCATATATATTCACATGGGGAGTGCTTTACAATTATATCCTTACACCCAAGTATCCCTCCCAAAGGCATTTATGTCATTATACATGTCCTATTTTGGGCTTTACAATCTTCTAACAAGCCGGCTGGGCTTAGGTGGGGGCCACCCCTACAACAGAAGTCTCTCATGATGAAGGGCTTCACGGGCCGAAACCATGTTGCCGAGCCATTTGGCCCCCTCCGTCCCTGCGGCTTGTGACCTTCTATACTGTTGGATGGAATCTTATTTGCTGGTGCAGCCCAACCTCGCACCGAGGATTCAGAGTCGAGCTGGTTGCCGAAGCCGTCCTTGACCACGGAGCCCTTCGGTCGTGGAGTCGAAGTCGAGGCGAAGATGGGTTCATTCTGCGAACACGCCGAGGCGCGGGGCAGGCCCGCCTCCCGTGCGCGATGCCGGAGCCGAAGGTGGGCTCTTCCCACGGAGACGGGTCCGAAGCGAACACGTCGCGGAGGTGTTTTCCGAGGTCGCTCTATAGACACGTAGGGGTGGAAACGGATCGGATACGGTCGAATAGTCTCAAATACGAATACGAATTCATGTTTTTAAGCGGATCTGAATCTGGTCGAACATTCTCGAATCGAATACGAATCGAATGTCGTATTGAATACGAATTCGAATCGAATATATGCTTAATTCGGTCGAATACGAATATCCTCGCATCGAATGTCGTGTCGGCCGGTTTTCCAATTAGCGGTTTTAAATTCAAATTTTGACATGTTAAATTTCATCAAGCGTCAAATTTTGAATTTAGCGGTTTCCGATTAAGCGGTTTTAAATTCAAATTTTGACATTTCAAATTTCATCAAATGTCAAAATTTTGAATTTAGCGGTTTTCTATTAGCAGTTTTAAATTCAAAATTTAACATTTGAAATTTTGACTCTCATTTGGGTAAATGGGAATGGAAAATCAATGGTAGTTTTTTAAAATAGTAGGCATCAGACAGTTTCCTTGTTGCAAATTCTAAACCAACAAATCTCATTAGAACAAAAATTTGGTCAGTCACCAATCAGGCCATCACTACGTACACAAAGATGTTAATGACTTAATGTGACCTCAGCATTTTCCTCCTTAAGTAGATACTGTTAGACAAAAAAAATATACTGAATGTCAAGCTAAAATAAGGTGGGAATGGATCTGGCTCCTCTGATCCTACTCTACTAGTAACAAAACACAGTTGTTTAGGATAAGAGAGTTTGTCATTCAGAATCGGGATGTTCATAGGGTTCCAACATAGTATAATATACAAAATTAACACAATCCTAAAAAAACTAATATTAACATTAGTACATATTATATGCATTTGGCCTATCACACAGCAATACAAAAAAGCGACTTATGAGGAAAAGCATGCTATCTTGAAAAAATGGCACAACGACCTTTCTGCAATAGCTCGGTTTCATTCGGTATAAATTGACATATTTCCAGCGGTAATCCCTGTTAAACATATCAAAGAGGCATAGCTAAAAGACCGGCATGTTTAAAATAAATATACTCACATTATTCGAATTGCAGATACCAACCCAATAAGATTATAAGAATGTATCAACAAATCATTTATGAAAAGATGTTTTCTTGATGATGGAGTGTTCCTTACGGACCTCTGGTGCATTAGAATAATTTGTAGGTTCTTTTGAGGACATGCCGGTTGAAGCCTTGAAGGTGACACTGGTGGTAATGGTGCTGGTGCGGTGGTGCTATGGTGTAGCAGAGGCAATCTTGATGGGGCTATCTTTGGTATTGAATGGATTCCCATCCTTCTGTGTGGTACATTAATTTATATGAGCATTTTGTGGAAAGAGTCATACATGAAGTAGTTGAATTCTTAATACTAGTATACTATGAAAGATGGACTTGTCTTCAAACATCAAAGGTAGAGCAATGATCGTCGTAATAACTTCGATCAAGGAGTTACTTACTTAAAGTTTGGTATGTTCAATAACTTCAGTGCAGGACCGAGAGGAGATCTTGCGGCACATTAAGGGTCCCGGATATTTGATTATTCTGAATATGCCTGCAATGATAGTAGAACATTAGCTAATTGTGATTTGACACTAGTGAAAAATTACGCGGGAAGGCGATTGCAATGCAATAGCCTTCAATACTCACGAGCTAGTCAAAGTCATCAAGTTTCCCATTGAAGGTGGTAACGGACCGGTCAAGTTGTTGGAAGAAAAATCTCTAATCAAGAAGGTTGATTATCATTGCTAAGAAATTTCAAATTATAAACTAATGCTAGTATAGACTAACAACGTAAGTCAAATTACTCTTACAAATTCGCAAGTCTGTTAGATTTGAGAATGCATCAGTATCTCTCAACCAATTGATTGTTATTGAGGAGCTGCATATGCAAGAATACATAGTGAGACTGTGAGAGCAGATTGAGAAACTATCATTGAAAGTCCTAAATTCTTTGAAGGCACAGTGAATGTGTACGATTTACTGGCAAAAAATATACTTACATGCTTGTTAAAAGTGTGAGTGTTGACAATGTACTTGGAATGCTACCATTAAATTGGTTAGCTGAAAGAAAAATGCAATTGACAAGAGAAGGCTTAGTAAAATGATAGCTTGCGGGAAGAAATTTGATAAATAACTTGCATAATCAAAACATGTCATCCATAGGCTATTTCAGCAAACATGATATCAAACTAGTTCTAACAACTGCGAGAATCAAAACATGTCATTTCCCAACAAAGCTACAAGTCTACAACCTAATTAAATCCTCTTTGACAAGCCTTTGCATTGCTATTTCTTTTCATCTGAATCAAAATATTCTTATGAACAAAAGATGAATTGTAAATAATAGAGGCAAACCATAGCCCTCAAAAGGGGCGGATCATCATCTAGCAAATAATTCGCAGACATGAAACATCAATAATCATCGATTCGGACAATTTGAAATCCATCAGCAGCGAGACATTGTTAAGCAAATAACCAAACACCCATATAAAGCATGATAGACATGTAAGGTATTTGGGCAAGCACAGATCCACGAGTTATCATCGATTGAGAGATGTATTATCGGCACCATTCAAGCAACAACAACGAAATCAAGACACCATGCGGCGATAAATAAAACAGAGGATGCGATGGAAGAACACCTCGGTACCTCACGTGGCGGTATAGCTTGAAGTTCACGTTGCGGCGCGCGTCGTGCGGCGGCTGCGCGAGAACTTGAGGTCTTGGCTCTTGAGTCTTGAGTATTAGTTGAGGACTTGAGGTCTTGGCTCTTGAGTCTTGAGTACTAGTTGAGAAATGCAAATGAGGAGTTGAGTCTTGAGTAGGGTACTAGTTGAGCACTTGAGCGAAATGAGGATTGAGAGTGTACCAGTACTCTTGTACTAGTTGAGGTCTTGGCTCTTCGCCTCTTCGCTCTTGGCTCTTGACTGTGTGACGGAGACACGGAGTGGAGTGAGGCGGCGAGAAGTGAGGTGAGGCCCGACTAAGCGAGGAGTTGGCTCTCGTCGCGTGCGCGCTCGGGCGCTTCGGGACTCACCGTCGCCAGCGATCGTCAAGAGGCCCAAGATGCCAACTCGGTGAGGCACGAGAGCGGAGAGCCCGAGTCGCCACTCGCCTTTGCCGCCTGATCGCTTTCGGTTGAGTGTTGGCGAATGTGAGTCTTGCTGTCTTGCGGACTCCGTCGGCCGCGACTCCGCCGTCCGCGCCGCGCGTGACTCCGCCGTCCCACTCCGCGCGTGACTCCGCGGACCGCGGTCCGCCTCCCGCCTTGGCAATTGGCACACCGCGCCTTGGCGCTTTAGGCTTTAGTGCGCCAAATCGGAATCATCGCCAATGCAAAGATCTTTGTCTTGCGCGCTGTGCCATTGCGCCATGGGCGGACACGGGAATACGAATGTTCTCGAATACAAATCGAATATTCTCGAATCTGAATGCGAATCTGAATGTTCTCGAATACGAATCGAATACGAATATTCTCGAATACGAATGCGAATCGAATATTTTCAAATACGGATACGAATATTGTCGAATCTGAATCGAATATTTTCGAATACGGATTTTTGCTTACCACATTCACGTTTTCTCGAATACGAATATCGGATAAAACGAATTATCCGTTACCGTTTTCCACCCCTATAGACACGGAGTCGGCATACGGCCCGACAGCTCGCAATCCGGAGTCGATGTCTTAATGGCAGCGAGAATTGCGCCGACCCCTGAGGTGTCAGTGTCAGGCGACTGCGGTCGTACGCACCGTCCCTATGGAAAGGTACACGCGGCGGGACGCGTTTGGCGCATCGTGCGCTGTCAGTGGTCGCACAACCGCGGTCGCACGTTCCTTCCCGAGAGGGGGGACGTGTAGTAGGACGCTATTAGTGTGTCGTGTGCTATCAGGCGGCCTGCGACTGCACGCCTCCGGCTACCAACGGTTGCGCTTCCCGATCTTGGGGAGCCGAACCACTAGGCTCCCACTGGTTGCCTTCCCGCTCGTGGGGGAGGTGAGAGGGCTTTATATACCCTTGCCACCGGCACGCGAGCGCTCTTCCTATTTGCTCATTTGTTCGCTTGCCGTTGTTTTGCTCTCTTTTCTCCCCACTTGCTGGCGCGATCTGCCTCTGTCCCTACTCATCTGGTCTTGCACTTTCGAGGAGGGAATGGCTTGCCGCGAAGATCCCGCTCGCCGGCCCAGCGGTAGCGTCTCGTCTAGCCAGTGCGGTTCGTCGCCGCTGTCGGCGGAATACTCTCTGGTGATTCGCGAGCCTTCGCAGGCCGACAAGCAATGGGAGGCCAAGGAGAAGGCGGGAGGCCGCTGCTCCTATGTGCTAGGGCCGAGTCTCGTGATGGAGGAGACGATCCAGACTCTCCTTTGGGAGAAGAGGCTGGAGGACCGTGTTGTGGTTCGCTTGCCTGCCAGCGACGAGACGGAGCCGCATCCGGAGGAATCGGAGGCGATTGTCTTTGTTGCGTATTTCGAGGCCGGGCTCTGGATATCAGCAACGCTCTTTGTCGGCGAGGTCCTGCGGACTTATGGACTGGAGTTGGCGCAGCTGACCCTGAATTCGATAGTTTGCCTGGCTGTTTATGTCTGGGCGGCGCGGACAGAAGGTGTCCATCCCAGCGCGAACCTATTCGCCCTTCTTCATGACGCGCGCTGCCAGCCAAAGAGGGTCGAAGGGGGGCGCTGTTAAACTTCGGTAGTGTCAACTTCGTACTGAGGTCGCAATGCACGAAGATCTTCCCCGCGTTGGTGACACGAGGGAAGTGGGAGTCCGACTGGATGCGGCGATGGTTCTATCACCGCGTGATGAGCACCAGCGGTCTTCGGTGCCGGGGATGGCGATATCTTTCAATAGTTCACCGAGTGTGGGGCCCAAAGGCGACGACAATCAACGGGCGCGGAGGCTTGCCGGTACCACCCTCCGATTCAACATGTGCAACCTCGTCGAGGAGTTCACTATGTACGAAGTGGCGCCGCTTTCCTGCCGGTGGAAGCATCAGCGAGGTCCCACCCGGCAGGATGACGTTCGACCGACAGTGTCGTAACCAAGTTACGACCACGACGAGCAGAGAATCGCAGACGTGGTCGTAAAGGAGTTATGACCACGATCATAGAGCCGAGGACGATGATGAGAGTGGAGGTGTCGTAGGTGCTATTGACGTGGTCGTAAAAGAGTTACGACCACGATCACACAGTAGGAAGACGTGGTCGTAAGGGTTACGACAACAGCGGTCGACAGAATCAATGCGTGGTCATAATGAGCTACGACTATAGTGATCGACTGTGGTCGAAGGAAGTGCAGCGCAGAGGCGGTGAACGTGGTCGTAACAACTGTCAGCATGGTCGGAGATCCAGCAGAGCGGTCGTAACCTCATCAACGTGGTCGTACGGGTGCAAGAGGTGGTTATAGCGATTTGGTGATGGTCATAAAGATCCTGGGCACAGTTAGGTGTGACTGTAACAGTCTGTTTGCCTAACTTAGGTGTAAATAAGTCGGCCTATTGAGCTTATAGCTTATAATCCAAATAAAATATATTCTCCACTAAATTCTAAAAGGTTGTTTGACTGAATGGAGCTTATAAGCCTTTGCAATCTTATATGCTCCATACGTCACCCTCCCCTCCCTAAGCAACTTATGCTTCTTCTGGAAGCGGGGCTTACTTATCCTAGAGAGTGCTGGTCGCCGGAGCAGGAGGTGAGCGCTGCCAAGCGGGTGATCCAGTCTTGGACCACCAAGAACGGCCTCGGAGGCCTGCCGATCGCCGCGCTCGGTGCGTCGTCCGGCGGGTACTTCGTCTCTCGGTTCGCGGCCGAGATGAGCCTCCACATGGTGATGTTCCTCCACATGCCGAAGGACCAGAGGAGGGCGGCCTTGGTGGAGAGGAGTTTGAATATGCTGAGGAGGAATGGTGTTGAGGTGAGGACGTTCCGGAGCCTGGAGCTCCCTCCAACGCCGTCGCTGCTGTCCGATAGGGTACCAGGCAACGCCATGGAAGGATGCAGTGGTGAAGAGGGGCTTCTGGGAGGAGGTGTCCCGGTGGGCTGAACACGTCCAGGTGCAGTTGAATCTTGCCTATGGGTACCATGAGATGACGAGCTTGCACGCCGACGAGATGTTCGATTGGATTGAGGAGCACCTGACCTGAGGTTTATGGTTGACACTTGATTGCTTGTTCAGTGCTCTCCGGCTTCGGATGAAAATTGTACTGGTTGCCTCGCAAAAGAAGAAATATACTTGTTGGTGGATTGGAGAGGAAGCTGCAGAGTGCAGCTCGGGGAATTCTTGTGACATGAATCAACACAGAAGAGGCACATTGTTTTTGTAATGAATCTACCTTGATGTGAATATGTACATTTCTTTCAGTTGGCTCTTGTGCGAATGAAGGGAAAGGAAGATGCATACACAGAGGTGGTTTTGTAAGGTGTTGCCCTGATCTATAATATCAATTCTGTGTTTTTTTAGATCAAGTTGTGCATGAATATTGTTATCTGATTGTCTCTGACACATTTCACTTGGGAGCTAGATTTTAAGTGTTAGTTGGGTTGATATGATACTGGAGAATGGCCATGGTTTAGTTACTGGCTAGTAGATGCAAATCACCTTTTTGGTCAGGAGAGCTAGGCTGGAGCGTGATTTAATATCTTTAGATGATACAAGATTTAACTATTTTCGGACTTGATATTTACTCTCTTGCGGTAAGCTCCTTTACTATTCTCTCCAAATACACTTGCATTGGTCACTAGTTGTGTTGTTCATTTTTCATTTGTGGCAAATAAAATGAGAAATGTGCGCCTTTTGAAATTTTGGGTCTCTTCTTTGCTGGTTTTGTTGATTTGGAGGATATGGTCCAAGGTTAACAACATCTGCAATTAAGATTTTTGTTCATTTTCTGATCAAGCTTCAGTTAAGTATTATCATTTGTGGTTTGCGGCATGTTGAAACTTATGGGTAGTTAATTTTGGCAAACCATAACCTCTACCGAAGTCGGTGGTCATCTACTCTGATTTTCCCTCTGTATTTTCTTTTTTGGGCGGTAATCTGTACTATGTAGATGAGATGTTTTGTTTTCTCATTTCCAAACATGTCTGAATTCACTCTTGCCAAGCTAAAACGGTTCTATCTTCTTCTTTGCGAAAAGATCTATGTAGTTTCAGTCCGTGGTTATGCAGTGTTTTTCATACGGGTGTTGATAAACATGATCCGGATGTTTTCTTCCTATCTATCATCCAAATTTGTGATCATTAGATTAGAAATCCAATGACCATGAATTCTCTCCCACCCCCTCCAAAAAAAATCTCCCCCCTCCAAAAAAAAAAGAGGCCGTTGGATCTCTAATCCAACGGTCTCAAATTTGGATAATTGTTAGTAAGAAAACATCCGAGTGATGCCTAGACACACCCTTTTCATACTGCGGTGTAATGTGCATGCACAAGCGTGCATTTTCGAAAAGAGCTTGTGAAAAGGAGTATTAGGTAGTGTTTGGTTGGAGGCTGTGAGATAAATACTCCTAGTGTGCACACACAAATATCCAACGCACCTCCTTTTGTGTAGTTTCATTTCCACCATCCACCACACTTGAAATTTTTTGTTCGTCTGGTTAGCAGTTCACCGAGCCAATGTTCTGGTCTTCTGGAATAGCCTCCCCAGGTTTGCAGCTAAATTTTCGCCACGGTATGCTCTGTTCTCCAGTGTTGTTACAGAATGGGTAGGCATCTGAATTTGGTCAGTTTAGCAAGCTTGGAGAGTGGAGACAACCGTATATGCTCCCAGAAAGGGTCAGCTCTGTACGCCAGCTTTGGTGCTGAACTGACATATGCGGTGCATCTCAATACGAGTTCAATTGGGATTCTGGTTGCAACAGATAGCTGACTTGCTCTACTTGTGTTTAAGCTTGACTTGATGGTTCGCTTATGATATCTTGGCAATTTCCTCGAGTATTAGACTATTTAGTATTAAGAACATTGATCGATATGTTTTGCTGGTAACTCAGGATGAATGCACACAAAATTTCGACTTCAGCTTAAACCAAAAACGAACCTGCTAATTCCTGACTGCGTACTGGCCCCCTTCAGGGTCAGTTTAGCAGTGGTAGTTATGCAAATGCAAACCAATTGCTATAGTGTTTTTTCATGTTTCCTGCTTACCATTTCTTCCTTCAATCATCTAAATTAACAACTCATTTCAACAAACAAACATCATCTTATTCAAAACTCCATGTATACATGGTTACTAATGGGGGAGTGGCCTCCACCTAGTCCCACTTAGACCACCAGGGCAAAGACTAATTATATGTGTAATTATGTGGTAGGTAGAGGTGCAAACGGATCGAATACGAATATAATAATGTCCTTACCAACATTCGTATTTGCATTTTGTAAATGAATACGAATTCGAATATTCTTAAATACAAATATGAATAGAATATTGTAACAAATACAAATTCGAATTAAATATCTACTCAATTCGGTTAGATCTGAATATTTTTGTAACTTATGTAGTATGAAGGTATCAATGACATTTTATTCTCGTTCAGTCACGCTTAATCATCTAATCCATTTATTTTACCTAAAGAAATACGAATTCATATTGAATTAAAAAAACATGTCCAACTAATTAGTCATATACCAATAAAATATGTATATTGCTTCGATAAATACGGATACGGATATGAATAGTCCTGATAAAATAACATTTTGGATGGTAAAAGTCCATACCATATCCGTATCCATGTTTTTTATGTGAATTCAAATACGAATATAAGTAGGAGAGAAACATTTAATTGGATGAAAAAATATATCGTATCTGTATTTTATCGAATACGGTAACTGGATAATATAGTTAATTTGTATCCATTTTCCACAAATAGTGGTAAGCTCAATATGGCTATACCAAGGAAAGATTATATTTGCTCTCAATATTAAAGACCCCAAATAGGATATTTATATAAACAACCTCTTTCATATATATAAATATGGTCATAAGGTATCATGGGTAGGAGTGAGCATTTTTGTAAGAAAGGACTTAAGTAATACATACACTCTACACTTTTCTCTACTGTAAATTTTAGGTTCTAGATATCGCATTGCGATTGTTCGGTAGCCCCATTATCCACTGTATGGTGCGCAACTCTAGCAGGTACACTAAAACATTGGAAGCTTTACTACTCTACAATATTTACAACTCCACGCTAAAATGTACACGTCAGAAAAATGGCAGCCAATACAGAGAGATGTTTCAACGAAGCCTTCCTCGGATGCCCCGCAGCCGCAGGTGCCGTGCGCGCGCGCATGACATCGAAGACCGGAGGAGATGGAGCTCAGCGACAACCGAGTCCGCAGAGCGGTGCACTTCCGCCGTTTCGTGCAGAGTCACAGCCAAGCTTCTCTCAGGAGCCTCCACCTGTGCGTCCCGAGGTCAGCAACCGTCTCCACTCCGCGCCTATATAAGCATCCAGCCCCCTCCGCCGTATGTATCATCATCTCGGCGCCCTTGCTCCGTACGATCCGTAGCCTATCGCATTACTACTAGCATTTACTGGTCTGTCAATTCGATGGCCATGGCGGCGTCCAAGCGGAGATCATCGTCCGCAGGCCGGTTTCTGCTCGTTCTGGGCTTCTTCGCGGCCGTGGCTTCTTCGTCGGACGCGTACGTCTTCTACGCCGGCGGCCGCGACGGCTGGGTCATCGACCCCACCGAGAGCTACAACCACTGGGCCGAGCGCAACCGGTTCCAGGTGAACGACACCATTGGTACGTGCACACAACCTCCCTTCTACCGTACTACACATGGATATCAGGATTCAGGAATTAATTGAAGCTACGTGCGTTTCTTGGCTCGCAGTGTTCACGTACGACGAGGGCGCGGGCTCGGTGCTGCTGGTCACCGAGCCGGACTTCGACGCGTGCAACACGCGCAACCCGGTCCGGCGGCTCGACCACGGCGTTGGCCGCTCGGTGTTCCGGTTCGACCGATCCGGCCCCTTCTTCTTCATCAGCGGCGACGAGGACCGGTGCCAGAAGGGACACAAGCTGTACATAATCGTGATGGCGACTCGACCGACAAAGCCGGCCGTGGCGCCGGAGCCCGGCTCTTCACACACCACCACGCCGCCGCCGCTGTGGGCCTCGGCTCCCGAGTATGTGCAGGCGCCGGGCACGAGCGCGTCGTTGGGCGCTTCTGGTGGCGTGGTAAGGGCACGCAGCGGCTCGCTGGGGGCGCCACCGCCGACGTCGGGCGCCGCAGGGTTCGATGGAGTGATCGTCGGCGCTGTGGCCGCGGTTTTAGGGGCTTTGGTGCTCTGAAATGCTGTAGTTTTACTTGCGTGCTGTACTTAATCTATGAAGGGCTAGTTGTGTCTTGTGTGCTAGACTGCTGGTTGGTTAGTTGTAGTTTGATCGGGGAGTTTAGATTGGTACACAGAATAAAATGCAGTTACATGTTGCATGCACATGAATGGTCGAATGGATACTAAAGTAGAGTTTGCACTAGACTAGAGTACACATGCAAAATTAGAGTTTGCACTAGAGTATATATGCAAATGATGCAATAATTGGTAGGTGCAATCAGAATGAATATGGACATATATCATTTATTATATATTATATTATATATTTTTCTCATAGTTGGAGTTCAACACGTGGCCCCGATCAATTCGGCTTGAGCTTCTGGCTTATTTTTCACTATTCATAAATTTCGTCTTTTTCTGAACTTTTGGCTTTTTGTTGAGCTTTTTTGCCGGTTCTTTTTTTTCCCATATTCGTTTGTATTATACGTAATGGGCTAACATATTTTTTATATTTTTGAATTTTTTTAAATTTAATTATGCTAAATAAGCCTCACATCACTCTGATGCTTTTTCACCCATACTGATGTTTTCAGCCATAAGCCACGAGCTTTTCAGCCGAACCGATCACCGCCATAATGTCAGATACCTATTTTTTCATTTCGTATTAGTTCCATAAACTTTTGCATAGAACATTCGATAGTAGAGTGTAATCCGAGCAAACATAAAGAGATTAATCGTCGAGATATCGAAGTAAGAATACTCAGTATTCCTCGCCTATATAGATATGGCAATTCACCTATATGTTATATTTATTCCTACGTGAAGTCACAACAGATTTTCTCATATCACTTGACATACGGAAATATATGGATGAATATCACTCATCCCGCATCCTATTCTATATTTTTTTCTCCGAGTTAGGGTCAAATACGTATAGTGTTGGATACCTATTTACCTTTTATGTTTTCGCTTCATAAATCTTCGGTTGGTGCTCGGATGTAAATTATCTGCTTGTTTGCACCGCTAAAATTTGATGATCGGACAGAGCTGGTGTGGTAATTATAGAAACCGTTGTCATGGTTAAATTAACACCAGAATTTTCTGAGCCCTTTTCTTGAGTTGTGGTTGGTTTATCGTTAAACAAATAATGCTGCTTATGTGCTAGACTGCTAGTGCTACATAATTGCACTTGACGTTCGGTAAACCCGAGCTCGTTTTCGTCGACAACATTAATATGGGAACGATCATCGTGTACACGTATATTTACCTCCTTGCTCATTTTTATTCCGTGTTTACTCTTCATGCCATCATTACAAATTTACAATCAAGCACAAGTGATCAATGAAATATTTCAATTGTATGAAATGGTAATGACTGCATCCAGTACAGCTTCACCAACAGCTTCATGAGCTGTTGTGAGCTGTTTTTTATCAAACACCCTTTTTACAAATAGCTTCATGGATGAAACTCCTTAAATCATGCTCTCACAAGGGAATGAGGTGGGGTGAAGATGAAAATAGTAGCTTTTCACAGCTCTCTCCCTCAGGCTCGCAGTTCTAGGAACCCAATGCCCTTGTAGTTGACAGAAATTACAACACTTTGCCACTGGGTCCCCACGCCTGTTTCCTCTCCTCCCGTTCGTACTTCTCTACCGTTCGCACTGATTTTAATTTTTTTTTATTTTTTTTATTTTTATTTTTTAATTCATACTCATTCAAATATATTATTTTTTAATTCATATGACCATATACAAATATACAACTCCAAATGTTAGAAGTCAGGTAGACAGGGGCATCTTGGACAATTGTCCTCTCTCAGCTATGCATGAAGCTGTTGGTGAAGCTGTTTTGCCAAACAGTTTTCCAAAACAACTTTAGCTTTACCGGTGAAACTGCTCGTGAAGCTGAAACAAAAAAAAACAGGGACCTAAATTCACTCGGAAAAAGACAAATCGACGACTCTTAACGCGCAAAGAATGCTCTTAAAGATGGGCCGGCTTGCACTCATGGGCCAGATGAAGAGTACTCTGTCTCTGTGCTTGGCCGGTCGCCACACCTACGTGTACAGAGTAAGGTAGGCGATTTGGGTGATTAGATTGGATCACAGGATCAGCTAGGATTGAGACCGTAAGAGCAACTCCAGCAGTAGCCCTCAAAACAGAGCCCCTACTTTTCATTTGAGGGCTCCCCCTACTTTTGAGGGCCCTGTTTTCTGAGCTACACTCCAGCAGGAGCCCTCAAAACAGGACCCCTACTTCTTAATTCTCTCTATTTCCTCACACACTATATGCATATGTATGGGACAAAAGCACAATACATAATAAAATATTTATGATTTCACAATGAGGGACAATATTTAAATATATGAATTCAAATACGAATATTCAAATTTCGGAATTTAAATTGAAAGCACAAAGTTCATCACATAACATTCAAATTTGTTCCGAATTCAAATACGAATATTCAAATTTAAATTCAAATTTATTCCGAATTTAAATTGAAAGCACAAATATGAATTCAAATACGAATATTAAAATTTAAATTCAAATTTGTTAAATTTAAATTGAAAGCACAAAGTTCATCACATAACATCCAAATTTAAATTCAAATTTGTTCGAATTCAAATACGAATGTTCAAATTTGTTCAAATTTAAATTGAAAGCACAAAGTTCATCACATAACATTCAAATTTAAATTCAAATTTGTTCCAATTCAAATACGAATTCAAATACGAATATTCAAATTTAAATTCAAATTTGTTCAATTCAAATATTAATTCAAATACGAATATTCAAATTTAAATTCAAATTTGTTCAAATTTAAATTGAAAGCACAAATGTTCCACAAAAACGAGGAAAGTGAAAAATGAGAGCTAGGAGTAGGGGCCCTAGGAATGAGGGTGGGAGGGTGATTTGAGGGCCTCCTCAAATTTGAGGGCTCTAGTAGGGGCTTTGCTGGAGCTCGTTTTTTAGCTCAAGCCCTCAAATTTGACTTTTGAGGGCTCAAGTAGGGGCCCTGCTGGAGTTGCTCTAATAGGGTCCGTTCTTCCTGGTTTTTAAAAGCTGTTTTTATATTTTTTATAATAATTAACTTTTAAATGAAATATCTTTTTAAGATATGATCTATTAGTTAATTATAGTACATACTGTTATGACTTCATTTATATCGAAAATCGCACGTGAATTTCTGTTACTTTATAATCTGTCGTACGAACAGACTAAAAGTCATAGACCGCAACTAAAAACTATAAATCTTGACAAAAAGAACAGGTTATAATCAACCGCGTAGTCGCGTGAGCACAGCCTCTGACGGGATGGAAGAGATTTACTTTGAACGATATCTGGGCCCAGCAAATTCGATCGGACGGTTCACATAGACCCAAGTGCGTCAGTCGATCCAACCGGGGAGGGCTCAAACGATAATCTATGCTAATTCAGGGCTTTCGTCGTAAAACTATTCGTTCCGACTCGATCCGGGCCGCGGAAGCTTGATCGGACGGCTGAAGGAGTTCCCCATTTGGATCGCACGGATTGTGCGCGATCCAATCTGGGCAGCACGCGTACAGGTTTTAGCTGGGCGGGCCGGCTCTCACGGGCCTGGAGAGCGCTCACCCGCCGCGGCCCAGCGACCGCTGCTCCGCGGGAGGGGCGCGATAAACAAGCCCTAGCACGTGTTTGCGCGTCAGTCCATCGCGTTTTTGGCGACGCCCGCGGGAAGGTGTCTGGAAGCTGCGAAATCGCTGGGAGGGAGGCGCGCGGTGCCGCGGCCGCGGTGAGGTCAGTGCCCCCCTCGCTCCACCCCCACCGCCCCACTCGGCCGCGCCGGCCAGCTGCCTTCGGCGGCTCTGGCCTCGATTTCCCCCCAGCGCCGCCCGCCCGAGCCTGCCTGCCGCGCCGTCCCGCGGGAGGGGGCTATTTCCCCCGCAATCCTGCCGCCTCGCTTCCCACCGATCTCCTCCCTTGTGCCGCCGTTCTCCACCCGCATCCGTGCCCGCGCCGCAAGTGCTCTTCCTGTTGGCCAGCCAAGTTGCTGCGCCATTCCTGGACACGCTTTGTTTGCCCTCACACTCCCACTCGCAGACCCCCCTATCTCCATATCCCCACAATCAAAAGAATTATCATCTTCCGTTTCCAACCCGACCTCTCGAGCTCTTCTGTTTTTGCCTCTGATCCAATCCCGTTTTGCGGAGGTGCGAATCTATTCTGGCCTTGGCGTTTTTTTAGTGCGAATCTAGGGTTTATTGTGCAGAAGATGTATTGTAGTTGCTTTTGAGCTAGTTTTCTTCATTAATGGTTGCCATGTTGCTCTGACTCGATGGTATTAGGTTATTTAAGGTATACGTTGTGTGAAAGGTGGTGACTTTAGTGCGCTTCAGATCTGGAGTGGTGGGTGGAGAGGTAGGGGAGTGATTGGAACTCGCCTATGATGGTCCTCTAGGATCTCCTAGGGTTTAGATCTAGGGGGTTTCTATTGCGTTCGGGTTCTTGAGTGCTACATTGAGAGGGAGAGATGTGTACTAACCGTCTGACGGCGTGGAGGAGGTGGCTATCTCACGTTCGCTCGGTGAAGTCTACGCACGGGCAGTGACGGTCGGGGAAGAAGGAAGACGACGGCGGCGGCGGCGGAGATCCGTGAAGGAGACCGTGGTGCTTCCGTCGCCAGCGCCCTCTTCTGGTCGGGTCTTAGGGTTTGTCGGTGGGGTGGCGGCGGCATGGTCAACCTTGGGATGCGTCTTTGCCCGCCCCACCTCTGTTTTATAGCGCGGCGACGAGGCCCACCACCATTATAATGGGCGCCCCGATCGAATGCGAGCAGGGGATTTGGCCGTTGGGTCAAATCCCCTGAGATCATTCTAACATTCTCGCCCTTGATCTCAAACTATACTTTATCTTTAATTACTTTTGACTTTACACATTCCATCACAGATTAGTGCATAGAACATGTCTCATCGTCACGGTCAATCGCCGATAGATTCAATGATTACAATACACTCTGTTCGAAATAGTTACTTTAATCTTTGGGCCATCTTTTAGTCCAGGTGTCATAGGCTTTCCCTTAAACCCATGCCGGCTACATGTTCTCTGAACACGTTGGGTGGTAAGCTTTTAGTAAGCGGATCCGCTAACATCTTTGCGGTACTTATGTGCTCAAGACTTATAATTTGATCCGAACTTTATCTTTCATAACATAGTACTTTATGTTAATGTGTTTGGCACACCACTTGACTTATTGTTGTGGGCATACGTTCTGCGGGTTCATTATCGCAGTACAACTTAAGTGATCTATTGATGTCGTCAACCACTTTTAAGCGGGTATGAACTTCTTTGCTTGATTCGCTGCCCGTAGCCTCATAACATGCTACAAACTCGGCATACATTGTGGGCGATGTAGTGACGGTTTGTTTTGAGCTTTTCCACGATATAGCTCCTTTAGCGAGAGTGAATACATATCCGGATGTAGACTTTCTATCATCTCCGCAAAATCGAATCTGTATACCCCACTATATGGAGTGAATCGGTCTTCGTATGTCATCATGAGGCCTTTTGTTCCTTGCAAATAACGCAAGACTTTCTTTACCAATTTCAATGTTCTATTCGAGATTGCTCGAATCGCCAAATAACCCGATAACAAATGCTAAGTCGGGCGTGTGCATACTTGAGCATCTTGTAAGCTTCCGACAATTGAAGCATATGGAACCGCTTTCATTTGATCGATCTCATCTTCGGTTTTGGGGCATTGAAAATCCCATATCATGCCGCCCTTTACTATAGGTGCAGGTGAAGGACTACATTTATGCATACCAAATTTCTTTAAGACTTTCTCTATGTATGCCTTTTGTGACAGTCCCAATATCCTCTTGTTTCTATCTCGGTGAATTTCGATCTCTAGAACGAACGAAGCTTCACCAAGATCTTTCATATCAAAGTTTGAGGACAAAAACTTCTTTGTTTCCAGTAGCAGACTAACATCACTACTAGCTAGTAGGATATCATCCACATACAGAATTAGGAAGATAAACTTCCCATCTTTAAACTTTGCATAAACACAGTTGTCCTCAACATTCTCTTTAAACCCAAATTTTCTTATTGTACTGTCAAACTTCAAGTACCACTGTCTTGAAGTTTGCTTTAACCCATAAATCAATTTCTTTAGGCGGCATCCCATTCTTTCATTTCCTTCCACGATAAAACCTTTCGGTTGTGCCATGTAAACATTTTCCTCCAAATCCCCATTAAGAAATGCCGTCTTTACATCCATCTGATGTAACTCTAAATCATAATGTGCTACTAAAGCCATTATAATTCTGAAGGAGTCTTTACATGAGACTGGAGAAAAGGTCTCATTGTAATCAATCCCTTCTCTTTGCGTAAATCCTTTTGCCACAAGTCGCGCTTTGTATCTTTCTACATTCCTTTGGGAGTCATGTTTTGTTTTGTAGACCCATTTACTGACCTCTTGTTTTGGCTCCTTTAGGAATAATTTCCAAGTCCCGGACTTTATTAGTCTTCATGGACCTCATTTCCTCTTCCATGGCCTCAAGCCATTTTGAGGAATTTTAAGCTTCTCATGGCTTCTTCAAATGAGGTGGGATCATCCTCCATTTGAAATTCCTCTGTGTGATAAATCGATAATCATTAGAAATAGTGATCTTCTTACTCTTTGAGACCTCCTGGGGCCTCCTCATTTGGTACATCTCTTGTTTGAGGTTCTTTGTTGCTCCCATCATCTGTGGCAATAGGTTCTATATGATCTTGAAGAACGAGTTCTTCATTCTCATTCATTGTTGCCACGGGAGGAACAATAACAGTCTTGGCACCACGTGTCTTGCACGTCGGTGCAACAACAGCAGTAGTGTGAAGAATGGCTCTTGAATCATCGGAGTGGCGCATACACCCGCTTCTCTTAAAGGTCAATCTCTCGAGCTACCATGCTCCCTCATCATTTCATCCTCTAAGAAGATAGCGTGTCTCGTTTCTACAAACTTTGTATATCATGCGGGCGGTAGAAACGATAACCTTTTGACTTTTCGGTAGCCAATGAAATGACAACTTCTTGTTTTGGGATCAAGTTTCCCAAGGTTTGGGTTAAATACTTTAGCCTCAGTGGGACTCCCACACACGTAAGTGGTTTAGTGAGGAACTCTTCCTCCCACAACTCGTGCGGTGTTTTGGGCACCGACTTACTAGGCACTCTGTTGAGAATATGAATGACGGTTTTCAACGCCTCCATCCATAAACTCAATGAGAGTGTGGAGTAGCTCATCATACTTCGCACCATATCCATCGAGTGCAGTTGCGTCTTTCACTACTCCATTTTGTTGAGGTTCGCCTGGCATAGAATCTTGGGCTACTATTCCATTTTCTGTAAAACCTCGCAAAGGTCCAGAACTTGTCCATATGGGGTATGTCGATAGTAGTACTCTCACCCACGATCGATCGGACTATCTTAATCTTTAAATCGTGTTGGTTTTCAATTTCAACCTTAAATATCTTGAATTTATCCAAGGCTTCATTTCTTTCTTTAATTGGATAAATATATCCATAACGGAGTAATCATCAGTGAATGTTATGAGCGAGTCATATCCATCCACACTTTTCACGGGAAAGGACCACAAATATCTGTGTGAATAATTTGTAGAACTCCTGTGCTTCTTTTAGCGTCTTTTTTAATTTTCTTTACATATTTTCCTTTAATGCATTCTCTGCATTGTTCTAAGTCTGAGAACTCTAATGGAGGAAGAATATCGTTCTTAACTAGTCTTTCTATTCTCCCTCGAAATATGGCCTAAACAGCGATTGCTATAATTTCGACGACTCATCTAGAGTTCTCTTTCGTTTTCTGTTTACATTCGTAGACGAGGATTCAATCACTTTCTCGCACGTAACGTTCTCATTATCGCATACGACATTCACATCATCACATAATGACAACAAATAAAGCTCGTTCTGTAAAATGGCAAGACCAACACATTCTTTATTAAACATTATTTCACACTTACCATTTCCAAAATTACAATCATAACCATCTTTGTCCAAATTTGAAACACTAATCAAATTCCTCTGTAAAGAGGGAACAAAAAGGACATCTCTAAGTAAAAGATTGGAGTCATTAGCTAATTCTAACGAAAGATCGCCAACGGCTTCAACTTCAGCTTCGACTCCATTTGCAACTTTAATGCATCTTTCTTTTCTTTGCGTAGTCCTCGTCGAGCGGAATCCTCAGAAAGAATTAGCAACGTGAGCAGTTGCTCTTGAGTCAATCCACCAAGTGGTTTCGAATATTGCACATACAGGATTCATTTATAAAGGTAATAATGTTCTCACCTTTCTTTGCCATTATCATCTTTAAATAATCGGACAGTTCTTCTTGTAGTGTCCGTCTTCTTGCGATGAAGACAATGATCTTTGTCTCTGACAAATTTATTCTGTTGAGGTGATGGACGAGGCTTTTCTCTTGTTCTTTGAGAAGGAGGCTGTTGAAGTTCTTTTTCTTGTTATCCTTCACATAGTTGATGGATCCACCATGTGAGGATTTAATTCTTTCCTCCTCTTGCACACACATAGCTATGCACTTTTCCATGTCCCATTTCTCAAGTGCATATTATAGTTGACAACAAAAGTGTCAAACTCTTTTGGCAAAGAAAAAACCAAATGAATAAGGAACTCATCCTTGAGAGCCAAATCCATCGGTTTAAGTTTAGATGCCAAGTTGCTCATTCTAAGAATGTGCTCTCTTATTCCATTGCCATCGCGAATACCTTTACTGTTACAGTGCTTAATCACTGTAGCATAAGTCTTTGAAGAGCCAGTGAACTGACTCTTTATTTTATCAAAGTATTCGATGTGATGTCACACTCTGCAATTGAGCCTAATCGCGAGCTCAATTGTGTTCTTTATCACACCATACATTTCTTGTTGGTGTGGTCCATTCTTATGATCAAGGTCATAAGACATCCATAAGAGCATGATCCCTCTGTCTTTTTGCCATGCGATGTCATCCTCATTCTGCTCCTCACCGCACCAAAGGCTCGGTGGGACGTCTTTGTAGTGAGGACCAGTCCACCTCACCAAGATAAACGCTAAGTCTATCTTTTCTTCCACTCTCCATAATTATCACCTTTGAGAGTGGGGATTTCTCTAATACAACTCATCAAGTTGTATCCTCCTGAAAAATATTTCAAATACAGTGAGAACGTAACATCAAAATTATATGCCTTATTTCCAACGTTGGTCAAAAATACGACATACAATTTAAAAAACAATTCTATCATACATTAAATCTACATCACCGTTGGGCAGAAATAGAAATAATGCATAAAATCATCATTAAAAAATTTATAATACTGTTATTAACAACGTTGGTCAGAGAATAACAATATCATAAATCTCTGGAAATTTTTATCTATTTTTCCAAAATTAAATTCTCCCGTTGGTTCGAATTTAATAATGAAAATCATTCAATCTTAACTTTTGCGTGAAAGCGTAATTATTCAAAAATAAATTCATTATTCGAAGCATTATCTCAGACACTTTTAATCTCGAAAAATTAACACGTTGGTGCAAAATTTTCCGAAATTTAATTCAAATTTCAATCAAATTCAATCATTAATGCTTCAAAATAACAATAAAATTCATTTAGCAAAATTTACGTGCAAAAGGCCATTTTGGCCCAACTCATGTGACCACGGCCCATGACATGCAGGCCCAAAAGGGCTACATGCGCTGCGTAGCTGCCAGGCCAGCGCGCCCATGGCAGCCAGCGCCTCTTTTCCTCTTGGCCGTTGATCTCCATCGGACGGCGAGCCGATTCGCCGAACAAAATGCGCCCCAAACAACCCTAACCTAGACCAAATCAGTGGTCGGATCCGGAAAAATGGATTTGAGGAGGAGGCGGCGGCGCCGCGGCGCCGCGTGGCGTGGCGGCCCGCGCACGGCGGCGGCGGCGGCGGCGTCGCGGCGGCGGCGCAGCGGCGCGGCGCGCGGCGGCGGCAGCGAGCGGCTCTCCCGCGGCTGGCGGCGGCGCTGCTGAGCGGCAGCCCGAGCGAAGCGTCGCGTGGCGGCGCCTGAGCGGCCGGCGAAGCGGCGGCGGCGCGCGCAGCAGAGCGCGCGGCGCGCGGCGGCACCAGAGGGCGGCAGCGCCGCGGCGATGCCGACGGCGCCGCGAACCCGTCGTCCCCTTCCCTCTCTTCTTTTCTTTGCCGATTTCTCGGTTGGGATTCTCGTTCTTTTCCTTCCATGCCGGGTCAACCGCGGCGATCTCATCCCTTCTAGATCTACGCCTAGGGTTAGGGCTCGATACCATTGATGGCCTCAGGATCTCCTAGGGTTTAGATCTAGGGGTTTCTATTGCGTTCGGGTTCTTGAGTGCTGCACCGAGAGGAGAGATGTGTACTAACCGTCCGACGGCGTGGAGGAGGAGGTGGCCATCTCACGTTCGCTCGGTGAAGTCTCGCGCGAGCGGCGGCGGTCGGGGAAGAAGGAAGACGACGGCGGCGGCGGCGGAGATCCGGTGAAGGAGGCCGGTGGTGCTTCCGTCGCTTGGCGCCCTCTTCTGATCGGGTCTTAGGGTTTGTCGGTGGGGTGGCGGCGCACGGTCAACCTTGGGATGCGTCTGCTCGGCCCCACCTCTGTTTTATAAGCGGCGCGGCGGGCCCACCAACCATTATATCGGCGCCCGATCGAGCGCGAGCAGGGGATTTGGCCGTTGGGCCAAATCCCCTGAGATCATTCTAACAGCCTAAGCTGGTTAGTTGGTTTTAGCTGTGGGGAATAGGTGGTGTTGCTTTACTTGCCATCTCCAATTGCGCCCGCCCCTCTTTTTTGGCTTACAGAATAAGGCGTAAAAAGTCATCTTGCCAATGTTTGGTACGCTATGCATTAGCTTTGAAGCTTCTCATTGAACTTGATGGAGTAAAACGGTGATATGTTGCATGCTGATGGACTATTGCAGCAAACACGCAATTTAACAGCACAGAAACCCCAATGCTGATGGATGCATGGTTATGTACGTTTTTCGACCAAAGAAGTATCAATTGAACTCTGCTGTGAACTATAAGAGAAACAATAGATCCACCCAAAGCAAGTACTTAGAAGATCTACGTGAAGAATTGCATTCTAACATTTTTTTTGGGTCGTTCATAATCATCTTTATATTTTATTTATTGCTGTAGGCCCTGGCAAATTTATCTTGACAGGAAAAAGCTTACTTAGTTATCAGCGCCCTCCAGAGAGCAGTTATCAAAGGCTTTCCCTGAGCTTTCCAAGACTGACCTAGCAGTTCCTATAGAAGAGGCCCATCTGCAGTTATCATTTATATGGATAAAACAACTACTTCTGGTTTTGTTCAGGGCGATGGCAAGCGGAAGACTGGAGGGGCCAGAAATAGCTACAAAAGAGCAGTTAAAAGGGGAAGAAAAGGCTCCCAGGTATTACCAAGTAAGAAGTATCCTTTGAGATCTGTGCATAATAGTGGCAGGATGCTTCGCTCTACCTCAAAAAAGAAGGATAAGGCGCCTAGTGAGCATGTAAATGATAATACTACTGTTCAATCAGCTGCAAAAAGAAGAAAAAGAGGCAGGCCCTCAAAGGGAGCAAGTCCCAAGAATGAGTGCATCCAAATCCGTCAGCGAGTTAGATACATTTTGAATCGAATGAACTATGAACAAAGCTTGATTCAAGCTTATGCCAGTGAAGGTTGGAAAGGCCAAAGGTTTGTCGCATCTAAATCACTATGTTTCACACTCCTTTTTCAAATTGATGGGGGCAATTTACATTCCAGTGGATATTTATATAATTTCATTAATATATTTTAGCATCGGCATCATCTTACACTGGTTTTATAATACGTAAATATGTAGCTTGGAAAAAATAAGGCCTGAGAAGGAACTTGAACGAGCCAAGGCAGAAATCCTGCGATGCAAGTTAAGAATACGGGAAGCTTTTCGGAATATGGATTCTCTCCTATCCGAGGGAAAGCTTGATGAATCTCTCTTTGATTCTACAGGAGAAATATCTAGTGAAGATGTAGGACATCTCATTTTGTTTTTGACATCTCCTTTATTTTTATTTACTCATGGTTGTCTCTTTAATGCAGAGATGGTTTGTTTCGTCTTGCAGATCTTCTGTGCCATATGTGGTTCAAAGCATGTTACTTTAAAAAACGACATCATTCTTTGTGATGGAGTCTGCGACAGAGGGTTTCACCAGAATTGTTTAAAACCTCCTTTGCAGACAGAAGATAGTAATATCCATTACATTTTCGTTTTTTGATATAGAAAGCATCATTGCCTGTGTTGCTCATTTATGTAATCACATCTATTTCTAGTTCCGCCGGGGGATGAAGGATGGCTTTGCCCTGCATGCGATTGCAAAATCGATTGTATAGATGTACTAAATGAACTCCAAGGGAGTAGACTCTCTATTCATGACTCATGGGAGGTAAACACCTATGAACTACCCTGTTAGTAGTAAAGTACTGTACAGTCCTACATTGTATTTGAGATAAGTGAGACTGAATTATATTCCAGCGTGAGACAACATTTAATCTCTGCAGAAAGTTTTCCCTGAGGCAGCTTCGCTTGCGAATGGTTCTAAGCAAATTGATGCATCTGATCTTCCGTCGGATGATTCAGAGGACAACGATTACAACCCTGCTTTGGCTGAAGGGCACATGGTGGATGAAGACAAATCTTCCACAGAGGATGGGGGTGAAGGATCAGATTCTGATGACTCAGATTTTATCACCTCGTCTGAGGATTCTGAACCTTCAAAGAACAAAAATTCTGAATCTTCAAAGGACAAAAGGACAGTTGATGACCTTGGTTTGCCTTCTGAGGACTCAGAGGATGATGACTTTGATCCAGCAGGTGCAGATTCCACTGAAGACCAAAAAGACAAACCAAACTCAGATGAGTCAGACTTCACATCTGACTCTGATGATTTCTGTGACGAGGTTGCTAAATCTCATGGCCAGGATGAAGTCTCAGCACCTTTATTATCAGATGTTAGGACAGTATACCATCATACTGATCGAATGGAAATTAGTGCTGTTGATAAGCAACCTAATGCAGAGGATTCCAATCACGCATTTATGGAGACAGAGCTAGAGCAAGACATGGTGCTACCAGTCTCAAGTAGACGACAAGTTGAACGCCTGGATTACAAAAAACTGTATGATGTATGTCTTCTCCTTGCATTTTCCATTCCCCCGTACCGTAAATACATGTCATATATATTTAATGGTTCCTACCTCGAAAGACTTATTTTTGTAATACTGTTGGCCAGAAGGACAATGCCCTAGTTTACGCAGGAGATCAAGGTCACACAATGTGAAAAAGCTCATATGTTAAATAGAATAAAACAATATAACTATAACTTAGAATCTTATTCTTAGGCGAACACATAACCTAGTCACACACAATCTCATACTAAACTTATAGAATATAGATAGCTGCCCTTCTGCATCTTTGAGTGTGGTTGTTGCCTTATTGCGATCAATGCATTAGTCATTTAGTCCCCAGAAGCTTGTTGTTCAAGTGCTGCTACCGTGTCATGTAAAATATTTTGCTGCATTAGTCGATAACTACATCTGCATGGGCTAGATATATTAACTATCATATATTCATATGCCTGTCGTCGCGAAAATAGCATGATTATGTGCGAAGAGACATAGGCATAGTATAACTTTCCCACCATTCTTTACAGTAAATTTATGGTGTATGTTTGAATTGTTCTGTATCACAATTACATCAGTTAAGAGCCATGTCTAGTACTCCATACTTCCACATCATTTCTAAAAATGAGATAAGAAGCACCACACCATTCTAAAAATGAGATAAGAAGCATGAAAACATTTTTTAGTATCTGTTCATATTTAGTTAACTTGGTACAGATGCAGAAGTTACGTTGATTTGGATTACTCGAATATATGAAAGCAGTGTTGTTAACTGAAAAGGAAAAGGGGTGTACAAGTGCTACTTTAAAATTATTCTGCTCAGTATATATAGTGCTTGACTGCTTGTGATTAACTTGGGAGAAAGTTTGTGCATGCATGAATGTGTATTTACCTATGTGTATATATTTGGAAGTATATACAGTACACCAGTAGGATTGCATGTTTGTATGTGCTTGTTTGTGTGTGTGAACCTTTGCTGCTGACAGAGGTAAAGCACTTAACTGAAGACTAATCAGCCAGCAAGGAAAACTATTGGCTCATGTATATATGTATAAACAATTACACGTAACAGAAATTTTTTGTCAATGAACCATCTATCATACATAATTTTTAGCCAAGCAATCAGTTTGTTGCTATGAAAGGCCTCATAATATACCAAAGCTAGTTTTTTTTGCATGCATGCCTGGACCTTATTGTTTCCTTTTCATGTGGGAATCTAAAGGAGGCTTATGGAAAAGAATCATCAGATTCAAGTGGTGATGAAGAGTGGTCTGGAAATAGCACACCCCGAAAAGGAAATCTAGAAGACAGTGAAACAGATTCATTTGCTGATTCACTTCAGCCTGCCAAAAGAGCACCAGCTGGGCACCAGAATAATGAACATACTCCACAGAGTGAACGACTCTGTGGTTCAGCAAGTGAGCCGCAAACTGAAGTACTTTGTTCCAATGGTAGCAGTAGCACAACCCGAAAAAAACATTTTGGTCCTATAATTAATCAGGTATAGAATGATTAAATATCTCTTTACGGTTAAGTGATAAGTCAGTTGATCTGAAATTTTGTCAGAACCACTTTGTGTTAACAAATTAAGCTAATTAAAATTGTTGACATAATAGAAATTATATCATTGACGCTCCTTTTCTCTTGCAGAAACTGAAGGTATATTTTAAGAAAGATCCGTATCCTAGTCGCGCAACAAAAGAAAGTCTGGCACAAGAGCTTGGGCTGACATTTCATCAGGTTCTAATCACCACATTTGTTTTTCTTCTCATGAAGCATTTCTTGCTGCATACCTGTTGGGGTTTTCATTGTATCTCCTGCCTTACTGGAGTTTCTGTTAACAGGTCACTAAATGGTTTGCTAGCACTCGTCATTACTCGAGAGTTGCTGATGCCAAAAAAGATAAGGATCCAGAAAATCATACTGCTGAGAATAATGATAGAACAGCTATAGATTGCAGACAACTGAGAGAACCCAATGATAGGGTGATGGAAGAACTGACTGTAGATAGAAATGATATGGTTCCTGAGGATAGGATGGCTCAAAATAATGTTAATGAAGGTAACAAAGAAGATATCCCATTCATTCAAGGTGTCAGCTGCCAGCAGTGTGTGGTTGTGACTACCGTTGTCAACCAAAACTGCCTTACCAACTCAACAGAAGTTGGCTCGCCAAAAGGTTGGCCCGGAGAAAACCAGGGGAATGGTGCCTCAAGGAATATTGGAAGTCCAAAAGGTAGGTCTGCAGAGAACAATATCCCTGGCCTAGAATTTGTAGATGAGGCAAGGAAAAAAGCAATACTGCGGGAGCTGAGAAAGAGGAAGGCGGGCAGGTGAAGCTCCTAAGTGGTGGTATTCGAACTGTTTGCCTAAGCCTGCAGTTCAGGTCAAGTTGTGGATGCTGCGCCACAAACTTGAACTCTGGATTGCTTTCGATCGGATGGCCAGGCACCCAGTACAGATGACTGCCAATTAGGCGTGGAGAAGCAGGACCTTTTTCTTTCTCGTTCATTGGTCATTTGTGGACTTTTAAGCCTTGTTGTCATTATGTTTGTTCCTTTTAGAGCATTGATTGGCATCCATTCAGAATTTCTGATTGGAAACCTCTCGAATCTGAAGTACTTCAGTCACCAGAATGGTTGAGTGTAACAATATTTATGTCTGTAGTGGACAGTAGAAATGTTGTTGGTCATGTTCCAGTAGAGCCTTTGATCTTCCCTTGTAACATGTGAATTTGTGAAATTTATTCCTTTAGTTTCCCTGGAAGTCGTCAAAACATGACCTGTGGCATGGCATGCTACCTGGGACTTGCAATCTGCAATTTCACATCCCTCGAAGGAATGCTTTGCTTCAGGACTTACTCATACTGGTTTTCAAAAACTGTTTTTTTCCCGTAAATGATTTTTCTACATTATCTACTTTTCAAACAGTCTTTTTTAAAATGAGGTTTACTAGTCAATTATAGTATATACTATAGCGATTTTATTTATGTTGGTCAAAATTGTACGTGAGAATTTCTTTTCAAACTTGTGAGTATTTCTTTTCAAACTTTTCTATAAATTATTATTATTTATGAATTAAAGTTAAAAGCCAAAAACAAAACCTTATATGAAGTTTCTGTGATCTGCTGCTGTGTGAATATTGAGGATAAAGTAACTCTACCATCATGTCTGGTGAAGCCTACGTGGCGGGAAGAGGGAACATATCCTACTTCACTGTTATGGTGAGCTTCCTTTTTTTTTCTCTTAATTAATCGCTATACGCTTCTCCTAGCGCAGTGTGCTACTATGTTCTAGGATATGGCTATGTTTAATTCGTTTTTTCTTTTGTTTTTTAACTAAAATTATAATACAGTGGTTGTTAGTTTTTTATAAGACATTTAATTTAAAAATGTAGAAAAATACTAAACACTATTATATCTTCATAAACAATATATAAAAAAGGAAAAAGTCATGTTAAAAGTTAACGTATTTTAAACAGTTTTTATCTTCTAAAAGCTAAATTAGAAGATAAAAACTGTTTAGAATAGGACCGAAGTTGCTTGTTTCTATTCTATGAGCTGATCAACTGAACTACTTTTCTTCCTCATCTTTCAGGACACGGAAGAACTTGGATGAATAGGCAAAATCATCTTACCAATAGGCTATATGGGCTGGGCTGGAAACCTCCCTGCAAGACCAGACCATCTCTTCCCTGTATATAGGACCATCCCGAACGGCTCTTAGCACGGACCCCCTCTTCTCCCACACACCTCCGCATTTCAAATTCAAATCGGCCGTCCCACTCAGTGCAACTCGCACTCGCGAACCCATCCCATGGCGGCCAATGCCCTCTCGTCGCCTGCGGCGGGCAGGACGCCGAACCCCAAGGCGTCTCCGTCCCCATCCACCAGGAGGGCCGCGGGCGACGCGGCAGCGGCCGCGGCGGCGTCGGCGGCGTCGGACTCGAAGGCGCGGTTCGAGGCGTACAACCGGCTGCAGGCGGCGGCGGTGGCGTTCGGGGAGAAGCTCCCGATCCCGGAGATCGTGGCGGTGGGAGGCCAGTCGGACGGGAAGAGCTCCCTCCTGGAGGCCCTCCTCGGCTTCCGCTTCAACGTCCGCGAGGTCGAGATGGGCACCCGCCGCCCCCTCGTCCTTCAGATGGTCCACGACCCCACCGCCCTAGATCCCCGATGCCGCTTCCAGGTGCGTGCCCCGCTTCTTCTCCTAGGGTTTTCTCCCTTATATCTCTCTTGGATCGAGCCTAGTGCTTCTGCTAATTTAGTTGTGAACACGAGAGATCGGCTGATCGATGTTGGTTGTGGGTGCGTGGCAGGAGGAGGACTCGGAGGAATACGGGAGCCCGATGGTGCTGGCCACGGCGATCGCCGACCTCATCAAGCAGCGCACCGAGTCGCACCTCCGGAAGATCCAGGCCGCAGTCTCGTCCAAGCCCATCGTCATGAGGGCCGAGTACGCCCACTGCCCCAACCTCACCATCATCGACACCCCAGGTTTCGTGCTTAAGGTAGGCAGAGGTGAACTTGAGACTTCAAATTCTCACATCTCAATCAAGAGGAGTGGCTGCTTAGTCAGTTTGTCATCTGTTTGATGGAATTGTGTGTTTGCTGTAGGCTAAGAAAGGTGAGCCGGAGAGCACGCCGGAGGAGATCTTGTCGATGGTGAAGTCACTAGCGAGCCCGCCCCACCGCCTCCTCCTTTTTCTCCAGCAGAGCAGCGTCGAGTGGTGCTCTTCGCTCTGGCTGGACGCAATTAGAGAGATTGATCCCACTTTCAGGCGCACGATGATCGTCATCTCCAAGTTTGACAACCGCCTCAAGGTATGCCTGCAGAGCAATCAACCGTTTGGTACATTTAAGGTTCAATAACGTCTTCACTGTGAAATGGAATTGGTATTGTGTCTTATGAAATTGTCGCTGATCATTTGAAGGAATTTACGGAAAGGTGGGAGGTCGATAGCTACTTGAGTGCGAGTGGTTACCTTGGGGATAACATCCACCCGTTCTTTGTGGCTCTTCCAAAGGACCGTGGAACGATCTCCAATGAGGAGTTCCGGAGACAAATATGTCAGGTTGATATTGATGTGTTCCGTCATTTGCGAGATAATGTGAGGGGGGGTTTCAATGAAGAGAAATATGGACCATACATCGGGTTTAGCTGCCTCAGAAAGTACTTGGAATCTGAACTTCAGAAGAGGTACAAAGAAGCAGCTCCAGCCACCCTAGCATTATTAGAGCAGAGATGCAGTGAAGTCTCCATGGACCTATCCAGACTGGACTCCAAATTGCAAGCAACTTCTGATGTCTCTCAGCTGAGGAGATCGGCAATGCTTCATGCTGCTTCTATTTGCACTCATTTGGTATGCGCACATGACACAATCTGCCCTTAACGTTTCTGTTCTAATGCTGTTGCTGATTGATGTACTAGAACTAATCGACATTGCATTTGCATGTCAAAGCGTGCATTACTTGACGGCGCAGCTGATCCATCCCCAGAGCTATGGGGGAAAACTACTGAAGAGGAACAAATGCATAGTGGTATTGGCAGCTGGCCTGGCATCAACATGGCTGTAAAACCTCCCAACTGCAGTCTTAAGCTGTATGGTGGTGCAGCTTTTGAAAGAGTAATGCATGAATTCCGTTGTGCGACGTACTCAATGGAGTGCCCTCAAGTGTCAAGGGAGAAGGTACGTTTTAGATTAGAACTATATAAGTACATAATTTTAGGAAAAGTTAGCTGAAATTGTGGCATTGATGTCATCAGGTTGCTAACATACTACTTGCCCATTCTGGAAGAGGCGGGAGCAGTGGATTGACTGAGGCAGCGGCTGAGATAGCACGTGCAGCTGCACGATCGTGGCTTGCTCCTCTTATCAGTACTGCGTGTGATCGGCTTGCGTTTGTCCTCCAAAGTCTATTTGACCTTGCAATGGAGCGCAGCCGCAATCATGAATCAAAATGTAAGATTTGGATTTTGCTGTGCTAGGGTTCATCTCCCTTCTTATATTTACATGGGTACCATTATGTTGATCTTGAAGCTGATTGTAGCCATCTTTAGCAATCTAAAATTCCTTTTGTGTGGTATGTTATGATCAGACACAAGAAAAAAGTAGCAGTAGCTTCTGTTTGCTAAAACACATTCTTTAAGAAAATATATATGCATTGCATTTTTCCACATCAAATATATACAATTAATTGTCTGCATTCCCTAACTTTAGGTAACACATGTTTTTAAGGTTACTTTTTTATATTATTATTATAGATCATTTGTGTATACATATATATTACTGTCTTCAAGCTTAAGCCTTTAGGCTACCATATCATCAAGTTTTGTTGTTTTTATGTCGTAAGCACTCAGCAGTTTATCTTATTATTTTCACCATTACCATAGAATTACAGCTGAGCCTTTGCGTGCTTTTAAAATCTTGGAGTGCAGGGTCAATTTGCTAAATGGTTCTCATACCCTTTTTTTTTTTTTTGCCTAGCAGGTCATCAAAATGTTGAAGATATGGAAGGATATGTTGGCTTCCTTGCTGCTCTCCGGTGCTCATATTATAAGTTTGTCAAGGATTTGTCCAAGCAATGCAAGCAGATAGTGCATCATCACCTTGATTCAGTTACGAGTCCCTACTCCCATATTTGCTATGAGAACGACTTTCTTGGTGGCGTTGGGTTCGTAGCAAACTCCATGCACAGGTTTAATCACTTCCCTGGAGTCACAACTGTTGACCTATCAGACAGTGGATCTGCACTGGAGGAAGCTCAGGAGAATATGCCACCAGAAGATCAGCAACATATGACACCACCTGCTAAAGGAATTGAGTCAAAGGAAGTTCTCAAAGAAAGCCAACTGACGGTTCCTGAGACACCTTCTCCTGATCTGCCAGTTGAAATGCATGGTGGCAAGAAGAAAGACAATGGAAACCTGAATGACGGTGGGGCAAGGAAAAGACATGCAAGGATGGCAGCATATGCAAACAAAAATCACCATACCAATGTCATCCCTGGTGCTGATGATCTGGGCTCAAAATCAGGGTCGTTGTACTCCAGCATATGCTCAATATCTGCTCAGTACTTTGCTAAAATGCGAGAAGTCCTGATTGAAAGGAATGTTCCCTCTGCATTGAACTCTGGATTCTTAACGCCATGGTATGTTTGAACGTATAATTATGTTATATACATAAATTTTCCTCTTTATGCTTGTTCAGTTCGAAAGTTAACTATAACATGTAAACTGTAATTGATGTGATCAACTGATCACATTCACATCCATTGAGTAGTCACTACCTGATTAGTTGTCACTTGTTATTGATATTTTTATCTAGCTGAGCACATATTGGACGAGCAACCACTAACTGATCACATATGCATCAAACACTTTCACACGCCAGAAATTCTAGTTCACTGTGGTCCACGTGAAACTGTATGTTCAATTTGTGGCCAGTAAAATAGTGGATTTCAATAATAACCGTCTGAATCACTATTAGTTAAATGATAGGGTAATATGAACCACTGTAATGAATACTTTGATCAATAGTAAATATAGACTGAACCTATTTTCGTCATTGCTGCTAGTGCATGTGGAACTGCGGATATGATGGTTGATATTAAACGAGCCTGTCCAATACATGTGAAGTTTTGTTCTTTCGTGATATGTTTGCTCTATTGATTCAATGCAGCCGTGAAAGGTTGTTTCTAGCACTTGGCTTCGAGCTGTTTGCTGTCAATGACGACAGGTTCATGGACATGTTCGTGGCTCCTGGTGCCGTTGATGCTATCCAGAATGAGCGCCAGTCTCTGCTGAAACGTCAAAAGATTTTGCTGTCCTGTTTAAACGAGTTCAAGACCATCTCGCGGACTCTGTAATGAAGATCTTTCTTGTGCTTCTTCCACAGGCGTGTATTCATGAGCTTCAGGATATCCCTGCAGATGATACAGCGGAGATCTTGGTGGTTTTCTTTTATTGCAGCTGCACATTCTTCTTTAACCCCATGCTCATGTATCTAAACACAAGCTATTCCTTCATGTCAAATCCCTTATTGACAAGTTGTGTACCACTTGACATTTGTTCAGTACTGATATCCTCTCTCAGATATTGGCTATGCTCGACATCTCGATTAAAAAGTGACAGCTTGGAGATGATTTGATGATCTCGAATCTCACCAGTTTGTGCACATCTCCTGCACAACCTATATACAAATTATCTTAAGATGCAGCACCATTTCTATTTCTTCTTTTTTTACTCTGTTCTTTTGTCATTGTATATTCAGCATGTGGTCTGGTTGGGTCGTTTCTCTATTAGTTTGAGATGAGTTGTGTGCGCGCCACTGAACCGATTCAACAGATTTGGTCACGAGGCAGGTGTTCAGATGTGCGCTAAACAAATATACCAGGCCGTCGTTGGTTGGAGTGGATGGATGGCTCCCTGTATCCATCTGACCATGTCTCCAACTGTCATCCCGCCACCTGCATGAAAAAGATAGACGAGATCAGGCAACAACTTGTTCTGCTTTCGTTCGCACTCTCTTCCACGCCTCCCACTTTCCTCCCTTTATTTACAACTGTATTTTCTTGTAACTTAAGCCATGTTTTCTGACTTGCTTCCATTATTCTGATATTCTGTCGAAGAATTGTGTGATGTGCGCTGCTGCTTTCTAGTACGTTTTTTTTAGAGTTAGTGGTTCGTTTTGGACTAACTGGTAAATGTATTCTAGTTCCATTTGGTAACAAAGGCCTGTCTACTTGGCTCACTTGCCGCCGAAAAAATGTTTGGCAAGGCCGCGGACCATGCTGAACCAGACCAGATCTGCGTACCATGCCCATGCTACATTCGCGTTGCGACTCGTCAGTCTCAAGCACTCAACTACTCCGTTGATACAACCTTGCGGGTTTCTTTATGACTGTGGCCCCCTGTGTCTGTCATTTCCCTTCGAATCAAATAGTGCAAAAAATTTTGCAGTGCCGCAGAGCACCACACGGATGAGATGAAGATCAGGAATGTCTTGTAGGGAATCGATGCCTCATCCCCGAGTTAGCGGCCTTTCCTTGGCGGTTCTACAATCAGGATGCTTTCTTTCTTCCTTTCTTTCTCCATGGTCTGTTCGTCTGGTCAATGGATGGTGGCGTGTCCTGTTCCACCGTTTTCGCAATGCATGGAAGAATTCTGTAGGCTCGAGCTGTGCCTGTCTACTACAGGGAGAGCCGTGTATGTGTATAGCTGCAGCGGCTGCCCGCCATGTTGCTCTGTCCTGTCATGCACCGTAGGTCTCAGCTCTTATGGTCCTACTTGGTGTGAAGTCTTTCATTTCATGTTCATGTCTTGTTAACGGAAGCTTAAACTTTTTTGGTAGCCGAAGCTCTCCTTGCTTTAGAAATACCTGCTACATTGGATTCTTCCTGTCTCATGTTGTACAGGGGACAGTGAGTTGATGGTGAGTCTCCAGTCCAACTGTGGAGGGGAGAGAGTGAAACAGAGTGAAGATAACTACCAAGACAGAGGAATTGGTGCTGCGTTTCTACACCATTTCGTAGGGCAACAGATGGGCATCTTTTCGTCCACTTGTGTGTGGTCCATGGAAAGTGCAGTGGGAGGGAATGAGGGATGGAACCGAAGGACCAGGGGAGCCAATAAATCAACTGTTGGATTCTTACTACTCCAGTAGGTTACGTTTTGGGGACACTAGGTGGTGAAGAACAGCGGCCTATTTTACTCCACTACAGACTGTATACAGTCTCTTCAGAAAAGAAGACTGTATACTGCAGATTTGGTGGCTGCTGTGAGGGAATGAGTTCACAGTCATGATAACGCTAGGTAGATCTCTCTCTCTCTCTCTCAAATGGGAAGTGTGCAGGGTGAGCTAAAAGTGACAGCAAGTGTGGTCCAGAGCGATGGGCCTTGTCATGGTCAATGTTGGATGTGGAATTGGTCGAGATGTAGGTGCACACTTAATTTGCTGGTCAAAGAAGGTTTAATGGCTCCAAATGCAGAAAGTCCTACCGGAAACACCATCCAACAAAGTTGTCCACTAGTCATTAGACAACTTGTGGAGCTCGGAACAGTTGAACCCAAAGGAAATACATCACATGGACGCAAAATTGAACTCCACCGCTCACTGTCATCCATGCAACTACCGAGAAATGCGCAGTCCAACAAAGAGATGGATACATAGGCATAGAAGGAAATATGCTGGACACCTACATCGATTTTTTTCCTTGAGCTGTAGAGCAAAGCCGTAGTCGTTTGGAGACATCAAATCTGCAAGCTCGCACTCCTCTACCATGGCCTGGGAAGCCACTGACAAACAGGCCCTTGAAAACAACCTGCAATCGGTACTGACACGGTATGTCCGCGTGAGCATATGGGCCTGTTCTTTTCGGTGCGGCTTATAGCTTTTAGCTGAAATTTTTGAATTTTGGCTGTTTATAGTACAGATTACGGAGAGACAGATACTCACTTGCGATTTTGGCTGATACAGATGTTGGGCTTTTAACGTATAGATCATTTAACTTGTAGACCCCGTCTTAAGAAAATAGTCCGTTTGAAAGTTAGGTACTGTAACAAAAGCTAAAAGCCATCAGTTTTTGAGATAAAGAATATGCCTATATACTGCCTTACTTCACTATGCATATAGTATTCCCAAACTAGAAAACGCTGAGGTGCCATCCATCACCACGAGGAGCTAACCCGCCAAGCGACCGAACTGCATGGTTGGAAAGGATGTGATTTGAAGCTGAAGTGCACTCAAGGCCAAGAGTGGGCAAATAATAGACGGTGTGATGGAGTGTTTGACCAGCGTTCTCGCTGGCGTGGGAACGATTGTCTCGGCGAAAGCGACCGGTGCTAGCGTTATAGCTTTTTTGGCGGCGACCGCGCGTGCCGTGCCGTGCCGGTGATGGATTTCGCACATGTCGCGCGCGCGGGCAGCGCCACACAGCCTTTCGTGGTTACGCCTGACGCGCGCGCGCGCGGCCGGCCCCCCGCGGCGTCACGACGTCCCCCTGTTTCGCCAAGCGACATTGCCTCCACTGGCCGAGCGCGCTGAGGCTGACAAAGCACGCGGCCGGCCCGGCCACCGAGTTTGCCGAGTTTTGTCGATGCACGCTGAAAAGAAAAGAAGAAAGAAAGATATCGTAGAAGTGATTTGAGGGGGTGGTTGTATTGTTTTTTGCGGATGGTTTTTTGTCTGTGACTTATGTTTTGGCTGATGAAAATAAATAGTAATGACTAAAAGAAGTGGCTTTCAGAATAAGAGGATGAGCGGTGAAAAAAGTGATAGAGAGATATGTGTGCGCGATACGAGTGGAGAAACCGCTTCGAAAAGCGGGGTATTCGTATTGACATTTTTACCTTTTTAAGTAAAAGCCCATACAAATAGAGCTTGAATCGCTAAAGTAGCAATCGTGTAGGCAGTGAAGCCAATGCCAATAGCCATGTTCTTCTGGGCTTTTGGGTGATGTTTGGCTTCAGTTTCAACGAGACGGCTTCTCCTAATAGTTTCTCGATGCCGCTTCTCTAAATGCCTTCTTGAGCCTGTCGTCGGCGTATGTGCCATCCTTGTCAGTCTTTATTGTCCGCTACTATCTCGAAAACCACAGTCAAAAATCATTAGCCACAGCAAAAAAACCATCAGATATAGTCTAAATGAACAGGGCAGATATCTTTTCTACCTAAACCTGGAGTATTTCAAATGGCGGTCTCAGTGGGATGGGGTTAGTTATGTATGCACCTGCACGTTGAAAAAGGTTGACTTACTTGAGCCATATTAAGCAACACCAAATAATCATACGGAAAAGCTAAAAAAATGCTATAGCGTTACTTGGCTCTTCATCAGGACAGGGCTTCACTATTGGATCTAGACCATCCAAAGACCGCAATACCAACCCAATGATAGCCTTATCCATACTCTCACCACTCATTGTCTTCCCTAGCACATCCATCTCTGTGTGTTTGGTTCAGAGTCATGGTGGGACGGGATGGATCCAACCCATTTTTTAGGGACAGGACGGGACGGTCCCTGTTTTCTGTTTGGTTCAGAGTCATGGTGGGACGGGATGGATCCAACCCATTTTTTAGGGACGGGGCCTACCTGTCAGCCACTCGTCCCACTTCATCCCTCACCATCCCCTCATTTTTGGGGGATAGGATCATCCCCAATTTGAGAGCATATCCACAGAATATTCCCTAGAGGGATATCCCCCATCCCACCCGACTCTGAACCAAACAGCTCTGGAACGAGGACCGTCCCATCCCATCCCCCATGGTCCCATGAACCAAACAGTCTCTAAGGTTGTGTTTGGTTTAGAGACAAGGTGGGATGGGATGGTCCTGTCCCTGGTTTTGGGATGGGATGATCCCATTTTTTGTTTGGTTAGGGGGATAGAGTCATCCCTGTTTTTTGTTTGGTTGGAAGGATAAAGTGGGATGGAATGGTCCCATCCTTTGTTTGGATGGAAGGATAAAGGTAGGACATATGTGGCCTTTGAGTTTTTTTTAAAAAAATTGAAGGCTATTGTTGATATGTTTGTACACATAAGCCTTTGAGTCACTCTCTCTCGCACACCCGATCTAGAGCAAAGGTGACCGGCGCATGGGTGTGGTGAGCAACGGCAGCATGTGGGCTCCGCTTGCAGGGAGTGACGGTGAGCAACAAGTGGAGCGCACTGTGTGGGGAGTAGCAAGCAGTGAGCAGCGACGACGGTGTGTGGGAGAAGTGAGCAGAAGCGGCTCATTGTGGACCATCCAAGTAGCAAGGCTATGAGCAAGTCATAGCGAGTAGGCGCGGGCGGGTTGGCATGATGGGGCAGCGCATGAGGCACTATAGGTGGCAAGCGGTTGGCTTCATCTTCAGGTGACTGGGGCTTTAGTTGAGATCCAAATCTAAAACTTACAAGTTTTTCTGTGAAATTTTGTACCAAATTGTTTATTTTGGTTGAAATCGATTAGAACTCTAATGAAATTTGCTAGACTTCTCTTGAATTCGCTAAAATACGCATGTTTCTTACTGAAAGCATGTGAAACTTGCTAAAACATGAGTAAAACTTCTTGAAACATTTTTTAAATTTTGCCAAAACATGGATGAATTGTGCTAAGAACTATGGAAACTTGCGAAACCCGGACAAAACTTTCTTGAAACTTTTGAAACGTGCAAAACTCTCTTTGAAACTTTTTGAAACGTGCAAAACTCCTTATGAAACTTGATTGAAGTCTTCTGTATTGAAGACTTTCTAAATTTTGTTAAAACTTCTTAAAACGTATTGAAATGCTTGAAATTATTTTTTGGAAATTTCTTGAAATGTGTTGAAACTTGCACGATCACAAATTATGTTGAAACCTGCTTGAGATATGAACTTGAAACCTGAAATCTTTTTCAACACTTTTCCATGAAATGTGTTCAAATCTTCTTGAAAGTTCAAAACAAAAAACTTGAAGCTTTCATAAAACTTTTATGCAATTGAAATATCATGAAATTCCACAAAAATGCTATACTATTGGAAATGTACGGTACACCGTTGGAAAAGTGAAACTTTTTTTTATTGAAACTTGTCGAAACTCTTCAAGTTTGCTATAACTTCTTGAAACTTTTCGATCGAAACTTGTTGAAATTTACTGAAGCTTTTTAAAGCTTTTTGGTTGAAACTTGATGAAACATGTCGAAATTTGCTGAAACTTCTTAATTTTTTTCGGTTAAAACTTGATGAAACCTGTTAAAACTTGAAGTTTGAGTTCCAAAATCTAAAACTTGGCCTTGAAATTTTTCTAAAATCTTTTAGAAACTTCTAGAAATACGTAAAACTCATTAGAACTCAAAACTTTTTTAAATACTTTTATAAAACTTTATAAAATTTAAAGAAACTTATTGAAACGCAAGTGCTTCCAATGGTTTAACGTTAGCTAGCTCAGGCGGATGGTGGGCTCGATCGCCGAGGGGCACAGACCGGATTGGCTACAGTAGCTAAGTAACTACTGTTTCATCGCTGGGTAAAAAATGGCATATCTGAACAATTCCTGTGGGAAATCCGCGACAAAAGTTGTTTGTGTCGGTGTCAAACTTTGAACTTCCAATGGTGTGATTCGATGGCTCAGATCGTGTTCAATCCATTTCCCGCTACGGTTGAAGTGGATCGATCGATATCCCTACCATTCCATAGTCGTTCACCAAGGCACTCATGAGAAAAGTACTACTCCAGTAACCTTGACCATACTTGTGCAGCGAAATGTGGCCAACAGCGTCATCCTCTTATGTGGCATGCAATTGGCGCGCGCCCGTTTCATGTGCGCCTCATCGATCGCGCTGAATCCGGCGGCCGCTCAAGGGAAGCCGGCGCCGGTGGGGAGGATAGTCAGTAGCGCCCCGCCGCTCTCGTGGCCGTTGAAACGGGGAATTGGATGCTTCCCTTTTCGTCGTGGAGCTAAATTTGGGACGTGAATACGATCCCCCGTCCACATTTCTTCAACACAAGAAGTCCCAAATGGAAATGGAAAGCTCGAGGTAAACCAGCCTCTTTTACTGCCTTCCCCATTTTTAACAACCAAGCATGCACGTCTGTAGCTTCACCGAGCTGAACTGGCACTTCAGTTCATGCGCACAGCAGGAACAACGGATTCCGCGAAATGCAAAGCCTGGGAAAGATAGTACGCCGCAGGGACACGACAGGAGTGGATGGTAGCGGCCGGTAGAGTCCAGTCAATGCGCGCATGCCTATTCTTTTTTATTGCGGTTTATGGCTTTTAGCTGAAACTTTTGAATTTTGACTGTTTACGGTGCAGATTACGGAGAGATCGATACTCACTTGCAATTTTGGTTGGTACAGATGTTGGGCTTTTACCGTGTACTACGTTTAACTTGTAGACCTCGTCTTAAGAAAATACTCCGTTTAAAAGTTAGATCAGAGCGGCCGCGAAAGCCGTACTACCGAGGCCACCAACAGCCCAAACGCAACAAGCATCTTTGGATCCTTCCCAACCTGTGACCAAAGCGAACAAGAGCGACTAGCTATGGTTTATGATTTTTTGTTGAAAATTTTAAATTTTAGTTGTTTGCGACAAAGATTACGGAAAGAGAGATACTCGCTTGCAATTTTGATTGATACAGATGTTGGGCTTTTAACGTGTACTACAATTAACTTGTAGATCCCATCCTAAGGAAATATTCTGTTTGAAAGTTAGGTACTGTAGAAAAAATCAAAAGCCACTTTTAGAAACCGTTAAAGAACAGGCCCACTACTACTCCGTCCGAAGTATAGACCGTATTTTTAAATAATTTTATCTATAAATATAAAATATATTTTATTTTTAATATAAAATTAGTAGGATGTTTCTTTTATACCTGTAATAAATGTACAGCTTTAGTTGCTATTCTCTCTATATATATTGAATATAGTGTTTACAGATAATAATTATAGATAATCTAGTTATTTTTATTATTTTCTTAATCTATATGTAAAAAAAGTCTTATTAACTTACGGAGCAAATACCAAAAACTAAAGCGCTCCTCGTGTTTCACCCAAAAAATCCACGGCATCTACCCAACTGGACCTTTGGGATCTCGGTCTTGCATTTCAACGCAAGTTGCACTCCTCCCGCTTCGCTTCCTCGGTGCTGTTGTTTTGGATTCGCTAATTGCTTGACCACTTTGCTGGTAATTTCATACGTTTTCCACTTACCTGTTCCTATTACTTCTCTTCATTTCACTTTTCTTGCCACCACTCCAAAGCCTGCAAGACTGCAACAGCTCTCTATTTTTTTTTTCTGAAAAGGTGATAATAGTTGGCTAGTGTAGTTAGGGCCGTACAAAACGGTTTTTCTACCCGTTTGAAGCTTCAGTTACGATCTCTTCCTTACAGCTCAGAAACCTGCCTGCATCTAGTTCTTTCTTCCGGTTTGAGACAGTTATTGAAACCAGATCTATCCATTTGGCTTTCTGGTTCACGGCTCCAAGGTCTAGTTTACTTCTAAGAATATTTATGTTATTTGCCCTATGTGACCCCGCCACGTCCAAGGCATTGGGGTTAGCCCCCGGACCCTTCCGAGGTTGCCTTGCATATCTCGCATAGGGTTGGTCTCGTGTACCTCCTCACCCAAGGTTGGTCACGCGTAACTCCTTGGGGTTGGACCAGGATCCCTCTGAGCATGGTTTTGCGTATCTTGAATGGGGTTGGCCTGGATTCCTCTGAGATTGGCCTTACACATCTTACCCGGGATTGACTTGGTGACTTAGCTCAGGGTAGACTCTCCAAGGGGTGTTGTCGCTCCAAGGTGATTGTGGGCCCGAAAGTGGCACGACCCCTCCCCCAACAAATATAAAATTCAAAATTTTAATTAAAAAATATAATAATTCTTAAATCTAAAATTCAAAAATGTGATGTTTATGATCCAAAAGTTTAAATTTGAATTTTTTAAATAAAAATTTTGAAATATGAGTTTTGGAATTTAAATTCTAAAGATTTGAAATTATGAACTTCGAAACCTGAAACTTCCAAAATTTGGATTTGTGAAATTCAAAATTCCAATTTCTGAAATGTAGATTCTCAAAATTTAAAATTCTTTGAAATCCAAATATTCCGCTCTGACCACAAGTGACAGCTCAAACTTGCTTTCAGCACTTGGTAGTTGTCTTTGTTTGGTCGGTCGGCCTTTTTGTCGTAAATTTGATGTATATCGCATATGTATGACCTATTTTCATAAGTTGTATTAATGCAATATGTATAAATGTGATTTCAATGTTGTGGATGTGTGTATTAGCCACTGATCATAGGACTAGAATGGTACACTCGAGGATTACGGGTATTTGACACCCAGGGTTCGACATCTCATAGGATTATGGAAGTATTTATGGTAATTCTCATAGGATTCTTGAGCTAAACGCACCATAAGTGTAATCATCATGACAGTTAAGGGTTTAAATCTCGGAAAACTAGTGGAAGATAACTTTATATCTGTTGTGGCTAAAGATCAAATAGTATATGAAGGGACTAGGAAGAGAGAGAGCTGGTGATAAAAAAATGTGTGGATCTCCTCCCTCATGCCCCTCTTAGGGTTTATATACATGAGTGGGGTAGGATGGGAATTTCTCATCCTACCTCTTAATAATTACAAACAGTAGGGGTACATCGGTACATTCCTTTATACAATTAGGCCTATTACATATTGGGCCAGTTGCAAGGCCCAGTCATGGGGGTTTGGGCAACCCCCTACAACAGGGCTCCGTCGACAGCAAGCGCAGAGGTCCCGATGGGTGAGCTGACATGACCAACTATCCCATCTCTCCGTCCCCCGACAGCAAACGCGAGGGTGCTGCCTGGTGAGCCAATGCAACTGGTCGCTTCAACCCCGGTAGAGGGTTCTTTTAATGATCATAATGCAACTGCAAAGTCCACCAATAAATCATGGAAGCGGAGCAGGGGGTGGTGTCGTCCCTTCGAGGCGACACTTACAAGGAGGTCAGCGAAGTCCCTTGCCAAAGCCAGTCTGTCCCACCGAGGCGATGCGTACAAGGTGGTCGGCGAAGGCGATGGCGAGAAGAAGCTTTGAGGCACATGCTCTGTCCCACACCCTTCGGACTTGAAGTCAACGAGATGAAGACGTGTGCGCACGCAGTCCATCCCACCCCCCTTTGGACTCACTATCGACGAAGACGGCGGCGAGACGAAGACATGCGCACATGAGGAACGTCTGCCATCACGAGGTGGTCAGACGAAGCATCTAGGACCACGAGGCGGTCAGACAATGCATCCACGACAACGATGCCTCACCGAAGACCATGCGAAGTCTTGGGCTAAGATGTTAGAGATGGACTCCGTCGCGCGCGCTCCCCTGGACCACGATGTGTTCAAGACGAAGTGTGTATGACCACTATGTGGCCGGATGAAGTCTCGACAGCGAGGCAGTCGGACAAAGGCTCAACCACACAGCGGCCGAACAAAACATCGATGACCACGAGGTGGTCGGATGAAAGCTCGACAACACAGCGGCCAGATGAAACATCGACAACGGACGAGGCGTCTACGACCACAATGTTGTCGGACAAAGTCGATGAAGTCAGTGGCGGGACGAAGAATTGAAGCGTGCGCGGTCCATCCCCCACCCTTTGGACAGGCGTTAACGTAGTTGACGAAGCCTCGACCACGACGTGGCCGGACGAAGCATGTACGAACACAACATGGTCGGATGAAGCATTTATGACCACGATGTTGCCGAACAAAGCATATACGACCACGAAGCAGTCAGACAAAGTAGCGTGGTGAACCCCTGGTGTGCGCATGGGTTATTCCCCACCTTGGACTCACGGTTGATGAAGACAGCAGTGAGACGAAGCTTTGAGTCACGTGCTCCGGACTCAAAGTTAATGAAGCCATCGATGAGATGAATCCGACGCGTGCGCCAGACGAAGTCTTGACCGCGAGGTCAGAGAAAGTGTCCTTGATCATGACGTGGTCGGACGAAGCGTCTATGACCACGACGTGGCCAAACGAAGTGTCTATGACCACGACATGGCTAGATGAAGCGTCTACGACCACGAAGCGGTGGGACATGTGTAGACCTTGCGATGTGGAGCCTCAGTGCGGAGGCTCGACATGAAGGCTTGAGGCGGAAGCTCAGCATGGAGACCTCGCAACATGGAGGCCCGATGTGGAGACTCGATGCAGAGACCTCGCGCGAAGGCTTCACGACGTGGAAGCTCTACACGGAGGCTCAGTGTGGTGAAGCGCGCATGCCGCCCCCCTGTTGGACAAAGTGTCTATGATCACCATGTGGTTGGACAAAGCGTCTATGACCATGAAGTGGTCGGACGAAGCGTCTACGACCACGAAGTGGTCAAATGAAGTCACGCAGTGAACTCCCTGGTGTGCATGTAGGCCGTCCCCCACCTTTGGACTCGCGGTCGTCGAAGGCAGTGGTGGGATGAAGCTCCATGTCGCATGCTCCGGACTTGAAGTCGACGAAGCCGGCAGCGAGATGAACCCGACGCACGCGCTGGGCAAAGTCCTGACCACGAGGAGGTCAGAGAAAGCGTCCTTGACCACGACGTGTCGGACGAAGCGTCTACGACCACAACGTGGTCAAACGAAGTGTCTACGCCCATGAAGCGGCCGAACGAAGCATCTATGACCACGAAGCGGTCGGACAAAGTCTCAACCGCGCAGCGGTCGGATGGGGTGTGTACAACCACTATGTGGTCGGACGAAGTCTCGCCCGTGCGGCGGTCGGACAGGGTGTGTACGACCAATATGTGGTCGAATGAAGTCTCGATCGTGCTGCGGTCGGATGAGGCGTGTACGACCACTATGTGATCGGATGAAGTCTCGACCGCGTGGTAGTCAGATGAAGCGTCTATGACCAAGCTGTGGTCGGAGCTCGACATGGGGACCTCACGACATGGAGGTCTGGCGTGGAGACTCAATTCGGGGGTGGCCTCTGTGTGCACTCTATGGAGTCTAAATTAAGATGTGCGGAGTGGCCATGGCCTCTGCGTGCACTCTACGAAGTCTAAATTAAGACATGCGGAGTGGCTACGGCCATCGTGCACACTCTATGGAGTCTAAAGTAAAACACGCGGAGTGGCCAAAGCCTCTGCGTGCACTCTACGAAGTATAAAAAAATTGCACAATGCGGTTTCAGCTTCGGCCCCGACGTACTCTACAAAGTATAAAGAATCGCGCGATGCGGCTGTGGCTTCGGCGTACTCTACAAAGTATAAGAGTATAAAAACCGTGTAGAGTCGCTGCCATGCACCCCCACTAGGAGTCCCTGCCATGCATGTCACCAGGGAGTCCACCACGCTACTTCATTCGACCACACAGTGGTCGTAGACAAATCGTCTGGCCATCGCGCGGTCGAGACTCCGCCAACCACAGAGTGGTTGTAGACAACTCGTCCGACCACCGCACGGTCAAGACTATGTTCGATCACATAGTGTTCGTAGATGCCTCGTCCGACCACTGCGCGGTCCAGACTCTGCACGACCACAGAGTGGTCGTGCACCATTCATCTGATCACTACGTGGTCGAGACTCCATCGACCACGCAATGCTCGTTGACAATTCATCCAACCGCCTCGGGGGCAAGACATCTTTGACTACACCGTGGTCGCAGACACTTCGTCTGACAACCGCGCTATCCAAACTTCATTCGACCACGTCGTGGTCATAGACGCCTTATCCGACCACCTCGTTGTCGTCGACTATGTTCGACCACATAGCGGCCACATCGTGGTCGTAGAAGCCTTACTCGATCATCGCATGGTCGTAGACACGTCGTCCGACCTCTACGTGCTCGCAACACTCACGCGCAAATGTCTTCGGCTAGTCGACGCCAGTCTGAAGGGTGGGGGATGGAGCGCGCATCGAGGACTTTGTCCCACTGTCGGCTTCATTGATGCTAGTTCGAAGTGCAAACTCCAAGCCGCGCAGCTAGCTTCCACGCCCACGCCTTCAAACTCAGCAACCTTCATGCCGTAGGCTGCGCACGTCCCTCTGCTGGCCTTCACTCAACTCTGGAAGGACCTCGCTAGCTGGCGCACCCCAAGCCTCTGCGAAGACACGTCGATGGCCTCGCCTAAGGCTCTGCTCTCCCCGTCGGCCTCTAAGTGCGCCCTCGTAGACCTCCGTGCTTCAAAGACATTGTCAATGGCTCACCACGGAGTTCGCACGTGACTTTGTCTAACTACTTCATGGTCGTAGACTCTTCGTGGTCATAGACGCTTTGTCCGACCACATGGTGTGGTAGATGTTTCGTCTGACGGGGACGGCACGTGCGCTTCACCACATCGAGCCTCTATGTTGTGAGATCTCCTACACGCCAAGCTTCCACATTGCGAAAACTTCATGCGAGGTATCTGCATTGAGTCTTCGTGCCGGGCCTCCACGTCACGAGGTCTCTACACCGAGCTTTCGCACCAAACCTGTGCATCAAGTTTTCGCGTTGAGGCTCCACATCGTGAGGTCTTCACGTGTCCCACCACTTCGTGCTCGTAGACGCTTTGTCCAGCCACTTCGTGGTCGTAGACGCTTTGTCCAGCCACTTCGTGGTCGTAGACGCTTTGTCCAGCCACTTCGTAGTCATAGACGCTTTGTCCGACCACGATGACCACGTCGTGGTCAAGGACACTTTCTCTGATCTCCTCGCGGTCAAGACTTCGCCCAGCGCACGCGTTGGATTTGTCTCGCCGTCGGCTTCGTCGACTTTGAGTCTGGAGCACGTGACTTAGAGTTTTGTCTCGCCGCCGCCTTTGTCGACCGCGAGTCTAAAGGTGGGGGATGGCCCGCGCGCACCAGTGGGTTCGTCGCGCCACTTTGTCTTACCGCTTCGTGGTCATAGACGCTTCGTTTGACCACGTTGTGGTCGTAGACGCTTTGTCTGGCCACCTTGTGGTCCTGGATGCTTTGTCTGACCACCTCATGGTTGTAGACGTTCCTCGTACGCGTAGGTCTTCATCTCGCCGCCGCCTTCGTCGACCGCAAGTCCGAAAGGGGCAGGATGGCCCGCGCGTGCACGCGTGTTCATCTCGTCGACTTTGAGTCTGGAGCGCGTGACTTAGAGTTTTGTCTCGCCGCTGCCTTCGTCGACCGCGAGCCTAAAGGTGGGGGATGGCCCGCGCGTACCAGTGGGTTCGTTGCGCCACTTCGTCTTACCGCTTCGTGGTCATAGACGCTTCGTTCGACCACGTTGTGGTCGTAGACCCTTTTGTAGGAATGCGCGTAGGCTACGAAAGCAGAAAATAAAATTTTTCTACCGTGCACACAAGGACATCATGCTTAAAGAGGGATCATGGATCGTTACCACTAGACGCGCAGCGCAGCGGAAGAAGAGTTGGAGAAGCCGATCCAACCACGCGCGTCGAGGTAGTAGTGGAATTAGCCGATCGTCCCGAACAGGTCGTCTCCTCCACGCGATCAACCACACCACGAGCAGATCCAATCTGTAGGTTGTTGATGCCGATCAACACCGCAACGAGCAGTGCCTCCACCGGTATCCACACGTCTGGGGCTGGAACGCCGATCGCAAGTGTACTAGCACTCGTGAGCGGCTAGGGTTTGGCTCGGGAGGCGGCGGCTAAGGTTTTGCTAGAGGTTAACAGAAGCGTGTATTTTTCTCAGCCCCTCGCCACCATATATATATAGACCTCCTCACTTGGGCCTTGTAGACCGAGGCCCAATAGGAGTGTATTCGGATCTCTATCCGAATTGAGCCCACATCCGAATCATATTCGAATTAGTGTTCCAATCCGTTAATTGTGCGACCCTGTAGGTTCACGTATACTTGGTCGCGACCGAAACGTCTTTCGGTCACCACATTAATAGCGCCTCTAGTAAGACATATGAACCCCCAAGGTATACGTAAAGATCATATCGGCTGAACCTGTAATGTTCTCATGTACGAATCCCTTTGCCTCACGATATAGATTGAGCTCAAGGCGAGACCTGTGTCATCCTCTTAATAGCTCAATCACTCTCTCGATTCCGTGATGGATTATAAACTTGTGATTGACTCCTCAACCACCTTGGCATGGCCATGCACTTTCATAATCCATTACATCGAGGGGCCCAGAGATATCTCTCCCATAAGGAGGGGTAAATTCTATCTTGACCATTCACATCCCACTACATCAGCGGCGAAGCCAGAAAAATTGCCAGCCGGGGTCGGTACTGACACTACTAAGTGCTAATTTTTAGGGTCCAATAATATAATACCATGCATAATATCAAGTTCATAATATAACAATGCATATTGTACCAAAATAAGGTTTTGCAAGAGTGGTTACCTCTTACAGTTTCCCTCTACGACTACGATCCTCCATCTTATGAAAGCGAACTATCACATCTTCGATAGGAATTTTGGATAGAAATTCCGGTTCGACGAAGCATATGATACAATCATTCATAAATCCATTGCTAATACCAGATAGATACCGGCATCTTGTTGGAATAAAAGAGACCGTTCTTGACCATCGCTACGAGAATCCAGTTGGATTGTATTGTATAGTGGGAAAAAACCTAAGAACTCAAAATACGACTTGAACTTGATCTTGAATTGCAAACTACATAATTGGGTATTTGAGGAGTACCTTGTCTTATCTAGATCACTAGATGACAACCGATTGGCGCCTCGCCTTGGTCGGCTTGCTTGCGCTAGAAGCGACGTCGTGGCCGACACACGAGTTTTGCGAGTGCGATACTTCGATACGAAAGGGTAGGCACCGACGGCCGATGCTAGATCGGAACCAAGCAGCAAGGCAACGTTTGGCCTTCTCCAATTAACGACGTGGCTTTGATGGATCATTGGATCGGATGGGTGAACACATGGATCGCGAATCGTTGTCTTTGGTTTGAGCCGATCGCAGATCGCGACTTCCATTGGGCCATCGGGTCTCGCCAAAAATTTGGTGGGGTCGTGCTGCAAAAAATCTATTGCTATACTGGGTTACGGCAAATTCGTCGGTGTCGTCGGACCCCGATGGTTCAACGTGGCTTCGCCACTGCACTACATGTTTCATGGCAAACCCGAAGACTACTTTTATGACTACCCAGTTACAGAGTAGTGTTTAGTAGTCCCAAAATAAGCTACTATGCATGTTAGGAACCATGATAATCTCAAGTATAAGGATTCCACATAAACACTACTTGAGACCAACTGATGACATATGGAATCTCTGCAGTGTCTCATGGCGGGTCTATCCAACATATGTTCACTAACACATGTCCATATTATTGATTTGGTATCACCATACCATGATCCATGAGATATGATCATCAATCAATACATATGCTGATCTTTGAATCATATTTGTTCCTCATATGATATATGATCAGGGATCATTTAGAAATAGCAACATTTTAGCATTAAGAGTCTCATGAATAAGTCACATACTCATTTATCAATAATGATAATGTCTATTTCAAGGAACAAAGTAATGTATCATAAACATAGTATTTGATATACATAACATCTCCATGTTGCCTCTAGAGCATATCACTAACAGCTTTGTCTGGCCACCTTGTGGTCCTGGATGCTTTGTCTGACCACCTCATGGTTGTAGACGTTCCTCGTACGCGTAGGTCTTCATCTCGCCGCCGCCTTCGTCGACTGCAAGTCCGAAAGGGGCAGGATGGCCCGCGCGTGCACGCGTGTTCATCTCGTCGACTTTGAGTTCGAAGTGTGTGGGACGGAGCACACGGCTCAGAGCTTCGTCTCGCCGCCACCTTCACTGACCGCCTCGGTAGGGCGGACCGGCTTCGGCGAGGGACTTTGCCGACCTCCTCATAAGCATCGCCTCGGTGGGACAACACCACCCCCTACTCCGCTTCCATGATTTGTTGGTGAACTCTGCACTTGCATTATGATCAGTAAAAGAACCCTCTACTAGGGCTGAAGCTACAGTTGCATCGGCTCACCTGTTGGCACCCTCACGCTTGCTGTCGGGGGATGGAGGGCTGGGATAGTTGGTCACGTCAGCTCGCCCATCGAGACCTTCGTGCTTGTTGTCGAGGAAGTTCTGTTGTAGAGGCGGCGCAACCCACTATGATTGGTCCTTACAACTAGCTTAATATGCAATAGGTCCAACATATTAGGAATATGGGCATAACATGAATATTACTTACCGATGTACCCCTAATGTTTGTAATTATTAAGAGGTAGGATGGAAAATTCTCATCCTACCCTACTCATGTGTATAAACCCCAAAGAGGGGCATGAGGGAGGAGATCCACTCATTTTTTATCACCAGCTCTCTCTCTTCCTAGTCTCCTCATATACTATTTGGTCTGTAATAACAATATCCTTATGCATTTGGGTTACCTTATAAAGGTCAATCGCAAAAATTTATGCAAATACACAAATGTGAAATTAGATTAGAACATCTTAACACTTGTAGGAGCTATTTTAATTATTTTTCACGACTATAGAGCTACTATAAGGCCATACAGATAGTATCAACATAAGTAATATTCATGTTATGCCCATATTTATATATACAGATACAAACAAGAGTGATGCTCAAGACACCTCCTTCGCTTTGTGAAGTAGAAAATGAAACAATAATCGTGAAAAGACAGTGTCGTAGGGGTGGCCCCCACCTAAACCCAGCAGGCCTGTTAGAGGAATGTAAGGCCCAAAATGAGACATGTGTAATGACATAAGTGCCCCTAAGGGGAATACTCGGATGTAAGGTTATAATTGTAAAAGCACTCCCCACATGATATATATGTACAACATAGGCCACGGGGAAAACCCTAAGCCATTGTTCACCTAACTCTCCACTACCATACTCTCTCTCTCTCTCTGTTGGTCTGTAACCACAACAGTTGGTGCCGTCCGTGGGGAGGACAAAAGCAAGCCTCCATATTCGAAGAAGGATGGCATCAAATAAAGCTTCATCATCGGCGGCGAAGAAGAAGAAGGTGGGAGCGGCGGAATCTCGCGTCAATACCAGGGCTTCGGCGTCTGTAGTTGCAGGCGTGGGCGGTGATGCGAGTGTGACGGCCGCGAACACCGCTGTTCACGGCGCAACGCTCGACCCCGCCGCCATCACCGCGACGCTCGGCCCCACCGCCGCCGCGGCGGCGCCCGACCCCGTCATCGACCTCGGAGCACGCCATGCCTCCACGACAGGCAGCCTAGGAGTGCAGGTTGCGGCTGTCGCCGTCCTGACGGGGCGTCTGGATGCGCCGGCGGCCCCGGTCACGCCCGCGATGGACAACGCCCTGCTGACGGGCCTCAGCACGCTCCGACGGGAGTTGGCGGATCTCCGTGGGGCCGTGCAAGATATGCAAGAGGCTCGGGGCCGGCAGACCCCACCGGTGGTCGTATCGGAGCCCACGCCGGAGAAGGCGGATAGCCGCGACGCCCCCGCGTCCGGTCACGTCCCGCTGCAACGCGTGGATCCGGAATCTCCGCTTTCTGCAAGTTTGCAGCGGGCGGCGTGGCCAGAGGACTTTAAGTTCCCCAGCGGTGTCGAGCCGTACAAAGGTGACATGGACCCTCGGGAGTTCGTGCGCGTATACGAGACCGCTATCGAAGCCGCTGGCGGAGACGACACGACGAAGGCGAGGGGACTCCCCCTCACGTTGCAGGGAGCAGCGCTCTCTTGGTTCTTCACCATCAAGCCAAACTCCATCTACGCTTGGGAGCAGATCCGCGACCGCCTCTACAACAACTTCCAAGGAAACTACGTCAAGCGCGTCGAAGCGGATCAGCTCTTCGTCGTCAAGTAAAAGCCGTCGGAGAAGCTCCGTGATTACTTCAAACGCTTCGCTAAGGTACGCTGCCAGGTCAAGGATGTCAACGAAACAACCATCATCAATACAGCGATACAGGGTCTTCGCCCGGGGCCGCTCGCTGAGCACAACGCGTGGAAGCCAGTCAAGTTGGTGGTGAAGCTCTTCGACAAAATGGAAGAGTACGCCCGGGCAGAGGAAGATGCATGAAGACGCACAGGCGACGACTCCGACACCGCCCAAGCGGGGGAGTTGTCACAAACAGGAAACGCAGTGGACGACGGGGCGCGCAGGAACTCGTCAAGCGGCAGGCGCAAGCCCCGGCGTAACCAGCGAAGGCCCCAAAGGCTCACCACATCCTCGCCACGCAAGGTGTTCCCCAGGAGCCTACCCTTGCTCCGCGCCCGGGAGGGGGACCCGGAGGAAGCTGCGACGAGAGACCGCGTGCGGAGCAGGAAATCCTGGACTACGGCAGATGGTGCGAGGTGCATGGCTACGACGACCACTTCACGCGGGCATGCACCGAACTCATGGCGTTGCGGCGACCGACTACCGAAGTTCGGGCTTTGGAAGCATCGACCTCCGCAGTAGCCCACGCGCAGCAGTCACGAGGAGGACCCCCGTGAGCTGGGGCCCCGGGAGGGATTCAGCACAACATCGTCAGCGTCATCTCCGGAGGCTCCTCGTCGATAACCTCCTCGGTGCATCCACCCTGAGGATGCCGCACTGCAGCATCACCTTCACACCAGCCAACACCCAGGGCGTGGAGTTCCCTCATCAAGATCCCTTGGTCATCCAGGCCAACATCGCAGGTTGCGATGTCAGGCGCACCCTCATCGATGGAGGAAGCTCCGCAAACATCTTGTTCGCGGAGGCCTTCGATCACATGGGAATACCTCGGAGTCGCTTGGAAGCATCGGAGACCCCTCTCCAAGGTTTCGGAGGCCAACCACTGAAGGCCTTGGGTCAAGTACGTCTCCGAGTCTCCTTATGCCAGCCGACAACGCCAGAAGCGAGGACATTGTCTTTGATGTAGTGGACATCCCGCACTCATACAATGCCATACTGGGCCGGCCCGCCATTAACTCCTTTGGGGCGGTCCCGCACCACGCCTTTTTGTGTATGAAGCTCCCGGGCCCGCGGGGTGTCATCACCATTTTCGGTGACCAGGACCTCGCTAGACGCGTCGAAGCCGGCGCTAGGAGTCCGCACTGCAAGGTGCACGTCCTCGCCGACAAGGTCAAGGCGGACACGCCATCCGCTCCAGGATGGACACCTAAGCCTCACCCGGAGGGTGGGGTCAAAAGGGTGCCTCTCCAAGTGGAAGGGCAATTTGTGTCTATCGGTGAAGGCCTCCCACTGGAGGTGGAGCAAGACTTACTCCAGGTTCTTCGAAGTAATGCCGATGTCTTCGCGTGGTCTCTGGAGGACATCAAGGGTGTGGACTGCGCCCTCATCAAACACAACCCGGACAACCTCAGAAAGGCGGGCATCAAGCTCAACCCGGACAAGTGTGTTTTCGGCGTGCAGGCGGGCAAGCTCTTGGGCTTCCTTGCGTCCGGACGAGGCATCCAAGCGAACCCCGATAAGGTTGACGCCATCCTTGGCATGGAGCTGCCCAAGACGACTAGGGAGGTCCAGAGGCTGGCCAGCCGCATGGCGGCTCTAAGTCGCTTCATGTCTAGGGCAGCGGAGCGGGGCTTGCCATTTTTCAAGACTATCCGCGGTTGCGACGGGTTTCATTGGGATAACGATTGCGCGAGGGCCTTCGACAACCTCAAGAAACACCTTGCAAGCCTTCCCACTCTAGTTGCCCCAGCGCTAGAGGCTCCCCTCCTACTCTACCTCACCGCCTCGGCGACGGCGGTCAACTCTGTCCTTGTCCTTGAAGAGGGCGCTCTCCAACGCCCCATGTACTTGGTCTCCGAAGCCCTTCAGGGCGCCAAAACGCGGTATACGGAGCTCGAAAAGCTCGCCTACGCGCTGGTCATGGCCTCAAGAAAGCTTCGACACTACTTCCTGGCCCATCCAATAACGGGGCCATCCTCGTTCCCCCTGGCGGAGATGCTGCACAATAAGGAGTCCATAGGGCGAATTGGCAAATGGGCAGTCGAGCTTGCCCCATTCTCCTTAACGTATGCTTCCCGAACGGCGATTAAGTCCCAGGTTCTAGCGGACTTCCTCGCGGAGTGGACCCCTCCAGCTCAGCCTGTTCACCAGCCAGCAGACCCGGTGTGGATGCTCAACACTGACGGAGCCTATGGCGTTGCGGGCGCGGGCGTCGACGTGGTCGTCACTACACCTGAGGGGCACCGCCTGCTGTACTCGGCGCGCCTCGCATTTCCTACCACCACCAACACGGCTGAGTGCGAGGCGTTACTCTTTGGCCTCACGAAGCTCATAGCGCTGGGGGCGCGGCGCGTCCTCGTCCTCACCGACTCACGACTGGTGGCGGGCCATGTGGACAAGTCATACCAAGCCAAGGACCCGGAGCTGGCAAGTACCTGGCAGCCGTCAGAGCGAAGGAGCGGCATTTTTTGGGCGTCACAGTGGAAGCCATCCCTCAGGAGGACAACGAGCAAGCCGATGCCCTCGCAAAGGCCGCCAGCCAGCAGCTCCCGACTCCCGGGGGGCATTTTACGAAGTTCTACCAGCGGTCGCCATCGCGCAGGACAACCGCGATGCAGCCCTCGTTCACCAAATCACCCAGCAGGGCGACTGACAAGAAACTATTTTTGGCTTTTTGCAGGGCATCGTGGAGCCAGACGACCCCATCGAGCTCTGGCGTTTATAGCACCGCGCCAGGTCCTTCCAGGTGCTTGACGGGGTGCTTTACAAAAAAGGAGTCTGCGCACCTTTTCTGCGGTGCCTTTCGCGCGAAGAGGAAAGCAGCTCCTTGCAGAAATTCATGCGGGATTCTGCGGCTCACATCTTGCACCGAGATCGCTAGTCGGCAAGGCGTTTAGGCAAGGTTTTTACTGGCCAACAGCCGTCGCCGACGCTCAAAATCTCGTGAGCCGATGTCAAGGCTGCCAATGGATGGGGGGAGCCATCCACAGGCCCCCGACGAGCCTCAAGCCCATACCTCCAGTATGGCCGCTGGCACGATGGGGCATCGATGTCGTGGGACCGCTTCCTAGGGCTCCAGGAGACCTGCGGTTCGTAGCGGTCGCTTTGGAATACTTCTCCAGATGGCGGGCGTAGCTCGCCAAAGTTCCTCGGCGACCATGCGGTGCTACCTCTGCGAAACATCATATGCCGCCGGGCGCGCCGTGAAGATCACCGTCGACAATGGCCTGCAGTTCGACGCAGCCCCGTTCAAGGAATTCTGTGATAGCATGGGCATCACACTCCGGTTCGCCTCGGTGGGGCACCCACAGTCCAACAGCGCGGTGGAATGGGCGAACGGCGCCATCTCCACCGCGGTCAAGAAGTGCCTCGTCGGGCTGCCAAAGGGTAAGTGGCCGGACGAGCTCCACAGCGTCCTCTGGTCCCTCCACATAACGGTGACACGCTCGACGGGGTTCACGCCATTCAAGCTCCTCTTCGGCGACGAGGCGGTAACGCCCGAGGAGATAAAGGCCGGCTCGAGAAGGGTCCTCATCCAGGCACCGGAAGAAGAGCGCCAATTGTCCCTGGACCTCCTTTATGGAGACCGGGCAAGCGCAACCCAGCACGTCATCAAGTATGCGCGGCAGATGGTGCGCGCCCGGGATCATTCCATATACCTGCGAGGATTCCAGCCGGGGGACCTCGTCCTCAAGATGACACTCCATGCGGAGACGGTAGGCAAGCTGGAATCCAAATGGGAAGGCCCGTACGTTGTTGCGGAGGCCCTTCAGAAGGGAGCATACCGCCTTGCTCGTCACAAGATAGTAAAACCACCACCGCGTCCAACCGGACTCTCACTTCCCCCGTGCGGCCCACGCAGGGAAGAGCCCAAAGACACTACTTCTCGGACGGTTGACGCCGCCGGTTCGACCTGCTCCCCTTCCAGCTTCTTGGTGGCGGCGTGCATCGTACAGAATGGCGAACAGGCTCGCACTGGGACGGCGACCCTCCGTTCGCAATGCCCAAGCGAACACAGCCAGGCGGACTATCGCACTGGGGGTCAGCTACGCTAGCTCCAGTCCATAAGCTCGCAAGACCTCGCCGACGAAGAGTGTCGAGGGCATCCGCAGCCCGGCATCAAAGAATGCGACAAAGACAATAGCCTCTGTCTCCGCCGGCTGCGGTTCCATCTCGGTGGGGCCAGGTAGGCGAGCCCCGTCACGTTCCGCAATCTTCCCCTCCCGGATAAGTCTCCCGAGCATCTCTTCAGTAACGCGGCTTCGCCCCAACACACGGGAGCAGCGGCCTCCCGAGTGCTCCATGGCGTCCCACCGCTTGTTGACGTGCACTCTCCCTCGTACCACCAACGAGAACTCCCCCGGGGGAGGCGCCAAGTCATACCGATCGGACGAGGCGCTGCTAATGAGTCGGCGAGCAGGATCGTTGCGGCAAGCCATTCCTCTCCGAGATAGGGCGCTAAAACAGCAGGAGCGGGGGTGGGTTGCGCATGCAGCAGAAGAAAGAAGACAGGTTAGAACGACCAGCGTAAAGGAGCGTCCCATGCCGATGGCGACGCCTTATAAAGTTGGCTCAAATCCCCCCTCTACCAGTGCAGCGCAACCAGCGGGAGCAGCGGTTCGGCTACTCACGATCGGTAAACGCAACCGCTGACAACTGGGGGCATGCGCTGGCAGGTGGGCAGACGGCGTACGACGCGCCCATAGCACTTCGCCACGTGCCCCACCCCTTTAGGGAAGGAGCGAACGACCGCGGTCGTGCGCCCGCTGACAGCCCACGATGCGCCAGTTGTGGCATGCCGCGTGTACACCCCGAGTGCAAAAGCACGTACGACTACAGCAGCTTGCTCCTGCCAGCCCAGGGGTCGGCGCGATTCCAGGAGCCATTAAGGCGCACTACCGGACCGAGGAGTCGAATTAACCTCGCGTCTAGGGAAAGCCGTTGGCGCGACGTCTGCCTCCGCTCCAACTTCGGCTCCGCCGCCCAACGAGCTCGTGGCGGAGCGTGGCCCAAGCCACCAGGCCGCCCCGCCAACGCGGGCACGACTTCGACCTCAACCTCGACTTTGGCCTCGCCCATGACTTCGGCCTCGATCTCGACTCCGACATCAAGTTCGACTATGCAACCGCCGCTGAAGGGCTCTACGCGCGAGTATGGCTCCACCAACCCGCCCAGCGCTATACCCTCGTGGCGGGGCAAACACTACGCCAAGCCATAAGTCGTAGGGGTGACCCCCACCTAAGCCCAGCAGGCCTGTTAGAGGAATGTAAGGCCCAAAATGGGACATGTGTAATGACATAAGTGCCCCTAAGGGGAATACTCGGATGTAAGGGTATAATTGTAAAAGCACTCCCCACATGATATATATGTACAACACAGGCCACGGGGAAAACCCTAAGCCATTGTTCACCTAACTCTTCACTACCATACTGTCTCTCTGTTTGGTCTGTAATCACAACAGACAAAATTCTCACTAATTGAGAAAAAAGGATTTACGCAACATATTTTAATGAGGCCACTTTATGTGTGAGAGGTATATTTTTCGAAACAGCGCATACCATGTGAAAAAAAGGTCTTCAAAAAAACACATACCATGTGAACACCGAGCTCTAGTGGGGACAAAATACAAATTCGACAAACCATGAGGTGATGTCTGCAAATAGTTCCACCCCACTAGGGTACTTTCCCATCACCATACTGCCCACAGCACTACAGTCTACAGCAGTAAAAGAAAGAGAAAGAAAAATTGAGAAAACCTAACAAGAAAAGAAAACGAAAGCTAGGAGGAGAGATCATCCATCCAAAAGTCTGACACCAACAACAATAATGTCTCTCGGCCTGTTTACCGTGGTAGTTATAATTGATAAATTTTGGTTAAAATAAATAGTATTAATTGAAAGAAGTACTAATTTTTAGAAGGGGAGAATGAGTTAAAAAAAGTACTAATTTTTAGAAAGGGCGAATGAGTTTAAAAAAATAAGAAAAATATGAATGAGTAAAATGAATAAGCCACTTTATAAACTGGGTGTTCGTCCTCCTCCCACCACCTCCCTTTTATTCCCCCAATTCCTCCTCCCAAACACGAAAACCCAAGAAACCCACACCCCACAAGCATTCACACGCACAAGTCATCAATGGAGGTCTCCACCAAGCGGCTCCTCCCCATGCCTCAGCAGGACCCCAACTCCCCTTCGTCTTCCACCTCCTCTTCGTCGTCGTCCTCCACCTCGCCGTCCCACACACACCACCGTGCCCAACCTCACCCCAGCCTCCCGCCATCCCCCAGGCCCGTTCCCCGCACCATCGACACCACCCCCTTCCCCACCACCTTCGTCCAGGCCGACACTGGCTCCTTCAAGCAGGTCGTCCAGATGCTCACCGGCGCGGAGCAGTCCTCCAAGAACGCCACGGCAAAAACGACAGCAGGTAACAGCAGCGCCGGAGTTGGCGGTAGCCAGGCGGCGAACGGGCCGTGCCGGCCCAAGAAGCCGGCTTTCAAGCTGTACGAGCGGCGGAGCAGCCTCAAGAACCTCAAGATGATCGCGCCGCTGGCGATGGGGGCGCCGCCGTTGCCGAGGAAGGTCGCCACGCCGGAGATCCTCTCGCCGAGCGTTCTGGACTTCCCGTCCCTCAAGCTCAGTCCGGTCACGCCACTCACCGGCGACCCCTTCAACCGCTCGCCGGCGTCGTCCTCCGAGGAGGCCGAGCGCGCGGCCATCGCCGAGAAGGGATTCTTCCTCCACCCCTCGCCGAGGGGCGCCGAGCCGCCGCGCCTGCTCCCGCTCTTCCCCGTCACCTCGCCCAGGATGGCCGCCTCCGGGGCGGCGCCGTCCGAGTGACCCAAAGCTTCCATCTTTGCGCGCGCCTCAGCTCCTATGAAGTAATCTACGAGTACTTCTACTGCTCTCGCTGTACTGTTCTTTCTTCACAGTTCTAGTTTTGTAAGGTGTTTGCTGTTGTTCTTGATCGCTGCTGCTATTGTTGTAATTTTTGCTCCCTTCTTGAAAGTAAGAAGGTGGTTCTTCTTTGGAGTTGCGACTCGCGGGCGATTGTACAATCCGAGCTTTAGGTTCCTTCTTCGATTTGTTGATCGCTCGCGGAAACTCCGAAAGGATGGATTAATTAATTAAGATTAATTTTGAGCTAGCTGTCCTAGCTCCTTTCCTAATTCTGACTGGTATACTGTTTTTCATCTGATGTAATTCCCTTCGGCCTTTTCTTCGGTTGCTGTTTGGATTGGTTCCTTCTGATCCTAGTCCACTGTTCCTGCGTCAGCGCTCATAAATACTTCTTTTGTGATTTTGTGGAATACTATACGCCAGATCTGAAACTATAAGTGTGGTCAAAATTTGATGTATTTAACTCTTTCAATTCCAAGTATTTGGTGACATTTTTGGCTTGAGGTCTTCTTCTCTAGTATGATTGAAAGTACACAAACAAACAGGGAGCATTTCCTGCAAAAGCTCAAAACTTTCCTGACAAATTCTGTGTTTGTCAGTCCTATATTTCCCAGTAGGTACTCTAGCGAAACTAGTGGCAGGACGTAGCTGGATCATCTGCGTCGGAGTACCAACTGCGTCATGATACCGCGCGGCTTTCGGTCCCTGTTTGTTAATCAAACAATCAGCAGCCCACACCAGATTTTGTGGCCGAAATCACAACAGTGCCCCATCCCCGACTCTCAATTCGATCAACTGTACAGCTAACAGTTTGATTGTCTCACAGTTTGCAGCTTTGCCTATTTTCAACAGATTCATCACTTGCCGTGGGGACACACACAATGTTGAAATCTAGGAGTATATTGCAAGTGAGGATTGGATCGCAAAAAGAGCAATGCCAAAAAAAAGAAAACTAGTGCTATTAAAACGGGAGTAGAGTCGCCAAGAAGACTCTACTTGCACTTGGTGGACAGTAGAGACCAGTTGTCAGCAGCAAAACTGTGTTATGGAAGCAAGCCAAGGAGCAGCGCGCGAAGAATCCGGCTATCCACGCATCCCGCCGATGCTCCGCCGCTTCGGGCCGCGCGCCCCGGTGGCCCGTGATCCCTCCAGGGCGCCAGCCATGTGCCATGCCGTGTGGGCGGCATCGGCACGGGAGCTCGGCGGACAGAGGCCTTCTTTTTTAGCGCCTGTTTGGCAAAGCTCCACCAACTCCAGATCCACCAAAAACAGATCCACTCCACAAATTTTTACCCAAACGCTCCAGCTCCACGAAATCTGGATCCACCAAAATACTGAATCTAGCTTCAGATTCATGAAATCCATGGAGCACCTCACGGGGTGCTCCACGAAACCTGTTTCGTGCCTACTCGTGGAGTTTGGTGGTAATTACCCACCTTTGCCACCTGGTTACACACCCCATCCCATACCACCATAAAACCCATGGGCAAAGCAGCCATTTCCACCAAAACTCGGTTTAGTGGATCTGGAGTCTGCAGTGCAAGCCAAACAATTTTGTCTAGCTCCATGGTGGGATTCCAGATTCACGGTGGAGCTGTTTTTGGTGGATCTGCTGCTCCAGATTCATTTTTTCAATGGTGGAGTTCTGCCAAACAGGCCCTTAGTTTCCAAAAACTGTTTTTTGATTTTTTTTTATATTAACTAACTTTTAAACGGAGTATCTTAATAGAGTCTACTAATTAATTGTAGTACATATTGTATTGACTTCGTTTATATCAGCAAAAACCACACGTGAGTTTCTATTCTTATGTAATCTCTCGCACAAACAGCCAAAAAAACACAAATAAAAACTAAAAATCATAAGCTTTAGAAAAAAAAACAGGCCCAGATTCAGCTTCTGATGTGGGTATCAGCAAATTGCGCAGAGGGGTTGGTAGACCGGTTCAAACACGTCGTCGTCTCGCTCGTCGCCGTCGCGCATTTTCGGCGTGGTGGCGCCGTGTTCTGCGATGCACCGGTCTCTGGTTGATCGGCGGTCTCCTCCCTCGTTTGTGGCCCAGAATCGGCCGCAGACTAGTGGTACTAACTTCGACTTGATGATCCTGTGACCCATCCGTCGTCTTTGGAGTTTGGACGCATCGGTGCCTGTTTGTTTGGTTCCACGATAGAGATCACGTCCGAGTGTCGTGTTTGCGCACTTGTGCTAAATTCCTATGTACCACCCCTTCCATTTATTTTGTTGGTGTGAGAGGCCGGACGGTTCAGGGAGCACGAGCGATTAGGATGAGGTGCCGTTGCGATTCTCCCTGGCTAAGCCTGGGGACTTGTGAAAGGAAGCAGCTTTTGTTGGACCATGTCACCTCATCACACTCCGTCTTATCCGCACTGCATATTCCACATGCCATGATTGGACTGCCTTGCAAAAACAGGAAATAGAAATGGAGTACCGGAGTAGTTGACTACTCGACCTATTTGCGGCTTCTTCCGGTGGTCGGTCTTCTCTGCGGTGCTTCCGGGCCAAACATTACAAAGGAAAGGACCTTCAGCGTTTCTCGTTGGAAGCCTCGAGCTCCTTCGAAAGGGAAAGCGGGTAACGAGAAAGGCGGAAGACTCGAGGTCTCTGGAAAAGGAAAGCAGTGTTGCCCTGCTCATTTGATCATCTGGTATTTTAATTTTAATTTTTCTATTTTTTTATTCTTTAGGTTTTTTTGTATTTTTTTCTTATTCATTTGTATTGTTTGTGATAATATAATCTTTTTATTTATATATTTTTAAATTTGATTACGCTGAAAATCTAACGGTAGCTATCGTGCAAAAAAACCCGTTGCAAATACAAAAAAGCCAGATGCTCAGGCTTAAAAGCCAAAATGAGCATGTGTCTTCCTTCTTTGATCTTCTTATGTCAGATTTATGGGTAGTATATTTATGCTATTATATCAGGGATACATACAGATTATAATGTTATGTCCAAAAATACCCTATGATCATAGGGGCTTTGTGGTCTTTATATCATCCTGCATGTAGTTTTAGTGCACTATAGGCCTTTATGGACCTTGTCCATCGCGTTTCTTTCTAGTTCATGGGTAGCCATGAGACCTCCTTCAGCCCGTACGAGGTAGGGCTAGGGCGAAGCCCTCTCACTAGGGTCGATCGAGCCATCGAGGTATCAGGCCTCATGGCAGTTGTAACCTTGTGCTGACTCCTTGGACCCTCTTCGTACTGTACGAGGGAGTATTGTTGCACCCTTCGGTTAAGACTGTTGCGTCCACCTTCGTGTATCTTTCGCTCTGGGTACTTGGTACCCTTCAACTGCGTCAAGAGGACGCTCTTACTTGGCTTCGCCATGTTGGTGAGGCTGGTGGGGCCGCCTCTACGGCAGTAGCATTTGCTGGTACGGTCCTTACACATTTTGCCCTGGCCAAGGCTCTACGTAGAGGATGAACAGCAGTGCATGTAGTGCCTGGGTTGGAGTCGGAAATGCCCGGCTCTTTTGGCTCGCGCGATATGTAATTTTGCAGACTGACGAGCTACCGGGGTTCCGGCCCCGCATTTATCCACGTCGCCCCCCCGCGTCCAAACAGTGGCGGGAATTTGGCGTACGGTGGGATGCGTCGGATATGCCCGGCTCTTTTGGCTGATAGGATATGTAATTCGCAGACTGACGAGCTGCTAATTCAATTCACGACGTGAAACGCGAGCGCATCAGAAACACGACACATGGCACCCTTTACAAAAGAAAAAGGATCCCGTATTAGAAAAAAAGGGACGTGGGCAGGAAGAATACTCGCCTTTCGCGGGTGTGGTCGAGTTAGTCAAACCCGACCATCAATGGTGACTTGGTGAGCAGTGGAGGTTTCCGTGAGCTATATTTTTTCGTTTCGTTACGCTGCATGCGCTTGACTTGCTTGCACAGTGCACACCCTAATTTCTTTGCACTGTTTATAGTGATATAACAGTTTTTTTATTTGTTTTAATTTTGATAATTTATTTATTATTTTAACAAAAGTTAATAGCTGTTATAGTATAATTTCAGTTAAAAACCACAATTAAAAACTTAAACAAAAACTAATTTAAGCACCGCCTATATTACCTGTCGGCGCTAGAGGTGGGACTTGGGCCGGGCTTCTTTGGGCCAGCCCGAAGCACGGCCGGCACGGTCCGGCCTAAGCACGATCCGGTCCGACACGTGGTGGGCGTCGCGTGCGACGCACGACGAACGGTGGCGGGCCGGGCCTCAAAATTCAGCCGCGGTGGGCGGCGCGCGCACGACGGATCGGGCGTGCTCGCGCCGACGACGAAGAGCACGGTTGACCAGAAACTATTTAAAATTGATTTCTTAATTATAGTAAGTTGTACTCATAATTATCCTTGAGCTTTTCTATTTGACTAGTTGGGTAGGCCTATGCTATATTGTCGGGCGATGTTCACGTACGCTATAGTCTAATTTGCACAAGATATACATTCCATTGGACTAGATGACTAAGTTCGGAGGTGGAATGGCATAAGACAATAGAATCGAATTTTAAGTAGGTTTTTAATAAGGTGGATACAAGAGAAAGGAAGATAGCGGCCACCGCTACCATTGTCGTCGTCGTTTTCGTCGTGTATAGTTACTTTGGGCTGGGCTTGGGCTGGCACGGCACGAACGCCGGCACGGTGGGCTTTGGGCCGTGCTTGGGCCTAGCCGAAGACGAGGCGGGCCGGCACGGCACGGCACGACGGGATGACTGGGCCGAACCGGCACAGCACAAAGTAGCCCGAAGCACGGTGGGCCTGGGCCGTGCCGGCACGGCACGGCCCAATTCCCACCTCTAGTCGGCGCACCGTGTGTAGTAGCAGAAGTACTGTTGTACGACTACTAGTATTAGTATTACTTGTTTAATCAGTGGTCTCTCGGATGCGAGCGCTGGCTCCCTCCCTCCCCCATGTTACTGTTCATAAACTAATTCGGACCATTAGTTCCTTTCATGTGATGATGATGCGGCAAAATAAATTCAGCTTAGGACCCTTAAAGCTGGGTGGCATGTGGTGCGATTAACTTCACAAAGCCATGCCAATGTTGTCATACTAATACTTAATTATACTACTGGCTTAATTAATTTCCCGGCTCAGTTAGGATCACACCAGGCAAACGTCCCCCGTAGTTACGTCAGGACGGGAAATTATGGTATTAGTAATTCAAAAGCAAATGACTAACTAGCAAAATTGCTTGTTTTTTCATGAAGAGAGAACTGGATCACATGAGAAGGCCGGTTTAGGTCTGTTCATTCCAGCTTTAGTTTCTTGCCTTTAGTCAAAACAAACACGGTGTCTTTTTAATTTTATTTTTGAATTTTTTCTTCTTTTTCTTTGCATTTGTCAATAGAGATATAACAATATTTTTTAATTTTCTCTATTTTCTAATTAAATGATTTAGAAAAACTAATAATCACTATAATATAATTTTAGCTAAATGTAAATATGTTTAACGACATGATCGTTGAGTCAAAAAGTATTTCCCTATAAAATTCTGTGACCGGGGAAAAAAGATCTGAGTGCTCATCTCAAAAAGGTACAACTACGTCTTCGATCGCATTGATTTCTCCAAGTAAAGCATGCAATAAAGGAGATATCATGGCAAAGGACACGTCTAGTAGAAAATGTAAACCAGAAGAAACGCATAGCCTGAAGCGAGGGGCCCTTACATCCATTCAAAAGTTGACATAAGTGTGCTCATCTAGGCTTTCCAAACTCAAGGTTCTAGTTTTTCTGATATTATAATAGATTTTTCATTATAGTTGTGATATATTTTTAGCATAATTAATTTTTTAAAAATAAAAAAATAAATAAAATATTATATCATCACAGACAACATAAAGGAATAAAAAGAAAAAAGAAAATACTAAAAAGGTCTACAAAACCAAAAAACTAAAAAAGACGAAATTATAAAGATACAAGCTAAAAGCTTGCGTCCAAATGAGCACAACTGAATTCATAAAACAGTCTCCATGTAAAATATCAGGTCAATATAAATAACGTGTGTAGTTCACACCAATACAAGACAACAGAAACCTCTCAATTTGCACCGAAAAAAGGCAACAAAACAACCACTCGTGAAGGGAACGTGTCGATCGAAATGTCAGCAAAGGCTGCACTCCAAAGTCCAATCAAGACAATGCATCAGACACGAGGGCATGTTCTTTTGATTGGCTTATAATTTTTTAGTTATAACTTATTAAGTTAATAAATAATAATTATTAAAAAAATTAAAAATCGTTGAAAAAACTAAAAAGAATATAGCCAAGGCGTAAGTATCACTACTATTATGATCTGAGTCTGCCAGAGACCAATACAACCGAAAACCCGTTGCACGGTGGCTAATGCAACGCCGGATTCAGGGTGTGTTTGGTTGAGCTGTGGCTTCAAAAGTTGTTTGTGGTGTGAGGTGTGGAAAAGCTGCTTTGTAGGTTTTGGGTGTGGAAAAGCCGTAAGTTGTTTGGTTCAAACAAGTATAAAACATACCTCCTATCTCTATTTTCCTTGAAACAAGCTGTGAAATGACTCTCTATTTTCACCATTTGAAAAGCCAAAGCCAAAAGCCAAAAGCAGGTCCAAGGTGCTTTCAAATCAGACTACCCAAAAGTAGCAGCTTCTGCTTTCCACCCCTTTGGTTGGCTTTTGGCTTTTTGGAAGCAAAAGCAGCTTCCAAAAGCCCAACCAAAGGCACCCTAAGCTCCTGTGAGCTGGCGCCCCCGCACAGCGTTTTCGCCGGTCGGCCGCCACGCGCGCCAAGCGTTCCTCCGGTGTACGGCCGGCTAAAAAGGCAGAAATGGCTGAAGGACGGCGGCGGGCGGCGGTTGCGGATGTGGGTGTGGAGCACTATGATTTTAGTACTACTCGTGCTAGTATATGTTGGCGTGAGATCAGGATGGTGCTTGCACGCCATGTGTTCCTGGTGGCGAAATGAACATGTAGGCCCGGATAACGTAATCGCTGATATTTTAATATTTATCTTACGTAATAATTTATTTGATTTCAGAGAAATCTTTAAGGATCTGGCTATCAATACGTAGAGGCAAGATATAGCGATTTTTATACATGTTCGGATCTTCTACAACGAGAATAATAGCTATACTTCCTGTTGACTATTGCTCAAAGAAGTGAGTACAATAAAGGAAAGTAATATGGAATTACAATAGAGAAAGTAATGCGAAAAAACCTGCTCTATTGCTACTCTCTCTTGGATCTGGCCTGGATCCCCCCTCTTTTTCCTAATGTCCACCTTATATAGCTTGCACGGCGGTGGCAGTTTTGTCTCGTCAATAAAAGCCTTAACATTTCGAGTGATAACTACCCGATGAGAATTACTAGAGACTTAGTATCTCGCTCATTGTATGGCAGTTTCTGCCAAAGTGAAGTTAAGTGCACTTATTCCAGAGAATAAACACTCTCGCTAACCGCCTTGCCAAACAGGCCCATGAAGCAATGGATTGTTGTAAACAAGACAGTCAAAGCTTGGCTTAGTCGTAGGGGGTCTACGGCCACGAGGTGGTCGTATGAATACTTACGACTATGCCAAGGTGGTAGGTGAACTTATGATTATAAAGTTGTAGAAAAGCTTACGACTAGCGAGTTGTCATAGCATAGCTTACGACCAGCGGGTTGTCGTAAAAGAGCTTACGACTAGCGGATTGTCTAGAAGAACTTACGACTAAGGGGTAGTCGTAGAAGGGCTTACGACTAGCAGGTTGTCGTAGAAGAGCTTACGACTACCTTCCAAAGTCTCACCCTTACAAATAAGAGGTATACTAGAGGAGCATAACGACATCACCATATTATTTACAGATAAATAATAATTTAAGGATTGGTCATATCCTCGTCATCTAGTCCTACAACTTCAAGTGAAAATAACTTACTTGAGAAAGAGAGGTTGTAGATGAACGGAGATCAAAAGTAGAGACTTTTCGATTTAATTTGACTAGAAACGAACTTGGTCAAGAGGGTAATTTCGCTTGAGTTGCAAAAACACGCTTGAGGTAACTTTTCTTACTTTCCCCTTCTACGTCAATCCCCTTCAAAATTTCCGCCACCGTCCAAGCCTTCTTCTTTTCCCCAATTTCTTCCAAATCAAAACCAATTACTTAAAGAAAATGTTAAAATCTTCTTCCAATTGGCTGGTGTCGGAGATGGATAAGACAAAGATGAAAGCTTTGGTCGTAGCGAAGAAGATTCCTTCGAGGGAACTTGTGCGTTGGATTAAGGCCGCTGGACAAAATTGGTCATCGGGGAAGATTGGACAAATTCTAGTTTTTCAAGCATATTATGAGTGCGGTCTTTGACTTCTTGCTTACCCCTTCCTCACAGCGGTACTTAAATACTTTGGGGTGGAATTAGTGAATTTGGTTCCTAATTCGATTACCATGTTAAGTGTATTCGTGTATCTGTGCGAAGCCTATCTGGGAATTCATCCAGATCTAGAGCTCCTTTGGTATTATTATGAGATAAGTAGACAAGCCAGAATTGCCGGAAGCTATGGTTTGAAGCTTCATGATGACAAGATGGAGAAATACATTCCAATGTTTACTCGGTCGTCATGGCCAAACTAGAAGAAGAAATAGTTCTACGGGGAGACAACCAGAGAAAACATTATTTCCTTTGTGGGGAAGGGTGCCAAAATTTTTTTCCTAGAACTCGGTCCCAAAAGACCTTAGTTGGATAGCCCCCCTACATCCAAGCCATCAAGGAACCAAAGGAAAAGGGGCTTACTAGTTGACATGTGGTGAAAGACTTCACCATGTATCGTATTGGCCCTTTGAAGAAACGAGCACACCCAACGTGGATATACTCGGGAATCAAAGATACGACCAGAGAATACGAGGATGGTAAGTAACAATTGGACCTGTTTTCTAAATTTTGAGTCCTGTTTACTGATCACTTTCATCTATCTATGCAGATCTTCCACTAGAGGAGATTGATACCCAGGTCAAAGCTATTTGTGAGAAGGCTCCAACGCCCGACGTGGAGGCTCCTCGTATCTTGGCAGATGTATCTCTGAGGAAAGAAATGAATGTATAAAGGTAATCGAAATTTGACTTCTTCTTTAGGCCTTCATAGTCGTAAACTATGAGTACTTAACTTTCTTTCCTACTATAGAAAGTTAGCATGGAAAACCATCAAACTGACCAAGATGTTGAATTGATGGTAATTGGACAAGAGATGGAGGAAGCTAAAGCTCCCCCAACCAAGAAGCGTTGACTAACCAAGGCTGTCACCAAGCAAGGTGGAAGTTTGAGCACTGCTCCTTTTCTTCCTTCATCTACCCCCATTGAGCAGTTCTGTATAGACATACCTGCTACAGAGGAAATTAGGGCGGCTGTACTAGAGCAACTGGCTCCTAAAATCAAGGTACCCTTGTATTATGATGACAAAACTTTTTTAATTGGCGCTTCTGAAGGCTTCATTAAGCTACTCGAAAAGAAAAACTAGAAGAGTTTTGTATCTTTTATGAAGGAGACTGCTGTGGCCACATAACCTATGATCGAAAAGGAAACTGATCTTCAAGTGGTCGAAATTGGTTTTGACCATTAAGAAGGGCTAGAGATAGAAGGAGTAACGATAGGTGCTTAGGGTCTATGACCAGGCGTGGTCGTAGGTGACCCCGCCATTCAATGACCAGACTTGGCCGTAGAGAAGAAGTTGAAGAAACCTTCCTTCTAAATTCAACATCAGGGCTAAGAAAATAAGGTATGCAAATAAGATCATAAGATTAGCATTTTGCCCTTTTAGCCTCTTGAAATGCGAATTCACTTCTGTTTTCGTGTCTTTAGCCTGGCTCTCCCATTGTCTGGGATACTTCTATCGAGAAGCCCCTTACCATTCTTCCAGCAGTCGAAGAGACAAAGAGGAGATGGTCAAAGAACTGACCATTATGGCAATGGCAGAGACCGCTACTTAGGCGGGAGAGGCTACGATCACCAAGGTGGTCAAAATAGATTCAAGAGTGATTCTTCTCCTCGAGGGAGGTATAGTTGAAGAAGAAGAGCCTAATTTCTTTTCTTCGCTTTTTAAGCCTGCTTTTGTAGTAGGATCTTCTTCATGTCGATCTTACAACTGAGTTCCTCATCCCAATATATTCTTGACAAGGGGAATGTCTTTGATGACGATCGCCATGACAAGGTATGGTGGAACAAGGTCAAAGAGCTTGATCGACTAGAGGATTCGTAGCGAGTACTCGCCAAATTTGCTCATACAAGCATTAGCGTAAGCATCTAGTGCTTAGTTTTTTTATAATTGGCTTTTTTTGCTTCTCATTATCTTCCTTTATCTAGAGAGCTTTGGAAGACATGGTAACTATGGCTGCATACCATAGACAACTCATGCTCCCAAGAGAGGAAAATGTTGAACTTCGAGAATAGGCAAAGAAATGGTAAGCCATTAGAGTACGTAGTCTTTTTCCTATTTCGACTACCAGTCCAACTATTCATATCTATCTTTAACCTTTATAGGTACAAGAACAACGAAAAGACCTCATCTGCAACTAACAAGTTGTAGGATAAAATAAATAGTAAGTTCTGAACTTATGACTGTTTATTCGGATGTCTCTCTTGTTTTTCTCTAACTCTTTTTCCTTTTACCGAAAAAGAGGTCGAAATGGGCAAGCTATGCACTGAGGCCGATGAAAAGACCAAAGTAATCAACGAGCTCACTCATATCAAAAAAGAGAAAAACCAGAGGATCAGGCTGCTAGAAAACCAGCATAAGGATGAAGTCGAGAAGCTTGAGTCTCGACTAGTAGGTAAGGAAATCCTTACCTTCGACTAGTTCTTACTAACCAACCTTTTATATGGTGCCTATCTTGACTAAGTCTCACTCTGCTTTGCAAAAGCTGTAGTCGAAAATAAGTAACTTATAGAAGCTTCGACTTGTAGCCAGAGGAGACACAATCGATGAAGATGGCTCTTCAGGACAACACTTCTCTCCTAAATGATCTACTCAGAGGGCTTGGTGCTAGAAGATTACTCCTTCTGAGGACACCATGATTGCTCAGGCAAGTATGATCGAGCGACAAGTCGGAGTCTTAGAGAAGCTCATAAACACTTTGAAGACTAACTAGGTTGATTCGCTCTGAGAAGCGATTAAAGGTGCAATAAGCTAGCCTTGGCAAAACTCAAGGCATGCGACCTAAGTCTTAATCTTCGACCAATCGACTACAACTTCGACTACTTTGAAGCAAAAGCAGCTCGTCTGATCGAAGAGATGGAACCAGCTAGTAGGAAGGTCACAGAGGAGATGCAAGTTGGATCTCCTTCATCAAAGTAGTTTGTGTGAACAAACGTAAAAGAAGCTCTTCTCCATATACGACAATAAAGATTGAAAAGACTAAAAACTTTATTAAAAAAGTAGAAATATTGCATGTAAAACTTACGCAATTGGTCGATATTCCAAGAGTTTGGGAGGATCAAAGATTGAAAACTTTATTAAAAAAAGTATAAATATTACACGTAAAACTTACGCAATTAGTCGATATTCCAAGAGTTTGAGAGGATCTAGCCGTCTTCCTTGCGAGTCGTACTGAGCCTAGTCGTGTAACTTTGACCACAGTGTAAGGACCTTCCACTTGGAGAAAAGCTTGTTCCGATTAAACTAGGATTGAATTCTTTTCAATACCAAGTCACCTACAGCAAGACTACGTGGTTGGACCTTTTGGTCGTAGTATCTACATATGGCTTGTTAATAGACTGCTAATCGGATTAAGGATTGATTCCTCTTCTCTTCAAGTAGGTTAATGTTATTCGCTCGAAGTTGCTCTTCATTGGAGTTGTCGAAGAACTCGCATTGATCTAATTTTTAGTTCCAAAGGAAGCATGGCTTCAGCCCCAAAAACTAGGAAGAAAGGAGTTTCTCTTGTCGCTCAACTAGAAGTTATGTGAATTGCCCATAATACTAAGGGTAACTCTTGCACCTAAGCCTCGAGCACTTTACGTCGAAGACTCGAGTCTTAATTCTCTGCATTATTTGGCCATTCGCTCTTTCGACTGCCCCATTGCTTTGAGGATGGGCGAGAAAGGAGAAACATAATTTGGTACCTAATTCATCGCAATATTCTTGAAATTTTGCTATAAAAAATTGCTTACTGTTATATGTAATTGTTCGACTTGGTACCCCAAATCGAATAATCACACTCTTTATCAAGAACCTTTTAGCAGATTCCATTGTTATCCTTGTCATAGGTTTGACCTCAATCCATTTTGTGAACATATCAGTAGCCACAAAAAGAAATTGGAAGCCCCTTGGTATTTTTGGGAATGGCCCTAGGATATCTAAACTCCAGGTCAGGCTAAGATAAAGGAATAGTTTGTAGAGCCTGAGTTGGTTAGTATATCTGCCTATTATGAAACTGACATTGTACATATTTCTAAACCAACTCTTTGGCATCATTGAAGGTTGTTGGCTAGTAAAAACTTTGTTGAAAGGCTTTTCCGCCCAGCGTTATATGAGAAGCATGAGTTCCACAAATGCCCCCATGAATGTCTTGAATGAGTTGTAATCCTTCTCTCTGCGGAATTCATCGCATGAGAACCCTTTGAGTACTCCTTTTATGAGTATCCCATCGACCAAAGTATACATTTTGTCTTTGCGGGATAAATGATCTGCTTTGAGATTGTCACCGTGTACGGAACCCTTCTGAAGATACTCGTAGATAGGTCTCATCTAGGTATCCTCGTACTCAAGAGAGACTATCTTAGTAGGAGTTATTTCCGATGTTTTGACCACAAAACGGCTTCTGGAGTTGCTCCAAGAAGACTCCCATTGTTATTTGAGATTGGAAAGAAGCTATTCGAACCAACTGGTCAGTGAAAAAATTATCCTTTTAAGGGATATATTATATCTCGAAATCAAAAAAATGTCTCTCAAGCTTTCTGACTTCCGACAAGTATTGAGACTTGGTCGTACTAGAGCATTGGTACTATTTTCTAACCTGATTCACTACTAGGTGAGAGTCTCCTCTCACGAGTAGTCAATGAATCCCGACTGCTTTCACGACTCGTATGCCAGTCAACAAACCTTTGTATTCAGCCACGTTATTAGTGGCTGAAAAGTTTAGTTGAATGACATACTATAAGGTATTTCCCTTGGGATATTCCAGGACCACCCCAGCCCCCGAGCCACTAAGCGTAAGTGAGTTGTTAAAGTACATCGTCAACTGGTTGTGAGAAGCGTACTGGGGATCCCGAATAGGTTTAGGATTTATCCATTCAGTCAGAAAGTCTGCCAAGATCTGGGATTAATGGCCATTCTAGACACGAAATAGAGGTTGAACTCCCCATGTTGTACCGACCATTTGGCCATGCATCCCTCTACTTCCTTGTTCTGGAGGACCTCTACTAAGAAAAACTTAGATGATACAACAATTTTGTGCACCTAGAAATAATGCCACAGTTTTCTCAAAGATATGAGGAGGGCATATAGAAGTTTTTGAACCTGAGGGTAGCGCTCCTTAGGCCCATATAAAGCCTCACTTATGTAGTAGACTAGTCGTTGGACACTCTCGCATTTTGCATCAGTATTGTGCTTATTGCTAGTGGCGTGGCAGCTAGATATATTAAGAGCGTCTGTTCTAGTTTCGGAGAAACCAGAACAGGAACACTCGTAAGATATCTCTGAACATCTTCAAAGACATCATTAGGCTCTTTTGATCACTCGAAACCCTCGTGTTTCCTTAGAAGCTTAAAGAAAGGAAACTCTTTTTCTCTCAGTCGTGTGATGAAATGACTTAAAGCCGCCATGCACCCTGTGAGCTTCTGGACTTCTTTTTTAGTGGTCGGAGGGCGCATTTGCTTAATGGCCTTTATCTTTTCTAGATTTGCTTCAATGCCTCTTGCCGAAACAAGGAATTCGAGCAACTTTTTTGAAGAAACTCTAAGCACACACTTCTCAGGATTGAGTTTCAAACGGTGTTTTCTGAGGTTGTTGAACGTGTTCTGCAGGTCCGAAATGTTATTAAGTCGTTTGATGCTTTTTATGACTAGATCATCAATATAGACTTCCAAATTTTGGCCTATTTGAATAAAAAAGTCGATTGCATCAACCACTAAAAAGTCGAACCAGCATTTTTCAAACCAAATGGCATTCTGATATAGCAAAATTTTCTAAATGGTGTAATAAACGCGGTCTTCTCTTTATCTTCTAGTGACATACTAATGTGATGATAACTAGAGTATGCATCTAGAAAACTTAATGTTTCACAACCAACAGTGAAGCCAACCAATTGATCAATACGACAAACCAAAAAATCATCTTTTGGACAAGCTTTATCAAAATCATTATAGTCTATACACATACACCACTTACCATTAGACTTTTTAACCACTACAGGTTAGCCAATCACTTTGAGTGATTAACCTTTCTTATAAATCCAACTTTTATTAGCTTGTTCAATTCAAATTTAATAGCCTCCCTTTGATCAGGTGCAAACCTCTATAATTTTTGTTTTACGGGTTTTTTGTTAGGCCGTAGAGCTAGCCTGTGCTCAATCAACTCCCTAGGGACCCTATGCATGTTTGATGCTTGCCACACGAATACATCTGTGTTTGCTCAGAGGAAGGTGACGAGGGCGTCTTCCTATGCAGGGTTAGAAGAAAACCCGATACGAACAGTCTTCAAAGGCTCCGCTGCATCTAATGGAATTTCCTTGACCTGCTTGTTTGGCTTTAGCGCAACTTTAGGCTTCGAGTGCTTGGTCTAAGGATGCACCTTGCTTACTTCTCAAATTGGTGATTGGCCTACCATCTCGAGGGATTTGCGGTCGTATGTAAGCATCATCTTTTTATCATAGCAGACTGTGATCACTCCCTTCGGACCTGGCATCTTAAGATATTGATATGCATAGTGAACAACTATCCGAGTATGGCATTATACGCTGTGTCGAAATCGACCACGTTGTTAGATCGAGGAGGCCGGCTAGAGAGGGGTGAATAGGTAGTCTAAAAAATTTCTTCTCCAATTAATTATCAATTTCTATTTGGCTAAACCAAGCAAAAAATGCAGAAGCTTAACATAAAAAAGTTTAGTACAAATAACACCTAAAACAACTGGGTTCACCTAAGTGCACCAACAAGATAAGTTTATGTCAAGGTTTGCAATCATAAAATGACAAGCAATCAGTTTAATTATATGAATGTAAATGCTTGAATGTTGATATGGTTGCTTTTCACCATGGTGTTTGGAGACTTGTTGGTTTCCCCTAGTCCACGTTGAGGTTAGCCTAAATGAATTAGACCGACTCCATGAATTAAACCAAAACACCTCAATTCACTAGTTGTAGCTCTTTCCTGTTCTGGGTAGGTGAGCTCCAACCTTCACAACTTTGTCGGGTCTATTCACAACTTTCTTTGAGAAGATCACCGTGCATGATGCCTCTAATGCCATCTAGGAGTCGACAAACTCTAAGAGTAATAAGTCAAGCCCCTCGCTTGACTCTTACCACGTGCAATGAATGCACAAGCTCGAGTGGATATATAATCCACCTCTAGATGTAACACGTGCAATCAAGAACCTTCCTCCTTGCTCACAAGGTACAACACATGCACAATTAAGAGGAGTTCATACTAGCTCAAGAGAGTGAAATGGAATGCCAAAAGTTGTTCTCCAACTGGCCACAAGGGGGTATATATACCCCACACCTCGAAACTAGCTGTTGGGACAGAAAAACAGGATTTTCGGAACTACCGCAGGCAAGCAACCGGTACTTTCGCTCCCCTCAGCAACGGTTAGAAAACTAGCCATTGCAGGTAAATCCGATAGTTTCGTCATGCAAAGTCCGGTACTACCAATCATAAGAAGTACTGCAGCACTCATGCACAACAATCGATTTCTTCGAGGACAAGAAGACTTCACACATGTCCCTCTAGAAAAAACGTACCACTACATATGTCAAATGTTTCGCAAATCAGAAGTACCGCTCACACAAAACGGATCAAACTGCTCACACAAAGCTGGTCGAAAGTATCGATCGTCGACTTCATTCATCCTTGACCACGTCGGATGGTTTGACCACTTAGGTCTCGACCACGTTGATCTCTGACCATATTGTCCGGTTCGAACACACATGTCTCTGACTATGCTAATCTTCGATCATGCTGGTCTTTGACCACATTATCCAGATCGACCATACAGGTCTCTGACTATGCTGGTCTCCAACCACATTGGTTTCGACCACTCAGATCTCGACCACGTCAACCATGTTGATTTTCAACCACGTCAATCTTCGATCACACAGATCTCCGATCACCACGTCGATCTTTGACAACATTGTATCAATCACGTTCATTTGCCATGTCGATTATGACCACATCAGTTTCGATTAGGTCAGTTTGATCACGTTGGTTTCGACAACGTTGGTTTTGATAACACAGATCTCGACCATGTCGGTTTCAACCACACTGGTTTCGATCACATAGATCTCGACCATATCAGATCTGACCGTCTTGGTTTGACCATGCTGGTCTTCGATAACGCATATCTTGACCACATCGGTTTCGACCACACTGATTTCGATTACACAGATCTCAACCACGTTGGTTCCAATCACATTGATTTTGACCACTTCAATCTTAGACCATATCGATCTTCGATCACACAGGTCATTGACCACGTTGGTTCGACCACAATGGTTCTCGATCACACAGGTCTTTTGACCACCAACAAATGTGGTACTTCCATGATTACAACCCCGATAATTCCGACTAGCGGTAGTACCATAGAATACACTACGGTAGTTCTGATTTCCCTGATAAGTGTATATACTTTAACAGATTTTGCAAAACATATTTGCAAACTACAGTATCATGCACACAAGGATTATCCATGATTCCCAATAAGTTGTAAAATACATTTGCACATTTTTAGAATCATGACACAAGGATTATATATATGAGATTTAACCATTTACAAAACACATTTACAAATGTAAGCCTCATACTACGAATAATGGAAATATGGACTTCAAACACTTGCAAAACATATTTGTAATATATAGTCCCATGTTACAAGGATTCAACATATTGGTTTCAACTATTTGCAAAATACATTCGCAAATACAAGTCTCATACCAAGGAGAGATTGAGCTATCAACATATGATGAGACTTAAGCTACTAGACATGATCCCTCTTAATAGTATGGCAACCTATACTAGCAATTAGGTCTTTCAATCAAACATCAAGATCGGTAAAAGATTAGTAACACATTCTTAGCCCTAACTAACCAAACATGGAGGAACTAGATAACAACCCGATTATGAGTATATATAAACTACACAAGCCATATATACTTAAGGGATATGTTTCAAAGTAAAGATGTTTAATATATATGGAAATGAAATGAACATAGATCAATACTAATGAAACCATAAAAATATAGAGTAAACTCTTCCTAAATGTGTGAATACAAGGATGTATTGTGAAATCATATGCACATATTCAAGTTTGACATATTTGGTGAAGTTTATTCTATATTGCGGATCCAACAAATGTAATAAGATAAGAATGTAATATTGAATGCATATCTCTTTTGTTTTTACCTTTTTATCTAAATGAGACATAGCAATATCATAATCAATAAACATATTAGTCTCACAATTGTATTTGTCATTATCACCAAAACTAATTTAATAAAGCTTGAACTTACTAACTTAATGGAGCTTGAACTAACAATAGTTGGAGAGTTCAAAGCGATATATTCTGTGAACCTTCTATTACAAACTCCCTACTTAAAAGCTCTAATAACAGAAGCATCAGAAACTTCCAAAATGGAATTACAAACCTGACTAAAATGCCTGATGAATTGTCATAGGGTTTCATTGTTGCTTTGTCTCATCTAGAGTAGGTCATCTTTCTTCCAGGGTGATTGTACGTGCCTTGAAAGTTGACCAATAGAAGATCACAAAGATGTTGCCATGAATAGACTGACTCTAGTGGTTGATTCAACAACCACGATCGAGTGGATCCCTCAAGCACAGTCAGAAGGTAACTCATCATGACATGCTCTACTCCTCCTGCTGCTCGAATCGCGGTTGTGTAAATTTGAAGGAACTCAATCGGTTTTGAGACCCATCAAACTTCTCCATGTTTACAGATCAAAATCATGGTAGCCAGTGTACTACTCGGAGTTTAGGCATGAATGCCCGACATTTGGTAACAAGACCACACGCCTCCTTTGTGAGAAAGGATGATTGATGTCTCCAGGTGACTGTCCTCGATGATGCCCGATAGTTGGTGGACCTGACCTGTAATAGGTCTCGTCCATTTGAGAGTAATACTCCTCGTATTCCATTTGCTGTTGTAGATTTTTTGCTCGAAGTGGTGAATGATCACCTTCCTCAAAAGCTCGCCGATTTGGGGTCGTTCGAGAACCCTTCTTCGACTGGAGTTGTGGTTATGATAATGACTAGAAGCACTTGTACTTGCCCGATTCATGGAGTTGTGTCAGCGAGGTTGCTCAAACTTGGCCATCATGTTACGGAGTCTTCGCGCGATTCCTTCAGTGAAGTGGTTGTAACCCGGTGCTTGAGCAAGTTCTTTGGTAGGATTTTCAAGTAGATCATTTATGCGTTGAAGCTCCCAACCTCCTCAAATCGGTATTAAATGCGGCCAGGCAAAGACCTCTAGGTAGCCAATCTTCTTCAAATGGTCTCGGGATTCTCAAGATCTAAAGCTGGTTGAAGTTGCCTCAATGGAGAGTGATTATTTTGAAGATTTCTTCCACACTCATCAGAGTACCCACCTGACTCATCACTGGATGTCTCCTTGCCATCACCACGAGGGGTTGTAGTGTGTGATCGATGGAAAGCATTGTCAGGCCTTCCTTCGAGAGAGTGATTGGTATCTGATGGGAGAGTGAAGACCTCCTGTCAATAATCTCCACTTCCATCAGAGGCCTCCTCTCTTGAAGAGTGATCCAATGAGAGTGCATCGTGACCTAGAATAAACCTATCTAGGAAGGGGAATTCTGGGTTATAACTATCTCCTGTTGGAGCTGAACCCTGCGTGACTATAGGTGAACTTGCAGGGAGCCCACCCATGCTCTTTGCGGGGACAAGCGGAGAGTTACATCCACCAAATACCGGTGGATTCCTGGAATGCTAGATTGTAGGACTCGTTGAGCCTGATCTAATGGCCGTGGTGGGACTCGAACACTTGGGGGAGGCCGCTTGTCATGTTGCGAGTCCTGTTCATGATTGGATTAACCCTTGCCCTTTGGGGAAACTAGTTCCTCTGTTGAGAGCAATGCTATGGGGATAAGGATCCCTCTTCGGCCCTACCCATGATGCGATCTTCGAGATCTCGTGATGGATCTCTAAAGATAGCACACCGTCAGATGAAAGGATCATCTGCTCAATGTAGTAGCAGGCAACCATGTCGAAGTCTGCATATTCCGCCAAGTCGAACCGGTTCTCCTCGTTTCATTCTCCTATCATTAGGACATAAAAACTCGCTGACAAGGAACCACTGAAGAATTGGCGAAGAAGTAATCCCCACGGACGGCACCAACTGTCAAAATTTTAATATCGATGTTACATAATGATTTGTTTGGGTTTAGGGAAACGTTTGAGGACCTGGCTATCAACACGCAGAGGCAAGACACATGGATTTTTATGTAGGTTTGGGCCTTCTACAACGAGAATAATAGCCCTACTTCATGTTGACTATTGCTCAAAGAAATGAGTACAATGGAGGAAAGTAATGCGGAATTACAATGGAGAAAGTAATACGAAAAAGCCTGCTCTACTGCTACTCTTCCTTGGGTTTGGCCTGGAACCCCTTTCTTTTCCCTGACGTCCATATTATATAGCTTGCATGGTGGCGGCAGTTTCTTCTCGCCAATAAACGTCTTAATGTTTTGAGTGATAACTGCCTGATGGGAGTTTCTAGAGACTTGATATCTCACCCATCGTGTGACGGTTTCTGCCAGGGTGAAGTTAAGTGCACTTATTCCAGAGAATAAATACTCTCGCTAACCGTCTTGCCAGACAGGCTCATGAAGCAATATATTGTTGTAAACAAGCCAGTCGAGCTTAGCTTAGTCGTAGGGGGATCTACAACCACGAGGTGGTAGCAAAATAACTTATGACTATGCCAAGGTCATAGGAAAACTTACAACTATAATGTTATCGTAGAAAAGCTTATGACTAACGGGCTGTCATAGCAGAGCTTATGACCAGCGGGTTGTCGTAAAAGAGGTTACGACTAGCAGGTTGTCGTAGAAAAGCTAACGACTAAGGGGTAGTCGTAGAAGAGTTTACGATTATCGAGTTGTCGTAGAAGAACTTACGACTATCTTGCAAAATCTCTCCGCTACAAATAAGAGTATACTTGAGGAACATAATGATATTACCATATAATAGACCATATTATAGATAAATAATAATTTGAGAATTGAATATATCCTCGGTACTGTACTTGTAGTCAGACCGGAACAAGAGCCAACTTACTACTCGGTTGGGCTGAAAAATAGTAGTTTTATGGCTGAAATTGCACTGTAACTGGCTAAAATTATACCGTAGTTGGCTGAAATTATACTGTAGCTGAAGGTGGCTTATTTGGTGTAATTAAATTTAAAAATTTAAAAATAGAAAAAATATGCTAGCTCATTATGGACAACGCAAACAAATATGGGAAAAGAATCGGCAAAAAAGCTCAAAAAAGACCAAAGTTTAAAAAAAAGACGAAATTTATAAATAGTGAAAATAAACAAGAAGTTAGAAGTTAAGCCGAAATGAGCGTGGCGTTAAGCCGCTGCAATTATATGTCGCCTTATTTGATCCGAGATGCTTCAAAATTCACGCTTGCTCTTATACAACACTTTAGTAGTTTTACAATGCTATTGCGAGTTGCGACCGAGGCCCTTTTCCACTTAATATTTAACCTGTGTTTGGTAAGACCATTGCAAATAACTACAAAAAAGCAATTTCGATAAATTAATAGCCGCAGTGACAAACTGCAGTCGTGTAGGCATGCTATTGATTCTAAGCGTGTCCACTTCCGCAAGTATATATGGCGGTAGCGAATGGTTCGAGGCCCTGTTTGGATACGCTTATCTGAGAATCGATTTTAATTTGATCAAGATTTTCTGATAAGTCGTGATCTGAAGAATCTGCGATCTGAATAATCTGAATAATCCTGATGGGGCTTGCGGTACAGGATTTTGGATTCTCAGTGCAAATGCTGATTTTTCCCACCGCGGCGGTTGAAAGAATCGAAAAATAATCAAAGTGTTTGGGTGGGATTCTCGCTTAATTCTACCCAGAATCGGATTTTAAGCGTATCCAAACAGGGCCGAAATGGCAGACGGGAGATTGAAACGTGTGAAGAAGAGCTCGCTTGCTAGCCGCACCTTGAGGTCATCGAGTGGTGTTAAGTTTACTCTTATTTTGGTCTAGAATTTTTACGATTCCGATGCAAAAAAATCACAAACAGATCAGTACGACCACACAAAGCTATGCAGACGTGTGGTGCAACTCCTCCCTTAAATGCAGTGAATGAACACCTGTAAAGGGCCGGGTAATCACGGTTAGAGTGGTTGAGCATGAAAAACAATACATCTATCACTTCTTTATCAGTATTTTTTCTTCTAGCTCGAAGGACGGCATGTCCTTTCGTCTGGGCCATGGCTACGTAAAATAGCATCAAACCCTCCGCACTGGTCAAGTCTTCGCTGGAGAACAAGGAGGCAATGCAAGTTCGCTATTCGCTTAGGACAAGCAAAAGGCAAGCATTGGGTTTGTGTGTTTTTTAAGTATGGTGAACGTAGAATCCAAGGAAACTTTACGCATATGTTAAGAGTCGGAGTCAATTCTGTCCGCAACTAATCTTGTCGTACAAATGGCACATCCAGAACGAACGTCTTGTCTGAAGGAGCAGCTATTTTTTCAACCAGTTGGACTGCTAAAGAAACAAGAGGAACTTGATGGATACACCCTGAAGCTAGCAAACTGGGACTTGAGTAGTGTTTCAATACTTATTACTCTAATAAGAATAGCATTAATCTTAAAACACACATAGAGATAAATAATTATTATCCATCATTCACTTCTATTTTAAAAGTTATGTAAATCACTTTGAAAAAAGTATTAAAACACCTCCCGATACATTATCTACTGTAAGAAAAGCACACCAACACGCCGGCTCAAAGTAAACTTGTGGTGAAAGGTTTCTAATTACAAATTAGAGTGACTATGTTTTGGGAAGTGTAGCTCAGCCTTACCTGTTCCACTCGTTCTACCCACTAACATTTCACCCCATGACTTATATATAAGAATAGTCAGTCACCATACCAAATGTTCCTCTTTGTTTTTTTGACATCCAGACACCGGATCACCAACCAGCATGACAAACCCTATTTCCATTTGGCCAGTAATAACTAATAACCAATAACCAGGCTTCGTGTATCATCAAACAGCTCAGGCATTGCAAACTGGCCTACCATTCAGGATATTAGAAGATTACCGGTAGCCATCGTAGGATCTGACTTTTCTTCTGGTTTCTTTTGGTTGAATTCACGAGGTGGCAACACATTGTTGTGGTTTCTTTGCTCCGCTCTGAAACTGAAATGTTTCATTTTTTTGCGAAAGAAGCTAGTGATAGGAGCGTGTGAGCGAGCAAGCTTTCGGCATCTCCTTCAAAGAAACTGCAAGGAAGGTAGCTGTAGCTATAGTTTATGACCAATTAATTGGTGGGCTTAAAATAAACTACTCATTGCCACAAGCTGTCTACTTGCATTTAAGGTCCACAAGGTACAGAGCACCCCTTTAGGAACATGCATGTGATGTGTCCTGCTTTTTACATAGTAGTACTAATAGTATCTCACTAGATCAGATTGGATATATCTGTGAAAAAATAAAGGGGAAGAATTATTGTGTTCTTAAGGAACTGGAGAGCGGAGACAGCCCTGCGGTGGTTGCACTATCTGAAGCTTCATCACCCCCTCCAAATTTCTGGCATTGACGTGCGCAGATCCAAAGATCTAGATATTGGCCCCATTCTTTCAAAAGATATGAGTCGCAACCCAAAAAAACGGAGCCATTATATTCTGGCTAGTTAACTTTTCGGCAAACAATGCTAGATGAGTATCAGTACCACGGAACCTTTTCTTCTTCATGTTCCCAAGAAAAGGAGCTCAGCGTGATTACTTTTATGAAAGAACCTTGTCGTAACCACATCATACGCAACAATAAGACTCTTGGGCAAATTTGCAGCTTTGGAAACTGAATCTTGTGATAGTCTTGCAACGTGGAGCCATAGATCCCGTACAAGGATTAGCCCCTTGTCAAGCTTTTAGCATTAAATGGGCGTTGAATCTACGACTCGTTATCAATTTTCCCAAGTGCAAAAAGGTTTCCTACGACCTTGTTGGCATGTTGTAATCATGTCACATGTTTCATGATTGACAATGCTATCACTCGATCATTACGAAAATGGAAAAGAACATGCTATTTAGTACGAAAAGTTAGATAATGAATAGGAGAAACACCCTTTTTTGTTTTGAAAACATAAACCTTTCTATTATGCCTCAAAGCAGAACAACTTCTCACAGGAGTTGCAGTTCAGAGAGGGACCTCAGTCTTGCATAATACCAAAAAGACAGTATCAGTGATGGCTGCTACATGAAAAACTCTGATACCAAAGTGCTATAGTACAGTTTAGAAGAGTGCAAGTCTGTAATACAATGTTAAGCATGCGCAACATAAATAAATTGTAGCTTCCATTACACAGTCTATGCTCCTTTGTACTGTCTCCATGATGACTGAGCAATATACACTTGAAATCCTGAATCTGTACTGATGAGTTTCAAAGGAATTGTTGAGCACTGAGAAAACAGGCTTTTTCAAAGCTACAGTAGTTAATGAATCTTAAGAATATACTAAGATATGCGATATTTTCAGATTTGCTATTTGAGATGTAAACGCAATAATTCCCAGTCACATATAGGTGTAAATAATGCATGCCATTCATTCAGTAATCCTGAGAGAACCATTGATCAGTCACGGGCCTACAAATATCGAATCAGCTCAACTGCATATTTTCCTTTCCTCGTAGTCACGAGTTCCCCAATCTATATAAAATAAATAGCTTAAATAACTGAAGCATATAACTGGTTGCTATATGGAGTATCTTAGCATGTAGGGGGCTTTGTCAAGTTTGAAAGGCATTATACAGCTTTATTAGCATTCATACATCTTCCACAGCATGTTATAATATGTAATTCCATATCATCTGATGCTAAAATCCAATTGTCAGAAAAGCGATACGTTTACTTCACCGATATACAATTATAAATCTTCTCCACTTAGATCTTGCATGGCTGCACCAATTCAAGCTACAGGACAAAGCATCATATCAATAAAAATATTATGAACATCAATACATAGTAAAGGTTGTGGCTTTTTTCTTTTGAAAATTTTGAGCTTATGTTTCACATAACTAGGGTAATTACCCACACAATTATGCGACTAGATATTATGATACAATTATCTTTGTTGCATAACTCTAATGTTTATAATTGAAAATACAATTGTGTTTGTTATACTGCTCTAACATGTATCTATGATTAATCTGCACCGTTATAATTTGATCTACAAAAATAAGCGATGTAGATCCTTCTCTTTTCTATCGATTAATGAGAGAATTATTATTATTTTCTTTTTTAGGATTATTGTGAGAGTTTTGTGACCTCAAAATGAATAAGGTGATTTGAATCTCACCAATTTTTTATGTATATAGATATGAAAGGAATCTAAGATTGATATAGGGATGGCAACGGGTAAGGGACAGCTCCATACCCCATCTCGATCCCCGCGAAGCTTCTCCCCGCCCCACCCTGTGAAGCTTGACAGGGGGCAACGCGTCCCAGTCCCTCTGTGGGGATTAAAAAAGTATTATATATATATTTAAAAATGTTGAAATATCTTTATTAATTATTTTATATATACTTTTTTTTAATAAAAATATAGCTTCAAAACATAAACCATAATATATAAATACATATTTTGTCAAAAAATATATAAAATAATACATATTCTATATTAAAATCTATATTATATAAATTAAATAATATATTTTTAAAATTTGACGGATCCCCATGGGGCCATGGGGGTTCTTTGGCCCCCGCCCCCGCCCCGTCAACTAATGGGGCCCCAACCCCGTGGGGGAGTTTCCCCCGCCCCCGCCCCCATGGGGATTATCCCCGTGGGGCCACTCCTATGGGGGAAATTGCTATCCCTGAGTTGATACAATATGAAACAAAAGGAACACATATGAGCTCAACTTAATTGACATAAAAAATTTGAATGCAAGTTCCAACATATTTTTTCAAGTCCAGCATGGAATGCCCCTCAAGCAAAACCAAGAACATAGTGTCATCAAAGTGAACTAGGTGCCAACGGCAACATCACGAGCTTATCCTAACTTCCTCGTGGGAGTTTAAGACTAGTCATTTATAAAAGAAGGTGATCACAGGCGATATTTTTTTACCTCCAATCCCACTGGCAGAAACATCCCCAGCCTTGAGGGTCACTCCATTTTTCAAAGCTGGTGACCAATTCACTCGGACATCCCCAGCACTGAACAAACAAAGAAGTCATATAGATCCGTAAATTAATTGCTTTGTGAGCAGTAATTCAAAAAAGAATGCTACGCACTGAAAGCATTGGCCAAATTAGAATAGAAGAAAGGCAAAATCTGCTATGCATTCACCCTTACGGTGTACTTATGGTGCATTCAAACTAAAAAAATTATGAAAAATTTCAAAAAATTCTACATGTACTTCTAAACTTGATTTACCTATGTATAAAATTTTAAGTTCAAATTCATTTTATGTTAAGAGCAACAAAAAAAGAGAAAAATCTGACAAATATTAAAAGTTCAAATTTGCCAGAATATTCTCTTTTTTGTTACTCTTAACATAAAATTATTTTAAACTTGAAATTTTATACATAGGTGGAGTAAACCGTAAAGTACTTCTAGAAATTGTTTCGAAATTTTTTACAACTTTTTTAGCTTGATCGCACGTTGAATACACTATAAAGATAAGTACATAGCAGTTTTTGCTTAGAAGAAAACCCACAGGCAACCTGTTATGGGCACAATTCGGCAGCAAGGGAGTAGTATACATAATGTTGCGGCCGGCCAGAATGTCATGACACGTCCAGGAGCAAATCACGTCCATGTGCAGCAACAGATTACAACCAGCCTTGCATCGTGATCTTATCTTTAGAATAGGAGCATATCTCGTATAGTTGGATAGTTAGCTGCATAAGATAGCAACTTATCTTTGCTGGCGCCTGGCGAGCTGTTTGCAGTCGAGTAAGAATGTCCGAGGGAAAAGTCTGAAGAACACCAATCTTGGTCCAGTAGAGTTGACTGAAGAAGTAGCGAAAGAAAAGATCTCTACTGCCAAATTACAAAGTAAGCAATGGTACTCATCCCTAATAGAAATGTGCCTTCTACGCAACATGGATCTAGTATTTAGTCTGTCCACTAGCACGAGCCGGGCAAACATCTTAAGCTTCATCACACATTTGCTTTTCCAAATCCAGATGAAAACCGGTGAAACAACAAGGCCTTGAAAAGATAGCTGGTAATACTTTCTGGAAGAATAAACGTTGCTGCCCCAGATGTATAACCAATCATCAACCTGATGGGGCATGCTGACAACGTGTTGCAAATTAGAGATGAGATTGTGGTATTCCAAAAAGGCCTCAGAAGAGATCAGAACATGAAACTGTGAGGCTATTGAAGGATTTGATGTGAATGCCGATGCTGAAATGACTGGATACTTTGCAAAGGAAAACAACCTTGGATATTTTTGTGCAAAGATACACCCAGTCCATAGCCAGGGCATCAACCCTGAGTGATGATTCTACAGTTTCAAATGACTTGGTCCTGCAATTCAAAGGTAGTGTTGAGTAGCTTGTTCCAGGCTTTTACAACATAAAATTTTGAGACCCAAAGCATGAGCACACACTAACATATGAGGTCGCATGATGTAGGATTGAATACCGCAATCAGAGGGACGAATGATTGCCTTTGCTTTCTGGAATCTCTTCATGCTTGGTGAAGGCTTCGACCGCTCGATCAATCTCTCAGTATTCAATCGCTCGCTTGATCGCTCAATGTTTGACCACTCGCTCGATCACTTGTGCCTTCGAGAAACCATCTCCTTCGAGTAGACGTGATGTGGTCTGATGTCCCTGCTGATGCTATTAGTGGTGATCGAGTGGATGGCTCAAAGCGATCAAGTCATCAGAGAACCGCTCTCTCGCCACGCACTATAACGAGAATGAGTTGAAAACGATACCCTGAAAACACATCACCGGTGTCGATTAACTTTTCTAGAACAGATTTGATCTTTATTTCTGCACCCCTCAAACCGTAGCACAAAAACTCTAAAAGCTTTCACCTCAAAAGTCCTGCAAAAGTCTTTCATTAACCCTTAGCCTCTCCCTGCTTTTTATAGTTTAACGCCCCAAACGTGTTCTCATCAAACATAGGCACCATACTCTATCTATTCCAAAAATCAAGGGACTCGAAACCCTTCTAAACATGGGTTTTTACAATATCTATAAACCTTTTAAGTTGCGGACTCCTTCTATGATTTCTCCAATCTCATCATGTGACGAAGCCTCTAAGACCGCACCTCCCATAGCCTCTTCACGCATCATCCACATTTGATCTCCACGTGCTCCAGCGTGAGACCGACCACCTCACGTGACATCCTCGACCGCATGGACATCAGATTCACCCCTCCTAGTCCCGGTTTTCCTCGCCACTGACCACGATCGTCTCCACGCCTACTTGCATATGCAAAGACCAAAGAAACTTTTTCCCAGTACAAATTCTTCCCAACTTGACCGATCAATCCACATATGCAAACCACAACATAAACCAGCAGTAAACACAAACCAGACCATCCACGTCCACAATAACCAATGTTTTCCAGAAATCAGTCTAAGACCACTCATAAAGACCAGTCTAATTGCCATGCACAAGCCGATTAGGCCGGCTAGACCCCTGACCCAACAAGTACCTAAAAACGATGAGTACTTGGAGTACTCGAAGATCACTAGAATTGAAGCACTTGAAGTATATGAGTACTGACCATGAAGCTTACAGCAACCAATCACAAAAGCCTATGACTACCGACCGCAAAATCTTTGACTACCAATCACAAAATCTACAACTACCAGCCACAAAGTCTACGACTACCGATCGTGAAGTCTACGACAACTGAGTATCAACTAGGTACTGTAGCTTATGACTACTGATTGGTTACTGTTCTATGACCATCAACAAAGCCCTATAGCTATGACCATCGATAAGTACTATAGCTATGACCACCAACAGGATACTATAGGTCACACTATCTATCACCGATCATAGTTGATGCCTCCGACCACTGACCATGTTCGTAGTCTATCGATCGAACAACCCAATACAAGGCTAAGACTATCGACCAGTTTACTATCACTCATGACCGATTCACTGTTGTACACAACCGGTTCAATGTATCTTATGATCGGTTCTCTGATCGAGGTCGTTCTACTGTGGTCGACATGCCGTGGTCGTTCTACCATGGTCGATCTGTCGTGGTCGATATGTCGTGGTCATTTAGACGTTGTCGACACCTGCCGATTGTACCATCCATCGCAAGGCTGATCGGACTACCGTCCATGGTTGACATGCCATGGTCGTTCAGTTGTGGTTGATCTATCGTGGTCGATATGCCATGGTCGTTCAGTCATGGTTGACGCCTACCGATCGGACCATCCATCACATGGCCGATCGGACTACCGTCCATGGTTAAAACCTGCCGATCGCCAACTATGGTCGACCAAAACTTTCATAAACGCAAATTCAATGCAACCCAAAAGTCAATTATTCATCATTACTGTATTTACGACCTCCACATGGTATAACAATCTCCCCCTTGATGAATACATTGATAACACCTCAAAATCTCTTGAATTTGTTAAGTTTTGAAAGAAAAGCAAAATTTATGAAAAGAAAGTTTAAAAGCTACAGTAAGCACTTGGCAAAGAAAAAACTCATAAAACACTCTCTTAACATAAGAGAGCAAATTTGAGCCAAAATCTCCCAATCTTTCTCCATTTTTCTTCTCTTTGGAAATGTAACCATTAGAAATTTTAGAGAAGGAATAATTTTAAGAAGGAGCAATGAGAGTAAACATCTTGAAGCTTTATAGATTATCCAAGTGACTTTGTATTGATTTAAGAAATTAAATAAGCCATTTTTTGAGTAGAACTCCCAAGATCATATAAATTCATATAGCATATAGCACTATCAAAACTAGACTTTAACATGACTAAGAAAATTAGATTAATGACATGCATCTCACAGTAACCAAACCAATCTATAAGGAGCACAATAGGGTATCACACCGAAAATAGTAAGCCTAAAAGTGAAGCAAGCTTTAAGTCTAAACGAGCTAGCACTCTCATATAGCAACCTATTGCTCCACACTCAATTCTTAAGCATGTGGTATGCTTGTAGCATACTTCTTTACATGATGACATGTTTATAGCATACTTCTTTTAAATGGTGGTATGATTGAAGCGTACTTCTTTTCATTTGTGCACGTTTTGTGCCTTTTCTTTTGTTTAATCATGGCATGCTTGAAGCATACATCTTTTCAATCTTCTCTTTCTCAAATTTTTTTATATATAACATGAAACATACGAGCCTCGTAGCCAAGACTTAAAATAAGACTCATAAATAAGCTAATCCTTTTAGATAAACATCACAAAGCACTATCTATGATCAATCTAGTCAAAGTATTACGCCATGTCATATTTTAGTTCAAGTATAGCAAATAATTTTAACCAGTCATGATCGAACCTACATAACATATGAGTAAATATGATAGAGACAACTCTGCCACTCATTTCATTTCAACGACTTGGACTTGATGTATTATTTGTCAAGTATAATAAACAATGCTTCTGAAAATTTTTACAACAACAAGCGCTCCCTCAAAATAATCCTAAAAGATGCAACACATCCAGTTCACTTCTCAACTGAGCACAAAGAGAAGAATCAAGTGGTTTTGAGAGAAGCCGAGCAATCTAAATGAAGGAACGCAGCAAAGTGTAGGACAACATCACCTTTTCCACATGGTCTTCTTAGAAGGTAAAATCTCTTGGACGCCATCAAAAAAGGTGAAAAACCATCAAGTGTTCCAGTCAAGTTGATGTCAAAGACCATAACTCAATCAAACGCATGTTCTCCATCCCACGTTACTTGGTCTTACATCATAGGAGATGTTGGTCTCGCAGTACTGGGGTTAGTAAAATAAAATTTAGGAATCTAGTACTGAGATACATGATGAACATAGGCAATGATAATGATTTAAGTGAAGAGTTAGCCTTTGTCAAATTTTGACTAGACAGTCATTGAAAGGATGGTCTGACCATGGGGTGGTTTGACTACCTCAGCAAGGGTGGTCTGAGTGCAGACCGGTTTGATCGAGTCAACAACGCTAGTTGAGAACCCTTAGTGGAAAACGCTAGTCAAAACTTTGGTTTGACCATGCTATTTCGACCACAGGAAAAAGCTGGTCTAACTGGTCCTGTCGTAAAAACTCCCGACCGTGTAGAAGGTTGATTAGAGGGAGCAAAGCGACAACATGCAGATGATTAATTAGAGGGAGCAAAGCGACAATAAGGAGCTTGCATAGACTCCACTCGAGAACGCTTTATTAACCTATCTTTCTTTTCTTTCTTCGCTTTTCGAAATCAAAATTGAACCAAATGACCCACTCTACCACAATGAGTACACTAATACTTGACTTGATGAGAGGTCGTATCTGTTGACTTTACAACACCCACTTTGGTAGAAGGATCCTTTGCTATAACAGTATATTTAAATACAATTTATTTTGGTTTAGATTTTACTTTAAGATCTTCTACGATCATGTAGTCATAAGTCTTACTATGACTACCCCATTGGTCGTAAGTCCTTCTACAAACAAATAGTCGTAAGTCCTACTGCAACTACTCAATATGATTGTATGTCCTTCTACGATCAAATAGTTATAAGTCCTACTACGACTACTCCATATGGTCGTAAGTCCTACGACAAATAGTCGTAAGTCCTACTGCAACTACTCCATATGGTCATAAGTCCTTCTATGACTAAATAGTCATAAGTCTTACTGTGACTACCCATTTGGTCGTAAGTTCTTCTATAACCAAATAGTCATAAATCTTATTGCAACTACTTTACATGGTTGTAAGTCCTTCTATGACCACATAGTCGTAAGTTGTCTTGTGACCGCCTTATGGTCGTGGACCTTCTTGTGACCAACCTATCTCCGACTAACTTGTCTATGACAAACAACTACATCATGGGTTCATCTGATAAGGTAGTTAAAATGTGCGTTTATCCAATAACCGCATATGATCTCTCTTTGACAATAACCGCTACACGACGAACGGCCTTTTATGTCTCTCTGACAGTAACTTCCGTTAGGCAGTTATCATCCAAAGCGTTGAGGCATCTTCTAGTGTGGGACAACTGTCATTTCTTCACTGGCTATAAAAAGGTTAACGTCAAAGAGAGGGGGGGGGGCATTCAGATCGAAGGAGAAGATAGTGCTAGGCATTCACATTACTCTCAATTGTAATCCTTTTCTGGTGATTAGTGATCACACAGGATATAGGGTTGTTATTCTCTTAAGAGAAGGCCCGAACCTGTATAAAAATTCTCATGTCTCTACTTGCATGTGCATACACTGGGTCTTCTAAGAGTTTTCCCAAATCCAAACAAATAATACATAAGATCGATATTAAAACATTGACAAGTTGCATTATCTTCATTAGTAGGAATCACATTAACACTACACAAATCACTCAAGATTTTCTCAAAATGAGCAAAGAGATCATCAATAGATTCACCAGGCTTCATAGCAAAATTAGAGTACTCTTTTTGTTATAGATTCTTACGCACTTTCTTGATCTTAGTGGTCCCTTCATGATAAATCACAAAGAGTTTTCCTTGTTACGTAGGCAGATTTAATATGAGCTACTCGATTAAATTCTTTGTGAGAAATCTCTTAAAACATCAAGTTATGAACTTAAACATTTGAATCAACATATGCTTTATTTAGATTAGTAACAAAGCAGGAACCTCATAAGGTCTAGGAACCTTATTCCAAACATCATTACTTTTAGCGTCAATGTAAGCTTACATACGTCACTTCCCAAAAGCGAAATTTGTACCATCTAGTATGGGAGGATGATTCACATACCTCTTTGACACTATAGCAACCCGCTCTGATACCACTAGTAGAATTGAATACCACAATCAGAGGGGGGTGAATGAATGCCTTCAGTTTTTGGAATCTCTTTGTGCTCGGTGAAGGCATCGACCACTTGGTGCTCAACTGCTCCATCGATCACTCAGTATTCAATATGAGCTACTCGATCAAATTCTTTGTGAGAAATTGTCGGACCCGAATTTTTCAATCCAAATCTACTGTGATTTTTCTGCACTATTCCCTGGATCAGTAGATAGTGCACACAGTTACAGTTCTGAATATCAAAGTAATTATCATGCGGAAGCGTAAATATAATATTAGACTTACTCATGGGCCGATTAGGCCGAAATCATTAAATTGCAGCAGCGGAAGAACGAAGCACACATGTGGGACCTTCAGGACATGCCCACAGGCAGCCAACTGGAGGTTCGCGACCTAGCCCTTGACATCTTTATCTTCTCTGCCAGCTTGTCCAATCTTGTTGCTGAGGCGAGATGATTTGATTCCTGATTCTGAATTTTGTCGCAAAAGCGAGTGTGAGCACTCCAACCCCGTGCTCCGCAAGCCAACACGCAGAATGAAAATATATATAACATGCATGGCTTGTCAATGGAAAGGCATAGAGCTATTTTATTTGCCAAAGAGTGCTTTTGAATACAATTACTTAAAATTTCCTATGACCTAGCAGGTTTGCAATCACATTTTTAAACCATTAGTTGAAATAATCCATGTAAACATGTTGGCATCACACCAACTAACCTTATGGCATCGCACCATAAGTTACCTCTTGGCATCGCACCAAGGGCGGCATATGACATCGCACCATATGCTTATCGTTGGCATCACACCAACTAACCTTATGGCATCGCACCATAAGTTGCCTCTTGACATCGCACCAAGGGCGGCATATGACATCGCACCATATGCTTATCGTTGGCATCACACCAACTAACCTTCTGGCATCGCACCATAAGTTACCTCTTGGCATCGCACCAAGGGCGGCATATGACATCGCACCATATGCTTATCGTTGGCATCACACCAACTAACCTTATTGCATCGCACCATAAGTTGCCTCTTAGCATCTCACCAAGGGCGGCGTATGACATCGCACCATACGCTAATTGTCGGCATCGCACCAACAATACATATGACATCGCACCATATGTTTCCCATCATACTATTTTGAAGGGTATACCTTGGGGCATTAGTGTCACCCCAAGTAGCTAGCATTCCTAAGCATGTCATATAAGTAGGGACTTAATTTGTGAAATCATATGATAATTCTTACTATGGCGACAAGGTTCACATTTCCAAGTATGGCAAGGAGAATAATTCACAATAGCAATAACAGGGTATATCTAACTTGCTGAAATCAAACATATCATATTTCATGAAATAGTAGCATGCAAGTTGATAATTTAAAAGGAAATAGCTTTGAAATGCTGGGTTCAATATGATCAAAGTGTTGACTCGCCTGGCGCGATTTACCGCGATCTTGAGTTCACACACTGCTTTCTCTTGGGCTTCTGGTCTTTATCTTCGATTCGCTCTTGATCTCGCTTGATCCATTGATTCTTCGGGACTCCAATTTCTAGCTACGCGATAAGCGACTGAATCCAAGTAAAGGCAATTAACTCAAAAGATCCAAATAAATCCGAGTAAACTCAATTTAGATTTATTATGAGTGATGAGTGATTTGAGGCAAAGTTGGTGCAAGGTCGATGGTAGAATGTGATGACTTGATCTTTCTATTAATAATCTCTTTTATTATTTTTGTATTTATCAAGAAAGTTCCATGTGTTAGGTTAGATCTGTGGGTTGGTGTACAAATCTAGCTGTGTATTATTTTGTCGAGCGGTAGTCTTCCAGGCACTTGTTATATATAGCGATGCATTTAAATTTTGGGTTTACCGAATAAATATTAGAGTCCGATGTTATAGCATTTTATGGCTCAACATTTTATGTGGAATGTTAATCTAAACGCCAACTGCCATTATTAACTATAGCTAGCATTTGAGATTTATTTATCGGCGGGGTACTATTAGTGGGGTTTATAAATCATGACTTTCTAATTTAAATATATATTTCATTTTAAATGACTTTGGCGTATCGTTTATTTTTGTGAAACTACTGGAGTCATCATTTAATCGAATCTACTCTTAAGATTTATTTTATGGCTGCATACCAAATGTTATGGCATATATTTAATTATAATTTAAGGGTGCCTTGATATTAAGTTTGGTCATTTAAACAAAGTCATTTAATAGTCAAGAAGTATTCTCATAACTTCTAGGACATAGAAATAATAGTTATGGTTTAACCCATGTAGTGGCTAACAACATCCTTTCTAAATTGCTTACTATGCCTTTGATTAATATTTAAGCTTTTAAAATAAACATCAACGGTACATTAGTTACTAGTACATAATGATTAATCCATGATTAAATATTTATTAAGCTCATTTATATCATAATCAATTTTGATACCTTCTATGGATTATTCTCGAATTTTTATGGATTTTCCTCATTGAAATCAGCTAGCAAAAATATTCAAAACCTAATCTACTTAAATCTGCGGGATGAGGGATCGAAGTCGGGTCGGCTAACTGAGTGCACACGCTGCTAGCCAGTGGGCGCTCTCGGTGTTACTTGACTATATAGGGCATGCATTCCTTTTATACCTTCTCTATTGTATCTTGCACCTTGGGGCAGAGGAGTTCGGGCGGCGGTTGGGCAGCGGGTTCGTCGGCGAGGGGCGGCGGGAGGGTCAGTGATGACGGCCAAAACGCGATGCTGGGGTTGTGGTGGTGCCGATGGTGGAGGCGACTGGGACTGAGGGGCACTGGAGCTAGGCCGGCGGCGTGCAGCGGCGGCGGCTCGGGGAGGCGCTTGGTGACGGCGAGCTACGGCCGGTGAGGTGCTCAGGCGAGGTTGGGGTCGTCTTCGCGGTGAGCCAGAGATGGTGTGGTGGCGAGGAATCGGGTTGTAATAGCTTAGGGAGGTGGATTGGAAGTCGCCGCCGTTGGGGAAGAAGGCGAGGCCGGCGGCGGTTGAGGGTGTTTGGGAGCAATTGCTCTCGGTGGGGGACAGTAGGAGGCATGGGGAAAACTTTTCTGGAAATTGGTGGCTTTTATAGATACTCGAGGAGGGCCGGCATCGGGGGCTTGCCTGTGCGGTCATGTCGGGCGGCGGGCTGCAGCGGGAATCCCGGTTGGCGTGCGTGACTTCTCGGACTTTTTCGCCGCGCACGCGCGGACGCGATCGCAGCAGCGGGCAGCGCGGTGAAACCGGGTGCATGGGCGCCACGGGGAGGAAGAGCAGGCGGAGAGCAGAAAGGAGTCGGGAGGAGGGAGAAGGAGCTGGCGCGGGGTGGCCTACTGGCCAGGGAAAGAGAGCGAGGAGGGAGCGAGGGCCCGCGCGACAGGGAGACGGGCGCGGGTGGAGGCAGGGGCGGCAAGCATGTGCGCCGGGCGGTCCCGTGCGGCCGGAGAGAGACGCGGGCAGAGGCGGGGCCCGCGGCGCAGTGACCGCAGCGAGGGGAGGCACAGTGGAGGCGGGTCGGGAGAGTTGGGCCGGGTCGGGGGTGGTGGCCGGCCGGCTGCATTTTTTTCACTTTTTTTTATTTATGTGTGCCCATGGATGTATATACATATAATTTCACACATTGATATTTATCTAGCTTATTTAATTTTGCACATTTTTATTTCCTGTTGCTAAACTCTTTCTTGCACAATTTGTATATGCACACCTATATATACATACATACATACATACATATATATATATATATATATATATATATATATATATATATATATATATATATATATATATATATATATATATATATATATATATATATATATATATATATATATATATATATATATATATATATATATATATATATATATATATATATATATATATATGTAGACACACACACACATGTGTTTGTATTTTATTCGTTCACTTTTTATTGCTATTTATGCCATTATTTTCAAGATGAGATTTTATATTTTTAACTTAGATTTCTCCCTTCTTATACTGGATCATCTTTTCATATTCGTATTTAAAGTTTCGAATCTCCATTATTTGTATATTCCTTTTTATGGCATTACTAATATTTGTTTTTGTCTTTTATGAGTTCTTAAATTTTGAAACCTCCACCAAATTCAGGAAAACACCATAAAATCCAAATTCCAATAAAATATATTGCAAAAATAACTTAAAAGCTTCACATTTTCTAATTTCAAATTTTCAGGATGTTACAGAAATCTCTTAAAACATCAAGTTATGAACTTAAACATTTGAATCAACATCTGCTTTATTTAGATTAGTAACAAAGCAGGAACCTCATAAGGTCTAGGAACCTTATTCCAAACATCATTACCTTTAGCCTCAATGTAAGCTTGCATACGTCACTTCCAAAAAGCAAAATTTGTACCACTCGGTTTTTGGAATCTCTTTGTGCTTACTGAAGGCATCGACCACTCGGTGCTCAACTACTCAATCGATCACTCAGTATTCAACCGCTAGCTCTATCGCTTAGTGTTTGACCACTCTCTTGATCACTTGTGCCTTTGAGACACCAGCGCCTTTGAGTAGACATGCTGTGGTCTGCTATCCCAACTGATGCTGTTGGCAGTGATCGAATGGACGATTCAGAAAGCAATCAAGTCATCGGAGAACCGCTCTCTCACCATGTACCGTAACGAGAACAAGTTCAAAATGATACCTAAAAACATGCCACTAGCAAAAGAGCTGCAAAAGTCTTCCATTAACCCTTAATCTCTCTCTGCTTTTATAGGCTAACGCCCCAAATGTGTCCTCATCAAATACGGACACCATACTCTATCTGTTCTGGAAATCCAGGAACCTGAAACCCTTCCAAATACGGGTTTCACAATATCTCCAAACCTTTCAAGTTATGAATTCCTTCCATAACTTCTCCAATCTCATCACGTGACGAAACCCTAGGACCGCACCTACCGTAGCTTCTCCACGCATCATCCACCTCTGATCTCCACGTGCTCTAGCGTGAGCCTGACCACATTGCATGACATCATTGACCGCATGGACCTCATATTCCCCCTCCTAATCTTAGTCTTCCTTGTCACCGACCATGATCATCTCCACGCTCACCTGCACATGCAAAGGACCAAAGAAACTTTTCCTAGGCACAAGTTCTTTCCAACTTGACTAATTAGTCTGCACATGCAAACCACAACCTCAACCATTAGTAAACACAAACCAGATCATCTATGATCACAATAACCAATGCTTTCCAGAAATCTGTCTAAGACCACTAAGAAAGACTAGTCTGACCGCCATGCACAAGCCAGTCAGGACGGTCAGACCGCTGGACCAACAAGTACTTGAAAACCACGAGTACTCGGAGTACTTGAAGATCACTAGGACTGAAGCACTCAAAGTCTACGAGTACCAACTGTGAAGCCTATGGCAACTGATCGCAAAAGTCTATGACTACCGATCACAAAGTCTTCGACTACCGATCACGAAGTCTACGACTACCAACTGCCATGGTCGACATGCTCTAGTCATTCTTCCATGGTCGACATGTTGAGGTTGTTCAGTCGTGGTCAATCTATTGTGGTTGACATGCCGTGGTCGTTTAGTCATGGTTGACACCTGCTGATCGAACCTGCATCTAAGTAGACAAGCCGGTCTGACCAACCAAAGGGTGGTGCTTAGTCAAAGTCCACCAACAGTCCAACTGGTGTTGATTTCCAATTCAAACTGGTCAGTACCAACGGTCTGACCAAAGCTTGGCAATGCTTCTTAGTTGGTTTTGGTATTTGAGGGTTTTGAGTCTAGTGATGAGTTTGGTTGACCTAGGTCACTGCTTATGTGCACATGGGTTTATTATTTGGTCCTAATTTAGGATCAGTGGTTTGGTTGTATATATTTTGCATGATACATTGTATGGATTAATTGTGTCAATTAATGACTTTGTGTATTGTACGGTGCTATCACTACTAGTTTTCAGGTCTAGGACAACGGAGCGAAATTGTTGCAATAGGGCTAAAATAGATGCAATATGTATCTATTGCAACACATCACTTCCGTTGGCAAGCGTGGCAAGTACTTACGTGCTTAAAAGATTGTGCAATGGATTGTGGTTTTGTTGCAATACCAATGGTTATTTCCATGCAATGTATTGTGGCAATTGTTTGTTGTTGCAACGAATGATGTCGTGGCGATATAGGCTATTGCCACGGTTGACTCCGTGGCAATAGCTTCTTTTGCCACGAAGTTTGGTCGTGGCAATAGTATCATTTGCCACAAAAATATTGCGTGGTAATAGGTTTGGCAATAGACCCTATTGCCACGCCAATGGTTCGTGGCAATAGACCCTATTGCCACGGAGAGTATTTCGTTGCAACAAGATATATTGCTACGGGAGGCGTTTCGTTGCAGCAGGTTTAATTGCCACGGGAGGTGTTTCGTTGCAATATGTTTTATTGCCACGGAAGGCATATTGAGCATATGATATTTTATTATAATTTGTTGTTGCAAATTAATAATCAAATTAGGAACACGGCTGGATCAAAAACACATATATTAATTCAACACATAATAATTTAAAAGTGCCACCACTCATGCAGGAATTACATATCAATCTCCAAACTTAAACTACAAAGTTTGTAACTAATAACAAAAGTACTATCACTTCCATTACATTTGTCCTTGCTTCTTTGTTATGTTGAATTTCCTGAATCGACGACGCCACGACTCTGTTTGTTCTGATCAAATTGTTTCATCCTGATAGAACATGAACAATAAAGAGGGACCTTAATGTGAGTATTGTCTAGCAGCACATACTTAAGTACATCATAGTGCAAGTTTAGAGATACGAGTTACAGCTGAAAATAGCAATCCTGAGTTCTCTAGTTCAGTTGCGTAGCAAAGTATTTAGCAAGTGATTTCAGCAGAATTATTTAATTTGATTTCATTTACCGATATATAGTAGTCCTACTTCACCTGGCATAATTTTCTTTCTAGTAGTTTAGAACAGTATGCTATATTTGACATAAGAACAATGACAGATGAAGATTAATCACCTTTTCATTTCATACCTGCTGGTCCGATCATAAATCACATTAATCCATCCTCAAAGGAGCATCATCATGCTCACAACATATCCACATCCACCACATGTTATTTTCATGTTCCACAATATAACATTAAGCAAGAATTCCACATGTCTACTAGCCGATTATCAACTTATCAATGGATCAATACTTGCTACCATCTCCACAATTAAAATATCATGCAATCATGGCATAATGTATCAAATTACGATAATAATGAAAATTGCAAGTAGAAGGAATAACAAGTTAAACGGTAGCAACCACCGCTACGTTTACTTGCCTCAACCGACGAAGCGAAGCAAATCAAGAGCGCTCAGGGACAAAACCACCTGTCGAAAAGGTAACTCTCAGCACAAAGATACAACATTCAAACACAACTAAATAATTAAATATGTCGCTAGAACCCCGAACCCGCACAAACTCCTCTCCGCTCAACAAATCAGCAAACTACGCTCTGCAGCAGCGCTACTTAACATTTTCGTAACTTTAAAAATACTGATCCAATACAGCAAAAGATACCTCTCTGGATTCACCACTTCAAAGCCTACATTTTTCATGTAGAACACCTATTTTTATTTTGATCACAGCTAGGTGTAATTTAATGCCCAAAACAGAGGAAGATCTCTGTTCTAGCAGACTGGACAGCAGCATTCAAATGCGTCCCAGCACAGCACAGGGGTCTAAAAAAATTCTGAATTTTCTACAGCAGCTAGATTACCAGATTCTCTACAACTTTCTCAATTACGGACATGTTCATAAAAATCTTTTACTACCTCAAAACCACAGATTAAGATCAGTCTGTCCCAATCTACTCGCCTGACGAACAGCGGTAATACCGACCCTGTAACTCCTAGATCCCACGGCAAAAATTTCCGAAAAAAATGCGCGAGATGCGTCTGGAAGTCCTCTACAACTAGGTCTAAACCGCGCGACCAGACGCGCTACGCAAATCAATCTACAGGCAGACAGCAGGTAATCTCTAATCGGACAATTAATCTATAATCACCCTTCAAAATCCGTGCCAAGAACCCTAATTATTCATAAAAACAGAGGGTTTGAGATGGGGAAAAATTACCTAGATGAAGGATCACCCCTCTTCTTTCCTCCTCTTCTCCTCCTTCTCTTCTTCTTCCTTCTCCTTCCTTCTTGGCTCCAATGGCAGCAGCTTGTGGGGGGAGGTGGAGGTGCCAATCTGGATGGAGAGGGGGGTGAAAGGTGCGGCCAGGGGGGTGGAGGAAGGGGGTGGCAGCTGTGGGGGGAAGAGGGAGAAAAGGGGGACACCTAGGGTTAAGTGGGAGGGGGGGTGCGGCCACCCCTTGGGCCTCTGGCCCAAGGTGGTCGGCCCAATCTCCAGGCAGCCCACTTAGAGGTTTTTATTTATTTATGTATTTGTTTATTCATTTTACATTGTTCTTCAATTTATATTTTTCCCTTCCCGCGATTTACCGAAAAACCGGTGACTCCGCGATTGTTTTAAAAACTTAAGCCATAACGACGTTCGGGATATTACATCACAATCTTTTAATTAACAGTGGATGCCAGATTGTTTTCTTTCTACATACACTAAAGATTAGTGATCAGAACTCTTCATTTGAATTTAAGCTAAATTTAATTAGGAGCGAGTTCACCTGTTGATGAATCTTTTTAGCTCGTGCTCGCATAATCGGTCCGATTAGAATGTCCTCATTATCATGTACACTCGAAATGATGGACAATGGACTAATGTCAACGAGACCTTCTAAACGCATCTTCACTTTAGGCTTGTACAGATCGAGTATAGGCCTGTATATAATTAAATAAAATAGTAGTAACTCTATATCTCTAAATATAATAATTAAAGACCCAATTAAATTAGAGTTCACATGATAATATTTAATGTGGCTCAATAATTCCTTCCAGTTAAATAATATATTTAACTGAGAAGTGCAAGACATGAGCGTATTCGCGTCATCTGTGGAGGCGGGGTGACTATTGGGCGTGCGGTGGGAGGTGCCCAAGGTTTTATATGACAGGTGCTTACCATGCTTAGATAAATAGAAATTTACAATTATAATTTACAGTGAGGTACAATAGTCTGGTGGTAAACGCCTTGGCCTTCGAGCTAGGAGGTTGTTGGTTCGATTCCTCCACACCCCATGGTTTTTGTTTTTATTTTTTCTATTCTAATTTTTATCCTCTCCTGTTTTGTCAAGTGAGACCTCCTCAACTGCGTTTTAGTTGTCACTTTTCAATTTTTTTATCTCCTCTAGCAATTAATAACTATAGATAATATAATTCCTCCACACCAATTCGGCCCTTGCGTTGAGCAGTTAGGCCCACGAAAACAAAACGTTGCAATAACAGATTATTGCCACGAACAATCATCATATATAGCAACAAATTTATTTCGTGGTCATACGCATTGTATAGGAACCTTTTGCAACGCAATTGATGACTATGACAACGCAATAAAATTGTGGCAATATTGACACCCACTCGCAACGAAATTCTATAAGGTGGCAATACCTCCTAACTATTGCAACGAAAATCAATATTATCACAACGCAAGACAACCGTGGCAATAAAGTCATACTACTCGCAACCATTTTCTAAATGGTGGCGATAAAGCCACCTTATTACAACGAATTCAATGACTATCGCAACGCAATATTTTAGAGGCAATACTGTGCACATATCGCCACGATTTTGGCAAAACGTTGTAATAGTACATACCTATTGCAACTAATTTAGTGTCGTTGCGATGCGTTTCGTGGCTAAAGGGTCGGAATCCAGTAGTGTATGTAATAGTTTGCTTATTTGTGTTAGTAATAGGACTCCGAAGCTACGTCATGATGAGGCAGACTGGACCAAGACTAAGCTAGGAAAGCTTACGTCCAAAGCGGTCAATGGGTTGGGACTACACTCAGAAGGAGCCGAGGTCCAGACGATCAAGGAGGCGCGAAGATGACCGAGGCTTGTGGGATGGTTACAAGCGGGGACGATGATGAGCTAGAGCGGGAGCTACAGGTGGTGGATATGACGAGTAACAATAAGTTGGATTGGGACTAAGCTCAGGGAGGAGCTGAGATCTAGAGTGATCAAGGATTAAGCCAGGTGCCGTCATGTGTGAAGAGAAGCATATAGTATTGTAGCGCGCCAAGTGACTTGGTTTATTTGCAAGTAAGGACAGTTCGGCGAGATCTAGACATGTGAGAGACTTGGCGGCAAGTCATTAGAAGATGGCGAAATATGGGCGATACTTCATGGCAAAGGAAGCGGGAAACTTCATGGAAGGTGGTAGAGTGGCATTTTGGTAAATTGTCTAATAGCAAAAAAAGTGGCAGTGTGCGAAACCACGCCGTTGGTTTAAGTGGTTTAGGTCTTGTATGTACTGAAAATGTGAAGTGGATCAAGTGCTGATTTACTAATCAATTAATGGGTATGAGCGCTTTGAGAAACATGCATATGTAAGTGTAAAATCCGATATGGTGCTGAGTTAACGGGTTAGCCCATATAAATGGATGCAACCCAACTAGAGGTGTTGGTTAGGGTTTTTCTTAGGGAAAATTGCTCTCATGCCACAAACTTAAGTGCCATCCTCTCATTTACCACATACTTAAGTGGCTTTGTTATTATGCCATAAACTTGAGTATTTTATCCTTTGTTTTGCCATTTTCTCCCTTTAATGTCTATTTTAATTTCATTTTGCATTTTCAGGGACTTGAACTGACCCTTTTGCCCTCGTTATTAGGGAAAATTTTGTTAAGAAATTTCATGGTGACATCCCTAATAACATGTGGCCGGCGGGAGGCCTCGAATAACGAGGGCAAAAGGGTCAGTTCAAGTCCCTGAAAATGCAAAATGAAATTAAAATAGACATTAAAGGGAGAAAATGGCAAAACAAAGGACAAAACACTCAAGTTTGTGGCATAATAACAAAGTCACTTAAGTATGTGGCAAATGAGATGATGACACTTAAGTTTGTGGCATGTGAGCAATTTTCCCTTTTTCTTATGACCCTCCACATATAAGGATTGAGAGAGCGGTGCCTAGGTTAAGCCTTTAAAGGAGTTTAGTCCAAATCTTTGAGGGGAGAGTTAGGGTTCATGGAGAGAATCTTGTGGAAGTTGTGAGAGGCTCTTATGGCTGAGTTTTTTTTTTGTTATCATTAGCTTTTGTGAATGGCTAAGGAGTGGCTACAAACATTCACCTCCAAGTATCAATAAAGATTTTGAAAAGCCTCAGAATTAATTTGGGCTCCTATTCACCCCCTTTAGTCACTATTCTTAGTCCTACATCCCATCCGATCGAACAGGTGGTTGCTGTCAGCGAGAGAGATATGATAATAACTAATCTTTAGTTATTGTCAGTGAGAGAATCATAGAGATAACTGCAGAGTGGTTGTTGTCAGAGACATAAGCGGTTAGGAATGGATAAAATACGTGCTTTATCCATCGACAGGAGAGAATCGTTTGGAGACGAGCCCTTATACTCATTAGTAAGTTCTCGGAGTGGCTACTAATCAGATAAAAATGTACCCTAAACTTTCGACTAGGGTACTTGGTCGATTGGCTTTGAAAGATCATATAGGTTTTAGAGTCTCAATTGAGTATTAAAATCATATTTAACATATTATTTAATCATTGTTAGATACCTACCACGCGCGCTTCGCCACGCTTGCGTCGCGGGGGCACCATGGGTCTACTAAGACACCATATTCGTGGTCTTCAGGCATATTCTTGAGGAGGGAGTCCCGCCAAGACACGCGCACTCAACATGCTCGTCAAGGGCTACGTGCAGTCACTGCACATCAATGACGCGTTGCGCGTGTTCCACCAGATGGGCCCCCTGTACGGTGCGAGCCGATGCCTTCATGTACAAATACCTGGTGCATGGGCTGGGGCGCTGGGCACGCAGGACCGGACGAAGAACATCCGGGAGGTGTTCGAGGAAATGTGGGGGAAGGGGCTGGTACTGACAGAGCCGGCATGCAACGTGTTTGTCAACACGCTCGCGATGGCCTGGGAGGCCGGAGAGGCGGAGCGGATGATGTGGGAGATGGTCAGGGCGGGAAGGCTGGTGGATGACATCTCAAGGGCGCCGAGCAGCGAGCGCTCCTGCGTGCAGTCCACGACGAGAACGGCGATGACAGTTCGAATGTTGACGACAGGGGGGAGCACGACGTAGCCGAAGGTTGATTTGTGCATGCCTACGTGCCACACTGCCCTGAAACAATGCATATTGCATACTCCTCCCGGTCAAAAAAAAAAGTGGCAATAACAGTCCTAAATACAATCATGAGTTGTGACAGCAAAATTTTGTGAGAGCAGAACTGTAAGATCGATATGTGAGGATCTAACTGCAATGTTGATATTTATTCATTATTGCTGTTTTGCTGTCTGAATCATCCGTGAAAAGCATACCTTGTGCCCTTTCAGCACTTCAGCATGTAACAACTCAACAAGCAGACCTTTTGCTGTTGCTTTGAATACGTTATTCTCACTAATCTTGCTTTCAAGAATCCCACACACGGCAAGGCAGAAACCATGTTTGCTATGCTGCAGGAAGGGGAAAACATGGAACCACTCCACTTAATATTGTTCCCCCCAAAATGTTTCGTCAAATGATGTTGCCTGTTCTTTTTTGATTCGTTTACAGCTTTTGGCTATGGTTTATGATTTTTAGATTGTTCGTGAGAGAAAGTACGGAATAACAGAAACTCACATGTGATCAGTGGCATAGCTAGCAGCTGGCTGGGCCTTGAGTACAGTCCACTGAAATTTTGATCTGGTGCACCGTGTAATGATGTTGCTACAATGCTCTGGTAAGGAATTTTGATCTGGGCCTCGAGCCATTGCCTCGGCGGCTCGAGGTCTAAGCTCCGCCTCTACGTTGCCGGTAGACATAGGCACAATCTCCCCTGAACTGTAGGTGTAAGTTGCAGGCACTTTCCAGGCGCTCCTTCTCAGGACAATCTATGAAGTGTTCCTTGGGAGGCCATAAAAATCTGGCCCATTGAAGCTTGTGAATGCTTCTAGGTTATCAAGAGTACCAACCTGAAACAGCAGAAATTCTGTCCAAGTAACAGATTACTCTGACTGGGACACACACCTCGTCAAAGCCAGCCTCTTATTCGCAACTCAAAGTCTACACGCGTCAACGACGATCTCTCCATCCACTTTTGGCCGAGGATGTCGTAGCTTCCGCTCCATCCCTGGCCTGTGATGTTGAGGATTCTGCTGAACCCTCACAGGTGCTCACTCCGGCTGTAGGCATGGTAGTCACGGCCGTGACTCCGCTGGCAGCTGGGGCTTCTCTATCAGCAAAGAATGCGGCTGATGCGGACATGATGGGTCCACCCCCGGATATTGGCGTAGAGGATCTTGTTGCACCCTCTAATGTGCACACTCCAGCGGTAGGCGTGGTAGTTACTTCAGTGACTCCGCCAATGACTGAGCTTCCTCCCTCTTCTATTCTCATGGCAGCAGTGGACATGCTGGCTCCGGCTTCGTCGACTGCAGCAGCAGTATCTACCTCTTCAGCTCTTGCGGCGAGAGTTCCTAGTTCCCCGGCTCTTGGCGTGGTAGTCCCTGCTGGTATCCCGCCGACATCCGAGGCTCCTCCTCAGCTGACTACCCCGGTGGCGATTGGCACGCCGGCGTCCCCAAGAACTTCCTTCATCACCAAAATGTCCAAGCCGGTGAGGGCTGTGTTGAAGCCACCTTCTGTCCAGAAAAATCGGAAGAAGAGCTTGAATGTTAGTACTGCCCCTCGTCGCAGTCGCCGCATTGCCAAGCTACCGCCTGAGACGTACAACAAATCTGCTTCCACGGTTTGTCGTCAGCTTGGATTCGGGGGCCCAGAGAAGTTCATTTCTGAAGTTTCTTTGGAGCGATATGCTCGGGTCTTCGATCAGCCGCTCTGTAGGGAACATGTAATGGCTCTGGCTTCTTTGTTTAGGTGGGATGTCCCACCTGAGGATCAGGTGCGCTCGGTGGAGGGCATTTCCATTGGGTGATTGGTTTGCTTGGTCGTCTTTTCTTTCTCCTGTGTGCAATGGCCTCGTCAAACATTTTGATTTGGAATGCGCGCGGTCTAAATGACAGAGCGCGAAGGAATGTTGTTCGTTCGTTGGTGGATGCTTGCCGTTCCACCATCGTTTGTATCCAAGAAACAAAGCTGGCAGTATGCTCAGAAAGAGATATTCTTGCTGTTTTGGGTCAGGATTTTAGTTCTTTTGTTTTCCTTCCTGCCCAGGAAACAAGAGGAGGGATTTTGGTGGCTTGGAGAGATGGAGGTTTTCATTCGGATATGCACCGGGTCCATCGGCATTCAGTTTCGGTCCAATTCTATGCTGGTGGTGAACAGCCTTGGTGGTTCACTGGGGTATATGGACCTCATCTTGATGCTGAGAAACCAGCTTTTTTGGAGGAGCTAAGGGAAGTCCGAAGTCTTTGTCCTGGGCCATGGATGATTGCCGGCGATTTTAATATGATATATTGTTCAGAGGATAAGAACAACGAGAACATCAACAGGGCTTTAATGGGTCGCTTCCGACGGTTTGTGAATGAGACGGAGCTTAAAGAATTACCTCTATTGGGCAGACGTTACACTTGGTCCAATGAACGGGAGGATCCCACGCTTGTTAAACTGGATCGTGTTTTGTGTACCTCGGATTGGGAGGATAGCTATCCAGATTGTGTGTTACAGAGCCACGCTTCGGATATGTCGGATCACTGCCCGCTCATCCTGGGGTTGAAAGATGGAGTGTACAGCAGGAAGCGTTTCCATTTTGAGAGCTTTTGGACAAATCTTCCTGGTTTTCTGGTCGTAGTGGATTGCTCTTGGAATGAGCCGGTTGCCGCCTCATGCCCCATTGAGCGAATTTCTATTAAGTTGAAGCGTTTGGCACGAGCTTTGCAATCTTGGAGCGCTAAACATGTTGGTCATGTTAAGTCGCAGCTGGCCCTGGCGCGTGAGGTGCTGCACCGTCTAGAAATGGCACAAGATCTTCGCATGCTAACTGATTCAGAGTTTTGGCTGAAGAGAGAGTTGAAACGGCATTGTCTGGTGCTTGCCTCTCTGGAAAGAACAATTGCAAGACTGAGATCGCGGGTCCGCTATCTTAAGGAGGGTGATGCAAACACTTCGTTCTTTCACAAGCAAGCTGTCTATCGCAAGAAGAAAAACTTTGTCTCGAAATTACTGGACGGAGACCATATAGCAACGTCGCAAGAGGATAAACAGCAGGTCATGTTGAATTTTTATGAGGGTTTATTAGGCACTGTCCAGCCACGACTCTCAACTCTTGATCTACAACAATTTCACAGGGCCGGTTTGGATTTCTCAGATTTGGACAGTCCTATATCTGAGGATGAAGTCTGGGCCACTATAAAGTCTCTCCCGGCCGATAGAGCGCCGGGTCCGGACGGATACACGGGCAGGTTTTATAAAGCTTGTTGGCAGATATTAAAAGTTGACTTCATGGCAGCGATCATTACCTTGCAGCTGGGAGACGCCCGGAAGCTTGAGTTACTAAACTCGGCCTACCTCACCTTGATCCCCAAAAAGGCAGAGGCTGTACTCGCTTCGGACTTTCGACCCATAAGCTTGGTGCATAGCTTTGCGAAGCTGCTGACAAAAATTTTAGCAAACCATCTTGCCAAAAGTTTGAATTCATTGGTCTCTGCTAATCAAAGTGCTTTTGTTCGTGGGAGGTGTATCCATGATAACTTCTTATTGGTGCAGCAGACTGCTAAATTGCTACATCGGCAAAAGGTGCCAAGCCTGTTCCTTAAACTAGATATTTCAAAGGCTTTCGATTCAGTTTCTTGGGCTTTCTTATTGGAAGTTTTGTCGCACTTGGGTTTTGGTGTTATCTAGCGCAATCTTATTTCCAATCTCCTCTCCACCTCTACCACGAGAATTTTGCTTAATGGAGAACCTGGGGAGATTATCAAGCATCAGCGCGGTCTCCGTCAAGGAGACCCTCTTTCTCCGATGCTGTTTATTATTGTGATGGATGTTTTGAATAGCCTATTCGTCAAAGCAAGCGAAGTGGGGCTGCTGCAGCCTCTTTCCAACCGGACTGCTGGGCAAAGACTTTCGCTTTATGCAGATGATGTTGCCCTATTTATCAAGCCCTTGGAAGAGGAGCTACATATTACTAGGGTGATTCTAGACATCTTTGGGCATGCCTTGGGGCTGCAAACCAATCTAGGTAAAAGCTGCATTATCCCAATCCAGTGTAGTGTTGAGACTATGGTGGAGATTACAAACATTTTACCATGTCCAACTGTAGAATTTCCTTGCTCATATTTGGGTCTTCCTATGTCCATCAAAAAGCTTCGCAGGGCAGACTTAATGCCTTGGATTGAGAAGATAGCAGATAAGCTTCCAGGTTGGAAGGCCGCCCTCATGAATAGGGCTGGTCGTGCTACTTTGGTACGGTTTGTGCTCTCGGCTATCCCGGTCTATCTCCTAATCGCTATTAATGTTCCAAAGTGGTTTTTCAAATTAGTAGATAAAATCAGAAGAGGATTCTTATGGAAGGGCAGGGAAAATGCTAATGGGGGCTGCTGCTTGGTAGCTTGGGAGAAGGTGCAACGCCCGATTGAGCTTGGAGGGCTTGGTATTCATAATCTTGAGATCATGGGCTGGGCTCTTCAGTTGAGATGGCAGTGGTTCAGAAAAACCCGGGCAGATCGTCCATGGGTAGAGTTAGAGCTGCCGTGCCATGCTAACACTGCGGCTTTATTTTCTATCGCCACGATATCTCAAGTGGGTAATGGGAACAATACTTTGTTTTGGACAGATCGTTGGCTTCATGGGTGTTCTATTGCTGAATTAGCACCTACAGTTGTAGCAACTATGCAGCCCCGTCTTAAAAACAAGCGCACTGTAGCCCAAGCCTTGGAGAATAATACCTGGATGATGGATATCCAGGGCGGCCTAACTATGGTTGGCTTCATGGAGTTCTTCAGGCTTTTTGATTGTCTTCGTGAGGTTGGGCTGTCTGAGGAGGAGGACCAACATGTTTGGAAATTTGATGCTTCAGGAGTTTACTCAACTAAATCAGCATATAGAGCTTATTTCATTGGTTCGATGACTTTTGAACCTTGGCGTCGAATCTGGAAATCTTGGGCCCGTGAAAGTGTAAGTTTTTCATCTGGCTTGCTGTTCGCAATCGTTGTTGGACAGCAGACCGCCTTGCTCGCCGAGGATTGTCACACCCGGAGAGGTGTCCTTTTTGTGATCAAGAGGAGGAGACGATTCAACATCTGCTTATTGGTTGTGTGTTTGCTCGTCAAGTTTGGTTCAGTATTTTGTCGCCTTTGGATTTGGGAAGCGAAGCTCCTGGACATAATGATCTTTGTTTTGCTGTTTGGTGGGCTAAGATAATCCGCATGTTCAGTAAGGAACACACGAAAGGAGCAAATTCTCTCATCATTTTGATTGCGTGGTTGCTTTGGAAGCACCGTAATGCCTGTATTTTTGATGGAGACTCCTTTCATTAGTGAGCTTTTCGACAGCTTTAGAGATGAGTATAAGATTTGGTGCCTAGCCGGAGCTAAGAAACTTCTTGCTCTCGGACTGGATAGGGTGGGAGCTTTTGGATGAGTCTTTGCCTTGCTGTTTGGTCGTTAAAAGTTTTTTTTTTCGAGTATTCGTGTTGTAAAGTGTTTCCAACCTTCTCATGTTTGGTCTTGGCATGAGTTGGTATTGTTTACAAGCCGCTTTTTCCTCTCTATAATACAAAGATACGCAGCTCTCCTGCGTTTTCGGAAAAAAAAATTAGGAGTTTTTTCAACATTATGGTGACTAGTTCTTTACACCTTGTTATACATTTTACGCAGTTGAGATCATTATGACTGTAGTTTTCTGTAAGATAATACCAATCTAGAGTAAACAAAATTACTTGAACTCTAATGATATAGAGAGATTACCTGTTCGAATACCTTCGTATAAAGAGAGAGCAACAGGAGCACTATATATTCCTGCACAGGAACACTCTTTCCTCCATTTATCATGGGGAGCACTGTCAGTACCAAGAAAGTATCGTCTACTGCCACTTGTTATAGCAGAAACAATAGCTTGTCCTGAGGTAGAAGTTTCAGAAAGTCAACACACTGAATGCTGTTGAAAGCAGAAAAAGAAAATGGAGCATATTTTTTGCCATGCCATTTAAATACTTACCTAAGACTATTCCTATCCTACAAATGAAAGAAGTGACATTTTTCACAATAAAAGTGTGCCAAGGAAGTTCATTTACCACGTTCCTAGATTGGGAATTGTAATACTGGTAACAGCTGAATCTAATCATCACAAGGAACAAGATAACATAATGCAAGGAGAGCAATGTCATAAATCTAGTTTTGTACCGCTAAAGGAACATCCAAGCCACTGTTTTGAACCACATAAATCTCACTGTGACACTTGTGTGAGTTAGGATATGAGGGTGACTGACCAGAGCATACTGTGAGTTTCTCTTTTCAGTACTGGTAAGCAATAATTGTGAGGCTGTAAGCCACCATGAAACAAGGCATTCCTGTTGAGAAGGAGATGCTGGGGAGTCACCGTTGCAGCAACATGACCTGAGAACACAAAAATGTAATGACCATATATAAGGGCAAACAGAAGCATAAACGTCATTATAACAGCACACAGCTTTGCATGACTCTATGAAGTCCACCGCATCCATTGTAGTGATATGTTCCATAACAATTTTCAGCTATGGAAGTTTTTGTACGAGTGGTGCTAATATTCTCTCGATGAAAATCTTCTCTCGGTCAAAGGTGTCAACATGCGGATCTGTGACTTCTCCATGAACCTGAAAGAAATATGAAACAGCCAAGGTCGCTATATGACAACTTTTCGATATTGTAGGTATTTTCCAGGCAACAAATGACAACTTCATTTAACATCCGATGACCTACTTATCATAGGCGGTTCTTTACCAAGAACCGTCTGTGATAATATTTCAACTTATCTGCTTTCACCAAATTTGATTTTTTTACTTATCTCGCTGGATTTGCTCTTTAAAATAAAAAGCTCAGCTGTTCTCCTCATCTCCTATTCTCACTTCTCCTCCACTCCTCTTCTCATCTCCTCTTCTCTCTTCTTACTTCTCCTCGCCAAATTTCCCTTAAAAATAGAATCCTCTGATTGTAATGCCACGATTCACTGCATAAGTGATTCTTGTCGTAAGAGTGCCTTGTGCAGTGTCATCATCGTGACACAACGATAACGCTGTCGCCACTGGTCCCTCCTTCATCGCTGGTGATATATCCCCCACCCCTCCCCTCTCTTCCTTGATGATTAGTTCTTGTGATGATTGATGGATGGGTAGGGTTTTGACTCTTATTGAAATTCATGTTTTATTGTAGAATTTGCTGATATGGCACACAAGGCTACTAACAGACTAGACGCATGAGACCATGGCTTATGACTGTGCGCCTACGACCACGGCATATGACCACAGCTTACGACCACGGCATATGACCACAGCTTACGACCAAGGCATACAACCATGGCTTACGACCAGGGCTTACACTCTAAACAACGAACCACCAAAGACATGGTGCCAATCATAAATAGGCATGCTTTGGTTCATATGTATTCTCTGACTACGCTATTTTATAGCGTAATTAGATAATGTTGATGAACTGAAGGATGTCTATTTATGATATCGGGAAAACGCAATCACAAACGGTTTTTAATTAGAACCGTTTATGATAATAGACTAATACAGACAGTTCATAGTAAGAACCGTCTGTGATAACTGTTCACAGACCGACAGACGGTTCAAAAACCATCTGTAATGACCTTAGCGTATTACTGACCCATAAGTACAGATGGTTCAGGAAATCATATGTGATGAGCTTTTCTGTAGTAGTGCATCTAGACACTTGTTATTTAGAAGTTCTTGTGTTTGCTTGGTTTTGGCTGAAGAGATGGTGATTTTGGAGCTTTGGTCTTGTGGGCATCTTGGTTTGAGTTCGTAATATGATCAAGCTCTCTAAGACACGTTAGAACCCATGTAATGCCATTTAGATCATCAAGAACTCACGAGCAAGAGCAAATTGAGATTTTTCTCTTTTGTTCAGTTTTAGTGCAACTTTCCTTCAAATGAAAAAAGTTAGAAATTTGGCAATAATTTCCTTAATTATTGATTGGAATATGTTCCTGACATCCTAGAGAAGGTGCCTACTAAATTTCAAGTGAATTTGAGTTTCAATTTGAGAGTTAGCTCAATTTGTGATTTTATTCCAGTTTTGGTACAGTAGAGGTTCAAGAGTATATAGATCACAATTTTCTTAGGTTCTTTCTTGATCTTTAGTTGGGATAGGTTCTTACGATCATGATCTAGCATTGGTTTAAATTTCAAGTCATTTGGACTTATGAATCAAAAGTTTCATCGATTTTTAGATTTGAAATAGTGCAGGCTGTCCTCTTCCTGTGCTGCATTTATTGTTCACCCAGGTTTGATCGGTACTATTCGCCCTATCTGGCTACTACTGTTCTTCTGGTCAGACCTTTGGGGCACATCAAAGTGTGTTTTACTTGGTTTTGATTGGATCTTTGTTTGTGATTATTTGTTTTTGATTTTTATAGCTTTCATAGCTACTGGAGTGAAGAGTTTTATTTTCGCTCAAAGAAAAAGATTTTGAAAAACTTTAGAATTAACCTCGCTCCTTCTCACCTCGTTGTCGGTCCTAGGGTTGGCATAAGTCACACCACCTCCTCTGTATAGAATGTAAAATTTCTTGTACTTTTTAGTTGTACTAACAAGCTAAACACGCCCTAGGTGTCTCGTTTGTTTCAACTTTCGGAGAAATCAAAAGCCCAAAAAGAACACGCCAAGATTTTGTATCTTTGACGCTAGCTCCAACTGGCTCATCTTTATCATAGCAAGTGAAGAACAGTTTCATCCCCTTTCTATGGAGACCATTTCTCTTCTTCAAGAACAGATTCATGAACTTGCAGTTTCAAATTTGATACCGATGTCCCAAGTTTGAACTATGTCGGTTTCGATTGGCTACCATCGGCTTCTGAAATCTGAACCCTGACTAAAACCTAAAATCCTCGGTACACTCTACTAGCTAGTAGTAGTACAGCTCCTGCAGCATACATATATGACGTGACCACCATGGCATCTTCCCTCGCTGTATCATATGCCATGCATCACACAACCTCCACCGCGCTCCGGCCGAAGTCGAAGCTCAGCATGGACGCCCTGAATTTGGTCTGCTTCTCCGGCGAGCCGACCGTCACCGCGGCAACCGGCGCCGCCGCCACGGCGGACCGCTCGGGCGTGCCGAGCCACTTGGACTGCATGTACTTGTGCTTCCTCCAGGGGCCCATGTGCATGTTGTTTTCCTTCATGCACTGCTTGGCCGCGGCGCACATGGCCTTCACCACGCCGCGCAGCCTCTCGGCGCGGCCGACGAACACCTCCGGCAGCGCGGTCACCAGCGCGCGGTACTCGGCGCTGGCGCGCGCCACCTCGAACTCGGCGCGGAAGCTGAGCTCCACCACCACCCGCACCGCCTTGCCGCTCCTCGTCTGCACCACCACGTCCACGTAGCTGTGCTCGCCTGAGGACGCACGTTTCAGAGGGAAACGTCAGTTTCGTGTGTCAAACTTGTGAAACAGAACGCGCGGTTCGGTTTGGAATATCTCGTGAAGGTTTTGGAATGTTTCGAGCAAACGTGGTGTAATTCCTCTGGTCGGGCGAGTTGATGTGGACTTGGCAAGTTGGATTGACTGTTGCGAATCCACGTCACACGTTTGGATCTATCATCAGGTCGGAAATAATAGAGACAGTGATGGGTTCCTGACATTTACTTGGCCGTGTGTTATCACCTCGGAGGCGTCTGTTTCTTTTCAGCAGAGGATGACCATGTCCATGTGAGGCATGTGACTATAGAGTTAACAAGTTAGTATGGTGTTTCTACCCATTTTATGTAAATAAAAAATATTCTATTACGGGTAGGCGAATATGCTTATATCATTCAACTCTCAACAAAAAAAATCATCATTATGTGACATGAGCAAATTAAACATATATACCACTTGCAGTCTGTACTTGAAAAGTCCCTCGATCGAATTGGTGCGACAAGGCACACGTCCTAGACCACACAGGCATACGGTGCAGACAAACCGTGCTCTTTTCGTTTGGACCTCGGCTCTTTATGCCGTCTGAATTTAGCTTAGAAGTAACTAACTATTGGAAGCAACCAAATTACCTGAAGGGATGTCCGGCGAGCGCGTCCACTTGGACTTGCAGATGGCGCTGTTGTACCCGGCGCCGCTCAGCCGCTCGGCGACGTGCCGTAGCATGCAGCTCCGGCAGTCCCCCGCCGCCGCGCGTCTCGCGCAGGAGCAGACGGCGCCCGCGGCGCGCATCGTCTTGATGGCCTCCTCCGTGTCCGCCCGTATCCTACTCTCGGCTGGGCTGGTCTTGGCCAAAGCCTCCTGTACATCCACATCCACGCGTATTGCATCTCTCAGGACCAGAGGATATTACGAGGCTAGCCCAAAGCAAACAAGAACACACAAGATCAATTCAAAATATCATGGTCACATCAGTGCTGTGCGGACGTGGTCTTGTTACCGATCACCCGTTAATAATATCTCCATGTGTCCAGATTGGAATTCACATAATCATGGCCGTATCAAAGAAATTCTACACATTGATTAGCGAATGGAGGGGAGGCTCACTTGCAGCTGCGAATGCTGGGTCTGCCAGAAGGCCTTTCTCTCGGCGGCACCACCGCCGCTGGATCCCTCGCCGTCGTCGTCGTCGTCGTTATCCGGCCATGATTTCTCCCTCTCGGCCTCCTCAAAGAAGCCCAACACCATGTTCGACAGGCTCATCTCACTGTCCGTCGCCTCTTCCATAACCATCGTGTGTGCTTTGATTTCTTGGCTCCTTGATCGCCACAAACTAAAACTCTGCTTAGCCGATTAAGCTGTTAGCTCAACGTTGCTCTGAGAACCAGCTGGGAGGCTATATATAACCGGAAGCGTTGGGGACGTGGCGAATGGGCAGTGGTGGGGATGGTGGGCACGGTGGGGTGGGCTCCAGGTGGTGCGGATGAGGCGATTGGGGACGGGGCGGCGGGGCCTGCGTGTTGGCTGGGACACGGGAACAGCACGGATCCACGTCAGGTACCCAGCCGGATTCTATGCGCGCGACATGGAGCCGTTTCATTTGCAAATAGTAAGGTACGCTCGCCCGTTGTTTTCCATGGTTGATAGGCTGGGGCACTACCAGCGTCATCATGAAGCAAGAGACCTCAGTTTAGATTATAATGAGCGATATTTCATGGGAAAATATCTGTCATAATTCAATAATTCGACACTAACATATTAACTACTTAATGGTGTTGTTCTTTTTGGTTTTTCAGTGTCTTGATTTCTTTCAGTAATCATTATTTATTAGACACTACTACAGAAAACCGTATTACATGCATTTCGTTCAAAGCGTCATCACGCATTTTTCAACCGCCTAAATTTATGGGTCAGTGATAATCGAAGGTTATCACGCATTTGTTTTCAACCGTCATGGTGTAATATCACAGACGGTTTTTAGTTAAAAACCGTCTATGCTATTCTCTTCTACCCCTAAATCTATTTCTGTTTATTGGCTAGCCTCAGGAAATGCTAGGCATACCCTCTGAAAGATCAACATGTACATGTATACATCCAATTCACATCTCAATTTATTTCACAAATATAAAACATCCATTTCGCAAATCAATTAATTGAAATGAAAACAAGCAAATATAGTATGAAACACAGTACACATTTTATTTTTATTAAGATTAGAGCCTACCATTACAATATCCTAAAACAACAAACATGTTGTCCATCTAGCTAACACAACAAGAACAGAGAAAAACAAAGATCATCTATACCTAGACCTTCTCGCCCCTGATGCAGTGCACGAGCTGGATGTCTTTGACGCCCACCATCGTCGGCGTTGATTGAGCGCTACCTTGTGCATCATCTGCTTCGTGGAGCTATTATGGTATGGGGTCAAGGAGGAGGAGGAGAACAGCAAGGAGGAGGAGAACAGCAAAGAGGAGGAGAACAGCAAGGAGGAGAACAGAAAGGAGGCTTGGTTCTGGTGATTATTTATAGGGGAGGGAGTGCAAAATTTTTTGGCGCGGGGACGGAGAGGCGGAGCTACGATCCATGGGGTAAGGATTGGTGGATTTCTATTGGCTAGAATTGGTTTGAGGAGGATCGACGGGCCCAGCGGTCAGATTATCACAAATGGTTGGTAGCTAGAACCGTCTGTGATGAATGAATATCACAGACGGTTCTATATATAGAACCGTCTGTGAATTAGAGGACAAAATTTTATATACCGATGCAATATAAACAACTAGTCTGAAAAGATAAAATAGCAAAGTTTTATATGGCTTATATATACTCATTTGAAAGGTTTCGATGAGACCTACAACTTTTCAGTTGAAGCAAAATCCAAATTCCGAAAGGAAGACCAAGAAAAAGGTCAAAAATAGAAACCAAAAACTTGCGACGCAGGTTTAGATCCAAAGATGGCTGATTTTTGGGGTCTTGAAGGGCAACGAGCGCAAGCGGGTCATTGTTTTTGGATCGGGCTCGTCATTAGTTTTCCAACGAGTACAAGAACGTCGAAAACGTACACCGTATGCAAAAGTTATACCTGTTTTACTGAAGGTGTCTCAAAACTGAATCCTACTCGGACTCAGGCAGGAAATTATGAAATTTTGGGGAATTGCAAGGCGGGAAACATATCACAGACGGTTTTTAATACGAACCGTCTGTGATAACTTCATCATCACAGACGGTTTTTAATAAAAAAAACCGTCTGTGATAATTTCAGATTATCACAGACATTGTTTAATACGAACCATCTGTGATAACTTCATTATCACAGACGGTTTTTTAATAAAAATCGCTCGTGATAAATAAAACCGCTCAGGATATCGGAATATCACGACGGTTCATCGTAAGAATGCTCGTGATACTCGTTTTCTCCGACACCATCAACACAGACGGTGTCCAAATTAAAACCGTCTGTATTAGTGTCGGTCACAGACAATTTTATCAAACCGTCTGTGATTTGGTGTCTAGTATTAGACTTTCTGTAGTAGTGAGACTAATAAGTCGTGGCCAAAAGCCATGGTCCAAAAAAACATGCCCATCCATTGTACCCATGTTTAGAAGATAGTGGTATAAAGCTACCAAGGAACAACATTGTAGAAGCATTTTGCTAGTTCATGCTCATTTTTCATGAAAGGCACTACTACAGCATATGTCATCACAGACAGTTCAAAAATATCATCACAGACGGTTTCGTGAGCCGTCTGAGTTTATGGATCAGTAATAATATGAGATAATCACACACGGCTTTCGAACCGTCTGTGATGCAGTATTTCACAGATGGTTTTAAATACAAACCGTCTACGATAGTCTACTATTACAGACGGTTTCTAGTTGAAACCGTCTGTGATATAAGACTTATCACATACGGTTTCAACTATGAACCGTCCATGATATTTAAATATTATGGACGGTTCATTATTGAAACCGTTTGTGATAAATATTATATCACAGACAGTTTCAGCTACAAACCGTCTGTGATAGTAGAAATCATAGACGGTTTCACTACAAACCGCTGTGATATTCTTTTCTATTCACAAATATATTTCTATTAGTTGTCTCAGCACTTAGAAAATATATATATATATATATATATATATATATATATATATATATATATATATATATCCAATTCACATTCATTCATTTCAGAAAAAATAAATCCATTTTACAAATCAATTAACTGAAATAAAATGAATTGTCCATCCATAAACAAATACATGTACACATAAATAATTAAGCTCAATCTTATCCTAGTGAAATTTATTATATAGTGTGGAATTCTCTATCTTTTTTTATGACTTTAGACCACAAGAAGTATACATACTGTCCTCGAATCTCTGAGAGGTTAGGCTGTTCCAACAGAGTTGTAGCGATGGACAGAACCTGTCGGTGGGAAGATCAATGTCGTACATACATATGTAAATTGATAAGTATAAAATAATTATCGCAAGATTGACAAATTAACTCGAGGATCAATATTGATCTGCACGGAATCGACGAGCAGTTGCATGTTGTGGCAAACATAGAATCCACATGTGTTAACCGGTAGCTGCTAGTGGCACTGCAAAAATAGAATTTATTAGTTCGACAGGCATTATTACGAAGTATTATGTAGGATTAATGTGTACAAACGAATATTGAGAAATGTAGATCGTGTCGCAGAGCGTCCATCTTTTTGGATTTCCGTACCTTTGTAACATACGTAGCGAACGACCTACGTGATTCCAAGAAGATAGCCTGTGATGTATCACAGACGATTTGTATTGCAGACGATTTATATTATGTGATACTTCACAGAAGGTTCTCACCATGAACCGTTTGTGATATTATCTCTTTACAGACGATTTTTGGCGCTGGCAACAATACAAACGGTCTCTAAACTAAAACTATATGTGCTTGTATTTAACACTAACGATTTTGGAGAACCATCTGTGATGTACCGTCTAATATTAGGCTTCTTATAGTAGTGAGGTTATGTAACACCTCAACCCATCCTGAGCCCAGAATGCTACCACTACACTCTTACCATCTAAACTTGGTGCTGCTACTAAAAATTTCGACAGCAACTCCCCTGTTCGTACAGCTACAAATAGGGAGCAATCAACATATATAGAATAATTGCAAAAGGCAATTAATTCCATATCATAGATAAGCATAACGTAAGCAAAGCTTAGAGTTCCACCCCAAAAGGCTCAAAATCATGAGCCCGATATTATACTAAACATAACGGCAAGGCACATAGGACATGTATATGGATTTCGCACTAACAAGAGAACTTCATTCCCTTCTTCCAGCAAAAAGGGGAATGATCACGTCCCACGCAAAGCTTTAACATTTCCAAAGCATATGTTAATCAGGAATTAACTAAGGCAACTTAACAAGAGATTTAAATCCAAATGCGAAGTGACTGGCTAAGCTATTATTTAATAAGTGCGGTGCAAAAGAGTCTACTCCCACACCATGCATGTCATCAATCAGGTTCACCTATAAAAGGTCAACAAAACAAGGGTGGGTCTGGAGACTCAGCAAGCACATAATAGGACAATAAATGCGACCAAATACATAAGCAATCATTTAGCCATATCATATTCTGCATGGTTCAACATAACCATAGACTTAAACATGTTTTTCTTCACATGCATCATCATGTTCATATCATTATTCTCATGTCTTATCATTGCCAATCCATTAATGCAATGCAACGCTACTCTACATGCTCATTTACTCATCTCATTGTATATACCAGTATAACCTAGGTGAACACCCGTCGATATTCACCCTATCATGGGCCCGCCCATATCGACACGGGGATCTCTCCACTCCCGTAGAGACCTACCGAGGTAGGTCTTACATATCCACCACGATGGATATTTTTTCTCATCATATGAGTGCACATGATGCAAATGCATATGTCCATTGTCATTAACATATTTCATCATTGTCATCAATAACAGGGTAGCCTCATCGCTCACCATGTTCCATCATTATTGACATCATCATGTAAGCATTATCATATCGTGAAAACATCACATATTTCATAACATTTATAGTCTACTATTCTACTATGCATTTGCCTGTTAATCAAGCAGAGCTGAGTAACGTACGGATGGCACCGTTCCTGAGTCCCCACCTGAACAAGCATTCAACTAGATTCAAAACATTGTAGCATTACATGCACTTAAATAGACAGCATCGATACTACGTGCAAACCTGATACGGGTGTTTGCTGTCCCATTCGGGGCAGCGGCCAACCCGAACACCTAATTTCCAATCTGTTGTACCAAAATTGGTGTTCTAGTGTTCAATGGAGCTTTAGCATTTATTCACATTAATATTTCACTCGCCTAATTAATCACATATGCTAATTAATTACTTCCTACTAATCACACATGGCTCTATTGCATTTGACCAGGGCACACACGCACTAGCCAACACATTAGCATGAGCACTACGCCTAGTTATTACTAGTACTACTTCTTTTACTACTAATACTAGTTATTTAGCACTACTACTACTGAGTACTACTAGTAGTAACACCTACTATTACTACTGCTACTACTAACTCTACCACTCCTCACTACTAATCTCACCTACCACACACACACACACACATGAAGACCATTGCTACTACCTGCTAACTACTACTACTAGTGCTCAGTACTACTACTCTAGTCCTCCTTAGCACTAGCACTCATCTCTCTCTCTCTAGTGTCGCTGCTACTCACAGCTACTTTGTGGGCGCATCTGGGTTGCCCTGCCATCAGCGAGTCCCTCCATCGTCTCGGCCTCCCGATGCTGGTCACCTGGCTCGGGCTCTGGCTACCATGTTGCCCCTTGGCTTCTGACCTCCAGCATGCCAGCCAGCCGCTGTGCCCAAACGCCTCCAACTCAGCGTCCGGCTCCCAAATTCAACATCGGCTACCCACACAGCGTCGACGAGCTTCAAACCCGGCTCCCCATGTTCACCTCACACCCGGCTCCCCAGGTTCACCTCTTCAACTCATGGTCTCTACTCTATTTTGGCGGCATGGTTTTGTGATGTGCTTAGGTTGTGCAATGGCGCTGTAAGCAAAAATGGAAGGTGAGGGAACTTACTGGTTTGCCTATCTAGAAAAGGAATGAACGAGGACAAAGATCATGGTGGTCGGGACGGTTCTATGCCTTCAGAACTGCCGTCCTCGCTCTGCTGTCTTCCCTTACATCTTGAGCTCCTCGCCTTTGGTCTCTCTTCTCACAGCTTGGGCATAACTTTCATGGGGTTGGGACGGTGGCTCGGTTTGCTCTAGCTTTGGATTTGCCTTGGCTATGAGAGGAGAGGGAAGTGGTGCGCTGGCTTGGCTTTGCTGTCTCCCCCGAGAGAGAAAGAAGAAAAAAATGGTATTGGGTCTCTCTCCCAAGGGCTTACTTAAGGAGGAAGGGAGACATGTAGGTCTTTCTCTCTTGCCTTGGCCGAATGTTGTTGGTCTAGTCTTATCTCTTCCTTCCTCTCATTCTCCTGTGGCATGGCAAATCTAAGGTTTTACCTCAGTGTCAAAATGGTCGGTGGGGTAAAATAGCTCTCTGGTATTACAGGTTATAACAATGCCATATTATCAATCTGCATGCTCTAAAAAATTGCTCATCAGGACATGTCAGGCCTGTCTTTTTGGGTTTGGCTTATGACTTTTGGCTGTGATTTATGGTTTTTGGTCTGTTCATAAGAGAGAGAGAGAGGGTACGGAGTAATAAAAACTCACGTGTGATTTTAGCCGATATAAATGATGTTGCTATAGTGTGTAATACAATTAACTTGTAGAATTTTTTTAAAAATATTTCGTTTGAAAGCTAGTTACTATAGAAAAGTCGATAAACAGTTTTTAGAAACCAAAATGAATAGACCCGATAGTTACCATATACTAATGTTCACCTCTTTTTTCAACAAACCATATTGTTCCTGAGGCTATCACTATCCTCTGGCTACAAAGACAAGTCTTTCAAGGAAGCAAAAAACTAGAAACAAGGGGGGAAACTAAGCCTAACCAGGGAGGTGCTAGCCTTGAGCTGCAGAAGGCACACAGCATGTGCGGCAGAATCCAGGCCAAAGGCGATCCAGCAACCGCCCCCCTCGCCCCCCGTGTCCGGGGACTCCAATAATTCCACGCTGGGTCCCCCTTCCACGCTGTTCTCATTAATCCGGTTGGATTCGCGCTGCGGTCACCCGCGGTGATGATGGGTACAACGCCGCCGCGCCGCCGCAGCGGGAACGGAGTCAACGGACCCTTGCACAGCGGCTCGGTCATTGCACCTCCTCCTCTGAGGTCACTCGCGGATATGCTTCGCATCCGCATATTATATCCGTGCGGTGGCGTCCCCGCGGCTGCAGCGGGCACCGTCGACTAATCCGGATCTTGAATTTTAAGATGCGCCGTGTACGCTACTATTCGTGTGTAATATACTACTGTTTTGCGTGTAATAGCAAAATGCGCAGGCTTACGAGCGTAATACTCGTAATGTAAATTCAGTCGAAGAGCACTCGTGAATGCTCGATCTAGATGTGAATCCGGAACGTAAGTTCCTTAATTAGTTCTACCGTGATGTGATCGACATCAAAGATGAGAATTTGAGGCGCAGCAGAAGCTCAATTAGCTGGTAAAGAGGTGTCAATGCGTCTTACTTATTCAGGTTCGAGTCCTAGAACCGACGAACCAGGTGCCCACCTTCTTTATTGAAGGACAAACCCCCTGGGCAAACATCAAAAAAGAAAGCCGTAGTAATTAGGTATAATACAAACAAATATGGGAAAAAAAGAACCGGCAAAAAAGCTCAACAAAAAGTCAAAAGTTCAGAAAAAGACGAAACTTATGAATAGTGAAAAATAAGCCAGAAACCGAAGTCGAGTTGATCAGGTCCTTAGAGATTTTATGCTGCCTTGTTGACGCCAATCTGATGTCGAATTCTAAGCATCTTTTATATATGCTCGCAATTTATGCTCTCTCAATGTCAGCATGCTTGGGTTTGGAAGCTGGGAGCTCATTCAGTTTGATCAGAGAACGCCAAGTCCAAGCATTACTCTCCGCAAATGCTCCATTTTGTGAACGGATGACGGGGCACGGTGCACTAACGATTTTTACGTTGACACAAGAAATTTATGAAGGTATGGTGTGGAGGTTGCAGATCTCCGGTACAAAAAATTATAATATGGGCATATGGAATGCAGGAAGAAGATTCAAATGCTGGACTGGATATGCATAAACTGTTTTGCATTATATTATTAATTGTTGGATAGAAAGGAATGTGTGACGTTGATTTCCAACCGTGCAGGTCGATTTCTCTCGTTAATCACTACTTGGGGTGGATTATATATATTGACATTATTTGATCCGCCAGCTCGATGGATTTCCTTATCACGATCGATCGCTTTCATGAGAAACGCACTCCTATTAAGACCTTTCAGTATTATTCGCAATTACACTGCATATAGATCATCGCAGTCTAGATATATGATGCGTGCCATGTTCAGAGGGCCAGCCACCTTGACTGACATTATCTTACGCCGTGTGGATAGTATCACATGACGAGTAGATCTTTTCTTGATATGGTTAACTTTATATACACATATTTCTTACGCCTGAATCCGATCACACGTTTAATTCACGACGATATATCTGGTATTCGTGATACACATTCTCAAAAACCTATTGCGCGGGAGATATTTCGTCTATAATAAATTAACCCTGATTTAGTAAAGACTGATTAATTACATGCATATTGATCCGGCCTGCAGATAGCCGTGGTTTGGGCTTTGCTATGGGCGAGATGGTAGGCACAGACAAGACATTGTTTCGATTACAGAATCCTATACAATAGTACAACTTGTCCAGAGCCGGACCATTCTAATCTGCAACTAAACGATGATTGCCAATGACATGACCAGTACATGCTGTGCCAGGTGGAGCTCGATTAAGATAAGTGAATGAACAAAACTTTTAAAGTTCCCTCCATGCATGACAAAAAAAAGTAACATGGTGTATCGCCACCAAATGCTGATGATAAAATGATAAACACGATTCTTAAACTGGTAGGATTGGATACCACCTATTATGAAATTGATAAGACAGAGCACGAAACAATGAAAAATAATGAAGAACATGAGATAGAGATTTACTGTGAAAATCCCTTTCAGGTAAAAAATCACGGCTGCACAATCGGTGAAATCACTATATGAGAATAAGTTACAGAACGCTTTTGACATATATATGATCCTACATCTCTACCAAGTAGTTTATATAGGATGTAAATAGCCTTGCGAACAAGAGTCCCAGACGAGAAAAGGAATAGAGTCCTAGTTGCCAACGAAATAGAGACTATCAAAAACTGTAACAACAATATTCTCGGAGATGGAACATCACCCCGCTTGAAGAGTCTCAAAAGATAATAGTGTAGAGTTATAGTCAAAAGCACCTTGAGTAGCCACGTCTGGCTCCAGTCGACACATGCACCTTAGGGCACCACATTGATTCAGGTCGATGCAAAGTCCATTACGAACTCAAAGATGATCTCAATCAAAACCTTCAATCAATTTACTTTGTTTTCCTGATCGAACTCTTCAAGCAGCTGAAAAGACTAGTAGTGGTTGGACTGATCACATTCGGATCATAGAATACAATAACCTCCACCTTGAGCCGAATTCCTCCTGTAGTGAAAACCAAAAGAACTTTTTGATGAAATTATAGAATTCCTCTCGAGCATCAAATGTACAAAAGAACTAACGAGTAATACCGACCAAGTCTGAGCAGAGCTCACACTTAGCGATAGAAACTGACTTTATCATTATATCATCTAAATTCTTATGGGTGCTAATCTTGTAAACTTTGCTATCACCTTGTGTACTAACACCTCGCATAAAGTGATATTTGACTTCAATGTGGTTTGTCTCTCATAGAACATTTGGTAGTATTAGACTCAAACTCCTATAAAAAAGGAAACTAAAATCTTTTATCCTGGATGAATCTGAAGATAAGTCCTTTTTTTGCTACGTAGTCCTTGAAATAATCTTTTTAATAAGTCCAAGATCACCTCAATTGGACCCCATATGCGAACGTTACTGCCCGTTAACCACAAGGAATCCCTTTGGGTCTGCGTTGAAACAGTCACATAAGTCGTTACGACCACGTTGATGAAGGTTATGATCATGTTGAGGTTGATTTTGACTACACCATCCCCTCTTTACAATCACACATCTTCTACCGATGTTGGCTTCATCCACTCGTGGATGTGCTAGAATAGCTCGCATCTTGATCTGCCATAGGAAAACTTTTGTGTCTCGGTCAAGTAACAGAAAATCATGCTTCATTGGCATCATGTCAAGAGTTCCCTATGTTGATCTGGGTGAAGAACGTGGCTCTGATGTCGTTTGTTAGGATCAGATACCAACTGTTATGAAATCACAAGACAGAGCATGAAACAATAAAGAACATGAGATAGAGATTTAACGTGAAAACCCTTTCGAGTAAAAAAATCACGAATGCACAAACGACAAAATCACTATATGAAGAGAAGTTACAGAATGCTCTTGGCGTATATGTGATTCTACAACTCTACCATGTAGCTTACATGAGATATAAATAGCCTTAAAAATAAAAGTCCCAGATAAGAAAAGAAACAGAGTACTAGGGCAACAAAACAGAGAACTATCAGAAACTGAAACAGTAACCTTCTTAGAGACGGGAACAACACTCTGCTCGGAGTGTCTCAAAATATAGCGGCGTAGTATTTTAGTTGGAAGCACCTTGAGTAGCCACGTTTCTCCAGTCGGCGTATGCATTTTAGAGCACCACGTTGATACAAGTCGGTGTAGAGTCCATTACGAGCTCAAAGATGATCCTAATTAAAACCTCCGATTAATTCATATTGCTTTCTTGATTAAACTTTTTAAGCGGTCAGAAAGACCAGCAACGATGGGACCGACGGGAATACAACATAAAAAAGTAAGTAGACAGTGATTCGACGAGGTTTGTCGCCTCCGCGCTCTACTCGGGGGATGGAGGAACGTTTGCGTTTAGGATCTGTAGATTGAATATTGAAGTGCGCGCACATGTATGCCTACTCGGTATGCTTTTCGATATATAAATCAGAAGTTCCTTTCGATGTGGCAAAGCCTGTTGGAAGTAGGGACAATTTCAGTATTGATTTAATACCGTGAAAGGAACATATATTGGTAGGTAAAATTGGTATCATGATAAGTTCAAGTTGATTTGGTAGGCAAAACCAACATACATTTTAGGAGCACTTTTAACTTTTTCTATACTGAATTTTTAACTGATCAACGTCCTAGGATAAGCCGACTAAGAAGTAGCCAACTCTAGTTCTTACCGAATTCATGGTGCAAAAAGTACGTAACTTTTAGGTTGTACACCGTGGGAGAATAATTTGTTATCATCCAGCCATTGAGTCGATGAACATGCTTCACCTTCCTTGCCGAAGACAAGGGACCTAGCAACGACCACATAATTGTTGACGATCATGGAAATGAAAATTACATTGAAGGATCACCATAGATGTGTAGAATCCATGGACAGCTCGATAGCAGAGCTATTAATCAGAAGAACTTATATCCAACTCAGCTCAACAGCGATTTCCACAAAGCCGTCGTTATTTTTCATCTAGGTGAGTCGGTGACACGTGACACTACGGCAAAACTTATCATGGTAATTGGTAAAAGAAATCCGGCAGAAACTTGCCGAAAAAGAGAACGAAAGATCCGGAGTAACTAGATCCAGGAGAAAACGTTAAAGAAATCGAAATGTACCTTTGACATCACTGGATCCTCTCCTCGCTCATTCAACACCAACAAAAATTCACTTGCTCGATGATCAAGAGGGAAAAGATGGGACGCAATTCTCGGAAGAAGAAATGTTGAAGCCCACTGGCCCCATAAGCTGCAGGCAAGCCATGAGCCCATGACGCCCATACATAACTCCACTCGTACATGGGCTTTTTGCTAGCTTTTGGACCGTGAATTTTGGTATCCATGGCCAAAAGTTCCTGCCAGAGCCCGCCCGCACAGATCTTGTGCCCGTCGTGCCAATGGCCCCATCAAGCGGTCCCTGTTTGTGATGTTTTGATCGGACGGTCACCGTTGATGTATCACGGATTCACGGGCGTTTGGACCATAGCCCCCAATTTTCACTCTGCTGAACTGCTGACCAGAGTTTCCCTAAAAAAAACCCCGCTGACCAGCGGACCTCGGGGACTCAGGCAATGAGAAGTAAAGCAAGAAGATACAGTCTTCGAGTCACTCACTCATCCCACATCCTCCTGCAAGTGTAGTATTGATATCGTAATGCTGCCATCGTATGAAATGTGCGTCATACGTGTCAAGAGAAAAATTTTCTGCTTCATGATGGGCTTTTAAGCGATTAGGCCTTCAAGCAAGTGTGGCTGAGCGAACAGTGTCCATTGAGACTCTACAATTACACAAGTAATGGTTAGTGGTTAAAAGTGGATACGAATTATCTATATTATTTGGTTACCATATTCTATAGGATACGAATATCGGAATATGGCATAGATTTTCTTATCCGATTAACAATTTCTATTTTATTTGTATTCAAATTAACATAAAAAAATATGGATACGAATATGGTATGAGCTTTTACCATCCGAAATGTTATTTTATCCAGACTATCTGTATCTGTATTAGTATTTGACGAAACAATATGCATATTTTATTACAATACAACTAATTAGTTAGACAAGTTTTTTTAATTGAATGTGAATTCATATTTTTTTTAGGTAAAGTAAATGAATTAGAATGATGAAGCGTGATTGTACGGGGATAAAATGATATTAATGTCTTCATACTATATAAGTTATGAGGGTATCTGGATCTGACTGAATTAAGTAGATATTAAATTCAAATTATTATCCGATATTTGTCTGGTCTGTATTCGAATTCAACGTTTGTTTGATCCGTATTTAAATTTGAGAAAAAAAAATATAGATAGGAATATAGTTTGATCATTATCCGATCCATATTCGATCTGTTTTTACCCATAGTAACAGTGGTTTGCTACAAGTAGATTGAGACATGCACATGGCTACTACTTCCACTTTCACATCGCTAGCCAAATTTTACACACCACGATCTTGGTACTAAACTGATTCTGGCATGCTAATGCAATCGCCCCACCTTGCAACCCACACGACCTTTGTGAATTTTGCACCAGAACATGCATAATATTTAAGACAAAACCAAACAAAAAACAAAAACATTAGCCCACAAAGAATTAAGAATTAAGAATACGTAGGCTGCAGCTGATGGCTTTTAGTTTTAGATATGTTTTTTCAGCTACGACTTATGATTTTTAGTTCTAGTACGAGTGCTTGTGCGAATGCCAATAAAACACTTTGAAACAACAATGGAGAAATAATCTGATTTATTTATTCAAGAAAAATTATAAATCATAAGACATAAGATATAAACCGAAAAGAACAAATCAAGTAAAGCACAGCTGAAAAGCCGTAAGAACCGGACCAACAAATAGCGGCAGGCAGGCTGGCTCGAAGTCCATTTCTCGGCATCAGGTGCAACAGTTTGTACCAAGCACCAATCCTCCATTTCTCCACATTTCCTCTCGACTTCTTAGGAGCTGCTTCAATCGGTTTTTTAAGTCACGGTTTTTAGTTGTGACTATTAGTTTTTGGCTAAAAATGAAATGTAGCTATTATTAGTTTTTCTAAATCATTAAATTAAAAAAAGTAAAAATTAAAAATTTTAAAATAGTATATCATCATAGACAATACAAAGGAATAAAGGAAAAAAACAAAATGAAAAACCAAAAAAACTATAATTAAAATGTTGACGCGTTTTAAGTGACGCCAAAGCCGCTGAGAGTAGGAAGTCGATGGGCCGCTCAATTCAGCTGAAATAAGCTAGCTTATAACTTATTTTGTACTGTGGTTAGTTTATTTTGCATTGTATCTGATGGTGGTTTATTTGACGTAATTAAATTAAAAAAAATTAAAAACGGAAAACAGGTTAACCCATTACAAACAATACAAATAAATACAGAAAAAAAAGCAAAAAGTCTAAAAAACTAGAAAAATAAAATCGATGAATAATGAACTAGAAATCAGAAGCTTAATCCGAAAAGACTAGGACGACAAATTTGAATCAGCTGACACGCACTGCCAGACACAAGCCCGCAATTCGGTCCTTTTCCGCAAATTCGATCGCAGATCGTCGAGCTCTATCTATATAATCGCTGCAGTTTTGTTCGGCGCGGGATTGGATCGGGCGCCATCACAGTTGTGTTCGTCCAAACAATGGGTGGCGGGAGGCCGGGAGGAGGAGGAAATGAGAGCTGGCGCTGTGGCGGCGACGGCGGTGCCTTGGTGGGACTGAGGTCGCCACCCATCGCCGCCTCCCGAGGCCCGGTAAGCCCGTGAAGATGCCGCACGCCGCGCACTTCCTCCGCTTCCCCAGGATCTGCAAGCTCGCCAGCCGCCGGGGCATGGCCCTCCTCCTTGCCAAGTAATATTCCACTCAGTTGCACTCATTAATGAACTGCAAAGTTATATTTCGCGTTTGTCTTAGATGAAGATGCATCACCTGGTACGAGGACCACTTATGAATTTATGATATGTTTAAAGCTTTGTGAATCCTGTTTTGACATCTTCAGGTATATCAATAATCCAGAGAGATCTAGAGAGTGCGAATGGTTCAAAAACAATTGTAATGCCCCCGTTTTTGAGAACAGTAACGTCGTTACATTCTGTAACAGTCTAAGAATTTAATTACGAATAGAAAGAGTATTATGTCTAATCACGAATATTTCAAAAGTTAGCTTAATTAAAATAAGACCTAACGATTAGTTTTAACAACTTTAAAGGCGTCCAAACCTAAAATTTACTTACACTTAGAAGATTCAAAGAAAATTATCACAAGAACGCTTGAGTGCGGTCGTAATCCTAACACAAAAACTTGTAACATCTTTTCTTCTCTTGATCTCTATGTTGATGAAAAATAAAGTAAGATTGAGTACAAGCAACCGTACTCAACAAGTCACATAAGAAAATGCTACATAACTACTTGCTAGAGATTTTCAAGAGGTGGGTGATATGATGGTTTTATTAAAGCATTTGTGGATGTAATTTTATTTGTAAATTTTTTAAACACAAAAGAACAATAACTTCTCAAGGAATTAGGGTTTCAAAATTCGATTACCTAACTTCAACATTTCCAAATCATTTCTAAATCTACTTATACTTCGCTGTTGGAATCGCCCATTAAATACAGCTTTATTTATCAGAAGCACAGTATATTCGAATACCATTTATGATTGACTCTGTAGAGCTGACCAGCTTTACCCACAGGATATCTTAACTCCCGTGTCTGGGTTTAAGAAAACAAGACTTTTCACTGCTCAATTCTTTATATAGTCTTTACCCAGTAGGTGTTGTTTCCCAACAAACTTAAATGGCCCACGGCCTCACCCGATTTGATGCGGATCTACTGTTGTTAAGTATGGTTATACCCCCTCTCATACCACAAAAAATTCCCTCAGTCTCCCTCCACCCTTTATAGATATTCAATTGAATTTGAGCAGCTACTAAACCAGATTTGATGAATCAACACTTGTGGTTGAGCGATCACTATGTTCTTTACTTGGCATAAGATTCTAGTCCTTATATTTTCATTGAGGCAACTTCCATCCACATACGCTTGTTTCAGTGTCCATCCACACTGCCACCTTTCCGGACCAAGCCTCCACCCTAGGACAAGGTCATGAGACCCAACTATCCCGTGACTTCCCATGATATCTTCTTATCCTAGAACTACTTTTTTAAATACTAATGGTAGAATGCCAAACCTCTTAGTAGTGTAAAACAGTTGGTTTTTTTTATCTACCACAAGTATTAGACACTATACTTACTACTAAGTCTTGACAAGGTATGGCCATCAAATTGAACTGGGTGTTATTAGGTGGTAAGACATAACTAATATCATATCATTCTAAATGTTTATTGTATAAGAAATAATAGTGCATAAATAACATAATGAAAATACTGATAAATAAATAATTAAAGGAAATGTAGGTTTAACATGATCAAAAATATGTGACTTGCCTTGCGAATTAATGTATTCTACAATTTTGTATTCTTTTGATTCTTGAGCTTCTCCTTCCAAGGTCGGCTGGTCTACGACATTGTGTGCTAGCGCAAAGCAAAAGAAACAAATCAATTCCGTGCTCAAAGAATTGAGCTCGGAATAAAAAGAAAGAAAATAAAGAAGTAAAATCCAAAAAAACCAAATAAAATAGGTTTAGGGATTATAGGATGGTTGTAATGGAAAACGGAGCTGAGAAATGGGTATATGGGTTCGAAACGATCAAAATGGATGTATATATGTTTTTTGGGGTTCTATGAACAGTAACGAGTCTGGTACTGTTCATCACGGGTTTTACTATTCACAGCGGGTTTAGTCTTTATCGGGTTGTTGCTGCGTACTCGGAGAACATAGGAGTTATGAGTACTCGGGTGGTCTTGAGTACGACTACAAAGTCAGATGGACAGTCGAGGTTTGACTTCGAGTATGAAGTCGGCGGAGATCGGACGGTGTACTAGTTGCTACGACGATCGGACGACGTCCGAGTGGCTGCGGAGATTGGGTGGCATTCAAGTGGCTTAAAAGATCGGATGGCATACGAGCAGCTTAAGAGCATCGGATGGCGTACGAGTGGCTTAAGAGCATCGGTCGGTGTACGAATGGCTTAGGAGCATCGGACTCGAAGCGGTGTGGTCAAAGTTGCTCTTGATTACAAGGTGGTCAGAGATTTCAAGCGGTGGAGCGGTTGGAGATTTCAAGCGGTGGGGCAATAGGAGAATCCATGGTTGAAACAACAATTGACGACCATAGGTGAGTTCCTAGGGCCACGAGGATTCCATTTTTTGGGCTCGGAAGCATCTAGAAGTCAGGCAAGCGTTGGCGGTGAGGTCTCATCTTCTTGGGACTTTTGAATGGCACAGGGGTTAATGACGAGTGAAGAGGACAATAGCATTTGCGATAGAGCATCTCTAGGAGTAGGGGGCTTGGGGATACGGTAGTTGGGGTCGAGGATGGCCGAGCCGAGCTATCCACGGTGACCTCCTATGGCCGAGCGGTGGCGCTAACCGCCAGGGTAATAGGGGGTTCGACAAGCTAAGTCTTTGCTTCGAGTGTGATATTAGGGGCATGAAGAAGTTGTAGGCAAAAGCAATCAAAATGAAATAGACTGAATAGTAAGAATTAAAGATTGGTTTACTTTGGGGTCTTCTGACAATCGTCGGCGATGCTTCGGTCGAGGGCTCAATTGGGGGTGTGTGGCTCACCTTGGGCACCGTGTTTCCAAATGGAGGGGCTCGTGGGTTTAAATAGGGCGAGAATGGCGGTTCTACACAGGGGCAAGGCTAAGGCGGCGGCGGTGCAAGGTAGGGGTCGGGAAGGTGCAGGAGGGCGCAGCGCGGCTAGCAGAGGGGAGATACAGGCTACCTCGGGCGCGGCATTGCAGTGGTCAAAAGCGGTCAGAGTCGTGTCAGGTTGGCTGTGTGAGGATGAGAGCAGAGAGAGTAGGGAGGTCGGCGAGCTGTGGGATGTGAGATGACTACGGTGTTGGTCCAGGTAAAGGTCACGGTATGAATGAGGAGGTGTACGGTGGCTCTTGCTGGCAGAGGTGGGTTCCAGGGTGCTCAAATTTGCGGCATGGGGTTGTCGGCCGTGAGACAGGGGAGAGTAGAGGCGGTGGCGGGAAAAGCAGGAACGGCAGTGGCTGCTCTGATGTGCGGCTGGGAGCATTTAAGAGGATGTCACGGCGGAAATGACAAGGTGGTACGGTCTCTGACCTAATGCAGTGGCGTGGTAGCGGCGGGGAAACACCGGGAAGGTGAGGTGGCTGGAAATATCAGGTCGGCGATGATTTTTTGGACAGTGAACAGTGCCTGCACATGGAGGGACGGAGGAGATGGCTCGGCAGTGAAATCATGACTTGGATGGCTGAGATTGGTGGGGGATTAAGCCAAGGATTCAAGAGAAATCAAAATCAAACAAGAATTCAAATTACTTTTTGAAATTTGGTTTCGTTTCAACAATACCACGTACAAACATCCTGATGGTCACGACAAAATTCGTGTTCGCCTCCGGAGTTTTCCACCAGCTGTTCTTCCAGAGCACCATCCTTGTGAAAATTTCTCACTACCTTCTCCACCTCCTCGTGATAGAAGACGTATTGGACCACGACGTAAGGCTACCATAAGCTTTTTGCTAATCCAGCCCTCTAAAATAATACAAAATTTGAATGCAAATTTTGTATTTTCATGTAAATTTGGAAGTAAATATTGTGCATCCTTGTTGTGTAGCATGTCCTGTTTGTTTACGTGCCTGTAGAGCAGGCCCTGGCTCTCAATGCCACGTGTACCATCAACATCTCCTGTCCTTCGTAACTTAAATTATTTGCTTCAAGAGAGTTTGGTTTTTAAAGAGTCAATTGGTGGCTCTTTGTTTGGAGGGTATCCATCTCTGGATGACCGAGATACGTCCTATGATGTAAGAGAGACGATGGCGGTACATTGTGGGTATGTCTATTTGGCTATTTTGTCGTAACAAGTAAGTTTTGCATTATGATCACCTACAAAATCTACAGAAGTTTATACTATTGCTGACCATGTTCATCATCTTCTTTTTAAATTTGTGAGAGGTAAGACGCATGGTCATGATACTGGCTTCGACATAGATGAAGCTGATCTTTCTAAGATGCGGCAATGCCAGGGCACGGTTGTTGCTTCAGCTATTTTCGGTAATTACCTTCCATTTATGGTCAGTTATAGTCCAAGGGCATGTAAAGTTTCTTAATTCTGTGCACATCACCAGGAAATTATGATATCATGCAGCAACCAGAAAATATCATTGAATTTTCAATGGACACTGTATGTTTCTTTATGTTTGTGGATGAAGCAACTGAAGCTGCGATAAAGAAACTCTACCACCATTGATAGTTCTAAAAGAGTTGGGCTATGGAGGGTGGTGGTTGTCCGCAACCTTCCATATTCAGATGCAAGGCGCAATGGAAAGGTAAACTATGTAACTCCTTTTGTACATGAATATGCGGCGATTCCTCTCTCTCCTTTTCAATCTCTAATGCTTTCCCAGCAAGGCACCGTAGATGTGTTCTAATACATCACTGTATTTCTTATAATCACCATATTCCTTGAACATGTTCCGAAATTACTACTCCGTAGACTTTTTCCTAATGTGCAATTTTCTGTTTGGATCGATGGGAAGCTTAAACTGGTGAGGAATCCCTACCAATCTTTGGAGAGATAAAAACCATATTCTGTTATTCTGAAGTTATCTCCATACTTGTTTTTTATTGTACATAGCTCAAGGAACTTTTGAATATGTTGCGGCGTGTGAGAAAGAGTGTACTAGTTGGCACAGATTCTGCACCCATACAATAAATTAAATACGATTCATCTCTTTTTTTTTTCATTTTCCTCATCTTAATATCTTTCAATTCTTATCCTCTGAGCTAATATATTCTTCATCATGTTACAGATTCTTGTGGAGGAAAAATGTCACTTTTGCTATTTCCAGGCATTACAGGCGCTTCGAAGTCTTTGAGGAAGCAGAGGCCAATAAAATTGGTGGAAGGTATGACAATGCTTCAATTGATTACCAAATAGAGTTCTATAGGAGGGAGGGGTTAACACATTATTCTTCAGCTAAGCTTCCTATTACAAGTGGTAAGATCTTATCCCAACCCAACTGCTAACCTAGCAATATTCTCAGAACGTTTGCCTATTGACACTACATTATGATTCACTACATTATGATTCAACAGATGTACCTGAAGGCTGTGTAATAATCAGTGAACATATCGCCATCGCCAATCTCTTCACATGCCTCTGGTTTAATGAAGTTGATAGGTTCACCTCTAGGGATCAGTTTAAGCTTTAGCACTGTGAGGGATAAAATTAGGTCAAGGGTTAATTGGACAGTGGACATGTTCCTTGACTGCGAAAGACGTGATTTTGTTATTCAGGTGCTTTCTCATTTCATGCCTCTTTTGCTATTTTCGCTATGTACTACTGCAATTTTGTACATTGTTCTGTTATGAAAAGATCGGATAGCGATGCCATTATGTTACGGTACTATGGATTCTGAGTAAAAAAGATAATTGGAAGGACAAAGCAAACATGGTTTATTTATTTATTGAGAAAGGGGGAAGCCCCAGTTTCATTTGCAACAAAAAACGTCCAAAATCTACATGGATCGTTGCAGCTAACTAGGCAAAACCTTTGCTGATTTATTTGCCTCTCTTTCCCTGTCAACAAGATTTGAAGCTGTCTTTTCGATAATGCTATGCCATTTCTGTTTGTTGTCTGTAATGATGCAATTTGCAATATACAGGCATACCGCAGAGAATTGTTGCAACAAAGACTAGCTGCCTTCAGAAATCCCCATCCGCGGCAGCCTCCTGTGCTGCATGACCAACCCAGAAAGATGCTTCCAGATAATGCAGCAAATGAGCCTGTGAAAAGATTCAGCAACGAAGAAGATACCTGTGCTGATTCCTGTCGAGCGTCCAAGGGATAAGAAATCGAACTCAAAACGAGCTCGCCGTCCCGAAGCCTCTGGTGGGAAAGAATCAGCTCGAGTGTAAATCTAACAGTGACGTTGGGCCTAGACTCTTGTGGTTCTGCCGGACAATTACCTTAGCGCATGTATTTGTTATTCAACTCCTACTCATGCTCCCACAAGAGCTCTGACATTTTGCCGGGAATTGTTGATAGCGCGTCAAATTGTTTTGTTACAACTTGTAAATAACCATTCCAGTGTAAAGGGCTGGAGGTATTGGTGTTGCTTTGCTTCAGATTAGAAAGGATGCATTCATTATTTGTTCTTACTGGTTCATCTCAGGCTCAGCTCAGACGCAATTTCTTGCATGAAGTTCCGTGTAAATTTTCTAGCATATCCTTTTCGTGTTAAGCGGTGGTAGTAGTACCGTAGTTGTAGGTTTCGTGCGAGGCAGAGCTGAAAGCCTGGCACACTGTATTGCTTCCTACGTTGCTCTAATCCACGGGCGAACCAAGTAATTGGGCCGGGTCCAAAATTCTTTTAGCAGGGATTAGCACTTTTAACTTACGTGTAAACCCCAAGTCTAAATTTAGTGCACATGGTTCTTTTTTAGAAGCCCAACAAAGAGAGCACTAATGGCTCAAATTCCCAGTAGCTACAGCTATTTATAAGGAGCCTCCGCTTTCTTATCCCATAAGGCAACTACAGCAGGCTGAGCTAGCGAGTCAGTCTAAGAGGGAGACCGCAATAGGCCACGGCGTCCATTTGATCGATCTTGAAGCGTATCACCCCGCGATGGGTCTTGACATCTGTTCGTCTCACATGGTCAGCCAGTAGATGTGCACCACATCCGCCACACAGCTGCACCCAGCCAAGCAGCAACTGGTCACTGGAGAACAGGATAAATCGGCGCCACTGGCCGCACTCGCCTGCCATCTCACCATGGTGCCACCTGGTCCCTGTTGCCTTGCACCCTCATCGGCCGAAAGAAGTTTAGATCCACCCGATATGTACTTTGCTCTAAATTTCTCTTAATTCTTTTAATTTGTTTCAAAAACAGGGGGGCTAAATTTGTGAGTTATGATTTCAATGTGATGATTATTGATTGATTTTTGTCAAACTGTAGGGTTGGATTTAGTGTTTTAATTTTGATTTTTGGAATACCAGCATATCTCATTGTAAATCGGAGGCAAAATTATAGTATTTGACCACAATGTCTAATTAAGCCACTGAACGTATTTTTTCTATTATATTATTTTTGAATTATTGAATATATAAATATCAAAATGAGTTTTCAATTAATTGATGATGATTTCATGAATGATATACTTATTTGCTATGTAGAGAAATAAGAATTAACGAAAATTACCAATAATATTGTGTCTCATCGCTTTATGAACTTGAAAGAATGTAAATACTAGAAGGTAATGCATTAAATTACATTTGATCATTTTACTATTTTTTACTTGAAAACATTAAGTAATTTTTTCTCTTTTAACAGACCATTGAGGTCAGATGATGTATTTTACTAATGTTGACCAACTTTTATCTGTTGTTTTGCTTTTAGTTCTTTTAGTTTGCTGTAACTAACCAATATTATTATCGAGCTTCTTTATTTTAGTAAGTATTTCGATAACTACTTCTCAGCATACATTGCCATCGGTTATGTTGAAGAATTGATGCTAAAAATTATTGGATAAATTACTATATAGTACAATATTATTTGAAAATTATATATATTGTTATATGTATGATGAGATGGTGAACCTCAATCATTTTCGTTCTAGTTCCGCCCCCGCTCACATCTCAACCCTCTTGGACGAACCAACTCTACTTCCTGCAACTTTCGTCGTCATCTCGTCATCGCCAATCACTCGCTGCCACCAAAGTTTGTGCCCACGCCTCGCACCGTAGATGGCCGTACACTACCACCGTAGGCAAGGGCGGATGCAACGGGGGAGGGGGCTACAGTGGGCTTGACCACACCCTACCTCGACCGGACCATGGGGTACACCCTTGCACTCCAGCCATCCATACCTTTATGGGGTGCCATGGCTGTAGGTAGAAGAAGAATAAGGTGAAGAAGAAGATTTGGGTCTCAAGTATCTTACGTGCACCACACCAACTCCAAACCTAGTATTGTTTACGTGCTAGGCCAACCACACCAGTCAAGCCCGCCAAAGCCCACATATCTCTCCATTTCTTCCCAATCCACCAGGCAATCATTGAAGAATCGAACCAATTCCCCAATTGCAATCAACTTGGTGGGAGACATGACTCACACGACACTAGCGGCAACCCTAATGCGGCGGTGGGCGTGCAGCGAGCATGCGGCAATAGCATGGCTCGGGCGTGCTGTGTGCGACGGGTAGCTCGTGCGGGCGGTAGGCGTGTGGACTACAAAGGCAAGTGATCGAGGTGCAGTAGCATAGGGACAAATTTAGTTCGGTCACTTCGGTGGTATTTGCATTTTCACTGTGTTTTTTCTAGTTATATATGATTTTGGATCGCATAAGATAATTCTATTAACATTTCTTTTATTTATCTTATATTCGTATTGTCTCGTTAGCACCTCTAAAATTTAGTATTGAGTCCACATCACTAACTGCAACCACTCAACCCCGCAGCTTGATGGACGCAGTCCTCGTGCCGCCGTCATGTCCAGCCACGTCGCGCGAACGGGATCGCGCCTCACGCGCGATGCTGCCACATGCAACAGCCGCGTCGCGTTGCCTTCGTTGCGTCCACCACGAGACTAGGGATGGCACTCGGGCGTGACGGGTACGGGTAGTGCTCACCCATACCCGTACCCGCGACCTCGATTTACGCCCACAAGTATACCCGCGAAGGATGATGGGTAAAAAACCTCGCCTATACATGTCGCTGCGTGTACCCGTCACCCGTGAGCATACCTATTTACCTGCGAACTGAGAGTCGCCATCTGAGAGTTGAACTAATAATAGGTACATATAAGCAACAGCTGCTGTTAGAAAATATAATAGCTATCAAAAAGTTTATAACAATCAATAACAATTAGAGATATAAAAAAGTTTATAACAATCAATAGTAATTAGAGATATTGGTATGACTGTGCTACCTATCAATCTATATCGCAGGTAAACGGGCAGGACGGGTACGGGTGGAGCTTACCCATACTCGTGCCCGTTTACCCGACGGGTGGAGTGTTCCTCCATTTTCATACTCGTGGGTAAAAAAATATCCTATATTCAGCTCCATTAAGATATTTACCTATGAATATATAGGTAAACAGACACAATTATCATCCCTACTGGAAGGCTGGGACCGGTATGCGTTGCCGCCGCGCGCATGCCGACTGCCGAACTCCCTCGGCGCGACAGTTTTCTTTCCCCTCGCAAAAACAAAACAGAGGAACAGCCCGCGCGTCTGGGCTTGAACGATCCTTTCCGTCCTGGCCCGTTTACTCGACGGCTCCGAGAAGCAAGAGCCCACTCAAGCACACGGCCACGAACACAGGGAACACTGTGCGACGTCACGAGCACGCGTGAGAAACAGTCTCTCCACTTCTCCAGTAGCCGCGCAGTGTTACTGTGTTAGCCACGATCGCACGCACCGCCGATGCGCCGGTGATTGCTCGAGTCAAGCATTGTCGGTGGAAGGGACGTACATGTTCCTAGGGGTGAAAACGGGTCGGATTCGGACGGATATTGCTGTTACCATATCCTAACCCATATTTTTTCTCCGGATTCGGTACCAATCGGATTCGGTATCAATCGGATTCGGTGTCGGATCGGTCGGGATTAACCCATTTTGTTTGCACCCCTACTTGTTTGTAAGGAATGCATACAGTGCAGTAAATGGAGTAGGACGCACTGAATTGATGTTACTATTTAATAGCTGATGTGGAAGATTTTATTTTACCATTGCAAAGAAAATGAAACGTCAAATAGTAGCACTAACCTAAAATCAAAGTTGAAGATGTATCGGATTCGGACGGATATTCGGATTCGGACGGATATTGTTGTTACCATATCCTAACCCATATTTGTTTCTCCGGATTCGGTACCAATCGGATTCGGTGTCGGATCGGTCGGGAATAACCCGACCCATTTTCACCCCTACATGTTCCTCGTGCCACTCCTGGGATCGTGGGGAATGGTTCGGGAAGTCCGGACGAGACATGGGAGCAGGGGCGGAATTGGGCCCCCGGCAAGGTAGGCTAGAGCCCGGGGCGTGAAAAAATTACCAATGTATAGCCCAGGTCAGCCCGGGGTATTTTTGCTATTATTCAGCCCAGATAGCCCATGCGGCCCGTCTCCGTGCGGCCCACTCACGCGCAGCGCGCTCGGCCTCACGCGCAGCCCGCTCACGCGCCGCCTCGCCTCACGCCCGCCGCAACCCGCAAACCCTAGCCCGCGAAGCCGCGACGGCCGCGACGGCGAAGGCGACGCCGCACCGCTCGTCCGCCGCGCGCCTCCATCCGCCGCCTCGCCGCCTCGCGCGGCTCGCCCGCCTGCGTCGGGCGTCGGCGCCTCGCCGCCTCGCGTCTCGCCCTCGCCTCGTCGCCGCCGCCGCCCGCCTCGCCCGCCGATCGCGCCTTGTCGCCTCCGTCTCGATCTCCGCTGACTCGCCGCCTCCGCCTCGGATCTCGCGACCACCGCCTCGCCTCGGATCTCCACCAACCGCCGCCTCGGCCCGCCTCGCCTCGGATCTCGCCGACCGCCGCCTCGCCGCCTCGCCCGCTCGCCTCGTCGCGTCGCCCTCGCCTCGGATCTCCGCCGACCGCCGCCTCCGCCTCCGCCCTCCGCCTCGCGCCTCGCGGCTCCGCCTCGCCTCGAGACTCAGATCCGGCGACGCCTCCTCGCTCCTCTGGATCGCGCCGCCGCCGCCACCTCCCGGCCAGACCGGCGACCGGCGCCGCCCACTCGCCTCCTCTGCTCGGCTCTGGCCTCTTGCGGCCTGCCGCCGGTGCACCGCACAGGAGTGTGGAGTGTGGAAACTCGGTGAGACATTGTGCAAAACTGAAATTCCGATTGCCATTGCCATGGAATGTGATGAACTGAATAACTGATGATTGATTGATTGATTCTAGATTTCTAGGCTTCTAGCTAATATGTTGAAATGTGATATTTTCCATGGAATGTGACAATGTGTGATATTTTCCATGCAAAACTGAAAATTCTGATTGCCAATTTGCCATGGATTAGCTGTTCTTGTATAAAAATGTGACGCATGATTAGCACTTTAGCAGGATTGTGTTGATGTTGAATTGAATTATTGAAATGTCCTGATTTGTACTTTGAGATCATGCCATGTTCTTCGTATTATGCTTTATGTTTGCATGTTTAGTATTGAACTCAAGTTTCATGTCAGTAATACAATTAGCCAATTATGATATACTTTTGTTATATCGTGGTATGGGTACAAATTGGTGTTAGTTTTAGGTGGTTAGAGTTCAGCCCGGGGCGTAGCGAAATCCTGGTTCCGCCACTGCATGGGAGTATGGGACCTTGGTCGCTTTCCAGTCACCGTGCTGTTGTGAGCCTGGGCGGGTGAATTGCACCGACACGACCTCCGTTTATGCCACGGCCCTGATCTTTTTCGATTTTGATTTCTGTTTTTAATTTTTCTATAGTAACTAACTTTTAAATAAAATATCTTTTAAAATAGGGTCTACTAATTAATTATAGTACATATTGTACTGACTTTATTTATATCGACAAAAAACACACGTAAGTTTCTGTTACTCTGTAATCTCTCGCACAAATATCCTAAAAGCCACAAACTACAGCCAAAAGCTATAAGCCTCAATAAAAAGAAACAGGCCCCTCGTCACCAGCTTAACACCACAAAGACAGGGTGATCCTTTGTCTCCTATCTTATTTAATCTAGTTGCGGATATGCTTGCAACTTTGATTTTCCGAGCTAAATCTAATGGACAATTCAGGGGAGTTGTCCCTCACTTGGTGGAGGATGGTTTGTCTATCCTTCAGTATGCGGATGACACCATTCTGTTTCTTGATCATGACTTGATCAAGGCCAAAGATCTTAAGCTGCTGCTTAGTACCTTTGAGCACTTATCGGGATTGAAAATTAATTTTCACAAAAGTGAGTTGTTTTGTTATGGAGCAAAGACAGATCGTGAACAAGAGTATACACAATTGTTCGGTTGCAAGTTAGGTGGCCTTCCTTTTAGGTATCTAGGAATACCTATGAATCATAAGAAATTAACAAAAAAAGATTGGGCTTTAATTGAGGAGAGGTTCCAGAAAAAACTAAGTAGTTGGAAAGGCAAGTTGCTGTCGGTTGGAGGAAGGCTTGTCTTGATTAATTCGGTGTTAACTAGTTTAGCCATGTTTATGTTATCTTTTCTCGAGGTCCCTAGAGGCATCCTTCAGAAATTAGATTACTATCGTTCGCGTTTTTTCTGGCAATGTGATGAGCACAAAAAGAAATATCGTCTCGCTAGATGGAGTATTCTTTGTAAACCTAAGGATTTGGGTGGACTAGGCATACAAAATTTAGATATTCAAAATCGATGCCTTCTAAGTAAGTGGCTGTTTAGGCTCATAAATGAAGATGGAGTGTGGCAAAGTCTTCTAAGAAAGAAATATTTGTCTAACAAAACTCTATCACAAATACAACATCGGCCAGGTGATTCTCATTTTTGGTCTGGCCTTTTGAAAGTTAAAGATGATTTTCTGGCCGGTGGACGTTTTATAGTGCAAAGTGGGAGACAAGTCAGGTTTTGGGAGGACATTTGGTTAGGAGACAAACCTCTTGGAGAGGCATATCCTAATCTTTATAGAATTGTGAGGAAAAAAATGATACGGTGGCAAATGTCTTACGGACTGTACCACTTAATGTATCATTTAGGAGAGGTTTGGTGAATACAAATCTGAACTCTTGGTATGACCTAGTGTCAAAAGTCGTTAGGGTCAATCTAACAATGGGTAAAGATTTGTTTCAGTGGAATCGACTAAGAATGGCCTTTTCACAATCCGGTCTATGTACAGACCATGCTTAGCAGGAGCCTTCCGGGAAAAAATCCAATTTGGAATTTAAAGGTACCACTGAAAATCAAGATTTTTCTATGGTACTTAATAAAGGGAGTTACTCTTACTAAAGACAACTTAGCAAAACGGAATTGGCAAGGAAATGTCAAATGTTGTTTCTGTAATGCCGTTGAGACTATCCAACATTTGTTTTTGATTGCCATTTTGCGAGCTTTGTTTGATCAGCAGTGCATATCGCTTTTGGAATTCAACCACCCACGAGTTTCTCTAATATGTTTGGCTCTTGGCTAAGTGGCGTTTGTCCTAAGCTTCGTAACCAGATTTTGTTGGGGGCGGCATCACTTTGTTGGGCTTTATGGTTGAATATAAATGATGTGGTTTTTAACAAGGTTAAGACTAATTCTTATTTACAGGTAATCTTCAGGGCAACTTACTGGATCCGACAGTGGTCCCTGCTGCATAAGAAGGAGGAGCGTCCGTTGTTCAAGCACGGCTGCAGGCATTTCGAGACTTTAATGTTGGCGGTCTTTGCAAAGTTTGGTTGGTGCTTCCGGAATCGACTTGAAGCGTAGCTTTCGGATTCGAATGGAAGCGTACCTTTTAGTTCTTTTCTAGTCGTTGGTTGCTCGTCTTACATGGGCTAACTTTTTGTCGCTTTTGTTTTCTCTAGTGGTTGTGAGAACTTAAGCCTTATGGCTTGTTTTGTGGTTAACGCTCAGCTGTGTACCATTCCCGGATGGTAGAGGCTGGAACTTTTGTTCCATTATCTAAAAAAAACCAGCTTAACACCACGTCAGCATTAGTGTGCAAGTACCTTCGGTAACGACGCGATGTGGCGCATTGGTCATGGTCTGACGTTGCCACACCACCGTGGGGAGGTAGCCTAGTCTGTTCTACCTCCACTAGGTTATTGAGTTGGCATCTAGCATTTTTATTTTGAATTATAGTAATGCAACCACTTTTTTTATTTTATAGAAATAGTCATCTGTTGCCGTATGGTTGGGTTATATTGACAAGTCGTCCAACCGTTGGATGACACGAGGCCAAGTTGCCCAACGGTCAGGCGACTTGCCCATGTCGCCTAACCATACGGCGACTAGTACCTAGTCGCTCAATTTGGTTGAGCGATTTAGCCCTAGTCATCCAATGATTGGACAATTTAAAATAAACTTTTTTATTTTATTGAGCCGATGAAAATAATTGTGAGGGAGTAAATGGCAATATTTGTAGGTAATACATTTAGCAAATCTTATTTGTAGGATGTTATTTTTTTGAAATATAAGGGCAGACAAAGTCAGTTAGTTTGTTTGTGATTTTTGTAGATTCTAAGGGTACGAAATCTGTTAGACTCGTAATAACATTTTATGATTATCATATATTGTTGTATTGCGATAATTTTCTGAAGAATTTTATGAGGACGATTGAGCTAGCAATGATTCGTAAGTAGAAAGGTAAGTGATATTGCGACGCAACATGAAATTCATACATGGAAGAGAACTTTGAAAAAATAGCATAAGGAAAACAACATGACTGTTGATGTGACAAGGGGATTACATGGTACGCAAGCTAACGAACCAAATATGGTACACGCATGTCTTTAGAAAATTAGAAATACATATGACATATGGACGACAAGGGTCGAACTACTACGTGGAACGTGGCCATTTGCCCTTTCTCTTGAAGTCGACGTTGCAGTCCTTGCCGATGGCCCTAGCGTTGGCTGCCAATTCACGATTTCTCTTTCGCTCCTTCTCACCGTTGGGCGATACGAGGCACTAGTCACCCAACTGTTGCGCAATATGGCAAGTCGCTCAACCGTTGGGTGACTTGGCCTCGTGTCGCCTAATCGTATGGCGACATATGGTTATTTTTGTAAAATAAAAAAAGTAGGTTTATTACTGTAATTTAAACTAAAAAATAGATTGATTAAAAAAATCTTGAAATTTCGTTGTCTTCGGCTGAATCTGGTACCAACCTAGGTAGTGTAGCTTTAGACCTAGTGTCCTAATCCGACAAGTACGGGATTGGTTAATCAGTTGTTACCTTAGGATCTTCTGCGCCACAGCAGACTCACTACACGTACAGAAAACTGACCATAAGTTGCTTTCACTAGGTCAACGTATGGGGTCATGGTTACAGAAGCTATGTTCCATGACAAGCGGAAATGGGCATACAAGATTTACTGACTTTATAGTCAGTGGGTTTGGAAACCAATTGGCTACTACTGTAAAAATTGGATCTGCATTTTCGTACTTAAAGGTGAATCCTGCGGAGAGTGGATCTCAAGAAACGGACCTTCAGACACGAACCACTTTCCAGCTTGGAATTTCCTGTCACTTTGGCAAAGCACAGACAGCCTTAAATACTTAATCACAAACGAAAACTCAACCAAGATATGAAGCACGGACGCACAATGAGCTTCTATGGTTCACCCACTCTAAACTGCGAAGGAAGCCACTTCTAGAATATTTGGTCATTCGGCAAGGAACCTGAAAAAGACCGCACAATAATTTTTAGGTTCAAGCCGAGTAACTGTTAGGGCCTGCTTGGTTGGGCTGAAAAGCTGTGGCTTATGATTGAAAATGCACTGTAGCTGACTGAAATTTCACTGTAGCTGAAGATGACTTATTTAGCATAATTAAATTTAAAAATAGAAAAATAGGTTAGCTCATTTCGGACAACGCCTATAAATACAAGAAAAAGAACTCACAAAAAGCTCACAAAAGTAAAAAAATCAGAAAAAAGATAAAATTTATAAAAAATAAAAAATAAACCAGAAACTAAACCTGAAACGAGCGGCCCTTAATCCTCTCCCTATCCTGACACCTAACGATATTTTATACAGCCCGTTGATCTCGGCGAGGGGAGTTTTTTTTTTGTTAGCTTGTGCACTGTGTGCTTCACATGTTAGAATACTATAACTTACTGGCATTTCACAGACGAGGTCAACGATGTACTTCCCCATGCAATGGTGCCAAACATGTACTCGAAGTTGGAAATAAAATACATGGCAGGAATTTCACTGCGCAGAATAGTAACCATGGAATCGCAAAATCTTCCCAAACAAACGAGGACGTCTCCCTCCTTAAGGGCCCAGCCTCCCCTCTCTATGGTTATTAATGTCACGCTGTCGAACAGAATGGTCCTTGATAGGGCTGGACACGTGTCTAGCTCAAGTGAGCTTGATTTTTTAGACTCGAGTCTGGTAAAAACTCGAGCTAAACTTGAGTTGAGGTCCAACCTGGATTTTGGCTTAAGCTTAGATCGGCCTAAACTCGAGTAAATTTAAATTCGGCTCGTTGAAACTCAACAACAATTAAAATAACTTATTATGCACTGTTTTTCAATAAGAAAACTTTGAGTTCGAGTTCGGTTCTAGTAAACTCGATAACAGTCAAAATAATTCAAACATACACCAATTTTTAACAATAAGAAAAGTTCGAGCTCGAGTTCGGCTCGAGTAAACTCGATAAGAATTAATATGTATCACTATTTAAGTTCGAATCGAGGCTCGCGTATTATTCGAGCTCGGTTCGGTGAAACTCACGAGCTCAAGATCAAGTTCGAGTTCAGCTCATTTAAAGTTCGAATTGAGCTCAAATTAAATCTAAAATGAGCCGAACTTGAATAACTTGCGAGTTTTGAACTTTTTTACGGCCTTAGTCCCTGAGTAGCCAAATTTGGGCTACCTCCGTACCTTTGCTTACTGGAGTTTGGAGTCATTTGGCACTCAATTATAATAATTCAACAATTAAATGGGTTGGATGCAGTTAGATATACGATCAGTAAGTCATTACTCTACTCTCTGAGATCTCTCACTTTCGTTCTTTCTTTTGTGTCAATTTGTTTTGTTGTGGAGTTGGTCTGAGGGAGGTCTAGGGACAAGGACCGTTTTTCTGGTTGTGTGCTGGTTAAGGGGCAACCGGGTAGCTCAGCATGTGGGCTCTGTGTCCTTTTACCTGACTTTAGGGCAGTGTGCTTAGATCCAAGGGAATCATGTGGCCTCAGGTCCTCAGCGTCGTGGTGTCGCGGTTTGCTCTTCCTCCTGGACAGGCTTTGTCTTTACTCTTTGCCTTTCTCTTGCGTGTTCCCCCTTCTGCAATCTGGAATATGTTGCAAAAGTAAAATGTACTTGTGCAGATTATCGAACAACATTTCTTACATTCTCAGATAACTAAGGGCTCAAGATTATTAGCCAGAATTTGGTAACAACCTTTACTCAACATGGTTTTTTCCTTAGTAACAAGTTTGATCCATACCATATGCACGCAGTATTAAAACCCACATGATCCATCCAACAAACAATACACATATAGTACCTGCAAGGATTTGCTTATTAACGCACGCTGCTTGCAATCGGGATACTCGGTTGCTGAAGAGGATAAAACAACGAGACCTAACAAAGAAATGACAAAAGCAACTTTCGCTAGCGAACACTCTTCCCCTTCGATGAGAGCAGCAGGTTTGCCTGGGTGAGGGTAGTGAAGATTGGAAGTGAAGCACCCCACAAACAACTAAATTGGGATACTACTATGGAATATTATCGTCAAAGTAAAGAGAAAATAATAAAAGCAACAATAGAAATTATAAGGAAAATTAAAACCTTAAAGGTACTTTATTTAGAGAATCAACGGAAACTGAAATAAATGTTTAAAACATGAGACTGATCAACTTCTAATCAAATGAAAAATAAAATAAAATGGCAAAAATAGTGGCAAGTCACAGTACTGAAACTCGAGTGCTTCCACCCATACATGTTGCTATCGCTCCACCGGTCTTTTACGAGAATGGAAAGAGCAAGCGTGAGATTTGGAAATCTCAAAGAAGTACCCAACAACGGTCGCAACACAATTAGTAAAGACAGGTAATGCAACCAAGATATATAAGGGGCAAGTAATGTAAGCAAGCAATTGACACAGGTTAAAGGCAACAAACTTAGGTTACCGGAAACTCTGATATAGATTGGAGACACAGATTGCAGAAATAGTGTAATTACGGATAATTGTTATTTGGCAAGTTATAGCAAAGGCACCGGCGACCACATCCTACATACCCGGTTATACGAGAATAGTCATGCACATTCTTGTCCTCAACTGTATAATTGCCGACAGGGTGTAATATCATATGTAACGAGAATGTACAGCCCCTCGTACGTTACCAAGTGGGTGGAAATTTCCCCTATATGTGAATAATCCCGGGCCAAGTAACCGTCATTTCTTTTATTAGTGAATTATCCAAGATCTAATTAGAAAGTCGAGGGTGAATTAAAGTGAAGTTATGAGGGTAATGGTTTGACACTGTTGAGATCGGAGAGACATGATTTGTGATACAAAGCGATGGGGAACGAAGATCCGATGATAGCGTGCTAAAACCTGTCCTAAAGATGATACTAGAAGGAGTCACACAAGGGTTGTCAATCATATAATTTTATTACATGATAAGTGATTATTAGTAAGATTAATGTACCACAACTAAATCAGCCGAGGCTTACAATCAATACTGAACAATTAAAGGATCATGGAAGCAGGATATATAAATAAGACGCCCAATGTTAAAAAATTACTAGTAGTTAACCTTATATTTGAACATACTTATACGCTACCCCATCAATAATTTAAGCATCTCTTCTAATCCCTGACTAAGCATGAATTCTACAGTCAAGCACTATAGAACTACAAGCTACAACACTAACTAACGCAGCACATTAGAATCTATCTAATTCTACAAGCAACACACAACTAGCAACCAATACTGTGAAATAATTGAATGCTAAGCTAATGGCGATAGATAACCATGAAGCTGTAATGTGCGAAAGGACAAGTTACGGCCACGAGGTACTTGCCTTGAGCACGTTCGACGGACACGCTGCACGACGGATTTGAAATACGCAACTGCCCAACTGCTCCCTCAACAGCTGCATGCGAACCTACAGGATAGAATGAAAGGTAACCGATCAGGTGCAGGTGAATTTGATAAAGGAACAATAGGAGATGAATTTGGCTGGAAAGGAAACGGGTTTGCTAGCCTCCACGGCCGTGCGAAACACCGTTCGCCCATGCGAACGACTGTTCGGTGGAGCGAACAGCCGTTCGGCTGTGTGAAACCACGTTCAACTGCGTGAAAGACCGTTCGGCCGCGCCTCTGCCCCTGGCCATCGGCCGCCGCCGCCGGCATAACCGTGGGCGTGCGCGCATGCAGCCGCGTGCCTTGTGCCGTCGCCACGCCCGCACCATGGCCACGCGCACCGCTGCTGCTTGCACCATGGCGTGCATGTCGGCGCGCCCGCGCCCGCCGCCGGGCCGCCACGCCGCCATTGGCTGCCCCACACAGAGCACACAGGGAGGGAGGGAGAGAGAGAGATACAGATTAGATGGGAAACCTGGATCTAAAAAAGTTACTCATCGAAAAGAATAGAGATGTCCCCCTTTTAAAGCCATATCTAGTTTAGGGTTATTATTTATTTATTTATTTATTTATTCTTTTTTCTTTATCGCTATAGGAAGTAGGAGCCTAAGGCGGCCACTGAATCGGGGAGGCGAAGCCGGTGATGTGCAGTAAATTACTATTGAGCAAACATGCACTGGACAATAGCTAGCCCTCTATTTCCAAATCCTGGCCGCTCTTTTCAGTTTTACCTTTTGGTTTCTAACTTCTAGTTTCTTATTTTCGTTCTTTTCTGGTTTTTTGGGCTTTTTTTTTGCCTTTTTCCCGTATTCCTTTGCATGTCCGTAATACACTAACCTATTTTTCCTATTTTTAATTTTTTAAATTTAATCACGTTAAAAAGTCACCAGCAGCTACAATACAAATTAAGATAACTACAGTGCAAAATAAGTTATAAGTTACAAAAAACCCAAATGAGCAGGGCCATGCATGCATACTAAGGGCACCATACACAAAAGAAGCTCAAGGGCAAATGTCATATTCTTTTATACTACGGTTGATGACTTCTGTCTACGTTTTTTAAGATGGCAGTGGATAGCGGAGATATCGACATGGATGGTGCATATAGTTTTGAATTCGTGAAACTATTTGAAAAATCTGATTTAAGAAATCGCTTCATTTATTTTAACTTTCGGACAAATTAAAAGGGAACGAAAAAAAAACAAAGCAAAAACATAATTGTAACATCTAAAGGTCCTGGAAGCAAAAGATCCCCAGTCTTCAACTGCACTCCCCCCGGATTAACTTATTTTCCTCAACAACCACCAAGCTAAGCTACCAGTACTAACAGCTCCTCCTACTTCACCGCACGTCCTCACAGCCGCTGCCTCCTCCCACTCCAGTTCCACTCCACCTTCTAGAACAATCTAGAGGCTCTCTCGCTCCACAAGGCCTTCGCCTCCCCATAGCACCCCAAGCTCCCCAAGAACACACCACCGGCGACAATGGCGGCGGGCAATGGCCTGTTCCTGTACCACATCCTCGGGCTGGCCTCCTTTGTGGCGCTGGTCTACCTCTCCCTCGGCGAGGTGGACCTCCGCCACCTAGCCCTTCTCCCGGCCTCCGGCTCCTCCTCCCACGACGCGCCCCTGCCCTTCGTGGAGCGGCGCGGCGCGCGGCTGTTCCTGGACGGCCGGCCTTTCTACGTGAACGGGTGGAACTCGTACTGGCTGATGGACCAGGCCGTGGAGCCGGCCACCCGCCACCGCGTGTCCCGCATGTTCAGCGCCGGCGCCGGGATGGGCCTCACCGTGTGCCGCACCTGGGCCTTCAACGACGGCGGCTACAACGCCCTCCAGCTCGCCCCGGGCCGCTTCGACGAGCGCGTCTTCAAGGCGCTGGACCGGGTGGTCGCGGAGGCGGCGCGGCACGGCGTGCGGCTGGTGCTGAGCCTAGCCAACAACCTGGAGGCGTACGGCGGGAAGACGCAGTACGTGAGGTGGGCGTGGGAGGAGGGCGTCGGCCTCACCGCCTCCAACGACTCCTTCTTCTTCGACCCCGCCATCCGCGAATACTTCAAAGTCTACCTCAAGGTTGGGGAATTGTTGGTTGGTTACTTGGAGCATCGAGCCCAGAGCTCGCTGCGTTAATTTTGTAAAGGCGTGCACCATGGATGAAAAGTGTGTGTCGGTGGCAATAGTTCAAGTTGCTTTTATTTTCTTTTGCGCGTGCAGGCATTGCTGACTAGGAAGAACCACTTGACCGGGGTGCAGTACAAGGACGACCCTACCATCTTCGCGTGGGAGCTGATGAACGAGCCCAGATGCACCACCGATCCATCTGGTGACACTCTGCAGGTAGTACATCCGTTGCCACTGCAGCTTCCATGAGCCCATGACCGTCGGTTCAATCCTTCATGTGAATTTGATATTTGTTTGTAGCTGTGATTCGTTTACCTGGTTATGGTTGGTGGATTTGCCATCTATTTATGGTTTTGAATTGTGATGAGCAGCGTTGGATCGAGGAGATGGCGGCGTACGTGAAATCGATCGACAAGAGGCATCTGCTGACTGTCGGCACCGAGGGGTTCTACGGCCCGACGAGTCCTCCCGACAAGCTGAGCGTCAATCCGGGGAATTGGTTCAACAACTACGGCTTGGACTTCATCCGCAACTCCAAGATTTCGGACGTCGACTTCGCTTCCATCCACCTCTACCCCGACAATTGGTAATCACCGCACATCTTCAACGCTCTTAAATCTGAAAAAAAGAACAAACAGTGGCATTTCACGTTCCAGTAGAGAGGATATTAACCGTGCTCGTGTGCAGGTTGTTGCATGCCAAGCTCGAGGAGAAGCTCAAGTTCGTGACCCAGTGGATCACCTCCCACGTCGAGGACGGGGACAGGGAGCTGAAGAAGCCCGTGCTGGTCACCGAGTTCGGGCTGTCGCACATGGTCGAGGGCTTCGACCACTCGCAGCGCGACGTCTTCTACAAGACCGTCTACGACATCGTCCACGAGTCGGCCAAGAGGAGCGGCGCCGGCGCCGGCGCCTTCGTGTGGCAGCTCGCCGTCGAAGGCATGGAGGAGTACCACGACGGCTTCGCGATCGTGCCCAGCGACAGGCCGTCGATGCACAGGTTGATCAAGGAGCAGTCGTGTCGGCTGGCCACACTGAGGTACGGGAAACAAGAGGCCAAGAGGATTCTGAAGACGGGGTGCGATTGATAGCTTGAACAGTGCAGAGAAGCCACTACTTTATTCGTTTCGTTTTGTCATATTATGATATTATTAATCGAGCGATGGAATCCGTCCGAGTCCGAGGAGATCGGTAAAAAAATGAATAGAAAGTACACAAAGTGCGTGTCATCTCGAGAGGATTTGCTGTTGTGTTGCGAGATATGTTCGCGTCGCAAGACCTCGTGTACGTGTGCCACGCAAGGCTCTGTGTGCTCGGCGCCGACGTTTGCGGAGGGCACATCTGCGGTCTACCCAACCCGCCATTTCCTTCCCGTGTTGTACATGCCCTTGACCTTTGACTTGTTAGTCATTGTCGAGTGGCAGAAGGAGCAAGACACGGGCGTTCCCATTAGTTTTTGCTGAAAGTTTTTTTTTGTAATTTATAATTTTGATTAAAATAAATAGTGATCGAAAAATTGGTTTTTTGGGAAAAAGGGTGGGCGGCGTAAAATATAAGGGAGAGCTGTATGTACGTAACTCTTTGCTTTATCTTTGAAGCGAAATGGTAGCGAGAGAAATAGAGAAGTCGCTTTAAAAAAATCAGATATTCGTATTAGTTTTTATCTTTACTTTTCAAAGTAGAAGCCACATATCAAAGGAGGGTAAAAAAATCTCTTTCTATACATATGTAAGCATAAGAGAGATAAGACATGTACAACAGAGATAGGGAGCACCACCAGATACTTGCTCATCGTGCATGTGCTAAGGTAAAGCATAGTATGTTAATATGAACTGATCTGAATTGCACAGTACAATCTAAACTCTCAATGACGACTGTTAGTTACATTATGCAATAGGTCGAGACTCGGGAGTCACCTGTGCTTGCATTCCAGTGATGGCAAATTTACACACAGGTTTAATAGGAATCTCGAAGAGCGTCAAAACTCAAAACAGAGCACTTCAGAGGATTAAACTAACAACTATAAAGATAAATTGATAACCAAATGCGAAAAAATGATGTACAAAGAAAAATGGTGTAAATAAGGGCCTGATTCATGTTAAAATGTGTTTAGTAGCGGATAATATCACCAAAGATGCTAATGAAATGGTCCATATCGATCTTCTCCTTTCCAGCAATAAATCGCTTCTGCAATTCCTCCGGTTCGTACTTGTGCTGCTATCTTGGGTGGAAAAAGATCAAATTCAAACACAGATAATGATCAAATTATATTTACATCTATTTTTTTTTCTTGAATTTGAATACAAATCGAACAAACGTCCGACATGAATACGAATCGGACAAATATCGAATACGAATCTTGATCGAATTATACTCAAAATCGCATTGGATTCAACTATTTTTTGAATTTCGATAATTATTAATGGCATATCTTGTTTAAAACATAACATCGAATTGTTTTAAGACCTAAAATTGTCCCAATTGCATCAGTTGCATCTTGCAAGGAAAAATTGACTTGAACTAAGTCTATAACATTCAGCTCTTACGCACGGACATGTGGGTTTACCGTCCTATCCGTGTTTGACACCCTAACCCTATTTCCCGATCGATCCCGTCGTCCCCATTGCTCTCCTGGCTCTCCTCTGCAACGCGCAAATAGCTCTGCTCTATTGCAGCCGACGACAGACGGCAGCGCCATCCCCTCCCTCTGTCTCTCACTTCCCCAGCCCAAGCAACTTCTCAAGCTTCCGCTTCTTCCAGTTGGATCCAAACCCGAGGCGCAGGCACGCTCCCGTCCCGTCCATCGACGTCTCGCTCGTTGCCCCACCCCGAGGGGATGGACGCTGCAGGACAAGAAGGGCTGGAGCTGCGCCGGCAGATGGCGGCCTCTAAGCGGCAGGTTGCCGCCGGCCGAGAGCGCGCAGCCTCCACCACCGCCACTGCCTACCGCGCCGTGCTTCTCTCCGCCACTCCCACTCCCACCAAGGCACGCCCATCCCTCGGTCCCTCCTCATTTCAACAAAAATCCCACTTTCGTTTTCTGCTCAGCGCACAGAGCGGTGGGAGCGCTTCTCATGTATTATCGCAAAAATTCGTCAAATTTTGGATTCACAGCGACTTTGATTGATGTTGCATTGCACTAAGTTACTCTAGACAAGCAGTGAGGATTAGCTAGTTTCCCTCCTCTGAATCAGTGAATGGTGAGTGTTTTTGATGGTGCAAAGGAACTCGCTCGATTCAAGGACCGGTTCCGGGAGCTGGAAGCTCATCTTGCGCAAGCTTTCTCCAGTAAGTGCACTCTCTAAATCCTTACACATTTATTTTGACATGTGCAACTGTTGTACCGTTAAGCCGGGTTGCTGCATAGTTGGTTCATGGCATGATTGGCATGCCTGAAATCTGCAGTTAAAGTCAGCAAGGACTCGGAATGTGCTGTTTGAAGAGTGAAAGTTGGAGAATGTGTTGTTTGAAGATGAGTCTAGTGTGATGATCCCAGAAGAAAATGAGGACAAAGTTGAAGTCTAAGAGTCTCATACTGTCTTTAATTAGCCTTGCCACTGGAATTTGAGTTTGTTATGTAACTTAAGTTGTACCACTCCTATGTTGACTAGTGGCTACTTGCTTTGGTTGAACCTTGCATTTAAGTTTCTAACTTTCTATGTTCAAGCTTGGCTACTTGTTAATTTTTATCGCTTATCAATTATCAATTGTTGTTTCTCTATTGCTTTGATTGTTCAAGAATCAAATATACATGTTATCTTTGTAGTCTTGCTGATCAATGATCAGGTTACTTTTTTTCTCTCAGGTTAACAGAATTCTTATTTCTAGAAAATGGTATTAACATGAACAATTAAACATATCATGAATTGACTGCAAGGAGAATGAATAGGCAAGGTTGATCATCTTTGAGAGGTACATATTCCGAGTTTACTTTACACTTTACATTAATTCAATTTGACAAGCATGTAGAAATATAAAAATAATACATATATGTTAAAAATACTACAGTGAGTATATACCATAAAAATAGTTCAAACTAATTAAACTGAAGTTGAATTTAATTTTTTTCGGAGTTTGACATCTCAAATATACTTTTTTATGGGTATATGAAGATACCCACATCAAACGTTGCGAATCTCAAAGCAAATCAACGGGTATTGATATGGGTGCCTAGGCACCTGGGTGCATGAAACACTTATATAGACATTTAGCATCATCACAATGCCCTTCAATTTTTGCTTTTATATGATAAAAATGAGGGTTTTACATCATCCAATACTTCTGCTGCCGCATCAATATCCCCTTCCTTGAACACGTTGAGATGCCGTAACACCTGTAAAGGAAGGCCAATAGGATCAAATAAATACGAACCTCTACAGAAAATATCATTAATTCCAATAGCCGTTAAGGTTTAGACACCAAGATTGTTCCAAAAGTACTGCATTATGCTCTAGTTACCAAATGCAAACATCCTGACAGTATCTTGCACTATGGCAAGCAATTAACACATCTGACTCTTTTCTTACCTTTTTGGCATCCTCCTGTTTAAGTTTAGGAACATGGTAGTGTAGCACCCTCAATTCCCAAAAAAATTAATCCAAGGAAAGGTCAATAAAAATCCCAGAAAAATAGGATCTATCCTTTGCCTATTTAGATCCATTAATCCTGCAATCTTAGTGTGTGTTTGGTTGAGCTGCGGCTTCAAAACTCTCTTGTGAGTGTGGGCATGTGGAAAAGTCTGCTTTGAGGTTGTGGATGTGGAAAAGCTGTAAGTTGTTTGGTTCAAACAAGTATAAAACTTACCTCCTATCTCTATTTTCCTTGAAACAACTGTGAAATAGCTCTCTATTTTCACCATTTCAAAAAGTAGAAAGCCAAAAGCCAAAAGGTGGTCTAAGGTGCTTTCAAATCAGACTACCCAAAAGTATCTGTTTGAAAAGCACTTCTAGTTTCCACCCTTTGGTTGGCTTTTGGCTTTTTAGAAGTAAAAGTAGCTCCCAAAAGCTCAACCAAAGGCACCCTTAATCACGTTTTGTAGAGACCCGAATATACAAATCCGGACTCTCCTGTGTATTCTGCACTAGTCCAGGATCACGCTAGTGCACACAGTATAAACAAAGATGAAATATCGAATATATCACGATTTACTAAGAAAAGACTCAAATATTAATAATCATCAGAGTACGACCTTATGGCCAAGCTTACAATAGACTAGCAGAAGGGCTTAACAAAACTAGCAAGAAATCCAAAAGAAAGCGCGCGATCAATCGACATGCCCACAAAGCTATCGAGTGGAGAGCGAAGCCTAATCCGCGAAGACGTCAAGTACTCTCCTTTGGAACCTCCTGTGTGATACTCCTCCTCCTCAAGCGAGCAACAGGGCATAAAGCCGTGAGTACATTGGTACTCAGCAAGTCGTTTGTAACAAATAAATGGAATATAATATGCAAGGCTTACCAATGGAAGGCTAAAAGGTTAATTTTGCAGAAAGCAACAATTTAAAGTAAATACAATAAGTAGATTGAAAAGCAAGCTTTGCAAATGATAATAAATAAGTAACCAAAGAAATTGAGACCAACCACAAGTGAACTGACCATTCACCCAAGGAATCCACCATGAACCAAGATCCATGAAATGAACCACCATTGAACTAACCATTCACTCTCCAACTTAACCCAACCAGGTTTTTATGAAAACTCTACCCCTCGTGTGAAATCACCGAGCATTGTCCATGATCGAGGACACAGCTATTCGAATAGTTTTACACTCTGCAGAGGTTGTACAACTTTACCCACAAGACATGATCATCCCGGATTGCCACGCGAGTTACACACTTCCTTAGGTGTGCGGCGAGGAGATCATGACAAGGCCTTTACAATGTTCAGTCTCAACCCAGTTTTGCCTCGCTAAGGTTTCGCCGTCGAGTAGGCTACCACCTAGTCGATAATTGCCCCCTCCTGCGCCAGTGTAGATCCATGGCTCCGACCACACCACACTCATCCCAATGACGGAACCGGAATTGAAACATCCCAAATTAATTAGCCAGGTCCATCCCATACTAGACATGTGGTTGTACGATAAGGCTCAGATCAATGGCGCACAAAGTTAAGTCCTTAAGAATTACCCAGGCGAAACATCCTCATCCCATGTGCCTCTCGCACCCCCTTTACTGCACGATCAATCGCCCAAGTGAAAACCAATTTTGTATAACCAACACCAATGACGCACCAACGTCACGGCACAAATTTTATAACAGTGGCACCAACCACGATTCAATATCTCATTAAGTCAAATTAATTAAACACATGCGATGATGAACCCTTTCGCAAAATAAGCAAGGCTAAGCATTCTAATCGTACCAACCCAATGTGACGAATAACATAGCATCACTAATTAAATTCCCAACCTAAGGTGACAATGGCATCAAGGTATTCCAAATATCAAGAAGGGAAATAACCAATTGGGACGATAACTACCAATACAAGGGTTTGAATAAAAATAGCGATGCAAGATAATTTAAAATAAAATAATTAAATAATAGATTGCAAACTGGGTTCAACATGATCAAAGGACACGACTTGCCTTGGCCTTGCTCAGTTAGGAATTCTTGATCTTCGAATCCTGCTTCCGCTCCCTCGAACACGTGATCTAACGAGAGAGAAAACGCAACGAAAAGACAAAATAAATTCAAATAAAATTCAAATGAACTCCAAAAACTTTCAAACCTGAACCAAAAGATAGATATCAATTTTATATGAATTTAGGAAAAAGAATCGGGTCAATCGGAGCTAGGACGAGGGAGAACGGGCTCTTGGAAAATTGGATCTAAAGAAAATGGGAAAAAAAATAGAAAATTGCACTGTGCTGTGGACCGGGCGCACGGGAGATTGGGTCTACGGTGGGCTCGGCTCACGAAACAGATCTTGGGCGGTCGGTGGCGGGCGCTAGGGCGACGTGGCGCCGACGGGGCGGACACGCGTCGCGGTAGGTCGAGGTGGCGCCGCTTCGGCGGTGATCGGTTCGGTGACGTGGTACGAGGCGCACGGTCCACGGGGCTCGGCCGGCGAGTGGGCCGGCTTGCGAGGCTCGCGCGACGGTGGACTCGATCCACGGAAGGCGAGGACGCGCACGGGCGCGGACGCGGCGCGACGTGGTGGCGCTGGGACCGAGGAGGCGCGGCGGTTCTGCGGCGGCCGGCGGCGGGCTGGCGGCGATCGGCCGACGCGGCGGCGGCGGCGCAGCGCACGGCGGCGGGCTCACCGGTGGTGGGCGACGGCGGCGGCGGGCGGCGGCAACGACGGACGGCGACGAAGGCTGCGGCGTCGAGCGACGGCGCCGACGGACGACGCGGCGACGGCAGCGGCGCGGCGGATGCGGCGGCTGCGGGACGGAAGCCGAGGTCGGTGCGCTTAAATACCGGACGTCGAGAGAGTCCGCGGTGGACACGGCGCGTATCCCAAATGGAGATGGCGAGGCACGCGGCGGCGGCGGCGAACCGGACTGAGACGAGTCCCTCCCGAAACGACGCCGACAGTGGGCCCCACTGCGGCCGCCCGAGAGAGCGGTCGGGATGCGGGCGCGGCGCGGGAGCGGGCGGATGACGCCACGTGGTGGCCATCGCGCGGTCAAGCGGCGCGACGCGGCGCGGATGCGCGCGCGTGGCGGCGGCGGCAGTGGGCGGGCGGTCGGCTGGGCCGGGCGGCTGGGTGGGCTGCGGCCACCGGCCAGTTTAGTTTTTCTTTTCTTTTCTTTTCCAGAAATTCAAATAAATTCTTTTGAGCTCCAGAAAATAGCAAATAAATCCAGAAAAATCCATAAAAATTCCAATAAATTCCTTGAGACACAAAGAACTCAAATTAAATAACTTTGGCAAATGTTCATGTTCAGATTAATCATATTAAATCCTTTTAATTTGTAAAAATTTCATTTAAGCTTTAATTAATTCCAAAAAAATTCAAATGGTGAATTTTATTTTAAAAGCTTCAAAAAGGCTCTAAAAATCAGGATATTACACGTTTCCACAAATTCCTTCTGAAAGGTACAATCTATCTCTCTTCCTTACCCAAAAGGAAAAAAAACCCATCTCAGGCCCTTTGGGCGGTGCCGCCGCACGCCAGGCACACCCTCGCGCTGCTACACTCCCGTGCGCTGCCGCACGCCCTTGCGCAGCTGCTCACCTGGGCGTCGCCATGCGCCGAGACGAGGTGGTTTTCTAGCGTCGTGACCTCACGCTGTTGCTACCAGTTGGTTTTTGGTGGTTGCATGCGTGAAGGGCAGCTGCATGCAGGGAGCCGACTGAATGGGACAGCCAAGGTTCTTGCTCCTAACCTATCCATTCCAATATCTAATTTCATTGCCTTGCATGTAGGTTCGTACTTGGGGATAGGAGGGAGCTCTGGACATCGTCACATTCCCTATCCGCCGTCCGAACTCTCGGCAGGCAAGTATCTTAAGAAGCCTAAGTGAATGTTGTAATTGATACGTACTAAATCACAGCAGTTTCAGCAGAATATGAAGTATCATTCACCCTGTAACACAGATCAAAATAGAATAACTATGAAAACTGAAATCTACTGTTGATAGCAGATATTATCAATATGATTAGCGGTGAAGCCCTTGACTGAATAGTAGGATGGGCCTAATGGCAGCACTTAAGATCTTTTACATTGCCTAAAGATCAAAGAACAGATGGCTAAAGACGACAAAATAATGATCTAGCATTTAATCAACTTGCACATAGCAGTAATGTACATTATGCTCAATCAGTGTTTTACAGTCTCTACAAACAACAATCAGTGTTTTACAGTAGGGTATTTGTCGCAAGATATTAGTTGATTAATTACAATAGCTTGTGATTTTTGTTGCTGAGTGTTTTACTCTGGGGCTTTACAATGAGATCATTGAATTTTCATCCTTAATTACAGTAGAGTGCAGAATGTACAGCGGATGGTTGTTTTCAAACAGTAGTGCCATGGTGCTCGCATCACTATTAGTACATAAGCCAAATTTGGATCTCCCTGTTGCATATGAGATTCTCTTCCTAATCTCTAATGGCATTCAATGTTAACCAACATCCGTCTCTAATCTTGTATCATGGTGACCTTTATTGCCAATCATTTCATTTTGGTCTCTCTCTTTACATAGTAAAATTTCACAATTGAGTATCATATATAGAGGTAATAACAATACCACTCAACAACGTACGAGTGGGCCATTCAGTCTTGTTGTTGGGAAAATAACACTCCGTCATAGGCATACAATTGAGGTATGTGCCTGACTATTCTCGTTTAACCTGGTATATGATTTGTTGTCATCGGTGCCATAATTACCTTCTCCATATGATTACATGATCGTCATATCTCCTTATTACTTACGGATTTCCATTGTTACACGTAACACGTCTTTTTATGCTATTCTTAGCATTGCCTTACCGTAGTCGCATTTGGTATGTAACTGCCTGGAACTCCTTGTACTCTTTACCGTATTCTTTTACATTATCATTTCACTTGTCGATGTTGGGTTACTTGCTGAGATTTTTTAATTTCACACTTGTTCTTTCTGTTCCAGGTAAAAAGTTAGTAGGGTAGATTTGCATGAGAGCATGGGCATATGTGGCACACAATTTATTAACACTGTGGTTTGCCATGTTATTCGATTATTGTTTCCTTCTAAAAAGACATTGGACCGGTTCAGTGTGTCAAATTATTTAGTTCCATTTGCTTCTGCTGGTGACATTGTTGCTATTAATTATCTATTTATTTGTGAACCATTTACAAATGTTAAAATTTTAATCCCTTGGATTTTTATATCTATGTTCTTGTTGAGTGCGATGAAGTTACACATAGTACCGCATTTTCAATATGCGAGGTGCTACAGGTAGGTCACAGAGAAGGCATCGCACGTACTAATGGACTCTAGAAAGCCCACCTCACTTGTTGTTCCAATTATATGCAAATTTCTGCCCTACAGCAAACAAATAGGTTACAATTTTGTTCAAGGCTAGTCATTGTCTGACATATATGTTCCATATCTACATGATTAGATAGCAAGAAAGTGCTATGCTGAACCTTAACAAAAAAAAAAAACCAACGGCAAACCTTAGGAGGAACCCTCTTGAGGAGAACCAGAAGTGTTTGTGAGATTAAATTTGAGAAGCGTGGTCCAATAGCAACATACTCCAGCAACCTAAAAAAATTCACAGAAAAAGTAACGTCTGAAGCAAAATAAACAAAAAGGAATCAAAATAGTAAATTTCATGTCACTTTCTAGAGCTCCTGAACTTTACCTTCCAATGTCATCAAGAATTATGATGCTTAACTGAGATTTGTATGCATCCTCAAAAACCTGTATATCAAACAAAGCTGCATCACTTCGCTATGTCCTCAGCAAGCGCTTAGATAGACTTGTTTGGGTGAAAAGGACTCGGCTGGGATTTAGTTTAAATTAGAACTAAATTGCCCAATCCCCTCATCCAAACAGGGCCGGCATAGAGATGCAAGAGTGATGGATGAGAATCAAGGTACATATGAAAAAAAGCATCATAGTATGATGATTGTTTAACCTTGCATATTTGTGCACATTTACTGCTTTCACTGAAACCAATTATTGTCTCAGCTGATATCTGTTCAGAACAATATCAATTTAGAGCCATGTCGCCCCCCCCCCCCTCCCCCACCAAAAAAAAAAGAGACTACTAAACAAATTTTGGCTCCAGATCTGCAACAGGAACAAAGGAACTTACAACTTTCACGTAAGCAAAATAACTGTCAATGCCAACAGTAGCTGCCATAGCTGATTTACCACTGAAAGGCAGAACGGCAATTAGTATGAAATGAAATGAGATTTGATGAGGACATCCCTACTATTACTGCATCGTCAACTTCTCCAAATATTCATGAAGCACCAAAAGGTCCAATAACTAGAGCGAGAGCCAAGCTTTTAAATAAACAGGTGAATTTATTTCTTAAAATATTTGCTTCTATTAATGAGAGTTTTATACTACCTAAGTCTAATGTGTTAATTGTTCTCAGGTTGAATCAAGAGAAGATGGCGACTCCAGCCAATTAGTTTCATGCAACTACTGGATGTCTTACTTGAGAAGCCGAACACATGTGGAGTCACGAGCCTGCTAGTCAAAGATTGGGCCGACGTCATTTACCTCGTTCATGTAAACGTAATTTTTAAGTTGAGTCTAAACACTATAATTTGTGGCCGACTTGGAAAAGGACTCGGTCATCTCAATTTGTGGCCTTACCGAAACCGAGCCATGGCCTGTGAAGCCCTGCGTTGTGCGTGTGCGGAGAGGACACCTTATGTGGCCGCCGCCTGTGTCACAAAAGGGGAGATATCCATGAAGAAAAAGACTACGTGACGGAGATAGAAAACAGAGAGAGGAGGACGAGATAATTGAGATGGCTTTGTACACGTTTTTGAACTTTTGATTTTCATCAAAAATTCAATAGAAGATTTGTGAGTTCTTGCAATTTAAGATCGTTCAACCTTTTCGCTGGTAATTGGGAGCATGATAGGGTTTTTGCTTGGTGGTCGTGAAGTCCGGCGCGTGTGATCTTGCAAATTAAAGAGCGTTCATTCTTGTATTGGCAACGGATGGCAACGGAGGATCGCTACGATTCGAGAGGCTGCATGTGAGTATCCAATCCTACGTCGAGAAGATCGGCAGCTCCGTATCATCTTGATATCAGAGCACGGTTTTCTCGGTAGGATTATTTACCCTTATTTTCAGATTGATTTATTTATGTCCTATAGTCCATTAAACTGAAAATTGCAACAAAAAAAAACTCCAAACTCTAGTTTTTGCATTTGTTAATTTTATTAGTTTTGTTATGTTTTAATCCATTAGAAATTTTGTTTAGATATTGATCATTATGTTCCTTTGCGTCGCTTAATCGTTGTGTCCACATAAATTCTAGAAAAACTTTGCTAGTTGGATCACTCAATTAGTATAAAAAAAAATGCATCCGATGCTGTTCGGCCACACGCCGTGTTGACTTCCGAATCAACTCAATGCTAGCAAGCAATGAACTTTCCAAACATATGGCTTGCTAACGCAATTATCAGCCGGAACCAATGGAAGCATCATCCGAACAAATAACTAGCAATTTCATTGCTGTGAGGAGTTGCTGCTCTCTTTGGTTTCCTAGAAGCTAGCCGCATCTCATTAAAAGAGTCAGTAGCCAAAACTGATTTGCTAGAGCAATACCCGAAAATCCTTTGGGGAGGTTGAACCCGAGTTTAATTCCACCGAGATAGTGCACTGGTTGGTTTTTTTAATCATTATTGTTGTGCATCACACAAGGCCATTCTTAGTGGAGAGTTTCATGACGTTGTTTCCAAGACTGCCACATCATGTAAAATAAAATGAAATATGGATAAAACATCCATCCTCAATGCATAGTTTCATTCTATTGTTTCATAGACATTTAATTTTATGACTTATATAGAGTTGGTAATTGTGCCAAGAAAGTTTTATCTAGATGAAACTCACTTCTTCTCTCTCTTCTTAAAAATGTTGCCATATCATCAAAAATGCCTATGTGACGGCCTATTAAATGCAGATGAAACTCCCACTGAGACTGGCCTAAGAATCAACCGAACACTTGAATCTTGGAGAGCTTTACTTAAATCATTTGATACTTAAGACTAGCTATTGAATATTACATCTAGAGCTGCTCTTGAGTATTTTACACATTATTGAATATTTGTGACCTGTGCAAAATCAAAAGGATAATTAGACCTAGTTCGATCTTTGAAAAAAGGAAAAAAAGACAGCTGATAAAAAAAGAAGAAGAAAGAAAGAAAGAAAAGAAAGCATTGGCCGGATTTGGATGAGTTTTTAGTCCATAAATTCAGATTGTGTAATTTATTTTCTCGAGCAATCTTGTACCTTTACATTCATATCATTGCAATTGGCTAGCGTCTCTCTCAGTACTTGGTGCACAACGAGCTAATTAATCCTCAATTTCATATTATTTCTATTTAGCTCATTTCTTTGTTTGCAGTGAGTCACATTATTTTTGCGTGTGCATTCATATACTTCACTTAAATCTTTTGGATCAGCACTTAGGCAAACTATTTTAGTGTGGATTATTACTTAACTTTACAACATCAAGAATTTCAGATTGTTAAGATATACACTTCCATACCAAGCTCTACTAAATAACCGTTGTTGTGCAATTGTGAACAATTTTACATTCGCTTGATCATCACGTTGCTATTGTAACTTCTACCAAGTGTAAGTTTTTATTGGCCTTAATTCACTTTGGAAAGGTGAGAACTTTACTTGTGAGAGAAAAAAGTGAGATCAAGTGATTTATACTAATCATCTATATATCTTGTTATTGCTTTGTGTTTTCTTTGCATAATCTAACCATGTCAGGTGGAGAAGATAACTATGGTGAGGAGCATAAAGTTAATCTTAATGCCCCGGTGACTCGCTTTCAACATCAGGCATTAAGAAGTACCTTGCAACAAGAATTTGTAGCTAGCACCACTGCAATGGAGGAACAACTCAAGTCAGATATACAAAACCTCCGCATTGAACTCAAAGCTGATATATAGGATCTTCGCATTGAGTTCAATCAACAGATGAATGTGCTATGTGGGAACAATGTGAACGACGTTGTGCGAGCACTTCGACCACAACAAGAGGAAGGAAACCTTCATCTTGGGGCTGCCCTACTCCACGTGGTGAGGGAGTGGCTGCTGTCCGAGGTGGCCAAGAAGCTCAACAAAGGCGAGACCGAGTGGTGGCAAATGCCATTCGTCCACCCCTACCTGGGAGAGGTGAAGGGGGTGGCTTCCATGGTCCGGGGAGGGGCCATAGACATGAAGGCCGTGGTGGAGGAGCACCTCGCGACGACGAAGACTTTCTTCACTACGACGACGGTTACCGCCATCGTAACCACTACGGCGATGGTCGACCAAACGAGGAGAAGTTTGGTAAGCTTAAATTTAATATGCCAATATTTTTAGGTACACATGACCCTGAGGATTACCTCACTTGGGAGCTCAAGGTGGACAAGGTGTTCCGTCTACACAATTACTCTGAACAGAAGAAGATAACATGACTGCACTTGAATTCACAGATTATGCACTTATATGGTGGGAACAAGTTCAACATCAAAGAAGAGAGTACGACGAGCCTCCCATCACTACATGGAAAGAGATGAAATATCACATGAGATCCAGGTTTGTTCTCAAACATTATAAACATGATTTATTTGATAAATTGCAGCAAATGAAGCAAGGAACTCTCACGGTGGAGGAGTACTATAAAGGGATGAAAATGGCTATGATCGAGTTAATGTATATGAACAAGAAGAACAAACAATGGCTCGATTCCTTGCTGGTTTGCACCCTTCCATCAAGCGCATCACTAAATTTCAACCTTACAACAACATGGTGGATTTGGTACATCAAGTAACTAGGGCTGAAAGACAAGTACAACATGACATGAGAGCAACAAGAACATCATCCTATATGCCCCGTGCAGCACCTATAGGAGGTAAAACCGCATCTCATTTCAATTCTTTTAAAGCTAACACATCTAGCAGAAGTTTTGCTCCTAATATACGTGCTACACCAACCGGAAAAAGTGCCACAACACCAATAGCCAAGAAGAGTTCAGCACCTACTTAGCCAAGAGTAGCTCCATTCAATGCTTCAAATGTCTTGGGCAAGGCCATATGCAAAAGGATTGTCCAAATAATAAGGTTATGTTGCTGTTGAAAATGGAGAATGACTCTACTAGCGAGGAGGAAGGTGAGACCCTTGCTAATTTTGAAAGATTTGGAGACGTACATGAGGGAGGACAAGGGGAGGATGCGAATGAAGATGGTGTTTGTGATCCCGAGGCTGGCCCTATACTTGTGTACACCGATGGTGTTGAGTGTGCAAGCAAAATCAAATCATGAACATCGTTACAATCTTTTCCAAACACGGGCTCAGGTGAGTAAGGATGGTAAGTGTTGCAAAGTCATTATTGATGGTGGAAGTTGCCACAATTTAGCTAGTAAAGAGCTTTATTCTAAACTTGGTTTGAAGTATAAGAAACACCCATATCCATATCAAATTCAATGGTTAAACAATAATGGTTCAATGAATGTTGGGTATATAGTTGATGTTAGCTTTCAGATTGGTTGTTATCGTGATACTGTAGAATGTGATGTTGTGTCCATGGAAGTATGTCACTTGCTATTAGGTAGGTCATGCTAATATGATCGTTTTGTGATTCATGATGAAAGAACTAATCAATACAAGTTCATGTGGAATAATAAAGAAATATTGTTATGACCATTAACTCCTCAAATTATACATGATAACATGCAAAATGTTGAGGTGAAAGTGGAGAGTGAGAAAGGGAAGGAGCAAAAGAGTGTGATTCCACAAAATATGAGTGAGAGCCACAAGCTAAAACTGAGTGGAAAAAGAAGGGAAAATTTGTTCAGTAGCACTGAAAGCTCACCTCTTTCGGAAAATACCACTAAAAAAACAGGGTACCGGATATTACCACCGAAAAATTCATTTTTCTTCGGGATTTACCATTCTGGACAAAAATACCCCTCTCCCTCCCCCTCCCTCACCTTCTCTCCTCTGCGCCGCCCGTCCGCCTGCATCTTCCCCCACCGACGGCCTCCCCGCCTCCTCCTCCGCCCGCCGCTCGCCTCCCCGCCTCCTCGATCCTCCGCCCACCGCTCGCCTCCTCCCTCTCCGCGCGCCCCCTCCCCGCCGCCGTTGGCCTCCTCCTCGCCCCCTCCTCCGACCGCCGCCTCCCCGCCTCCTCCTCCGCCCGCCGCTCGCCTCCTCCCTCTCCGCGCGCCCCCTCCCCGCCGCCGTTGCCTACCTCCGCCCCCACCTCCCTGCGCCTCCTCCTCCTCCTTTCCCCGCTCCCCGCGTCCGGCGAAGAGGTGGCGGCGGCGGCGCGATTTTCTTCTTGCAGCGAGAGAGGAGGCGGCGCGCGAGGAGGAGGCGGGAGGCGAGCGCTGGGGAAAATGCAAAGCGGACGGGCGCAGAGAGGAGAAGGTGAGGAGGGGAGGGAGAGAGGTATTTTGTCCGAATGGTAAATCCGAAGAAATATGAATTTTTCGGTGGTAATATCCAGACCCGTTTTTAGTGGTATTTTCCGAAAGAGGTGAGCTTTCGATGCTCTGAACAAATTTTCCGAAAAGAAAAGGTGAGGAAGAGAAAAAGTTAGTTATGATAGCCACCAAATCTGATTTGAGAGAGATGATCCCACTTTGGAGCATTTGGTATTGCTGTATAAAGATGTTTTGCTTTCTACTAATGACTTAACCTCTCTTCCTAGTGTGGTTTCTCAAGTGTTACAGACTTATGAAGACGTCTTTCCGGAGGAGGTACTCGCTGGTCTACCACCCATTCGAGATATCAAACATCAAATTTACTTGGTACCGGAAGCTCCACTTCCCAATCACCCACCGTACCGCACAAACCCGAAGGAGACAAAAGAAATTCAGCGGCAAGTGCAAGCGCTCATGGAAAAAAGGTATGTATGCGAAAGTCTTAGTCGTTGTACCGTTCTTGTTATTCTTGTTCCTAAGAAAGATAGTACATGGAGAATATGTGTAGACTGTAGAGCTAGCAATAACATTACGATTCGCTATCGTCATCCTATTTCTAGTTTAGATGATATGCTTGATGAATTAAGTGGTTCTACTATCTTTTCTAAGATTGATTTACGTAGCGGATATCATCAAATTAGAATGAAATATGGTGACAAGTGGAAGACAGTTTTTAAAATAAAATTTGGATTGTATGAATGGTTAGTGATGCCTTTTGGTTTATCTAATGCTCCCAATACATTCATGCGATTAATGAACCATGTTTTGAGACACTTCATTGGAAAATTTGTGGTAGTATATTTTGATAACATTCTGATATATAGCCGTTTATTGGAAGAACATGTTGAACACATTAGACAAGTGCTAGAAGTGATAAGAACTGAAAAATTGTATGCTAATCTTGAGAAGTGTATTTTTTGCACAAACAAAATGGTGTTCTTAGGCTATATTGTTTAATCTCATGGAATTGAAGTAGATGATTATAAAATTGAATCTATTCGAAATTAGCCTACACCTACCAATATTAGTCAAGTTCGTAGTTTCCATGGGTTTGCTGGTTTTTACCGACGCTTTGTGAAAGATTTCAGCACCATTGCTGCTCCATTAAATGAATTAACTAAAAAGGGTGTTGCTTTTGAATAGGGAGAATCACAAGAAAGGCCTTTGCTGAATTAAAGAAATGTTTGACTGAAGCACCATTATTTGTTTTACCTGATTTAACTAAAACTTTTGAGATTGAATGTGATGCTAGTGGAATAGGTATTGGTGGCATTTTGATGCAAGAAAGAAAACCTGTTGCATACTTTAGTGAGAAACTTGGTGGTGCACAATTGAATTATCCTGTTTATGACAAAGATTTATATGCTTTTGTGCGCGTATTAGAGACTTGGCAATATTATCTTTGGCCTAAAGAATTTGTTATTCATTCTGATCATGAAGATTTGAAATATTTGAAAGGTCAAGCTAAACTAAACCGTAGACATGCTAAATGGGTTGAATTCATTGAGACTTTTTCATACGTTGTTAAATACAAGAAAGGCAAAGAGAATGCGGTAGCTGATGCATTGTCTAGAAAAAATGTCTTTTTAACTCAGTTGGAAGTAACGGTCCCTAGATTAGAGAGTTTGAAAGATTTATATGCTTCTGACCATGAATTTTCAACACCATATTTTAAATGCAAAGATGGAAAAGGATGTGATAAATATCATATTCATGATGGGTTTCTCTTTCGTGCTAACAAACTATGTGTTCCAGAATCGTCCGTGCGTTTATTATTGTTGCAGGAATCTCATGCAGGGGAATTGATGGGACATTTTGGAAGAGAGAAAACATACATGATGTTGGCTGATCATTTTTATTGGCCCAGGATGAGACGTGACGTCGAAAGGTTTGTTCAACGATGTATCACATGCCATAAAGCTAAATCAAAACTTAATCCACATGGTTTATATACTCCACTTCCAGTTCCTAGAGTACCTTGGGAAGATATTAGCATGGATTGTGTTTTAGAATCGCCTAGAACTAAGAGGAGGAGGGATTCTGTGTTTGTAATTGTGGATAGGTTCTCCAAAATGGCTCATTTTATTTCTTGTCATAAGAGTGACGATGCGTCGCATGTAGCTGATTTATTTTTCAGGAAAATTGTATGACTACATGGCATGTCAAGAACCATTATTTCGGATCGTGATGTCAAATTCATGAGTTGCTTTTGGAATACTTTGTGGGCCAAGTTTGGAACGAAGTTGCTCTTTTCGACAACTTGTCATCCACAAACCGATGAACAAACGGAGGTGGTGAATCGTACACTCTCAATGCTGTTGAGGACAATGATCAAAAAGAATTTAAAAGAGTGGGAAAATTGTTTACCATATGTTGAATTTGCATATAATAGGGCGGTACATTCTACAACTCAGTTGTGTCTATTTGAGGTGGTGTATGGTTTCAAACCAATCACGCCACTGGATTTGATGCCACTTCCATTACAAGAACATGCAAATATGGAGGCTTCTAAGCATGCTGATTTTGTGAAAAAGCTCTATAAAAATACTAAAGAGGTAATTGAAGAGAAGATACGTGCTTACGCTTCTAAAGCTAACAAGTCTAGAAAAAAAAGATGTTGTTTGAACTAGGTGACTTAGTGTGGGTATATCTTCGCAAAGAACGCTTTCCAGATAAGCGTAAATCAAAACTGATGCCCTGTGGTGATGGTCCTTTTAAAGTATTTGCCAAGATCAATGATAATGCATATAAGATAGAGTTTCCAAGAGACGACTATAGGGTAAGTACTACTTTTAATATCGCGTCGAGCCAACCTAGGCTGATCGTTTAGTCCTGGTCCAATACAGGTCAGTATGGTTAGTCTGTCTCATTTGGCCACCTCTACTTCCATTTCGCACTAGCTAGCTAGTTGGCTAGAGGTGCCAATGGCAGCATAATTGAACTGCCACTCACCCTTGGACCGCAAGATCAATTCGGCCCCCTTTTTAAACTGGTAGTAAATGTTTAAGCGGCCATAACCTCAACATTTGGCCTCCTGTAGGGTGGCTCCCGTTAGCCTTGTACAGGTTCTTTTCTCTTTGTTTCTCTTTGCTTTTTCTTGTACTCTTTCCTCCTTTCAATGAAACGAAGGCAGTTCTCCTGTTTTTCGTTTCTTTTCTTTTTGTTTCTCTTTGCTTTTTTTTGTACTCTTTCCACCTTTCAATGAAATGAAGGTAGTTCTCCTGTTTTTCGTTTAAAATAGAATTATATATTTTTTCTTCCTAAAAAAGAGAGGAGAATATTCATTATTGGGTACGTACGCACATGCAAGACCAGAAAGATTAAGGCTCCACTCGTTTTAGATTCAGCTTCTAGATTATCTTTTACTATTCATAAATTTCATCTTTTTCTGAACTTTTGGCTTTTTTGCCGGTTCTTTTTTCCTGTATTCGTTTGCGTTGTCCGTGATGAGCTAACATAATTTTCTATTTTTAATTTTTTAAATTTAATTACGCGAAATATGCCACTTTCAGTTGCAGTGAAATTTTAGCGGTTATAATGTAATTTCAACTATAAATCACAGCTTTTTAGCACAATCGAGCGGGGCCTAATAGTGGAGGACCTGGAGGTAGCATTCGTGCTTCCATGCCAAATTGGGCAGATTCTCCCCAGCATAGGTGTGCGCCCAATGCCCATCGTTTTCCACCGTTGGTATTTTAGCAGATGATATGCCAAGCGAAAGTCCCCCACGCTTTGACTTAGACAAAAAATCTAATAATCGGGAGCTTGACTCACACTGCTTTTTCGTAAAGAACACGGCTTTACGTTAAAGTTCTATACTGCTTTATGTTATCATCCTAAGTACCGGGCTACTCCATGATACTCAGTGACATCACCTGAAATTTACAGCCTAATGTCAAATACTGATGAGAGACTGGCACGCACTAGATGTGTAGTCGCGGATTGGGCCTGGGTAGAATCTCCAAAAGGCGTCGCTGCTTACAGATGTGCACTCACTTTCACCATCCACGCAGGGGAAATGCAGTAGTACCCTGAACTAGAGTTGTTCATAGATGCGTGTGAGTCTCATCCATCCACGCAGGGGAAATGCAGTGGTACCCTGAACTAGAGTTGTTCATAGATGAGTCTCATATTTCGGCCGGATTCTTTTAAATTTAAAGTTGACTTATATTTGTACTAGCTACAGTAATTTGTTTTTAAATAGTACGGCTTTTAAGATTAGGTCAATAAAAAATATAGTAAAAAATCTGAGTTTAGCTGCGTCGATGAAAATCACATGCAACTATTTACCTCTATGTACTATCTCTTCGAACAGCCAGAATTCAAATATTTAAGCCATAAGCCATTAGGCCAAAAAACCCGCTCTTCAATAGCGTCTTTCATGTGATACTTTTCCAAAACTGCCTTTTTTGAACAGGCTTTGGCCCTACTCTAAACGACTTCTGTTTTTGGCTTTAGAACAGGTCGTCTTCTTAATTTCTTTTTTTGGTTTTTAGTTTTTTGGGCTTTTTTGTTTTTCCTTTACTTCTTTGCATTGTCTGTGATAGTATAACATTATTATTTTATTAGTTTTTTTAAAATTTAATTACTCAGAAAAATCTAACAGCCGTCACAGTACATTTTCAGTGCTACAATAAAAAAGCTAAAAAACCAGAAGTCTACGGATGTTTGGAGCATTAACTTTATTAGGCTGAACATGGCCTTGGATTCTGCCCCAACTGGACCAAATTTCTTGGTCTGTCTAGAGACTAGGATGGGTTCTTTTGGGCTATAACTTATGTCTAAAATTTTTGAATTCTGAACTGATCGTGGGAGGTAGTACGCAGAGAGAAATAGTCGCATACGATTTTGACTGGTATAGCTAAACTCGGTATAGTTTATGCTATAATCTAGCTATAGACCTCATCTTAAAAAACGTACCATTAAAAAGTTAGATAATGTAATATAAACTAAAAATTATAAGTTAGACTAGTACCAGTACGCCATTGCCACCCATCATTTCGATGCAAGAAAGGGCCTTAAAACAACTACTACGAAGCAAATTGGTCTTCCCGATCCAACGCACTGTTGAGACGCTAGCTAGCTTTTTTTTAAAAAAAAACATCCTCTAATTTATATTAATAAAAATACAAAGATAAAGTATATGAGTACTTAGCTTTTACATTAAAGATATCTGATGAACAATTTATTACCATCAAGTCCTTAAGTTGATGAACGTGCTAAACTTTTTATCTTCCTCACTGAAAACCTTAGATCTTGCAACAATAACAGGATTGTCGACGATCATGGAAGCGGGAAGTAAATTATCAAGGATCTCTATAGATGTGTAGGACCTATGCACATTGGTAGCAGAGTTGTTCATAGAAACAAAATCAAAGGAGATTTATTTAAAACCAACTTGGCTCGGTAATGATTTTTGGTATAGACGTCACTATCGTCATCCAGATGAGTTAGTACAGTAAAATCTATCACCGGTAAAAGAAATCTGAAACAGAACTGATTGATGGAAAAAAATTAGAATAACTTGATATAGGAAAAAATATAGAAGAAACTAAAGAAATATAAAATTACTATGAAAAGCCATAGGTCCTCCATCCACTCAGCTCCGGCAATAATGTCGAAGGGGAGGGGTGAGGGTCGGCGATGGAGGTTGTTGGAAATACCATTGTCTAAGTTAAAGTTGTGTTCAACTTGGAGATAGAGTCCAGTACGTGTTCAAGTTAGAGATAGGCTCCATTATTATGTAAGCCCTACGCTATATAAATAGGGAGGCATGTTATCTATTTTAAAAGCAAGAATTGAAGAAAGCAAGAGAATAGAGAAATTCAGAAAACTCAGCTACACAGTTGTGGCCAAGATAATTCTCCAGTGTTCTCTCTGTTTATTTGTGCAATGTATGAGTTTTCTCTTAAGGTTAGGTCAATAATTGGTATCAAAGCACAAGAGATTTGAAAAAATATTTCTTCTGACGGGGTTTCTCGTCGAAACCGAGCTGAATTCGTCTCCGTCTCGTAGTCTTCAGTTCCGATGATAAAAAGGCGCATCATCCCAACGCGGAGAGCAAGAGCGCCTACGCCAGAAAGATTCGAAGAAAGAGAATCATTTCGGCTTTTTTATGGCTTATTTTGCACTGTAGTTATTAGTGGACTTTTTGGCATAATTAAATTTAAAAATTTTAAAAATAGAAAAAAATATTAACCCATAATAGACAATACAAAGAAATAAAAAAATGAAAAAGTAAAAAACAAAATTAAAGAATAATAAACTAGAAATAAAAAATGAGGAACTGAAACCGAAAACCTCAACAAAACTCACCGTACGGGGCAGGGACTTCACGTTCCTTGGCTGACGTAGACAGCAGCAATAGGCTTCAGTAGTTGATGTGACACCAAGTCATCGGTGCAGCAAAAATTGAGCAGCATATCATCTAACCCAGGTCCAGGTCCATATGCTGCTCATTTGAGCTGAAAAAGGTAGCTTATGACTGAAAGTTCATTTTAATTGATAATAGCTTATTTGACGTAATTAAATTTAAAAAAATTTAAAAATAGAAAAAATAGGTTAGCCCATCAAGGACAATGCAAACGAATATAGGAAAAAAGAACTGGCAAAAAAGCTCAAAAAGTTACCAAAAAAGTAAAAAAACGAAATTAGGAATAATGAAAAATAAGTCAGAAACTAGAAGATCAAGCCAAAATGAGCGGGGCCTCAAACAAAAATACATGGTAGCGTTGAAGAGCAAAATACTTTTTTGCAGGATAGAGAGCTGTCAAGAGAGAGAAACAAGACCAGAAAAAAGAAAAAAGCTTTGACAGAAGTGAGATCCACAAGTTCTGTTTCTTTGCTTGTTCCAAGAGTTGTTTCTAATCAACTTGAGTTCTTGATCTGTACGTTCTCTAAAAAGTAGTATCATCGATGACTAGATACCAAGTGTAATGGCGAAGGAGAATTCCACTGTCTCACTACATTATCCGATGCTCACAAGCAATTATATAGCCTGGGTAATCAAGATAAAGGTGTAAATGAGTTCTTAAGGAGTGTGGGATGCGATCGAGAACAACAACATCAATGAGTGTAAGGACCAGATAGCATTGGCGGCTATCTATCAGGGTATCTCAGAGGAGACACACTTCCTACTAGTCAAAAAGAGAAAGCCAAATATGTGTGGAGGTGTTGAAGATGCTATCTAGCGCTACATTGCGGGAATGTGCACAAAGCCGATGGTGATGCTGAGTTGAGTCCGCCATCCTAACTCGAGTATGTGGAGTGGAGTCCGGGTCGTTGAGAATATGTGTTCGCCGTCCTAACTCAAGTACGTGGAGTTGAGTCCGGACGTTGAGAAGATGTGTTCGCCATCCTAACTTGAGTCGTAGAGTTGGGTCCAAATGTTAAGAAGATATGTTGTCGCTTACGTGTCAAGTATGAGTTTGGTAAGTCATAGTTGAGATCGATCGCCTCAACGAATTAGAGTCTTTGTATCTAGATGGACCACTACCAGTTGGATTGAATTCCTACATGCAACTATATGTTTAGCTTATATGTAGAACATTTCATGTGAAAGCGTAGCTAGTAGTTTATAATGCATTGAGACTAAATTAGGAGTATGTCAAGTCAAGATTAGGAGGGAGAATGTTGGAAATAATCTTACCTTAGAGTTTAAATTGAGTCCGTTGCTCAAGTTCAAGTTGTGTTCAACTTGAAGATAGAGCCCAGTACATGTTCGAGTTAGAGATGGACTCTAGTATTTGTGGAAGCCCTGCACTACATAAATAGGGGGCAAGCAATCTATTTTGAAAATAAGAAGAGAAGAAAGCAAGAAAATAGAGAAATTCAGAAAACTCAACTATACAGTTGCGGCCGGGCCAATTCTCCTGTGTTTCCCAATATTCTCCTCATGACACATCGGTTGTGCATTTCCGCAATCATGAAGTTCAAGAAGATGTTAGGTGTCTAGGCTCTAATATCAATTGTTAGATGGAGCCTGGTCGTATATCTAGGTCCAACCGAGTTTACTTTCTGATCTCTAGGTCTAAACGGACAGAATACAATTAAGTCCATGGATTGCCGCATACAAGCCATATAGTAACAATATTATAAATGATATTGGATCTTCTCCCTTTAAATAACTAGTTCAATGAGTAAAGTCCCATTCATATAGGGGCTGTTTGGTTGCCTGCATCGGGGTGGCTCGCACCAGTGCATGTAGGGAGATGGTGTTTGGTTGTCTGCATCGGGGTGAGAGCCTGCACGAGCGGATGTAAAAAATCAACTGGAGCCAGGCTGAGGAGAAACGTGGCTGAGGACCTTCTCTACTCAGTCTGGCCATGCTCATATAACTGCATCAGCTCATACAGCCAATCAAACAGGTCCATGTATAAGTTATATCGATATGGGACTATTAATAATAAAGGTTGATAGCAAGCTCCCGACGGCGGCTAGGTTAAGAGACTGAGACGTGTCTGGGGCGACTAGACGCTAGCTAGCTAGCTAGGAGGTAGGAGCCATCAATCGCACGATGGGCCACGCATGGGCGGCCAGCGGCCACCCACTTCCGCATGATGGGGGCCAATCGCACACGTCTGGGCCAACTGACGAGCGATGGCTGCAGACCGGACGCCCGTCGGGTAGGGTCCCCCACCGTGCAGTGCCTCCTGCCATCCCATCTATAAGGTTGAAATTTCATCTTGTGCTCAGCCACTACCTCCGATGGCGAGGTGGCTGGTGCCCGTAAGCAAACTTATGCTGTTTTTGACGTGTTTGTGCGGAACACTCAACTGAAATTCCGGTGTTGTTTGGTTGGTGTTCTGTCTAAGCACATATGTCAAATTTTAGTCCTAAATGCATGAATGTACGTCAGCAAAAAGGAATGGCCAACGATCAAACGGTTATCAACTATAGCTAACCCAGTGCGTGCTTCTTAGAGTGTGACTGTAAGAGATGGTGCGTTCGGCTAGCGGCAACTTTTGCTAATTTTGCTAATAAAAGCTAGTATATGTTGGAATAAACCACGCCGTGTTTATTGCGCGTGCACGCGTTGAGAGCGTGTGGCGTGCGTTAATTGCGCTGTCGTTGCGTGTGCGCGTGTGTTGCGCAATGTGTGGCGTGCGTTGCGTGTGGCATCTGCGCGCGTGTGTTGAGGAAGGCGTTAGTTGCGCGGATCACACGCGATTAGTTGCTCCTCGATTGCGATGCGCGTGTGTGCGTGTGTTGGCTATAAAGGTCCGTAAGCGCTGTGCTTTGGTTAAAATAGAAAAAAAGGAAAAAAGATTGGCGTTATGCGTCACGGGCGTTTAAATCGCTGTCAAAAATCCTCGTGTTCTAGTATTTGATCTTGGGCTAATTCTATCATTTGGTATCGAGCCGGTGAAATTCGACAAGAAGTCGATGGCGGTGACGTGCGTCGCCGCCATCATCTCGAAAGCGTCGGCGACCAAGTCCGGCGGTAGCAAAGACACGGCGTGAGGTCATGGTGGAACGCGTCATCAAGGAGTCCAGCGGATCGGTGGAGTTCCGGTGTTGACGCTGGCTAATTACCACGAGTGGGCGTTGGTGATGCGGTGATTTTGAGCGCGCGGGCTCTAGCGTGCGTGGAGACGAGCGACGCCGAGCGTCGCGAGATCGGTGGCGTTGGCCGCCATCTGCGCGCGTGCCGACGGAGATGCGCTCGGTCTCGCCGTGAAGAAAAGTGCCAAGGAGGCATGGGCGGCCGTGTGAAGACGATGCGGATGGGCGACAAGCGCGCGCAGGAGGCGAACGCGCGAAGCTCCTCAAGCAATTCGAGAATGTGGCATTCAACGTTGGTGAGTCCATCGACGACCGCCATGCGTCTCGCTCCCTCTTTGCGGAATTGCGCGAGTTGGGGAGAACATCGAGGAGGTGCGCGTCGTCAAGAAGCTGCCGGCGTGGTGCCGACGGTACAATCAAGTCGCCGTGTCCATCGAGATGCTCATGGACTTGAATACGATGTCGCCAAGAGCTGGTTGGACGACTCGAAGTTCTGAAGATCGGTGCGCGCCGAGGCGATGCGGGACGGCGTCGGGCAATTGCTGCTCACCGAGGAGCGCGGGAGGCGCGGCGTCGAGGCAACGCGGGAGGCAGCGAGCGCGCATGGACTTCGTCAAGAATAGCGGTCGTGCAAAGGCGGCGGCGGAGCGGCGACGACGGCGACGCGGCGGCATGAGCTCGGGGACAAGTAGACGTTCGCGCCGCGCCAGCGAGGAAGGTGCTACAAGCGGGCGTCGTGGCCACCTCTCCGTGGATTGCCGTGAGCCAAGGAAGGAGAAAGCACCGCCGAAGGCGGCACGACGAGCCGCACTCATGTAGGTCGGGCGCATGGGGTGTCGTGGTTTAGGGGTGATTGTTGGAATAAACCACGTCCCGTTTATTGCGCCGCGTCGCGTTGAGAGCGTGGCGTCGCGTTAATTGCGCGATGCGTTGCGTGCGCGCGTGTGTTGCGCAGATGTGTGGCGTCGTTGCGTGTGGCATCTGCGCGCGTGTTGAGGAAGGCGTTAGTTGCGCCGGATCACACGCGATTAGTTGCTCCTCGATTGCGATGCGCGTGTGTGCGTGTGTTGGCTATAAAAGGTCCATAGCTACCGTGCTTTGGTTAAAATAGAAAAAAGGGGAAAAAGATTGGCGTTGCGTCGCGGGCGTTTAAATCGCTTTGTCAAAAATCCTCGTGTTCTAGTATTTGATCTTGGGCTAATTGTATCAGTATATAGGCCTGTTTATATTAGTTTATGCTTCTGATTTCTCATATGAACACTTGGTTTTTCGAATCGGTTTCTCTACTGTTAGAAATAATCTTGACTTCCAGTTCAAGATGTAGTAGAGTGCGTCTCGTTTGTAACTCAAGTTGAAGTTGTACCCAACTTGAAGTCCAAATACATATACTAGTAGAAGAGTATTAGCTTATATATTGAGAAGACTTGTAAACAGTTAAATTAAGAGGGAGCAAGTAAGAGAACAGAGAAATTCAGAAAATTCTCTTATGTTCTCTCAGTTTATTTGCGATGTGTGTGTTTTCTCCTGAAACAAAGTTAACAAGTGGTATCGAGCCTAGACGAATTGAGTCGCTGAAAAAATCGTCTCGGCGATTCCGTTGCGGCTCGCCGCGGCGCATCTCGCACGGTGCTCCCGAGGCGTATGTCGCTGGCTGGCGTCTTGCGCAACTCCGAGGAAAGGCTTCTTCGGGTCAAAAGCAAGTGCGGTGTTGGCATTTCTCAATGCTGGCGAGCGTAACGTCTCCATCCGAAGGCAAGCACAACCAAGTTGATCTCGGGCGCACAGAGGCGAAAAGCATCGACAAGACGCAGGACAACCGCAAGTCAAAAGTTTCACAGCAAGGTCAAGCGTGGGTCACGTCGCCATAGATAAGTCAAGAAACGAAGCAACGTGGCGGCAAGGTCCAACAGGAAGCTAGTCATGTGCGGGACGTTCACGCGTGCTTCTTTGTGCAAGACGTCGGGAGGGTCGGTGGCGCGACGCAATCATACACGTCGCGCAACACACAGCGGCATCCTATCGAATCTGAAGCCGAGTTCGTAGCTGTCATTCCGTCTCTGAGCTGGATGTAGCAAGACGCACAATAAAAGCCGTGCCGAGGCCAAAGCTAACAACATCAAATTTTGGTTCTCGTTCCACGCAAGGTGAAGCAAAGCAAGTCCAAGAGCCACTTCAAAGTAGCCCAAGTTCTTGATCCGTGCTCAAGATCATGTCACGTTCTCCGGAAAGTGGTATCACCGGTGATGAAGCATCATCCAGTATAATGGCGAAGGAGAGTTCTGCTGTCTCAATGCATTATCCGATGCTCACGACGAGTAATTATGCAGCTGGGCAATCAAGATGAAAGTGTACATGAAGGCTCAAGGAGTGTGGGACACGATCGAGAGTGGCAATGTCGATGTACGCAAGGATCGGATGGCATTTGTGGCCATCTATCAAGGCATTTCGAGGAGACGCCTTACTCTCGCCAAAAAGAGATGACCAAAGTCGTATGGGAGGCGTTGAGGACGATGCATCTTGGCACCGATCGTGTGAAGGAAGCAAAGGTACAAACTCTCAAGACCGAGTTTGAGATCTTTGCGTATGAAGGAAATGGAGTCGATAAATGACTTTGTTGCCGGTTGACGATCATCGTCAACAAGATTTGGGCCCTTAGCGAGAAGGTGGAAGAGTTGTGCGTAGTGAAGAAATTAGTTCATCTTTGTTTCCTCATAGTTTCTCCCAATTGTTTCGATCATAGAGCAATTTGGAGACCTAAAGACAATAACCATGGAGGAGGTCATCGGTCGTCTTAAGGCGTATGAGGAACGCATCCACGACAATAGTAACAACGGTGATGTCTGGTCTTGTTGACCGTGTTGAGTGGGAGATCCGATTATCAAAGCGTGAAGGCAAGAACACTTCTAGCGGTGGTGGCCAAGGCGTTAGAATAGAAAGTTTGATAAGACGAAAGTGAGGTGTTATAATTGTAACAATTATGGACACTTTACTTTAGAATGCCCCAAGCCGAGGATGAAGAAAGCGTTTCTTGTTGAAGCGCTCAGTGATGATGAATCAACAGTGCTTTGATGATGAGTTGAGTCGTGGACCGCCATACATCTTGTTGTAGTTATGGTCATAGAAGCACTTTCCTATTGGTCGGCCATACTTTCGAGCTCAGGTGCACGCATACCAATTCGAGGCATGGTTCTACAATCATAGCGATGGCGACGACCCGATAGACGAACCCACCATGGGTACTCGTTGGGTCGCTAGCATGCTAGCATGGTTCGAGAGAGACCATGACGAACGTACATGGAGTTCCACAATGCGTTCAAGACCTTGCATGAGGGTAGCGTCTTATGGAAGGTGTAGACCATAGAGTTCATCTTTGAGACAATGCCTTTTGGCTTATTAGAGCAATGTGAGCAGGATATGAACTACTGGTTATGACCTGCCATCTCGTCTTCTCCTATATGGTGGAGCCCTATGCCCCCCAATGAGTCATGAGACAGTTCAGACTTCATCAGTAGGTGCCACCAGCACCAGGCCGACCACTACCAAGCCACATTCACCTATAAGTCAAATTGTTTGTTAGCTCATTTCGTACAGTCCATTGCTTTAACTTCTAAGTCATGTACAATTTGTTTCTTCTTTATTTTCGCATTCAAATACCAATTGCATACTGTGACTTTTTGTTGCAGACAAATGAAGAAGGGACGGAAGAGTGATGATGAGGGCGACATAGATGCCATGGACCACGGCCTAGGAGCAGTCGGCGAGGAAGCAAGTTGGGTAGGGGTGATGGCCGACGACCCGATACACGCACTCGTATACTTGTGGTGGTATGTGCCGCACACCCGTTGCAAACTACACGTCAGAAGGTTGGCACTAGGCACAGACTGACATCGTGTGACACGACATAATGTGATGGTAAAAGATTTCAAGTTCATATTTGTACTATACTATTCATACATACACGACAAACCTATTTTGTCTGTCGTTGCATCCACCTCAGGGGCCCCCACGAGGTGCGACACCACCACCACCATGAACTAGCTCCTCCAATCGACCACCAGGTACCTCGACATGGCGGGCGCCATGCCCACCATCGTTCTCGACACCTCCTACGTACGATTACCACACAATTGGTAATCGTTGAATGAAATGTGTATTTACGTCTCTATTATAGCAACTAACCAAACTTGCACAGGTGTACCAATGACTCGTGGGCACTTCACACAACATTGATGTCCTCATCAAAGCCCTATCACCACATGGTACCCACCCTAGGTATGTGGCACCATCACTTTCAGTTTTGCCATGTTTGGACTTACAAATGCAGTTAGCTAACAACTATCTTGTTTTGGCATGCAGGTAGGCAGATGGCCATGATGTAGGGAGATGTGCATATGGGCACATCCCATGTGGAAGTCACGCGGGATGACTTTGTTGTGGACTTTAGCGTGTATTCCAACATGTTGGAGTCTTGCAGTTGTTTGGCACACCATCCCCATGTAGCCCGTGCACCCCGTGGATCCACCTCTTGCTGCACCAATCAAAGCTAGGACTGTTAGACCGCCCGACCAGCTGACCCTCTCAGGTCCTAGGAAGCAACCACCGGTGACCCATCAACCCAAGAAGGGTCAGTACAGGGTGGGCCATAGGGCCATGGCCAGGGAGATGGACAAAGAGCTCACTAGTACCATATTTGTAGTTTTTTGCACCTTACTGTCCATGTAGCCCACGAGTGTCAGTTAGTGCTGCATGATATGATTTTTGTTGTTGTTATGATCTTCTATGTTATTTTTTATGCATTGTTCTTGTATTATATCCTTTGGTCGACGGGGCAACATGAGGGGCATCCTATCACGAGTAACATCCAATGGTGTCTGTAAAGACATAACATCCAATCCTATGGTGAGCTGTTAATTTACATACATGTTATGGCTAGGTAAGATTCAAAGCTTAACATAATATGATAGTAATTATGGGAGTTACATGGCACGCTGGTATGGTTACGTGCATCTATTTGCCTGACTACTACGGTACAAAAGGAAATATGCAAGAACCATCAACCTGAGCTACAGCTAAGGTACATGTACCACCTTTCGGAATTGAAAATACTTGCAGAATGGAAAGAAAGTTAGCCTTGTGGACATACGCCCTACTCCCTCCTGGGAACGCTCCTTCCACACATCAACCTCATCCCAGTACTTGTTTATAAGGTCCCTTGGTCGCTTGTTAGTCTCCTCGGCCTTACACATCTCCTCTTGAATCTTATGAAGCTTCTCCCTCTCCTTTTTTGTTTCCTCTCGTTGAACTCCTCTAGGTTTTTCTTTAACGCGGCAACATGTTCGGGCCCAAAGAAGATAGAATCATGGTCCTCTTTAACCGGCATTCGGTTCAAGTTGCACCTTTGTTTTCCCTACCATAGAACAACAAGTTAGTAATATTTTGAGGAGGTGGCTCAATATCCAAATGGAAGACTAACCTTAGTGTTCGCAAGACCGAAAGGCAAATTGAGCAAAGGCACCGTGTCATTGGTTGTGGTAGAGATAGCTAGAACATTGAAATAACATTTTGGCCATAGATGGTTTGTCGATTCTTCTGCCTTCCTTCTCCCTTCTTGCATGAGCATCCAACATCCACCATTGATATGATTTGGGTGTTGGCTCAAAGCGAAAGAGTGTAGTGTTGTCTGTAGAGGTGGAGTGTGCCTGGTTTTATAGATAGTTGGGGTGTAGGGTTGACGGAGTAAAATTTGGTGAATGCAAGTGCACTCATGTTTGTGATAAGGTATCTTTGGCTACGAGTTGTCAATTTAGTTTGAAAAGGTATTTCAACGAGTTATCAATTCAGTCTAAAAATGTGGAATAGTAGGGTCAATTCGTCTTGACAAGCTAGACCAACAATGTTATCACTAAGAAGGCTGTGGAATTGGCCTAGCTTTTTCAGCTTTTCTATAAAAAATTATTAGCTTATTTATGTAAATTGAATTAATAATTGGTTTATTAGAACAAAAATTCCTTTTCTTTCCCATTCTCCCGGTAGACTCTGTGCTCTCTCTCTCTCTGCGCCGGGGTGTCCCCGCCAACCCACGCCTCGCCGCCGCCGGCGATGGGCTAGCACCTCGAGCCTCCAGCGAGATAGACTAGGATGGACTCCTTGGACATCGCCTCTCCCGTCGGTGAGCTCATCCGCCGCGCCGCGCCGCCCGCCGACGACCCCGCCTCGCAGATCTCGCGAGCTGGACCGGAGCTCACCGCCGACGGATGGTGTGCGTGTTGGAGGATGGTGGTGTGCGGCGCCGGCGCTGGATCGGTTGGTGGGGAACGACGGTGAGGAGGACCAGAGGGGAAAGCAGATGGAGGAGAGAGTTGAGAGGCGGCGCTAATGGAGGTGGCGGCGGTGATGCGGTGTGGAGGTGATAGAGTGCGGAGGATGGAGGTGGCGGCCGGAGGTGCAGAAGAATTGGGGAGGAAGCAAAGGGGCCAGGAAGAATGGAAGGCAGGCTCGGTCTCGTCCCCGGGTCCACAAGCAGGAGCCGCCTCCGGCCGATGGCGAGGCCAGGAGCCACCCCAGCAGTAGCGGCGTTCGAGGTGGAGGAGCTCGGGGGGAGCCAGCTCGCGGTGAAGCTCGGCATGCTCGTGGCGCCGCCAGCTCACTGGAGCCGTCGGTGATCTCGCGGCCGAGGTAGACGGCGCCGTCGACGAGCCAGTCAGGAGCGGCAGGACGCCGACGGGGAACCGCATGCTTGAACCTTGAAGAAAAGAAAGCTAGGGCAGCAAATGCCTCTATATATAATGCTCCAAAGCAGTGCATGGCATGGGACACGTTACACGGTCGTCTTTTGAACTAATGATCTTATAAACATTTAATTGCCTCTGCAAGCAGTTTGCAATCGGGCCAATTCTATATTCTAGTTTGCAATGAGATCAGCCCCCGGGCGCTGGGGCTTTTACCTTAAAAAAATCTCTACTATATTCTGGCCTTTTGTCTCTTCACCAGATTTTCCTTATCTTTCCTGGTACCTGACCACCTTCCAGATGATTTTTTTTATTAGGATCAATCTATCTCACGCACCGTCCATCTGTCTCGCAAAATAATTATACCCAAAACAAGATATACATGGTGGTGATCAGTTGGGCTTAAAAGCTCATGGCTTATAACTGAAAACACTGTAACTAGCTGAAAAAACACTGTAGCTGACAGAGGCTTATTTAGCATAATTAAATTTAAAAATATTTAAAAATATGTTAGCCCATTACGTATAATACAAACAAATACGGGAAAAAAGAACTGGCAAAAAAGATCAACAAAAAACCAAAAGTTCAGAAAAAGACGAAATTTATGAATAGTAAAAAATAAGCTGGAAGCCAAAAGCTTAAACCCAACCGATCACTGCCATAAAATGAAAACATTATAATAGCTACACTTTAATTTCATGAATAGGCTTATATTGTAAGACATCACTTTTCAAAAGAAGGACTTATATCATAGAAGGAAGGCAGTACCTCCAACCACATACAACATATAAAGTCACGTTGATCTAAAAAAAATGTAGAGTCATGTTAGTTTGCTACTCCTGTACATCTTGTCTAGCAAAATTAAGAGATTCTGTATGGTTTTATATACCTAAGGAATTTAAGAGATGATACATGATACATAATACTGAATAATGTAATCTATACTATATTGTAGTGAGTTACGTGCGCGTTATACGCGCGTAAAAGCAGGGGTCTACGTATCCAAACCCTAACAATAAACATACACTAAAAAAACTGCTCATATGCATCGTTTATGCCTCTTACTACTATTTCAGTGCATTTCCTATATGCAACGCGCGTATAATATATCCATGGGAGTACATATACACTCTTGCGGAGTACAAATGAGATGTCTAGTTGGGGACTATTTAGGAGGTTATCTCCAGGCAATTACCAGATCCCTGGTGATGGTACGCACATAGGAGAGTGTAGCTTCTGACCCGGTTTTGATCCCCGTGGGCGGAGGTGAAAAACTCCCTGCTCAAAAGAGCGGTAATTTTGAGACGCAACAAAGTAACAAGCAGCACCTTTAGTTGTTTTAAGATTCTAACTGGTAAGCATCAAGTAAACATCAGTAATTTTACTAGCATGATTTGGAGGAATTCCTAGACATATAATTGTATCTATACTATTTTATCGAAGACCAACTTTGAAATTTTGCGGATTCATCCTAGATCCTCTTCTCGTTTCCCACGCAAGCGAGTTCCGTTGACGAAGAACCGTTCCTCCGAAAACGTTAGTAACTATCGATGCACGTACCTATTTCTGGTTCAGCACGCAAAGTCATATACCCTGACAACTGCATGCGCCGCCTAGCAGAAACCTGCAGCGGATTTCCATATCCCTGACCGCGACGGCAACACGCTCGCTCGCACGTACTACAAACGTTATCCTCGCGCGATGACTCCCGCGACAACGATGTGCCGTAGTGGTCCACGGGCGACGTAATGTACGCCTGATCGCTCAGATTGGTTCGCCCCAGCAGCCGGAGCAACCCAGGCTGCCGAGACAACCGGCGACGCGACAGCGGAATCCAAACAAGGGCGGGTGAGCTTCTGCGCCCCAGGTGTTGTAAGGTCTTACGACCTCCCAGGACCTTTCACGACTAGTTAGAGTCGTTTACGACCAGATAGAATTGAGTACGATCTTACCTGGATGCTTACGACCAGTTCCGATCGCCTCAATTCCCCTCCGATCGCTTTTTCAACGTGGTTGTAAAATTACTGTAGCAATTTTCGACCGCTCCGCGATATCGCTGCCGCTGCCTTCCTTCAGCCGCTCAAGATACCGTGATCGAAGCCTTCTAAGATCACGCAGTGATCTTGGCGATCACTATTCACCATGGTCGAACACCGCACGACCACGCTCACTTCCTTCAACGTGGGTCGGAGTCGCCCGACCACGCTCGCCTTCCGGTGTAGTCGTAGCTCGTTACGACCACCGACTTCTTACGACCACATTCGCGTGGTCGTAGCCTTCCTGCGTAGTCGATCCCCTTACGACCACGTTGTTCGCTCCTTAGCGTAGTCGTAAAAATACTTTCCTTTGCCGTGGTCGTGGCGCCTCCGACTACGCTGCTGGAACTCTGCGGTGGTCGTAACCTCCCGATCACGCTTGCGGTGATCGTGAGTCCTTCCGACCACGTCTTGCACAATCACACGACAAAACAATGCTCTGTGTATTTCCCTCTTTTTGGTATTTTCTCAATGGCTTGGTACATAGAATACATGACTCTAAGCCTCTTTTTATACCCGGCTGTTCGAATTCAACACGGGTTCTCAAACCTACTCCGACTCCGAGTCTAATACGACTTCGACTCTGTTTTCAACTACGACTTTGAATTGCGGCTGCAATTCGACTTCGATTACACCCAAATTTTGCACATGACTCTAAAACAAGACTATTTACAACACCAGGAATTTCGACCCGGCAAGATTCCAATCTCATTACGTTTGCAACTTCGCACCGCGCCGCTAGCACTGCTGCGCACACCCAGCCCCTCTCCTTGGGTGGGCTATGGGCCCGCTCAATGTGGCTGCTTTGTGGCATCGGTGTATCTGATACCTAGAGCCGAGGCGTGCCGTGGAGCCGAAGCCATCCGGAGCCGGAAGCCGCAATAAACCCACTCCACCGACCAACGCAGCCTCCCATCGGATCCCCTCTATGGAATGCTCCTCCCCGCTCGCCGCGCTCGCGATTGCGACACTCCACCCCCCACCCGGCGGAGCTTCCTCCCCCTGGTTCGCGCGGCCTCACCGCGCGCGGCCCCGGATCTACGGCAAGGAGTCCACACGGATCTGCGCATCTCGCCTCCTCCGATGACGAGAGCTCGCCGGCTGCAGGCGCCGTCTCTCTGGAGCGTATGCGCGTCCGGACATCCTTGCACGTCGAAGGTCGGCCCAAGCTTCCGTCGGCCCGCCTGCCAGAAGCTGCGCCGCTGCGGCGCTGATGATAGCCACGTCCACATCGAGGTACTCCCTTCTCCCGTATGAAGCCTTGCATGTATGTCACACCGCCAATTTCTTTAGCCTTTAGGGTTCGGTTACATCCCCGTGCACAACTTCCGGCATGTCACTACCGCACTTGGCCATGATGCCTGCAGATGGCCCCGGCGACCTGGACCGATGAGTGTACCCATGTGTTCCTGCAAGTATGCACTGAGGAGGTGGAGGCAAACAACTGGCCGTATTCAATGTTGAACACGCAGGGCAAGCAAAATCTTCTCTGAAAATTTGCGGAACGAACCGGCTTAGCATACACAAGCAAGCAGATGAAGAACAAATAGGAACAATCGAGTCGTGATTACAACAAATGGAAGGCATCAAGCTCGGCAACCGGGCTTGGGTCGATCTACCACAGTCGCATCGACGCCGAGCGACGATGATGGGCATTTGCCGTGGAGTAAGTTAGGATTTTGAAGTGCGAGACTAATCACATTACTTTCATTTGAGCTCGAACCCGCACCGACGGTCGATGTCACATCGTGCATTGCAGAAAGTCCGAGATGCGGAAGTTCGGGCCGAGTTGCTTGAGACGAGGACCTGGTAGAAGTCGTGTTCGGTAACACCACCACCACAAGTGAGTGCGCATTCGTGCCATGTGTGGATGACATCGGCCTGGACACCGAGGACCTCGGCGAAAGCCCATGAGGAGATAGCACCACCGGTTGGTTTACCTAGCTCCATACTACAACATGTGGTACCATTTGTCCGCGTTCGACAATGGGAGCATGCCGGAGAGGATGCAGGAGCTGTTCAACTACTGTCACTCGCAACTGCGCAACGCCGTCAAGCGCGCGTTTGGCATGTGCAAGGGCAAATGGCGCATTCTCGACAAGATTCCGAAGTACAAGAGTCGCAGGCAAAGTGTCATTATTACAGCTTGTATGGCATTGCACAACTTTATCATCGACTATGAGTTGGCGTGCGGGTAGTCGGCAACATGCCGGCGTAGGGTCGCAGACCTTCCGCACCGCCACTTCGCATACCTCCGCCGGCTTGCGCAGAGGCACGGACGCTGTGTTGATGGACATGACACGTGACTGGATAGCAGCGTCATTGGTGGCTTAGACCTATATGTGTCTCTTGTATGTTTCGTGCACATGTAAACACCCACGATGCGTTGATGTACACGACGTTCAGTCGTTTGTCGCGTGTAAGAAAAGTCATGTGTACCGCGTTTCCAACAAATTAACGTAGTTGCCAACTGATGTCGTAGTTTTCGTTTAGAACGTTGTTAGTACTTGCGCAGTGTTTGCTCCGGAGGTCTCAGCTTATTCGAATACTCATTATCTCATTTCAGCCGCTACAGTGCTTCCTTCAGCCATTACAGTATTATTTTCAGCCGCTACAGTAAAAAAAAGCCTTAGACAAAAAGCCTAACCGCGCGAGGTCTATATATATCGCCTTGACCAAATCTTAGCAGTAGTATACCTGCAGACCTGCTGGCTTAGCTTTGTGTACTACACCACTCTTAGCGAAGCTCCAAAGTTCTACCGCTACACGAGCTAGCTAGAGCGCAACCACGTACACCGTTAAATCCAAGAGCTAGCTAGCATTCCAGGGCCGAGCTCGATCGCCATGTCTCCCGCTATGGTGTCGTCGCTCTGCACTTTCTCGGCGCTGTCTGGCGCCGCGGGCCGGCCGGCCGGTGTGCCTCGGGCCGTCTGGTCAGCCAGGGAGCAAGCGGGCCGTGGCGCAGCCTCTGGCGGCCAGCGCGGTGACGGAGGCGTCGCGGGTCATCGCCCAGCCGGCCTGCCCCGTCGACGCCCCACGCTGCCCTGGGGATGCGGCGGGGACGGCGGCGCCGGCGAGCTCGTGGCCTGGAAGAGTATCCGGCAGGAGAGGTGGGAGGGGCGCTGGAGGTGGAGGAGAGCTGCCTCTCTGGCTGGTGGGTGATGGTAGCTCTAATTACCTGCACAAATCTATCATATCTATGCCTTAATTTGGGCTTTGTGTTATCTCCTCCTAATTAAAGATTCTTGAACTAACCATAACCTCAACGTTCTATAGTAATCTGCCGGTGGCCCAAGCAAAGGTTTGCCGTGCATGTTCCTTCAAGAATGTGAACCTTTTCTGTTACTTTGATTCAAAGGCTGTCCACTAAATATATCTACACAATGTTACTTTTTTGAGATCATCTATATATACTAAGTTGCTAAAAGCATGCACATCTTCCTCAGAGTAAGAGGAAAGGCACAATTAGTGGTACTTTTAGACCAGGTCACACTGTGTAACAATTCTTTTCATTAACCTAACCATTTTCATCGTGTATATATAGCATCTTAATTAGAGTAGGCAACACCAGACATCTACACTCACAGAGGCAAACTAAAGCACACATATGATACTCCAATATATATGTAACCAAAAAGTATGTGCCAGCGTTGGACACGTACATAGCATGAGTAGTATCTAACACGGCCAGGTATATTACATGGCAAGTTGGAAACTGTTGTTTTTCACTGTAACAGCAGTTGGGGAAGCCCTTCACACACATATCTTTAGTCGTGATCGACAAAGGCGATAACGGGTATATTTTTTTTGGCTTATGTTTTATAGTTTATGGTTTTTCTCGAATAAATAAATAGTGCGATTTCTTTATCATCTTTACGAAGCGGCTTATTATAATAGACTTTTTAAAATAACTTATCAGTATTTGATTCATTTATATAGTGCTCGTTATAAAAATAAAAACTATTAGGTACAATCATAAATCATCAGACGCAGTAAAAAAACAGGCAGAATAACTTAACCTATGTAAGGCCTAGCGAAAAGGAAATGGCATCTCGGCACTCACGATGCTTGCGGGGAACACAACATATACCAAGATTCTCTGCTCACTCCTCTCTAAGGCGACAATGGCGTAGCTGTCTTGTGATTGTAGTTTACTTGCTCCCGGTAGTTTCGAGAAAAAGGCTAAAACCTTGGTCCCAAGTGATGAGATCACTGTTCGTGCCAATTTCTTTTTGAGGAATCCATTTGACTGTGCGTGCCATTTCGACAGTGACTTGGAGGTATTAAAACAGGAGTACGTACGTGAAGTATAAATGTATAATATGGTTATTGCTTTGTCAGTACTACTCACTAAGATATGATTGCAATCGTCCAGCTAATTAACTATGAAATCCTGGACGATAAGCTCATGATTGGATTAATTCGTCCGTAAACTTCGATGGATTTGTTCGTTGCGGCGCAATAATTGATCAAATCTATGCAACTTGTTGCAGGATGGCACGTACCTGAGGAACGGTCCGGGCCTATGGAACCTCGGCGACTACGGCTTCCGGCACCTATTCGACGGTTACGCGACGCTCGTGCGCGTCTCATTCCACGGCGGGTGCGCCGTGGGCGCGCACCGCCAGATCGAGTCGGAGGCGTACAGGGCGGCGCGCGCGCACGGCAAGGTGTGCTACCGCGAGTTCTCGGAAGTGCCCAAGCCGGACAGCTTCATGTCCTTTGTCGGCCAGCTCGCGAGCCTCTTCTCGGGCTCGTCGCTCACCGACAACTCCAACACCGGCGTCGTCATGCTCGGCGACGGCCGCGTGCTCTGCCTGACGGAGACCGTCAAGGGCTCCATCTTGATCGACCGGACACGCTCGACACGATCGGCAAGTTCCAGTACACGGACAAGCTGGGCAGCCTGATCCACTCGGCGCACCCCATCGTGACCGACACCGAGTTCTGGACGCTGATCCCCGATCTGATCAGGCCCGGCTACGTGGTGGCGAGGATGGACGCCGGGAGCAACGAGAGGCAGCTCGTCGGCAGGGTGGACTGCCGTGGCGGGCCGGCGCCGGGGTGGTGCACTCGTTCCCCATCACCGAGCACTACGTCGTCGTGCCGGAGATGCCGCCCGGTACTGCACCAAGAACCTCCTCCGCGCCGATCCCACGCCGCTGTACAAGTTCGAGTGGCACCTCGAGTCCGGGAGCTACATGCACGTCATGTGCAAGGCCAGCGGCAAGATTGTAAGTTCGGAAGTGTTATACCACATAATGTTTTTGGGTAAAATCAATCGAATTCTGATCTTTTGGTCTTCGTGGAAATTGTGCGCCGTTTCCGTCGTCGGCATCTTTCTCCTCTCCGGTGACGCCGTTGTCTTCGCACACCGCTGCCCCATGAGATTAAGGCTTAGGTTCATCGTTAGAATTAGAGTTCACTCGAGCCCCTAAGCTTAGAGGGAGGTCGAGGGCGGACGGCGGTGGGGCAGCGAGCGATGGTGGCGCCGCCTCAACCACAGGGTGGGAGGAGGCGCAGTGGGCGGGTAAGCGGCGGGGTGACATGTCATGGAGTCCATTAAATGGCGAGAGCAGCGGTGGATTATCGGCGTTAACCACCAAGACGGAGAAGAAGGGTGGGGTGGAGGCTTGACGTCGGATCCGACGAGAGATGGAAAAGACGAGTGCGAGGAAGAGGAGACGGGGAGGTAGTGGCGTGAAGGCTTCGTTTGCGCCAGGGCAGCACCGACAAAGAGACGAGGGAGGCACAGGGGAGGAGGCCACGAGATCGGGCGAGGAGACAGGGGCTGTTGGTGACGGATGGGGGGTTAGGGTTAGGAGGGGGAGAATATAAAAGAGTCAAAAATAGATCCAAGCCTCTAATTCTTAATCCAATAGTTTAAAATATTTAATTGATTTTAATCCCTAAAAGCAGTCAAATACTCTGCTTTATCGTTGTAGCCCGTCGTACTAGCTAGCAACGCGTGCCGATTCCGTTTCTGGTTGGTGATTTTGAGTAGTTTTTAATCTATTGGGACAACCAAAGGTGGCGAGCGTGGAGGTGCCACCGTTCGTCACGTTCCACTTCATGAACGCGTACGAGGAGACGGACGAGGAGGGGCGGGTGACGGCGATCATCGCCGACTGCTGCGAGCACAACGCCGACACGTCCATCCTCGACAAGCTCCGCCTCCACAACCTCCGGTCCTTCGCCGGCCAGGACGTCCTCCCCGATGCCAGGTACGTACGTACGTACGTAGCGCCCCATATATTTTTTTCTACCACGGCCCGCACGAATCTTGACGCACGATGGATTTAGCTCTCGTCACATGCATGGGCTGATCGAGGATGTCTTTTGGGTCATGGGCCTGCAGGGTGGGCCGGTTCACGATACCTCTGGACGGCAGCCCGTTCGGCGAGCTGGAGCCGGCGCTGGACCCGGACGAGCACGGCCGGGGCGTGGACATGTGCAGCATCAACCCCGCCCGCCTCGGCAAGAAGTATCGGTACGCCTACGCCTGCGGCGCGCGCCGGCCGTGCAACTTCCCCAACACGCTCACCAAGGTCGATCTGGTGGGGAGGACGGCCAAGGACTGGTACGAGGAGGGCGCCGTGCCGTCGGAGCCCTTCTTCGTGCCGCGCCCCGGCGCCGTGGAGGAAGACGACGGTCAGTGACGCTACGCGCGAGCGCACATCGTTCGTCTTGAGGCTGTACTCTGCTTTGGTTTGTAACTGACATGGCGCTGCGAAACTCTTGACAGGCGTGGCGATATCGATGGTGAGCACCAGGGATGGGTCGGGCTACGCGCTGGTGCTGGACGGCTCGACGTTCGAGGAGGTCGCACGGGCCAAGTTCCCGTACGGGCTGCCATACGGTTTGCACTGCTGCTGGGTGCCCAGGAAGTGACGGTCGATCATCGATGCACACTCGTTACATCAGTATCAACGTCATTGATTCGTCTCTGCTGCTTGCACCTTGGGTCGGCATATCGAGTCGCATAAGTGGATGTAGCTACAGACATGGCCATTTTGCTGGTTTTCTGTAAAAAAGAAGAAGAAAAAAGGTATACGCGAAGTGATGTATAGGCAGATGTCATATACGTGGAAGTGAAACTACAGGGGACTAGTGTACGTGGTGTGTTGGAAATTAGCCCATAAGTTGAGGCTACTTTAAAATTTTCAAAGCATATATAATTTAGTGTCATGTTGTTTAACCAAGTGAGGAGTAAGATAAATTATAAAATGGAGTTATTGTCACTTCAAAATA